>JARFIY010000001.1:74194500-74820000 GCA_036346155.1 Sinelater perroti
AAACTGCTCTAAAGAATGGTCGCTTGTCAGTGGAGTCGTCGAAGAATTTGGGCTATTTTATATTTCATTCGTAACTGCCAAATTTATATTTTATACTAATAGTAGTAAAATTCGGATTTTTCCAATATTTTGCATTTTATTCAAGAAAGAGTTCCTAAAGTTTAATTTGGATACTTATATTTATTTATTTTTTTGGGTTAAAAGACTATTTGAAAATTTAGTTAATTAGAAATAGTAGTAACAAATAATAATTTACAAAAGCTCCAGTCTTTTATATTATATTGTAAAAATTAATAACTGCTTGTTACCAATTTTAAAGAGTTAGTATTGTAATATAAACCTTTTATAAAAAATACTAGACTACTACTTTTTCCTAGATGTCTCTCTAAACTAAATAATAAAATGTCTAATTTGCCATTAAAACGATTTTCCTACAACTGCCATGTTAATAAAATATTATGCATATTATATGTGCAATTATGCACAGTGGCGATAGAATTCTATGGAAAATTAGGATTTTTGGAGGTATTGCTCGGTGAAACTTTCGACAATATTTTTTCACCCACAAAAAGTAGTTTAAAAAATATTATAAGTAGAAACAACTTATGTTGATGTGTCTAAGAAGTAAAATAAAATTTGTTTATGCTAATATTACATCAAATCTACTCTTACATAATCTTATTAGAAACGACTATGGTAAGAATATTTAAGAAGACAACAAAGGTTTGCTTTGAAATTCTAAACCAGTTGTTATGCCAAATTAAAGAAAACAATTAATAGCTGATAACACAAGTCATTAATGAAATAATTCTTTAATTACTAAATTGGATTTATATAACCTTGCAGACGATTATAAAATTGATTGAATTGACAGTGATTAAAATGACTAGTGAAATACAACTATTAACAATGCTTTTTTAATATTTCTGTTTTTTATATTAACACTCATTAAGACAGCAATAATACAAAGGGCAAAAAAACAAAAAATTGATATAAACATAATCTTAAGAATAAATGCAGAATTTAGTAGTTGAATAAAAGATGAAGTGAAGGAGGTCCAAATTTGGGCTGCTGTTATTTATATTTCTACCTTATATTGGAGAACAATTTGTGAATTTAGTTACAAGTAATAGATTAAAAGGTTTAATGTATGTTAAAATCATTCATCAATATCAAAAGTTTAATAAATAATTCTTTAAAGATTGTCAAAGAAATAGTATTTGTGGCTCATTTTTAAAGTTACTAAATATAAATTCAGGCTACATCGTAATTTATTGTGAAAAAGCAATAAAACTACTAAATATCAATTAATATAAATTTATTGTACATACATAGTGATTACAACCCAAAATAGTTCGATAATTTTCACTTATAGTATCAATACCACCAAAATTACGAATATAGCTGTAATACTTATCTAAGATAGGCAGTACTGGAGATTGTTGAGCGTATTAAATTCCACACAAAATGTTTCAATCAATTACTACAGATGTCAACCGTGCTTGGAGAGATCATCTCATATTTTTTAAGAAAAATGCTATCAATATCGGAATATAGTGTTCCAAAGCATTCATACATACAAGTGCTATTATTGTTGCATCTTATCAACAGATTTTCAAATTTCCAAGTGTAAAGTCATAAAACTTCAGCCACATTTGAAGTAAGTACTGAACCAATTAGTTTCCTGATTCATAGCCTACTACAGGCTTCCAATTTTCTTTCCGCATTACTTTTAAGAGAAAAATGTCGCACGGGGTATGGCAAATGATGTGACAGCTTTTGGAAAGCCCATCTTTTTTTCTTTTCTACCTTTCCGTCAATAACGTGAATTTCCTTTAGCTTATTCGAAACATTTCGTATTATTTTGGCTTATTTATTATCATTCTGAAACCAAAAGGGCTCATATAAGCTTTTCCATAATGTTGTCTAAAATTATGCTAGTAGCCTGAATTTAGACGTATAATACTTCGGAATTTTAAGGTTGACCAAACAAAACATATTTAAATAATAAGCATTTAAACTAAACCGATTCTACAAGCCTCAAATGTATTTAATGCGTTGGTAAAGATCCATCACATAAACTACCCAAATTTTCTATATGACAAAATAAAATTTGACTCTGCAATTATTTTCGCTATTTCTTCTTCTCGTGCCTTGTCCGTTATCAAACGTTAGCTACCATATTGGCTATAACTTTGTCGACAGCCGCGCAAAACAGTCACTGGTGCTTTGCTGATAATCATGAATTTGGTCTTCGTGGCACAGAATTTTAAGTTATATTTGTCACTTTCTCTTGTAAGGTTGTCAAAAAGGAGGAAAAGTCCTTCCAAGTTACTAGTTATTAGAATAGTGTCATCTGCATATCTTAAATTATTAATTTTTACACCGTTGACGTTGATATCTATATCTACTGCGTATAGTGCTTCTCTGAAAATATTCCAGAGTATATATATTAAATAATAAAAGCCTTAACCGTGAGATTTGATTAAATTTATTAAGTGCTGCGTGTGGTTTAACTTGATGCTGGAGTAGAGGCTTGGTCGTTAAAGAAAACAATTATGAAACGAATAGAATTATACAAAACGTGTCCAATAAAAAGAATATTAAAATTATCTTGGACTAATAGAGTAAGTAATGCTGAAGTATAAAGAAGAGTAACAAGAGATAGAGAATTAAAAGAGCAATTAAAAAAAGAAAGATTGCGTACTTTTAACATATCTTCCGATATAATAAATATAATAAATACAGATTACCACAGCTAAAAATAAATAGAAAAACTTGACGAAGGAAGAGGAGTGGGAAGAAGAAATTATCTTGGCTTCGAAACATAAGAATATGGACTGAAATGAACGGCGAACAACTTTTCCGAGCTACGAGTGATAGAGAACAATTTCTATTTCTTCAGGAATGTTTTGCCCCATTTTTATGTTGTCTCGTTGGTTCTAGTGCAGATTTTTAATAAGACGCAAATCTTTATCATCAATACCTGTTTTCTGGAGCATTTAGGTAATTTTATTATGTCTGACTGGAACAAATGTTTTTTCAAAATCGAGAAAGCACATGTATACAGAATGGTTAAATCTTTGTACTAGAAGTTCGATGCTAAACAGCGCTTCTATAGTTTCAAGATTGTTACGAAAGTCAAATTGTGTATCGTTAATATCCTCTTTTATTTTATTATAGATTCTGGAGTGAATGATTCGGACAAATACATTTAGAACGTAACTTATTAGGCTGATTTTTTAATGTTTGTTGTATTTTCTTGAGCTTACTTTTTTATAGATTGCCACAAATGTAGATCTTAGATGCGTTAAAATATCACCTGTCTCATAGATTTTGTTGAACAGACGGAGTGGATGTTGTCTGCCTTTTTTCTTCTCGTATTCTGAGAATTTTATACCTGTCGCTTTTCTTAGTTTTGTTATTTTTATAGCATGGTCTACTTCATCTAATATTTTATGGACTGTTGTAATGTTTTGTATTCCTTATTCGAGTAGTTCGTAGTTAAATAATTCACTTATATTCCCCCTCCATTTATTCAACTTCTTTTGTTTATCTATAATAAGCTTATATTATTATATTGTCTTCTAGGTTAGTGTTTTTATAACATATTTCAATAACTTCTTTATCTTCTTATACATATTAAAAATATTGTTACTACAGTAATGCCTTTATTTCGAAACATATATCTTCAAGCCACTTTTCTTTTGACGTTTTGATTTCTTTGTTGATGTTTTTATATTATTCTACATCGATTCCTGAAGTTTCGTTTCTTCCCATTAGGCCTATAATCTCATCATTCATCCATTTATGTTTTTTCTGTCTAGGTTTTGTGATGTTAGATATTTTATCTTATATTATTATCTTAAACTTGCTCAACTTATCTTCTATACTGTATTAATTTTACTGTCATTAATTTTAAACTTATTTTTCATAGAATTTGCAACCCGCTATCAATTATTGTTGAGAGAGTGTATGTTCAGTCGATCAGTTTAATCTTCTTTAGTCTCAGTTTTATTTTTACTAGTAATAGGCGGTGATTTGAGGGTACGTTCGCACCAGGGTAAGTCTTGATTGACTTGACGTTTGCTTTAACGTTTGCTATTAGTTAATTCGTGCAATCTTATGTGGTCAGTCAGCCGAAGATTTCTAGATGTATAATTCCCTTTTGACAGTTTGAAGAATATATGTTTATTTTAAAGACTTTCCTTATCCTATAATAAGGAAAGTAATGTAATCGGCGGAAATTTGACCTACCCAGTTTTTCACATTTCTGGACGAAATATAACCTCAGGACACCAAAAAAGTGTGTGTGTGTGTGTGTGTGTCTGTCGGTCTGTCAGTAAACAGGATATCTCGAGAACCGTAAGAGCTAGAGACTTGAAATTTGGTATGCAAGTTACTTGTAGGTAGGGGACGCAGTGCGAAGCTTTTGGTAAACATCGGCAGAGTCGTTTGGTCGCAAGGTCGCAAAACGGTCGCGAAGCGGTCGCGAATCTAAACGGTTAAAGATACAAAAAATTTATGAGAATAAAAATGATTTGTTATCATGAGATAAACATGAATTTAAAGTAAAAGTTGGTAAAATAGGAACTCGAAAAAAAATTGAAGCTCAGGATTTTTAATATACCGGTTGTTCATAAAATGTTTCGGGAAATTTATATTACCGGATAGATCAGACCGAGACGAACAAAAAATTACAATGAAATTTTTTGATCCGAGGTTGGCGCTTGGCCGCTAGGAGGGAGCACGTAGGTGATAATGGGAAAGGCTGTGCGGCCGAGCTCGCAGGGTTACCTCCAGTGGCGTAGCAAAATTTTAAGTACGAGTCAATTATTGTCTTGTACTGTTCATTTTAATTAGCTTTCGAGTGTTGGACTCGCGCCTCGTCCTTTTTTTTAAATAACAAGTTCTGGGACGAGAGCAGTGCAAGGCCGAGACGATGGACCCGGTGTAATATATAATAATAAGTTAAGGAAAGCCGTGTGATGTTCACACCAGATTTTTTTTCTATACAAAACTCAACGAATGGATCCTCTTTTTTATTTCTTTCGCTGAGCCCCTAAAGCAATAACTATGTTATACTGTGTACCTTGGCCGACTTTTATAATGTTTATGTCTTTACTTTTTAGATAGTTCAAGACATTTCTAATATTTGTATAAAAGTTCTGCAGGTCATTTTTGCTTTTATTTGCTATAGAATACTTAAATTAGGTTTATATTTATAAGATTTGAGTTCAGTTTAATTATAATGATACTATTATAAACCTGACATACTAATTTCATGCTCTGATCAACTTTTTTGTAATAATAAAAGCTACTTTGTTACGATGGTAATTGTTATCTTCATCTGAATAATATATTTTGTGATCATTGAAAGTACAGTTTCCAGATTCAGGTCAACGCATTTCATCCAATATAGATATATGTAGTTTTCATCTCGTTTGTGGGGTTATGTCCTTTACCTGGTTTGTATAAGCTTTGTAGGTTTTATGTACCTATTTTTAAACTAGATAGAAGGGGAGATTTCTAGCGCCCCTGTCCCATTTAAAGGGCGCTCCTACTCGGGGTCTTGTATTAATTTTTCAGTCAAACGATATTCTTAGAAATAATAAGTAGCGCAATAGTTATTTCCTTGGCTTTGAGGAGGATGTAGATACAATTAGACGTATGATAAATAGGATTTCGGGTTTAGGACATGATACTTTCTTTTTGTTCAAAAGATGAGAGAGAACCGATACTCGTGCAGACAGGGTTGCAATCCTGAAGTAGATTTGTTTCTACCGGGGTCACAAACTGTCTATCCGCTCTATTATAATAACAAGTATTATACCTGTGACTAATTTTTTTTTAAATAACATCTGTCTAGAAAAATGTGCATAAATTATTTAAATAAAATACGATATTTTTATATAAAAATTAATTTAGTTTCTTGTATCAGTAATGATTATTATAAATAAATTAGTAAATTGCTAAAACATAATCAACCAAAAGTATCACCTAAAAGGAGAACCTCCAACCTTATTTATCATCGCATACCTAAGTAAAAACGCGGCGTTATCTCCGCGACACCCTTGTCTTCTAATGGCGTTTGCTCGTAAATAGGTAAGTTTCTGTGATTGCGTGCTCTTTAATATGCCGATTAGCGCAAATTACACGGCGTGCGTTTCAAGGATGGCAGCGATGCCCACTAAGTGAAAAGCCACGCATTAGCAAGGCTTTTATTAAATTTCTCGCAATAAAGCAAGTTGTTTTCATTGCATGTGGAAGATGCCAAAAGGTCGCTCGTAAATGCAATTATTTGTCGCCTGCTTGAATTTATTGAGGAAAATGAGCTGGTATTCCTCCATATTCTTCATGTTTACGACTATTGCAGGCTTACTTTATTACTTATAAATTGGTAGCAATAATAACTGTAATTATGATGTCTCTGCTGCAATTAAAATAAAATGCCTATTCACAATTAATTATACATATTTTTCTGGTTCATTATTTATCCTAGGCACATTTTGTATTTCCCACATATTTCTGTATAATGGTGTCAATGAACTAAATAAATTTAAAAGGTAGTATGCGCCTGATCGTAAACAAAAAATAATTCTAACGGTTTAGTCATAGTCAAGGTTGCTAAAATAAGGTGAAGGTGAAGATTGGTTGTTTAGCGCAAAGCAGGTCGGAAATTCCTTAAAATTTGGCCAGGGCTGACTAAACTGTAAAGGTGACAAACCGGTGTAACTACAAAGTAATCTGATGTCAAGGCGCTGACTTGGCTGCCTTAATTTTTTTAATATGTTTATTAACAAGCGCAGTGTAACTCTATGGGTCATTTAATAATTTTTATTTATAACATTTTTCAGAAATATTTGCATTATTTAGAAAAGTTTGCTTGTATGGAATACGGATTTAACTTCCCAAATAACCTTTTACAATTGATTAGAATGTTATCCAAGTTTATACGCACAAGTACCAGGCCACTCTTTTAACATTGGGATATTATTACTGGAACATTTTAGTAATACAAATACAGTTGTCTTTCTGCTTCAATTGCCATGGGAATATTTTCCACAAAGCAAATATCGCATAAAAGAAATTTTTTAAAACAGAATAATTATATATTATAATTTATATTTTAATGTTTGAGGTGCTTTAAATATATAATAAATTATATATAGTATACAAATTTATATACTAACTAATTTTATAGTATTTGTATTTATTATTTTAACAGTTTCTTAAAAAAAATTGTACATAAAAATACCTCATTTGATATACCCTCTTTCGTATACTGTTACAAGCTATTAAAAACAATGTTGTGGATTTTTTAACCACATATTTGTGTATTTCAAAACAAATTTTTTAATAAAAATTTAATCTCGGAGAGTAAAAGTATCATACGGCATTAGTTGCGATATATGTAGTACAAGAATACTTTTCTAAAAACTTCTTAACAGGCATTGATTTTAGATATATTAACTTTTTCTTTTTCTTACTAATTTTGTGGTAAAACCCTCATATGTATGCATGTATTATTATGTACTACTTTGTAGTAATGAACGTATGATAACATGTTTCCAGTTCCCTGTTTTCGTTTATTAGGTTCCATACGATATTTTTGAATGATATGAAAAGCTTTACAAAGGCTTATAAGGAATATATATGCGTTTTAGATTTTATTCAATATTTTTTGACAACTGTTGTAGTGTGAATGATCTTGTACACTATTTCTAGCACAAAAACCCTTCGTTGCAACACACAGTAAAAAGATATTTCTGTAACTGGAGCATTCTTTTGCGTATTCCTTTTTGTATA
Source organism: Sinelater perroti (assembly GCA_036346155.1). Taxonomy (NCBI): domain Eukaryota; kingdom Metazoa; phylum Arthropoda; class Insecta; order Coleoptera; family Elateridae; genus Sinelater; species Sinelater perroti. The sequence continues at coordinate 74,202,310 of JARFIY010000001.1, forward strand.
AGGGTAGTACTCTATTTGTTTGTTATTCTCCTGAGCTTTGAAGCTAAGTTGGATATGTTCTTAACTCTTATATTTTATTTGTACCTATAAACTTAATCAGTTCTGATGGTACTTAGTTGCATCCACGTGATTTACCGATATTGATTTTAGACATACTCTTTATTATTTCTTTTAGACCTATTTAATTTTCAGCAGACTTTGCAACTTTGGTGTTTGTATAATAATTTTGTTTTCAATTTGATCCATAGTTTGCTGTATTGCCCTGTATTAGTAATTTCTGAAAGTATCTTTCCATCTATTGTGTATTTTATTTTTTTAACTATTACATTCTCTTTGCTTAGTTTTTACTTGTTTTAATTGTACCTCTTTTTGTTTTTGAAATATTTTAAGACTAAAAAACAATTTTATTTTTTGTTTCTACTACATTTTTTCTATCAACCTTGCAAACTCCTTCCAGGCTTTATTATTTTAGGTTTTTTTGTTCTATTTATTCCAAACATTTTTGCTGTTGCTTTTTTAGCACTTCTTTAAAGCTTCCCCAACGCTATTCAATGTTGTTGTATTCATTTTTGTTCTTGATAACTCTTATACCTACTTTATTAGAACTTCTGTTGCTGCCATATTTATTTTTCCTATAGCTATTAAGAGAAAATGATCATCTTCAATTTCATATCCATGTTTTTGTTGTGATTTTTTGTGTTAATAGAAGGTGCACTTATTCATAGCACGGTTATCTGATCAGAATTCCAATAATCTCTTGCCTTTATTATTTGTTTGTTTTTCATTACGAGATCCTATTGCTCCCTTCCATTTCATGGGTTTATTGTCGATTCTTGTATTAAAATTTCCTATAACCAGTTTATATTGTATTTAAGTTCATTTCAAAATTAATCCTTTTCTGACGTTTGGCTGTTTTCACTACGTCCCTAAACTATTATTGTAATTATGGTAGTTTTGTTTATCTTTAACATCATTCTTAAAATTCTTTTATAATAATCTCCCGTTATCTTACTTTCTTTATGTTTTCTTTTCTAATTACGCATACTACCTTTGCTTGTGCTTTTTCCGATTTCTTAACTCTCCCATAAATTAACAAGGTCCAATTTTTCATAATTAATCTGCCACTTCTTTACTTAATGGTTTGGGTAATCCCAATTAGTTTTGTCTAAGTCTTTGCCTATTTCAACTTTTTTTCGCATTGGCCTCTAATATTCCAAATTTGCATTTTACATATTTTGTAATTTAAATTTAAAATTTTAAATTTAAATTCACTCTAATATTCGTTGTTTTGGGTTTCAGATTTTTGGCTGTATTACTATTTCCCCATCCTTTTTATGCCAAGTACAGATTTTCCTCTTGATGATGATCTTTTTATAAACGATTTTAACTTTATATCTTTTAATAGTGTCTTGTTTCACTATTTTCTTACTTTGTGATTATATTACTCTTTCATTCTATGTTAAATTGCGTTATATATAGATGTAAGTACAGTTCAGTTTTTTTTAGCGGCTGATGCACGAATTGTTTTTATATTCTTTTTACCTTTACGATTTTATAACTGTTGGAAGGCTAAAGTAAAATATTTTGATGTAAACTTACTTAAACAAATATACTTTTATAATAGGTTTCCCAAAGAGTATGGTCGGTTAAACGCAAACGCGGTATATTCCAGAGTCAATTTTGGTACTCCTCTCTTCTAATTGTTACTTCTAAGCTGAAATTCCCACGTAAAAAAATAAAATTTTATTTCTTTATTAAGAAAAATATGATGACCCCCTTAACGGCAAATTTATTTATTTTTAATAGGTGTAAAACTTTGCTTCCGCCGTTTATCCGACATTTGAGACTTCATTGTAGAAAAACTGGTTATATATTTACGATTGAAAATTTTGTCTATCTCTGGCCACTACTTGCTCCCATCTTTCGGGCGGCATACGAATCCCGTGTCGAAAAAATGCCTTTTGAGACGATCCACGTATCGATCTAATTTTGACTTCTTCATAAGAACGTAAGTGCTGGTTAGCCAGGCCGTGTGCCATTGATCGAAACAAGTGATAGCCAGAAGGAGCAATGTCTGGAGAATACGGCTGGTGGGATAGGACTTCATGTTTTGATCGCCTTTGTTGAACATTGTCATGCTGTAAAATCACTTTATCGCGTCTCTCGTTGTATTGCGGGCGTTTGACCTTCAATTCTCGGCTTAAACGCATTAATTGTTTTCGATACAGATCGCCTGTGATTGCTTCAGTTGGTTTTAGCAGCACATAATACACTACGCCACCAAATACAGAGCATGACCTTGCAGTTGTGAATATTCGGTTTGGCCGTCGACAGGATGGCTGGGAAGTCCCCATGATTTTCTACGCTTGGGGTTATCGTAATGAATCCCCAGTCACAATGTGATACAAATCTCCCTTCCGTTTTTGCCTTTTAAGCAGCTGTTGACAAGCAAACAAAAGCCGTTTAATATCTCTTTAATTCATGTGGCACCCAATTTCCTTGTTTCTGAATCATTCCCATGTCTTTGAGGCGTTTTGAAATAGCTCGTTGAGTCACTCCTATTGATTATGCCAATTGTTCTTGCGTCTTCATGAAGTAATGCTTCCGATTCTACATCTTTGAAAACCTCCTCTCTTCCACCGCCATGCCGATCTTCTATATCAAAATTATCGTTCTTGAAGCGTTGAAATCACTCACGATACTCACTAATAGCGGTCTTGCCATAAGTATTTGAGAGTATTCGATGAGCCTCAGTCGCAGATTTCTTCATATTAAAGCGGCAAATTAAACCTTCCACAAATGACGAGGATTTGTCTCGTAAACTGACATTTTCAATCGAGAATACTATAACTTTACGATACGGGCGCAAATCGACCACTGTTTCGATGGGGTTAGGTTGAAAAATGCCCTAGCTAATTGTATGACATCTACATCTGTTTATTTCCACCACCATTTAAAGCCTAAATTGGAAAATGGCGGAAGCAAAGTTGTACACCTATTATACTGTTTAAAATAATTAAATAAAATAGTTATATATTAACTGTTTTAAATATTTTCTCAGCTATATTTACTTATAGTGAACAATATATAACATTAATGAAATTTCCTAAAAAAACAAATGTTTGTTATTAATTAAAAATAATTTACCAACCCGCTTAAGAAAAAAACCTTAGTAGTCAATTTTAAATTACTATAGGTGCATTAAGTAGGAATCTGATTTTTGGCATTTTGCCAATTTTGGCAGGATTTAAAAACAACAGAATATGGCATAACCTTGGCTTATGTTGACATTAAGTTTATGTTAAGTATTAAAAAACAGTCTGAAATGTATAATTCAATATCTAAACAACAGTAAAATGCTTAATTAATTCAAAAATAGTGATTGTAATGCTAACAATAAATCAAAGCAAATTTTGGATATTTTATTGGACACAAGTAATTTAGATGTTAGTTTAAGATGTTTTACAAATACGTTAAAACTATTTTAAAAAAACAAAGAAAAAACTCTGAAGTATACGAAGTACCAAATAAGCACTCAAAAACAGTAAAGAAAAACACATCTGAGGCATAGTAATCGGCAATATCTTTATCTAGAAGACGAATATTTTCCTTTACTTTTATAAAGAAGGCACAATGAAATTAAATTCAAGAAATACATTCAATTTTAAAAAATTTGGTTTGATAGTTAGTGAAAGAGAAAATCCTCTGTCTACATTGCATATATTGGTTCGTCTTTTATTTCTAATAGGTGCAGTTAATATTGCAAGAAAAATATGTACAAAAATATCAAAAAGAGAACTTTCCGTGAAAATGTAGCTTATGATCGACAGTTGTCTTAGACTAAATAAACTTAATAAAGGATCGCAAAAGATTTGATTTTAAACGTATGAAAGTTTGATTATATGTAAAAAAGTATAAAACATGTAGTTCTTCAAACAAAAGAGTAGCAGGTGACCTAGAGAGATAACTTTGCAGAAGATCGTTAAAAGGAACTAATAAAAATAATCCCTAAAATTGCTGCTCAAATAAACCGCAGACGTGAGACAACGATTAGCATTACATAAATAATTACAAAGCCAACAACATAAAATAAAATGTTTGAAATAGGCAAACAAATATTTTCAAAGTAGTAAAAAATTCCATGAATTGATGAGTCCAAATACGAAATTTTTGGTTTTAGAAGAAGACTTTGTTTAATAATAGTCACATGAACGTTCAGGAAAGCACTGGATTGCATCCACTGTAAAACGAGAGGCAGGATCAGTGACAGCTTGGGGATGGTTTGGTGGCAAATCCTGAGGAGGCTCTTATAAAATTGAAGAAAAATAATGCCATTGCATTTTGGTGACTACTTTGTGTTTTAACACATTACGAACTAAAAACGCACTACAAAGATATAGCCGAAGTATTTATAGGTATCCCAAAGTTCAAATTTAACCCAATCGAACTTCTACAGAACGAATTCGATTGGAAAGTGTAAAAATTTGATTCAAATTCTGCAGGAATACTCTTATAGGAATTACAAGAAGCCTGGATTAAATTTGAGTTAGTTATTCGAATTAAATTAATAGCAACAATTCTAAGAGCATATGTTGCAATCATTAAACACAGAAAAATGTACAATGATTAAAATAAAATGATCGATCTCCTGCAACACAAAATCAGTTGTCAATTAATAAAATAAAAATTTTTATTTAATTAGTAAATAATTTGTTAATATAGCAGACAGATTTTACTTTTTTGTTTTATAATTTTTTTCGTATTTTTTAGTTAGCTATTACTTATTGTTTTAAAATATCAGTTTTTTTTTTATAAAGATCCCTTAAGTGACACTTCTGAAAATGTTAAATAATAATTATACCTTACGTAACTATTAGAAATAAAAGTTACAATGGCAACAAATTAGTAGTCATTTTAAAAATTAAAAGAAAAACATGTGTTGCCCATGTAATAGTACAATCAAGTGAACAAAACAAGGCGTTTTCCATGACGATGTCATTTATGAATAACAAATGAAATACAGAACCCTTATGCCATGACTTCTGGAAATTTTTATTGTAGTCTTTCGTTCTGTGTCTCTAGGACCCTAAAACCACCGTTTTTAAGGAGAAAGATGCACGGTCTTTTATTTCGCAATCGGTCAGGAATAAGTTATCTATAGCAGGCAAAAGTGGAGAACCCATGAGAGCACCATTGGTTTGGCGGCAGAATTTGTTTTGGGAAGTAAAATAGATATTGGATAGTCAATGATTAATTAATTTGAGGGTGTCTTCTTTCAAATTGTGATTAGTTTTTAGAAACTGCGAAGTCTCTGGAACGGATATATTAGTAAAGAGGGAGACAACATCGAAACTGATGGTTATGCCATCTTTGCGAATGGGAAAGGATTTTAGAATTTTTAAGAAATAGTGGGAGTTTCCGATGTATAATGATGATTATTTTGTAAGGGGTTGCAGAGAAAAGTTTTCTCTGTATTTGGCTAAGTTGTGAGTGGGTGAACTGAAAACCCTGACAATATAAGGAAATAAATGCCAAGAAAGCTCTTGGTCTGCTTTTTGAGGTAGGTCGTAGGATTGTTGGGTATTTGGCGATAATCTGATAATTTTAATAAATCGTCCATTTTGGCAATATAGTCTGTTGTGTTGAGGACAACCAGTAGCACTACCTTTATCTGCCGCTAAGATAATCACGTTTTCGTCTTATCGTAAGGCTTTGAGGGTTTGTAGTTCGGAAGGTTTGATGTTATGTTTGAGTAACACAGCTGTGCGTAGAACTTGGATACGTCTTGTCTTATTTCATTGCCTGTGTTTTCGGGGAATTTGATAATAGAAGATTCTATCTGGAACATAATATGTTCGGTAGGGATACAATTAGGAACGACAGCAAAACTGAAACCTTTTTCGAGAGCTTGGACAGCCGATATGCTTAAAGAATAGTGAGAAAGCTTATGCACGGTAATGTTGGGACGTGACGGATAGGTAGTAGATGAATGGTGCTGGCAAAGCTTGAACAGTTTCTGTTTTTTGATTGCGTTTTCTCCAAAAAAAATTATGTATAATATATATTATATCGCAGATAAAGTTTTCTGTTATCAAATTCTTCGAAAATACAGACACTTAAATCAGACAAGACGTATTCAAAGTTCGATGTACAGCTGTGTTACTCAAACATAAATGTTTTTAATTTATATTAAAGGCATTACTGATAGAATAGGCCGCATATTGAGTAAACAAGATATACAAACTGTCTTCACGACCAATAATAAAATATCTGATTTCATCTGCTCAACTAAGGACACCATTACTCCCACAAATCTTAAGGTGCCTACGAAATACCTTGTAGTAATTGTGACAGAATCTATTAGGTCAAACGAACAGACAAATATCTATTCGTATATATGAACATTCTTTATCTGTACGTAAGAGTGATATTTCTTCTGTCCTGGCCAAACACAACAAGGAAACCGGACAATTGTCCATCCTACCAGTAGAATTATTCGAGAGTTCATTGAAATTGAGAAATATCCTCGATATCCCAATACTTCATACGATGGCCAACGCTTTTGGAAACCATTAATTACAGTATCTCATCACTTACGTAACTCGTTACAATACACAAACTTTCTCCAACCTAGCACACTTCCTGCACAAACATGTCCCTCTCAAATTTTAACTTCTATTTCTACAAACAGTGAAGTAGAGCACACGAAAAGCCAGTCTTCTTCTTTGACTCTTAGTTTTCCTTATAATATATATATATATATATATATATATATATATATATATATATATATAAGGATGGAGGTGGCGCCAACATCTAGACACCCAAATGCCAACCTTACCTACACGTGGTACCCCTGTTAGATAACAGACGAGGCTCTGGCGACCCAGCATCGGGGGTATAACCTGATACCAGTTGTCCCGAGGTAACGGGCCTTGTGGCTGGGCTAATCACCCGCACAAGGTAAACAGATTCAGAGAACAAACAATCGCCTCGGAAATGGACGGAAAACTGGGAAACGGACTCGGCGCGAACCACGGATAAGAATTGGAACGTGGAATGTAAACGGTATAAACGGAAAGGAAGTAGAAATAATAGAAGAAATGGCCAAAGATAATATGGAGATGCTAGGTATAAGTGAAATAAAGAAGAAAGGAACAGTTCAGGAAGAAGAAGAAATAGACATAGAAATAGAAGAGGTGATAGAAGCCGTAAAACATATTAAACAAGGAAAAGCAGGAGGTAGAGATGGCGTAACTACAGAAATGATAAAGAATGGGGGAGATAGAATATTAAAGTGGATAAAAGAGATATGTCAACTAGCCTGAAAAGGGGAAAAAATACCAGATGACTGGGAAGAAAACATAGTGGTACCTATACACAAGAAGGGAGATACAAACGATTGCGGCAACTACAGGGCAATATGCCTTTCTTCAATAGTACAGAAGATATATTCAAGAATACTAGAAAGAAGATTACGAGAAGAAGTTGAAGAAAAACTATGTGAAGAACAAGCCGCTTACAGGCCACAGAGGCAAACACAAGATCATATCTTTGTACTAAGAACAATTACAGAAAAGAGATTAGAAAGGGGAAACCCTTTGTATCTAGCATTCATAGATATAAAATCAGCATTTGACACAGTACCCAAACAAACAATATGGAATGCGCTAACAGAACTAAATGTATCATACCCACTACAACAGGCCATAAAAGAGTATACGTTAATGCAAAAGGAAGAGTGCGAATTAAAGGGAAAGAATCTCAAAGCTTTAAATGGAAAAGGGGATCAAACAAGGAGACTCACTGAGCCCCTATTGTTCCTAATAGTAATGAATCAGATTATTCAGGAAGCAAAAGAACCAAGATTCAATGTGAAGGTAGGAAATTGGAATTTAGAGCCCATATATATACAATTCCTCATATATGCAGACGACATCGTGCTTCTAGCAGACTCAACTAGAAAACTACAACTAGCAATAAACAAATGGAATAGAGCGATAGAAAGAAGAGGTATGAAAATAAACACAAACAAGACTAAAATTATGAAAATCGAGAAAAATGATACAAACGAAAACACAAGAATAATATGCAATGAGGAAGAACTAGAATGGGTCAATAACTATGAATATTTAGGAACGATAATAAATAAAACTGGCACGATAGAACAGGAGATTCTGAATAGAAGAGATAAAGCAAGCAAAGTATATTATGCAACAAATCAATAATAGCGAAAAAAGAAGTAAGTATGCAAACAAAGCTTAGGGTATACAAAAGCATATACACACCAGTATTAACGTATGGGGCGGAGAGCTGGACAATACAAGATAAAACCAGAAGCAAAATTACGGCGAGTGAAATGAAATATCTAAGATGACTAGTAGGTAGAACAAAAAGAGATCGCATACGAAATACAATAACCAGAGAAGAAGTAGATCAGCAACCGGTAATACAAGAGGCAGAGAAGAGACAATTACAGTGGTATGGGCACATAGTGAGGATGTCAAGAAATAGATACTCCAGAAGAATTCTAGAAGCAAAGCCAGAGGGAACAAGAAGCAGAGGAAGGCCACGAGAAACATGGGAACAGAGCTTAGAAAAGAGGTAGAACAGAGATGAAAACACGTAAGAGAAGTAAAAAGAATGGCAGCCAACCGGGACAGCTTCCGGAAGTGGTTAGAGGACCCGACGCTTTAGGCCATAAGGGAGAAGGAAAAGAAGAAGATATATATATATATATATATATATATATAATATATATATATATATATATATATATATATATATATATATATATATATTTTAACTTAGATATTTATTAAAGGAGACTTAAATTATATATTAGTTTTGGTTACCAGATGGTGTGCAAAAATATGTAGTTACCTAATATGAATTAATTTTCCTTTAATGGTGACTTCATGAAAGCTACGCAAACGTTAAAATTATTCTTAATTGTTTTTTGCAAGCGTTTTAACTGACAGTTGACACATAAATGACGCACACTAATTAATCACTGACACACAAAGTGTTGATTATCTGGTATTGTGCATAAACAAATGTATATGTATTTTCTATTAACAGCTGAATGCGTTGCATAAGTAAAATGGTCAAATGGGTTTTAAAATCTCCAATAAAACTTTTTATTGCGTTGTATTTATATGACATCTACTTGCTTATTTGCATTTTTTCACAAACTGCTCTAAAGTTAATAATAATTTTAAATTGTATTGGATGTTACGTGTGCTTGCGTAAATAAATTTGCGCAAATAAAACCTTAAAATTATCCAACAAATATCTATATAAGAAAATGATATTCACGGATGCTGTCAGCCAGTGAATTTTGTACAATCAGCAAATAACAAACAGCCGTTATTCCAACAATAAATGAATTGTGTACAAATGACCCCACGCAAGGTTTGTTCCGGGATTGCAACCTGTCAATAAGAGGAAGTGCTGTAGACATTCTGTTCAAATGCCATTGAAAGTTGCTAACTTTGTAGGCTTTATAAGTGTAAAATGGAAAAGTTAATGTTTATTCGAGACCCTGAAATTAAAGAACTAAGCAATCCTTCATTTGAATAGATGAGGCAAAACTGCAATAATAACTGTTTAAAATAATAATTGTTGAACTAACATGCATGTAAGAATAAGAGCTGTTTTTTTTAATTCTTTAGTGCTTTTCTCGAATTCAGGTGGGATCTTTTTACGCATATAAGTAGTTCTTTCAGCAAAACAAACAATTCGGTATATCCGCACATTGGAGACGCCTTTTTTGTCTGGATTAGTCGCTCTATATCGGTTCTAAGCTTCTCCAAATAAGGATCCGTCTTTCAAGAAACTGATGCTGGCGAGAAATACTTGCGGACACTATTTTACAGGAAACAATAAAGCTGGCTTTTCAGCATCTGCGACAAGAACAAATTGTACTTCGATAAAATTCAGTTGTCTATTTATTTTGTTACCATAATTACTTTACTATTTAATTTGTATTATATTTTGCTACCATTTTAATTTGTTCGTTTTTTAATTTTAAACGTTTAACGTTTAATTGAACATTATCAGAAGGCAAATAATTTGAGAGTTTCAATTTTCTAATATATTTTTTTAAATAAATATACAAATAACTACTTATAAGTAGTTGCTAATGGTTTTTTTATTATTTATATGCTATGCAGCATAAAAAGTGTAAGTTAATTTTTAATTATGCTATTGGTAGTGAGCTTGTTGATGATTATTTTTATAGAATACAAATACCTTTCAAAAGTTAATTTGTTAGTAGGTTACTTGATTTTAGTTATTATTTTAAAATTAGTCCATCACTTTTTGGTTAATTTAGTTTTATGGAATTTTTACATTAATTCTAATTTTGCAGTACTTGTTCGACTTTTGTTGAGTAAAATTAAAATTAAAATACGGCTGTAAGGCCAAGCGTTTAATTAGAATAAGACATGTCTGCTTTTAGACCAGGGAAATTATCAAAAATACATCGTTTTTTTGCCAAACTCCCCATCTAAAAGGTAAAATATGAAAAATAGGATAAATTCCGTATAATTCGATGAAATAAAATTAAACAGCTGAATCGTTGCAGAAGTTATTCAAAATGGCGCCCAAAGTTGGCAAAAAACGGTTTTTCGCATTTAAAAAAAATTTAAGTTTTGTATAAAAAAAGTTTCAAATAAAAGTTGTAGATTTTGTAAAAACCTACAAAACAATGCACATAATTTAATGGGCATATTTGATCTCATCTCTTCTAGCTACTCCTGACTAATTGTATCTACAAATTTTTAAATACTCTATTGATATTCAATTTTTTCAAAATTGATTGATTGAAAAATAACAATCAATGAGTAAGATGCATTTTTGGACCTTTAAGTAATTTTAAAAAATGAATACGATATCCGTATTCAGCGCATCGAACTACCGTCAACGCTCCCTCTACTCTACCACCCGACTCCGACTGGCGCGGCCCGCGCTTGCCTTCTTCACTTTGAGATGTGATTTAAAGCATTTAATGTCAATGAAATGAGCCGAAATATTTTTCAATAAAAATATACGTATTCAAAATCGATCTCCCTGAGGGAGTGCGCTGTACAATGTAAATTACGCCCTCGGGATTTTTAAAAATAAATTTTTTCTTACCCTGGAGATTCTACAAAAATTTTTTTAAATTCGTAGAAAAATAGCAGCTATCGATTGGTAATAACGCGATTTCCATATAAATTGTACTGAAAAAGATATGTGAGTTTTTTGGGGTAAATTTTTTTTATCGATATTTAAGTCCATTGTTTGCATATTTTAAATTCCTATAAAAATCGCACTCTCATTGTACGCGATACTAAATCTCTTTAAAAAAATTTAAGCTCTAGCACGTTTCTCTAAGTGTTCCAGAACCTGTTTAAATCGAATTCTACGAAAGCACCTTTTTTACGAAAAAATCGATTTGCGTAAAATCTGAGCAATATTTTTGCACAAAACAAAAAATTTACCTTTTCTACTTGTCAAGGACTATGCTTTTTCAAAATTTCAGCGCTAAATCCTTTGTTTTGAAAAGATACAAGCATTAAAATGAACACACGATTTCAAACGTTTTTTTTGCGATAACTACGTCATTTTTGCATTGATTTTAATCAAAAACATTTTGTTTTTTAGGTTTTATAAAATTTACAACTATTATTTGAAACTTTTTTTTATACAAAACTTAAATTTTTTTTTAAATGCGAAAAACCGTTTTTTTGCCAACTTTGGGTGCCATTTTGAATAACTTCTGCAACGATTCAGCTGTTTAATTTTATTTCATCGAATTATACGGAATTTATCCTATTTTTTTCATATTTTACCTTTTAGATGGGGAGATTGGCACGTAAAATACAATTTCCCTGATCTATTTCGTTTATTACAACCGATAAGTTATCTAATACAACTAAATTTCACACCCTCAATATCTATATATCATTGGTAACAACAACCGATTTTTCAGCAAAATAACTGCAATGAAGATATACAATAGCATTTTTACTATTTACCCATTTTAATCCGCAAAATGAGACCATCAATAGAAAAGAAACTACACACCTAGTAGTTCTGAAGATAAAGAAAAAATAAATACCCTATCGTAGTAAAACTCTCCAACAAATCAATGTCAGACTCGACACTAGTCATTTAAAATATTTCCACTTGGAGTAATCAATTATAATTAAACGTTAAATACTCTGACTGACATTGCCGAGAAGGATAACTGTAAGACTAAATGTTTAACAAAAAATATTATTTATATTAACGTAACAATGACCGATTTATAAGTGAAATGAGTCAAATTTATTCAGGAAAAAATATAACTTACCATACATACCAAATTAAAGAAGAAAAGCGTGTAGAATTGTGCTGAAGCGTTTACATTCTAAAACTCCACTTGCAGAACGTAAGGTTTACTATAACTAATATTAGACAACGTACCACAAAAATTTCACTTCCGAGGTTTTTTGTGGACCTAGAACCTGCGGAAAATTTTTAAATTAATGTATAAGAATGTTCAATCAATTAAATTACTAAAATCATATGATACTCAGTCGTCGTTACGAAATTAGTAAATAATGATAATATTTGCAATAAGGAATGTCAACTAAAAAAAATAAAACTAAAATATTTTTAAAACTACACAACCTAGACATACTATCAACATAAAAAACCACTTCACCATCACATCATTTATAAAATTACCTTACTACAAAACATATCACACTCAACATGTTGATGGCCCTTACACGCTGGAACAGCAATTGTTGTTCGTAAGACCATTAACCATCACGAGTTATCCAAATATGCAACAGACCTTCCTTCAGTCCTCAAGGATTATAGCCAACATGCAAAATAATCTAACCAAAAATATATGTTGTGTACTGCCCTCTAAGCCAGAACCGTTTTTAATAGTTGTGTCAAGTTGATTTAAAGGCTAAACACATTAATTGAGGATCACGACTATCAACAAAAAGCAGAGAATATTACACTTATTAATAAAAAACCGCTACCACACATTTTCCACAGACGAACTAACTTATTAACCATCAGACCTGAATAAAGTACCTAATCTGGTGAACTTTACATTGCAAATGGAGTTTCATCCAATTTTATAGACGTAAGATCAAATTTAGACTTATTTGTTGTCTGTCACTAGTACAACAAAAATAAAAAGCAATACAATACGACAATAAAAACAAGATACTAATAAATCAGAAAATATCTGCAAATAATACATTCCTTATCACTACCATTTAGAAACTGCTTGGAATGTAACTTTTTTACATAAGAAAAAACGTCAAACGCAACATATTCCCATAAAAATAACGGAAATGATAACAGAACCTTGAAGGGTATGAACGCAATAGCAAAGCAATTGACATCCAGTACATAAAAAAATTTACAATAGACTTACTAACAAATTAAAATCTAAGATACGTGAGATCAAAAATGAAACATTTACCTGCAATGCATATGCGGTGAACTTATCTAATAGACATGGAAATTTATTAAATGTTTCAAATGACCCACTCTCACTGTTTCTCGATTTCATAAACCTAGTATTGATTGGGCAAAGTCTAATAGTGAAAAACTAGGTTGTTTTTACAATATCTTTCAGACTCCTTGCCTACTGCAAATTTCAAATTGAAAATGAATAAAAACATAAAAAACGAGAACATGTCACCAGGTTTTGACTTAAATACTGAAAAGTATTAGCCGAGCTGCCCAAGTCTGGATTATTGTATATAAAAAAAGTTTTTTATTTTAATAATGAGGCTAAGCTATTGGCCTATCTGATTTAGGCACATATCTATAATAGTAATACCAAAACTACGTAAACCGCCAACGCAAATCACCTCCTACCTACCTGTAAGTCTTTTGCTAAAGCTCTTTAAACTTTTAAAAAAATTACTATTAAAAGCAATAAATCAAGATAATTTATTAACAGAATGCATACGAAATCGTCAATTTGAATTAAGACGCAGTCATTTTACTATCCAACAGTGTCATAGTTTGACAAATGTTATATATACAACTTTCGAAGAAAAGAAATACTGCTTGGGGGCTTTCTTAAATATTCTATTAACAGGCATTTAACAGGGTATGGTACGGACTTTTTATTTATACTATTTTATTAATTATTACAAATTTATGATATTGTGTTCACTACATCGTATCTACCAAGTCAAATTTGGAGAGGATGTCTTACAAATATAACTCTATTAACTCAGGCTTTCCTCAAGGTAGTGTATTAGGTCCAATTCTATATATAATCTACACAACTGATCTGCCTACAATCCCGTATGTCGTTACTGAAACATATTTGGTTAAGAGAGTGGAGAATGAAGGTTAACTAATCCAATTTTTCTCATGTGCGTTTTTTACGTTAAGAAGTGTTTCCTCGTTTATATGAATTATGCAGAAATACATAAGCAAGTAAGACCTAGTATTCAGGACTACACCTAGAAAGGAAGTTATCCTGAAAAACACACATAACTAAGAAAAGAAAATAAACAGTTTTAGTAACTAAAAAATATATTCGTTAATTGGGCGTAAATATTTACTATAATTTGACATTAAAAGTCTCATCTACAAGACAATAATCAAGCCAATATGGATATATGACTTGAAACTATAGGATACTGTTGCATGTGCAATCAAAATATTATACAAGGATTTCAGTCTAATGTTCTTAGACAGATCACAAATGCACATTGGTATGTTACTAATGTAACTCTACACGTGTTTTATTTATCATTGTTATTTACTTTTGTTAAATATATAAATACTTGTTTTATTCTTCTTATTTTTTGATAGATTAGGATTAAGATTTATCAACGAACTTGTTCGTTATATATTTAAAATTGGTCTATCGTATGTCAAGTTGTCGGTCTTATATTTTTTTTAAAAATTATTTCATTTAATATTTTAAATTGTCAGATTTTAGTGATTTAAAATCGAATTAATACGTTTTATCTTTATATATTTAATATTACTTTAATAAAATAGGTGACAATTACATTTTATGAGTAATTTTAAAAAATTTACTGATTTCAATATTGGAATAATATCAAGTTCGTAGTTAGATTTACTGTTTATTGTATATCTCTTTCCTTTATATTTTAATTGTTCTTATAGAATTTACCTGTTATAAGAAAATACAGTCGAATAATTTTCATATTTCGAATTTTTCTTAAATTAATAAATCAAAGTTATTTTCTTTGTTAACAAATTAATGGTTTTTTCTTATTTATTTTAAATTGATTACTATCAAGTTTTTTAATTATTTTAAAAGTTATCTTCATTTACATTTTTCAAAACTTTGTCAGCTTAGTGTTTAAGATATCAGATTAAGTAGTTTGTCATTAATGTAATTATTTACTTCACCATTAAAAAGTTCTAATAAATTAGGTGCATTTTTAATATTATACTTATTTCATTTGGAATAATATCAAGTTCTGTAGTTAGATTTACTGTTTATTGTATATCCTATTCTTTTATTTTATTTCAACACGAATACCTTAAAAAACAATATTTCTTATTTTTGAATTTTCTATTATCTAGATTAATTTGTTAACACAATTAATGGTATTTGTCAATTGTTTTTTCAAATGATTACTATACAAGTTTTACAATAAATCTCTAGTTCCATAATTTTTCAAAACATTTTTACTACTTTGTTCTAAATTTCCTCAAGGGTCTAGATGTATTTGTTACTCCACGCCATTAAAAAGTTCTCATAATTGACAAACTATCCTTTTTTCAGTCGCAAAATTATTGGGTATTATGTGGCAATGCTCTTTAAAACACGAAGTACTTAAAATCAACAAATATTTCTTAGAGGTTCTATAAATTAATATGTTTTTAATGCTAGCCACTATAGAAATTTTTATTTTGCAACCAACATTTCGCTATCAACATTTTTCTTCTTAGTGACTGACGATAGTGAGCGTTTTAACCTTGGAAAACCTTCCAGGCCGATATTTTCTTTATGGAACTTCCAATTTGGGCTGAATGTGGTTATTTTCCAACACAGGAACTGTTTTCTTCAAACATTTATCAACACTTAAACCGCGTGCAAAGTTGAAATGCAAAGTTGCTTAGTATTCTCTTTTTAATTAAGATGATATTACGATTTCTTTTTAATGCTACCTGCAATAGAGATATCAATCTATCTCAACACACTTGAATATACATTACTACTGTTTGCACGTAATCCAAACTAGTAATCTATGTACTTACAGAGCTGGCATTAGTAGAGAGGAATTTTCCAACATAATGTAAATTATGTTTAATACAAAATTTCAATTATAGATACATAATACCTTGTAGCAACCGTTCATCGGCGGTACTTTCTAGGAGATGAATAAAACGAATACTCATCAATTACACTGGTCTTTAGTGATGACCTTTATTTTTAACTGCTTCTAGTCTTACCAAACATTTTTAATGCCACTACAAGCTATATTATATAATATTATATTAAAATATGTATATATTATGTTTAATACAAAATTTCTTAGAAATAATATTTGCAACCGTTCATCGGCGGCTACTTTCTAGGAGATGAATAAAACGAATACTCTCATCAATTACACTGGTCTTTAGTGATGACCTTTATTTTTAACTGCTTCTAGTCTTACCAAACATTTTTAATGCCACGCATACACTAGTCTTATATATATATATATATATATATATATATATATATATATATATATATATATATATATATATATATATATATATATATATATATATATCATCCCTAAATTGTGTTTTAAGTCTTTTCAAAATTATAGGCTATTTTATGCCCGCTGTCATAAACAACCTCTTGTTTAAAAAACGCACCACTCGCATTTGTCTCAAGACCCATAACAAATAAATATGGTTTGTATATGATCAGCCGTATTAGGAAGTTCATATGGACAATTTTTACTAAGACTCTTATTTTATTTTTTACAGATGTTAAAATAACGCGTCTTAAGTTATTTTTATTTCTTTTTATCGTTATTATTATGTCGTTGTTTTTATTAATAATTTAAGGACATCCAAAATGTTTTCTAGTTGTGAAATTAGTTTTACCACGTTCACATAAAATATTAGTAATATTTTGTTCTGCTTCGCTGTTGATATTTATTGTTTGTTAAGCTATGTGTTCATATTTTCCATATTGCTGCACATTCTTCAATTTCTGACTTTTATTTTATATTATCAATTTACCTGTTTATTACCCCAATTGTGTCATTTTATCTGGCTATATTATTTAGCAATTGAATATTTTTTATATTAATAATAAATATTGCACAACAGTATAAGCAAGGCAGAAAATTAAAATAACATCTTTAATGTGTTCTAACAATTCTTTTAATGCAATTATGTATACATATTTGTGTTCCAAACCATAATAAAAAGTCATATAAAAGTTAGATAAGTTACTTTTACTTATTAACAGTAGTTTTACTTACTAGCAGTAGTACTTTACAACAGCATAATTAAATTAAACGTGGCGTTATTTAGCATTTATTTAGCTTCCAGTTTACAGTTTCATTGTTTCACACGGTGCAATTAAAATTTGAGATGCAATAAAAAGTGTAATTAAACATCGCTGATCTCTATATTAGCTTTTCCAACAAAATGAAAGTAAGAGCAAAATACGAGTTACTATTTCAAGAGTACATAGGCCTTTAAAATTTATGTAATTATTATTAAGTAATTTAAATTACAGCGCTGTTCTTAATTTAATTGCGTTAATAGAAACGGTATAATAAAAAACGTAAGTAGGTAGCAGATATCAAACTGAAGCATGCTCGTTAAGAAAATGCCTCTGTCATAATTGTAAAACTGAAATGAAACGGACATGCTTTCAGAATTTATAAAGCTCATATCTACATATTTTCAATGTTTATCTGGCAGTTTTCGTTCTTTTGAATTTGTTGTTAATTACCAACGACTCACGTTATCTTTCTGCCTGGAGTAATGTTAATCTTGTTTTATTCGTATAGAGGTTTTTATTTAGCTCCATGTCAAGTGAAATTGGGGTGCAAAAAGGAACACTCGTTTTTACGAAACCTTAATAATGTCTCGCAGAAAATTAGAAGGAATAATTTAGACCGCTAATTATTCGCTACATTTAGCTCGATTAACAAAGTTGTTTATATAGCTACTACCTTACGGTATGTTTATAAATATTCTTAATTTAAGATATTTTATTTGTTTACAACCATTTAACATTTTTTAAATAATAAATTTAGTTGAGGTCTACAAAAATTGATAACCACACTAATTCTACAACATGACATGTAAATACAAATACATGCTTATAGTTAATAAATAATTCATAACGTAATTTTACTTTATTTCTGCAATATAAGTTATTAAAAGCTTTGAAAAATTTATCTGTAAATATTACTGCAGCACTCATTTTACGATTTAAGTTATAAAATAATGTAATCTAACATATATTATTATATATTAGATTACATCCGTGTTAAATTTTTTAAATAACTGTACTTTTGGGAAGAGACAGAAACAGTAGTTTTTGTTACAAGTTTATATTTTAGTTTGTTGTTTAATTTAATCGTCATTTTTATAATCTGTTTACGGTAAAACTACTACAAGAAGAAGTTAGTTGTAAGCTTAAAATAATTCGAATATTTAATAAGCTAGCCAATTTTCCCATCTTCCCGCACAAATGAAATATATAGTAGTATTTTTTATTGGACAGAAAATGATTAAACAGTTCAAATACAATCTTTTAGACTTTTATTTACTGCATATCCACTAAGAATTTTCTCTTCTTGTTCGTATACAAGCTCCCAAACTGTTGGGCTACTTCTCTATTGCAGCCCAAATCGTCTCTATTCGAAATTACACATCTAAATTTACATGTGCAACTGCACATACTTTATCTCAAGTTAATGGCATGCGGCATAAATTAAGGGTTTTAGGTATGGCGGTGTAAACGATTATTTTTTGGTTGAAATAATACTGGAAGTGTTATCTTTTAACTATTGCTGGACGACTTTTGTTCTGTCGCCAGAACAAATGATAATCCAGTCCTGGGGTGAAAAGAGGGTTTTGGAAAGACGGTTTACAGAAATTTTTAAAATATCATCAATGTAGTTTCTGACTGAATTTTTAACCCCTTGATGAATGTAAACGAGCCTGGCTTTGACTGTTCAATCAGAATAGACTATAGCATTTTCTGCACTCTACCTGTTTTTCCAAACTTTCTAGGTATTTTTTACGCAATAGCACATGCAGCCTATCATTCTGACTGTTATGTGATACATCTACTGTAAAAAAAATTTCTACAGAAACCAGCATGTTCTTCAGGTATTTTTCTGTATGTTTTCTCAGATGTTTTTGTACCTTGGCACCCGAATTATTCTTTGCTGTAGGCTTAGAAAGTGTTATATATGTACCATCGCGTTTTAAAATTTTAGTTTGAGGTTCTCCTCGAGTATCCTTTGAACTCTATCTAGATACATCTTTATCTAAACAGCCATCTACTGACTGTAACGTGGATTTCAAGGAATTTTTCCTCACAGTGCTTAGACTACTTGTGGTGCCCACTTTTTGGTGGGAATGGGACGTTTTACGCCGCCGGTTCTTCGCCGCCAGTTTATCGCCGCCGGTTCTTCGCCGCCAGTTCATCGCCGCCGCTTGTACGCCGGGACGGTTCTACACTAGCCGTTTTTACGCCGGCCATTTCTACGCTGGCCGTGTCTTCACCATAAATTTCCGAAAAAAATGGGTAATCTGAAACAATCCGGGATACAAAGGAGATAATCAGGAATTTTAATACGCTCATAGAAAGTTTACAATCTCCGGGATTATCTTAAGAACCTTATGGTTATTCGCACAGACCCATTAGCACACGTTAAAATTCTAAGAACTCTTTAATAGTATTTGGTATAAATAAATATAGGGTAGAAACCGTTAACACATTATTTTAAGTGTATTCACCAGAAAATAATTATTACGTGAATCAGTTAACCAGTGATCTTAATAATGGAACCAGCAGTTCTCAGCAAGAGAGGAACGGAGAAGTATTTCTATTTGTACGTTTTCGACAAAGTTAGTAAAAGAGACGCTAGTTTATTATTTTGGCAGTGCAAGGAAGTGGTTCGCTGTAAACGTAGAATTTACACGAAGGCTGGAGAAGTGGTCAACGAAATCAACAATCATTCTCACCCTTCCTCGGCAGCAGCTATAAAAGTAGCAACTGTTGTCATCCAAATCAAACGTCGTGCAGAAGAAACTATAGAAAGCACAAGTGCAGTTATAAATTAGTGTATAATCGACGTGTCTCAGGTTGTTTTAACGGCCATTCCAAATAATACAGTCCTAAGAAAAGTAATCAGGCGAAAACGGAATCACATTAATGCTGCACTCGCTGATCCCGCATACCTAAACGATTTGGTGTTGCCAAATACATATAAGGTATATGTGCCTCAACCAGGAATAGAAGAAAATTTTTTGCTAAGCGACAATGGAGAGGGAGCAAATAGAATTTTAATTTCTGAAAGAGAAAGCTGGTTGCAGCATTTACATAATGCCAATACATGGTACGCTAATGGTACCTTCGCAATAGCATCGAGGCTATTTTCCCAATTTTATATTGTTATGGCAACAATATATGGAGGAGTGCATCCTATATTTTATGCTTTGTTACCTGATAAGTAGGGTATTACATACACACGTATGTTCGAACTAATTAAAACACTAGTGCCAAATTTAAGTCCAGCATCTATCATTTGTGATTATAAATATGCAACTTTTAGTAACATAAAAAAATGCTTTCCCGAAGTAAATGTAAAAGGTTGCTTCTTCCATTGGTCATAAAATATGAGGAAGTATTTAGCTCAGATTGGTGTTATTCGTCAATACGACAATAATGCTGAATTTGCATTACGAGATAATGTTTCATCCAAGAATGTGAAGTTTATGCCAGAGAACAATAGATGGAGAAGCCCGCACCAATAATCATGCATAGGCAGCCAATCGTCGATTGCGTTGTGAATTAGGTATGCAACACTTAACTATTTAGAAATTTATAGATGGATTGCGAAAAGTACAGAAAGGACGAGACGCTTATTTTGAGCAACTTATCGCCGGACATTTACCACCGATGAAGCTGAAAAAATACCGTGACGCTAAGGAACATATTCGAAGAATTGTCTTAGATTATGGAAATAGGGAACCTCTAGATTATTTACATGGCCTAGCACACAATTACCCAAAGACTCAATAATCTTATTTTTTCTATTTCCTTTCGTATGTACATTATGTATTCCTTTAATTTAAAATTGTAATAGTAAATTTCTTGGTTTTATTTGCATTGCAAGTTTTATTTATTATTTCTTATTCTTGTTTTACTAATTAAGCCATAGCAACATTAATGAGAAAAATAAATTAAAATCAGCCGGCGTAGAACCGGCTGGCGTCGAACCGGCTGGCGTAGAACCGTCTCGGCGTAGAAACGGCGGCGTAGAAACGTCCTAGACCCGTTTTCGGTCTACCACTAGGCTTACGATTATCTCCACTTTCTGTGTTCTTGTATCTTTTGATTACATGATAACCAATTATCATTTCAACGACTGTATTCGATAAATTCATCCCAATCACATGAATCTGCAAAACGCATACCAATTTTGTATTTAAAAAAAACACTTTTATAGGAAATAAAGCATAACGACCTTTATCTCGTCAATCACATATAACACTATCTGAAAGCAATACTGTTTTTGTTTAAACTTAAACGGGATATCTATTAGCGCTTCAGCTAACGTTTGGTAAATACTGTCACCTATATAATTACAAAATAGTCTAAGAATGTACTATATATTTTAATAATTAAAGTTCTACAAAGCATCTAAAAACAAAACTACTGCCATATTTTCAGTTTATAAAAATAGTAGGGTAGAGCCAAGTCACAACTGAAACTTGTAAAGTTATAGAGTAGTTAGTTGGAAATGCGTTAAACTCGTTTAATTGCAGCCATTAAATTTAAACAGTAAAGATAGAATATTACGAGAGACTAGAGGAAAATAACTATGAGCATTAACAAAGTAATTTGCATATAAAGAATATTATCTGAATAACTTTTTTACATATGTAATAAACAGCAAATAAATTTAATTTATTTGTAACTTTATAGATTAAACATTAATTTTGCACTGTTTAAAACATGTTTCAGTACCAGAGTGGCGAGCCGAGTGACTACTTCCCTGAGCGAAGATGAGGCCAACGCAAGCAAACTTACCCCAGGATTCCCCAGCCCCGTAGACAATCACAATAATTATTTTATTATCCAGCTGCTCATTTAAATAAGCCGCCTGTTGTTGTTATTACCGATACAAATGTAGTGTTAATAAAGCCTCTTTGTGTCCCCTGTCTCTTGTTTTATTATGCATCGTAGACGTGAAGCCTGGGCTAACAAAACAGTAAAAAATTTTAATTTCATTTATAAAACTACAACAAATCTAGAGTTGACGGCCTAAATTTTTTAAATGACGATCGTATACAAAACAAGACAATCTGTAAATAAAACAAATTAAAAATATACATTACAAAAATAATATAATAAATAAAAGTTAAAATTATTACTATCACAGTATAGTCATCATAACAATTATTTATTACTTTCTTAATCATTAAGAATTTGTTTTGCAAATTTTAAACAAAATATTTGTCTTAGAATCATTAATATAATAAAAGCAATTTTAACCCAACAAATTGGATTAACATAAATATCAAATTAAATCGCTATAAAATAACAATACATTCTTTTTGAAATGTAGTAAGCGATCTGTACATTATAAGTGATAACGACTTACAAAACCTTTATCAAGAGATATGCAGCTAATATTGTCATCTTGCAACAACCGAAGTTGAAAACTGTTTATCACCAAAATTTGCACCTAAAAACAGACACGTTACACACTAAGTCAACGTGTACCTGACTATTAAAGAACCCGCACTTCTTTAAAGTGGCCAATAAATAGACTATAGTGTAAAATAAGAAGAAACCTTTGACCGAAGAGATCTAGAAATAATTTTAAATAAACTTTGTCTAGTGGACTGCAAGTAGCAGTGAATATGAAAATCAGTTGTTCTGTATAGTTTTAGTCTGTCACGAAAATAAACTCTAAGGTAAGTGCATTTCCTGCATATACGCACACACACACACACAGTTAATACTGTTTTCCTCCTTTCAACCAGACTATTCGTTGTTTACAATTTTATTATTTTTTCTTGTAAATTTTGCAAAAAGGCATAACTTACAAAACAATTGAAAACAAAATTTCAAGTATTCTCATATATAGATAAAAACTACATACAAAACTTTTGTATTAAACATCATTTCCCAAAGTAAACACTAACGACAATAAATCGTCGTCTCCATACTTTTAACTAACCCTGTGTGTGTTTTTATCTGTTATCTAAGTTTAG
Organism: Sinelater perroti; assembly: GCA_036346155.1. Taxonomy (NCBI): domain Eukaryota; kingdom Metazoa; phylum Arthropoda; class Insecta; order Coleoptera; family Elateridae; genus Sinelater; species Sinelater perroti. The sequence goes on from JARFIY010000001.1 coordinate 74,225,785, forward strand.
TACCTCAACAGCCTTGTAGTTCTGGTATGGACGTCTATTCTGCATTTTGTGTGGTTGTAATAAAGAGGTTGGTTGCTGTTTGTATCTCGGAGCGCGATTTTAAATTGATATCAAGGTGAATATTTTTATCGATTAGCCTTTAAAATGTGTTCTAATTATTTTTGTTATTAAACAATAAAGATTTGGGAGTTCTTTTAATAATGGTTGCGCTATTTGTAGCTATAACTGGCAAGATCTACATAATTGGTCAATAGGACTTTTGTTAGAAAAAAGTCCAGCAATTTTGGAATACTGTTTTTTGTTAATACTGTTGCAGAGTAAGTAGGTTCCCCGGCTGATAAGTATTGATAGTTCTCTTCTTGCATGAGAGTGTATAGTGGTCGACCTTTAGTGATGATCAACCTACTGTCCCAATGCGTATATTTGCTATTGAAGTCACGTCTATATATGTTGCCTAGTGTTTCAGAAAATACACCAAAGTCGTTTTTTGTGAGATTACGTCTAGGTGGGCAGTACACAGACGATAAAGAAAGTTATCGAGTTGGTAGTTTGTGTACTTGTAGTGTTGCTTGTTCTTCATACTTTAGAAGTTTGTGATTATTAATAGAGTTTCTGGTAATTGTTATTGCCGTACCCCTGTGAACTGTACCATCCGGCTGCTCAGTGTGTTAAATAGCATAATTTTGAATTTTTATGTGTGTTCGTGTTGCAAAATGTGTTTTTGCTACTAAGAGTTTCACTAGTTCCACTTCAAATGGACGCCATTTGCATTCTGTAACACCACACGAAAAGAATCAGCCAGCGTTTACTAGTTTATTTATAACTGAGGATAGCATTTGCATGATCACATTGTTATGTTGAATCAATTAAGTGCATATACCTTTAAACTCGCCTAGGAGACTATTAAGAGTTATGTCACCAGGGCGCTGTACATTTACATGATCTTGTCTGGATACCTGGTTAGAAGGTACCTGTTTTATTGTGGAATTTGGGCTTAAGATTAATTTGATGTTTCTACTCTTTTCCTTTATTTCCTGGGACCTGCTGCTATTTATTGTGTTGTGCTGTAGTACTATTGGAGTTATTTTCCTCTTTACTAAATTCGTAGCTGGGCATTGAACTCATGTCCATATGATAATTGGTTTACAAGAGAGGTTGTTGATGTAATGGTTTATTTTGTAACTGTAATTGTGTACAGATATTTTGTAAAAGCATATGAATTCCACTATTATTTTGTTGGAACGCAAAGTACTTCCACGAAGTAAAAGAATTAACTTAATATTAAAACGCAAAGTGTTTCCTCAAAGCGAACAAATTAGCGTAATGCCGAGCCGAAAAGCATTCCCAGAAACCGGAAATTAGGGGTGCAAGCCTGTCCAATTACGCGATCATTTCTAGGAGGAGCCATCGCCCACCCACAATCTTGGGGGATAAAAGCGTCCCTTACGCCAGTCTAAGACAATTCGCTGCCGAAAAGCGTTCGAACTGGCCTTGCCGCTGTCTAAAAGCTTTGGCTCTCATCGAACAGTGCTTGCCGCTAGGTAGAGAATCTTGCCGAATCGTGAGCCACCTGAGACAACTACATGACCATGGCTTATGGCCCCCAGAAGGACCAGCACCAACATCGTCCGATCTACACCTCCGAAAAAGTATTATCGGAACCACTGGCGCGACTACTGCTGAAGAACGCCGGTACCAGAACCGCTGTTCCTGCTGCCACCGACACCCCAGAAAAAAAACTTCTGAAAGAGCTGTTCGGTGAATCTCTATCCCCCGTGAAACAGGCAGCGGTGTCACCGACTGAAGAACTTTTTAAGTGCGTCCTGCGAACACTGTTTGGGCCACTACCGGATCGCAAAAACCAACCCTTAGCGTACATCGACGTCTGTAAATAAAAACAATATGTGAAGAATATTTGTGATACCGTCCCCACAATTTGTTGAAGGAGTGTTGTATAGTTGGTGATTTTGTTCGGTACTTGATAATCAGGTGTTAATGGCTAATAAGGTGGTGTTTGTGTGGGTACTTGAGCGTTGGGAAAACTGAACGTAAATCCGTAGTTTTCTGGTGAGCTTGGTTTGGTAGAGACGGGGGTCGGGATTAAAGCCTCCGTTGGGAACATAAGCGACGGCTTGCTGATATTTGGTACATTATACTTAACTAAATAGTAATTATATGTTATATAGGGCGTTTCATGTCAACTCTCCTAGTGTGACAGGCTCACTTTTCAGCTCACGATTGCAGCATTGAAATGCACTTGAAAAAAATAATAAAGAAATAGGATCGATGTATTTTTCAACTTTCCGATAGTGTAGTCGATTTTTCAAAAAAATTTCAACCTTGAAAAAACACAAAACGTGTTTTTTCTCAAAGGACATTTTTAATAATTTTTTTAAAATAGCACCAATCGAAAGAGCAGGATTTTTTACATCGGTATAAGGAATTTTCAGGATACTGTCTTTCGTTTTTTTTGAGAAATTAAGCGACAAAGTTGATGCCGCGCCGTCGGGACGCTCGGCCCGACCCGGCCTGGCTCGACACCGTGCACTTGACGTTTTTGTTTCTTGTAAATGATTGTTACTAATACATTTAACCAAACTACATTGTTTATTTACTTATTTACATATTTACATTTATAAGCAACACAACAATAACAATTCATTATTTGTTTTTCTTTCTACTCCTATCTAAAACGCAATGCGATAACCTTAACAGCGCTAGATTTTGGCGGATTGTGAACATATTTCGAAGAATCAACCGCCGAGTACGAATCTTTATGCCAGGCATAAACGGTTTATGTCGTTTTCATAAAAATTTGACTACGATTTCAGTTTCGCAAAATTACTTTACCATTTTTCTCGAGAACTGAAAGTATCCCTTTTTAAGACTAGCCTTTTGTGATTTTCTGAAAAACTTGCTTATCAAATCATTTCGTGAGCAGAAGATTACAAGAGTAAGCAAAAGAATCCTAACTTGTTTCAATCGATTTCTAATTTTTTAATTTGTTCTAGAACAAACCCTTTTGTACCATTATTGCATTCTACTTACTATTTTAGTATGACAGGAAAATGTTTAAGTTTATAAATTTTTGAAAACGACAAGAAGCCGGTTTATGCCTGGATAAAAGATTATTTATCCGTTGTTTAAAAGTAAAATTCATCAAAATTGGGTTTACAAAATTTACTGTTAAGGCCATCGCATCTTTTAGCTGGATAGAAAGAAACAAAATGAATATGTTATTGTTATGTTTTATAAATGTAAAAGTAAATACACTAATTGATTAACTATTAGAACAAATTACAATGTGCGCGTCGAGACAGACCGGATCAGGTCGAACGTCTCGACGGCGCGGCCGAGCAACCGCGCGGCATCAACTTTGTCGCTGAATATCTCAAAAAAAAAACAATGTATTTTTAAAATATCATATTTCTTGAAAAATTTTTTCATTATACGATGTAATTTTAAATCCGTTTTCGATTGGAATGACTACTTTATTTAATGAAAATATTAATAATGCCCTTCTTTGAGAAAAAAATACGTTTTGTGTTTTTTCGAGGTAAGATGACATTTTTTCTGAAAACCGATTACACTATCGGAAAGCTGAGAAAAAATACATCGATCCTATTTCTTCATTATTTTTTCAATGCCGCAATCGTAAGCTGAAATGAGTGTATTATTGGCGCTCGCGCGCTACATAGGAGAGTTGACGTGAAACGCCCCATATACAATATTGGAGCGACGATAAATTTTTGGGTTTGTTGGACGAATTTTTAATCAAACTGATAGCACGGCACTTGCACTCCCCTACCAAAGATAGCAGAATGTAGCAATGTGTTTATTTTTCGAAAGTCAAATGTACACCTAATATGTACATAGTGAAATAGAACTGGTAAATTTTTTCTTTAATAATTACAAATTAAATCTACAAAGTAATTTTTATTAGGTGTTTTATGCTTTTAGCTACTTTTATACAGTAATTTTAGCAACAGAAAAAAATAGTTATTTTTAAGTAGATTTTGTACAAATGCTGCTCTTTTCTCTATATTTCTTATAGACACAATAACTGTCGTGTAATTAGTATTAAATTTTAATGATACTTTAAACACGCATTTATTGTACCAATGTCTCGAATACGTTCGTTAACGGGCAAAATCTGCCAAAAAAGAAAATAATGTAAAGATATGTCTATAAATAATTTTGTTCCTTACACTTAACTTTAATTAAATTCTGATAAAATTTTCATCAAATCATTTCATTATAAAATATACTGGGTGTTCCATTTTAAAAGTTGCATGCAAATATCTTGTCAATCGACAAGTGACCTTAATAAAAGTTATGAACACGTAAACCTTATTTTTTAGTTATGCTAATATTCCAATAGTTAGTTTGGCGCTATCTATGCCGTGCTAGCAATGGCATTTAATAACGATTAATATAATATAATTTACTTTTAAAAACATGTTCGGACGTATTTTTACCATAGAATCAGAATCCGCAATAAAAATAGGGGTTCCTATTAAAAAAATAACAAAGTTGGATATCACAGGTCTTTACAAGGGTGCCGGACCTGATGCTGAAGTACATAATTAAATGACCTCCTTTGAAACCAACAACTTTTAAGGCCACTTGTCGATTGGTAGCTCCTCTGACGAGATATTTGCGTGCGACTTTTAAAATGGGACACCCTGTATATATATATATATATATATATATATATATATATATATATATATAATTTGGCGCTCTATTACAAGAAACTTGTTGCTAAATACTTAAAAGAAAAATTTACTTGTGGTGTAAAGAGCATACTTTATGTTTAAAATTAATAGGGCGAATGTAAATCCTATAAATTTATTATATTAACTGCCCAACTGGTGCAATAAATTACAAAAAAAAACAGCAAACAAAGATCATAATCTAAGACAAGCAAATAAAAGGCAAAAATGTTTGTAAATCCTAGCAATCTAGCGATTTAATTAAATCTGTAACAGTACCTTAATACATATTTTTACTATCTGAGTAACAGTCAAAAAGTAAATAGTTGTTACAGCACTAGCACGCTTTTTGAAGCATCAGTTAAATAGAAAAAATATTTTAAAAGCTACAAAAGTTTGTAGAAACGTTTTTATAAAGATGCCAAGTGTAAGATTTAATATTTATGGTTATTTGGTCAATAGCTAACTTTAGGTCGGTATCTTTCTCGGTATTAAATTTCAGAGCTGTACTTCTCATTTCACCCGAGAAACAGAGATCACAAGGTCACTGGTTGACTTGCTTCACTTTTGAAAGTTGGATTTCCGGGTTTTACATCTGCCTCATTAAAGAATTAATACAATTAACGCATCGCAAATGTATCTTCCGATAAAATATAAAATAAGTAATTATTTTAAAATAATTTAATTTCTTGATGGGCCACAACATTTTTGTAGTAAATTAAATCTATATACGTGGGCAGTCTAAAAAATGTAAATCCTCAATATGAAGATAGAATCCATTCTGCTACTAAAATCCTACATGCTTTAAAATGTACCCCTAAAAATGTCAGCTATTTTCGACGCTTAGTTGTTTGAAAATCGTTTGTATTAGTTTATGTCAGTAGTTTTGTAAAAATCAGAAACATCGAATACTCTGTAGTAAATCAGTATTTGAAAGACAATACGTCTACTAAAATAAAGTCGAGTTGGATGCCTTTATAAAAACTTTGTCCCATCATTTGCCACCGTGAAAAGATAGGCAGCTGAATTTAAACGTGGTCTTACTATCTTGGCTGATGAGCGTTCGGAACTGTCAACAACTGCGACCTACACCGATAACATCGAAAAAGTTCACCAAATGGTAGTGGACGACCGTCAAGTTTAGGTAAGAAAAATAACAGAGGCTGTAAGCATATTGACAGAACGTGTTAGTCATATACTTAGTGAAGAATTGGGCATGAGAAAATTGTCCAGCGCTTACTCACTTTGAACCAAAAATTCATCCAAATGAACATGTCAAAGGCTCTCTTAAGCAGTTTCAGCAAAACGAGTCAATAAAACTTGGGTCCACTATTACTCCTGAGACGTAGAAACAGTCAAAACAGTGGACTTTGAAGGTTGAACAAAGACGATTTTATCGGTCGGGAAGGTAATGACGATTGTTTTTTGGGGTAGTCAGGGAATTTTATTCATCGACTACTTAGAAAAAAAACGGAGGACATTATTTTTATGAAACGAGGAGGTCATTGCTATCGTAGACGCTTATTTTGCGGAGCAAGATACCAACTACTATTTGGACGGGTTAAAGAAGTAGGAGCGGAAAAATATATAAGTATCGACTTAAAAGGAGACTATGGCAAAAAAAATTAAATTTGACAGAAAAAATAGTCATTTCTATGTTAGGCTTTAAACTTTTCTTCCCACATAAAACTATACACCAGATAATCATGTATGCGATCGATACAGGATAACAGCACTTTCAATTACTTAAAGCTGATCAGTTGTAGTGGCTTACTAATTTTCTTTGTACTACAACGTTTTCTTAATACTATATTCTTTCGATATACCTACTAACCATTGCTATTTGCCTTATACTTTTTTAGTTCTAATTTTTTACTGTGTGTGAGAGAAAATTATGTTTTTTAAAGATCTAGAATTCTTCACTAAGCCACGTTATTGTTAAAGTCTACAGCAAAATAAAATAGTTTACTGTTTGCTGTATAAAAAATTAAATTGCTTTCACATAAAATTTAAATATGATTTTACGATATAACGGTATATTTAATTTAGATTTTATATAAAGTTTATTTAAATGTAATTAGCATTATATAAAGTTACTTAATGCTTCAGATTTTCTGTTAAGAACGAGTCCTTTACCTTTATTTTGGTGAGAGCAGAAACTTTAGGTGTAACCTCTATGCCTTTGAAAATACACCACCTCGCCAATATGTTTCTTCATTATAATTTTGATTTAGTGCTAAGGGCTGCTATTGTGGGTAAACAAAAGACAAGTTTCTTCTGTATTCCTATACTATTTTTTCCGTAACTATTTTATGCTTAAGTTCTTAGACTAGGGTTTCTGTGGTAATTAAAGTTGGTTGCAGTCTCTTTTTAAATTTTTTTTATTTATTTTCAATTAAAGATGTAACTTGTTTCTTTTTGCAGAACCTTTGTTTACAAAAATTTGAATTTACTAACACGTGTGAGGAATATACAATTGATTTACGGTTGCATTTTAGATTAGTATTAATTATATAAAAATATTTATAAGTGGGTATATATCGTATTGTTCTACAAATCCTTTAGAGACCTATTGGCAATTTGGTAAAATAACAATTTTTTGATAGCATAACTAGCCTTAAATGTTCATCTTGTAACAATAAACACTTCAAGATTTTGCATAACTTTTAACACTATTTTATTCAGATCGATCATAAATATTTTTAGTTAGAGTTACCTTAGAATAAATTTGTATAAAAAACATTTATTATTCAGCAAAATCATCTATTATTCAGAAAAGCAACAAAAGCGTAACTTGAATATAAAATATTGACAATCGCATATCTATTTAATAGCTCTGGTATTTTACCCAAAAGTCGTTATGGAGTAAAATGGTGAAGGCCAGCTAAGATACATTATAAAAACATAAAAATATCAACTGGAGACTATATGTAATAATCTAGTACAGGGGCTGTCGTCGTAGTTCAGTGGTCAAAAGCATTGTCCATTTAGCCACGAATCGACGAGTTTCGCTTAACCTACGAAAGTATGTGACTCGGTAGCTTAAGACCTAGTATAAGCGCATTCGAGCTGGTAAGTACGCCCCAACAAATAAATATATATTATTTAATATTGAAATTAATGTAACTTTTATGGTAGTAACAAAATGTTTATTTACAAGTTATTTTTCATGTAATTTTCAATTGATTGTTCAGATTCCGTGTTATGGCTTTATGCGCTTGGAACCAAAACGTCAGTTTTTTATTTTATTTTATTTTACATGTACAAATTGAACAGTTGAAATTAAAATAGCGTACGTACAAGTGTTAATCGTGTAATAATTCGTATTAATCGACATTATTTATTTATTTGCGCATTTAAAATTATTCTAAAATAACTGGACTAAACAAATTGAATAATTTATGGCTTCTTTCCAGGTTTTTGAAGGATGCAAGTCTTGCAAATGCTAACTTCAATAGTTCTACGTCTACCAATGTTGATATTTCATTAAACTCAGATGTGTATGAATCAGTCTTAACACACACTAGGTTATTTTTTTATAGATACAACAATCACCTTACTCCAAACCCTATTAGCAAAATGTACACCACATTTATACCAATTATCTTCAGCTAAAAATGACCGGACAAAGATTCCTTGTAACAAAACAGAATCAATATGAAAAATTCACCATCCACATCTAAAGAAATTGGAACTAAATAGACATTCAACCCGAATAATGGTGAACAACAAAAGATAATTACAGACGACAAAATTCCTAAACATTTTCTAATTTTTGCAACAAGTGTAATAAACATTTAACCCATTATACAATTTTTGAACAAATAGTCAAACATTAAACATTAATATTAAGTTTTTGCTAATAACCAGTTAAAAGGCTAGTCTAAAACAAATTTCTATACAATTTCTGTAGAATAAACTGAATTTGAAACTACAAAATACAAAGCAATAACATAAATTACTCTATAGACACTGTAAAATCAAAGTGAAAATTGAGGTATTAGGACACCAGGTCACAAACATCTAAAGCATTAAACAAATAGATCAAAGTTATCTTTTACAAATGCTCTTTGCTAAATTAAGACCAGCCCGCAACAAAAAATTCTAGCAATGTAAAAATTAAATTCAAACCGCCCAAATCAAAAAGAGATTGATAGTGTATAAGATGTCACTACAATGTTTCGTCAACTATATTTATTATGTGAAATGTGCAGAAAATGATCTTACAAAACAACATCAATGAAAGGAATCCCGTGATATTCCGCAAATTACAAGGGCTATAAAGATATAAATGTTTACAAAAAAAAAAACACTTTTTAGCCCTTAGACGCAAAAGGTACTTGCCTTATATATAAATTAAGCAGGAAACCCTTCAGACCCAAATATATTGCTAGACTTGATTTTTGTATTACGAAAGGCTTTTTAACACTTTGCTACTATAAAAGCATGCTTTAAATTATTTTCAGGTCATTTTGATTACCGTTAGCATTAATGCTTATAAAAACAAAAATATTAAAATTGAAGCAACACACTAATTAAACAAAAGATTCAAGATAATACTTTAAAGAATATGACAAAGTAACGTATACTTGAAAACAAATGATTACCTAATACAGCAACACGTAATCTACAAAATCAACTTAATAACAATGAAAATAAATGCATGGAAATATTTCTAAAAGGTCTATTATCTAGCGAAACTACTGACTACTCCTCCTGAAAGACAACGAAAAAACTAAAATAGATCATAAAATGTTTTCTATTTATTAAAACACCTCGCGAAAATTGGGCAAGAAATACCGGAACTGGATTCGCAACCTATCAAACTATCGACCTTAAATACGTATAAAAGAATACCGAGACACGCTTTTATAAATGGTGTAATTCTTAAAGAGCTACCTGATACTGGTATAAAATACAACTATTCCAAAGCAGTTTTGTATACTGAACTTTTCCCATCCCATTGGATAGTAGTTCAAATCTATTTATACATTTGAACAGAAAGTAAACAAAAAAATGTGGTGTGCCCTAGGCCTTTGATTTACACGAGGAGTCCTATGCGTAGTAAACAAAGACAACTTATAAATTTGAACGAAAAGTAAATAAAGACGGTTAAGATGAAATTCGGCGTGCTGCACTCTGAGAGCTTAATTTACACGAGAGGTCCGTGCGTTCATGCATGCACGTCGGGACTACTCTCGCTCCTTGCCCAATAGCCAGGTGGCCGCGGCTGTCATCGGGCTGCTGCATTGCCGAACGCAAAAAGCGCATCTGCCACGGCCATTTGATTTGCTTCTGATCAGCGGAGGTTTGATTGTAAGCGCCCATTCATAATAGACGTAAGCATAATCCGCCTATAAGAAATACATATAATCCATCTAAGGTTTATCTAAACATTTTAAAGTTGTGCATGATTAATTAAAGTAGTAGCAGCAATGTCCTTCCATGAATTTTCCATAATTATGTTGCCTTTGTACCTTTTATCCATTTTGTGGTGTAGGAACAGATGCATATTTACTAACTTAATTAATAGTTCCCTATCCGTTGTAAAAATGATGCCAAAATGTCGACAATACTAAAGTTTGGTTATGCAACTTCAAAATCAAAAGAAACGTCCTGTTACTGCTGCTAACATTAATTTAGGGAAAAATTAAAAATTACTACAAATGAATGTAAGAAATCGTAAAATTGAACCGTTTTCAACTTCGTATTTCTTATGTATGAACGTAAAACGTAAAAATTACGGAACTCCGTAATTTTTTTTGGAGGGGGGGCTTATTCTTACGTTCATTATGAATGAGTACTAAGTTAAATAGTTTCTCCTTCCCGATCCAGAGAAAAAGCCGATCCAGATAAAAATTTATAAGATCCTATCTTGCAAAAATTTGAGAGAAAGCGAGTGAAAAATTGTCAGCCTAAGATATCTGGTGACCAACCCCTAGTAATACATATATTAAAACTAGGCAAACCTTCTAATAAACCAAAATGGTACTTGCCAGTAAGTTTTTTACCTATTGTCGCTAAAGTTTTCGAAAAACTACTATTAAGAATATTGTTTTAATTGTTGAAACAAATTAATTAATATATATCCATCAGTTTGGCTTCAGAAGGATTCACTTTAAAATAGAATAAATACATCGAATAGTACAAAAAACTAGTTAAATTTTTAAAAGCAAACAATATAGTTCTGTAGCTTTCCTCACACAGACATTCGTCAATTTATGTTGTTACTAAACTTCTATACAAATTAGAATTATTTCTCTCGCTGATCTGTTTAATCATCCTATAGTCGTATCTCCTCATTTGACACATTCTGGTTAAATACCACACAGAATGTACAATGCTCTTTCTAATAGTACCTCAAAACAGTGTCTTTGGATTATTGATCTACCTCTTATACGTTGCAGATCTACCGATTGCGTCAAACACACAAGAGAAATATTGGCCGCTGATAGTAATCCAGTAACAGAAACTAAAAATCAGTTTAGCTGATGTGGAAAAATGATTAAAAAGATAAAGAGTTAAAGCCACCGAGTGTAAGTCTATTAATGTAACATTCATCGCACGCGAATAAACCTGCCTCCTAGAATAAACAACAAAACAAACAAAAAATTAAGTTTCTTAAAATATACCTTAATAGGTGATTGTAGATAAGCTAAGGTTAATTTCATAACAAAATTTACTGATTAGAGATATAGATTCAAGCTTTCGATAAACAATAAACCCCTTTTATATAAGCTAATACTCCAATCAATATCATACAATTGCCAATGCTTATATTGAAATTTTTGAACACTTCAGTAAATTTTTTTAGAAATCGTGATATGAAGACTTCTGCAATCGATAGTATTTCTACAAAATCTACATAAACATAAGTCAGAATTGTAGCTAACAATATTTTTGTACTAAATTCCATGAAAAGTGTTTATTATAAAGAAGTACACAATATTGAGATAAGTTGAGAACGTCTAACAAGTAAGGAAAATAGTGAAGTGCTGGTTAAGTACTTAATTATAAAATTATATTAACTTTTTAAATGCATTACCGAATCGAGTCAGCAAAGGATTGTGTGTTAAATAAAATAATTATTTATATTACGTTTTATTACATAAAATATATTGCCAAATATAGTGCTGCATAAAGTAAAATACATTATTCTTTGATTAAAATTTTATAACTCTGTTGAGTAATAAAAGAAAATTTTATTTAATGCCTAATATAATTCTTTTTTATGAGCTACTTTGTCAAATAATTTGTGACTGTATTACAAATTCAATAATATCCCGAGCGCATATTATCTAAATTGGCTTAATATCAAGGCCGTACTTTCAATATCAATATTTAATTTCGTATATTGCGTCGTTAGCCTGGTATACGCAATTAAAAATTAATCCGCTTAAAAGCGTATATACAAATAGTTTTAATAACATATTATATAAATACAAATATAACTTTTCAAACAAACTGTTTTCTGGTAAATATGTTAATGTCACAAATATATCAAAATCGAATATCTACACAACAAACAATGACAAAATTTAATAATCAATATCAATATTCAAACTACATACAACCAAATTCATTTTAAATTTTATAATGCGAATGTAATTTTAGTAGCATTTTAAATTAAACCATTGTAATATTAACTAACAAGACAAACAAGAACAAAAAGAAACACCAAGAGTGATCTGTTAAAAAAGGGGAACGATTATCATTTATGAAAATAAATAATAACGACTTATAAAGACAAAACAATCAACCAAAATAATGAAAATAGTAACACTTGACCAAACAATCTTAAAAAACCTTCTATTTACCAAGTATAAAGTAATTTACGATCATTTGGCTTTTGTTATTTACAGAAAAATAATTAAGGAATATAGCAAAAACAAATTTCTAAATTGTCAGGATCTTTGGAAAATTAACAACTACTACAAAGAAAATATATTAACTATACCAACTATGTTAAAATAAACAATAGTCTACAGGCTACTCGGAAATGGGTAATCGGAAATGTACAAAATTATATGCCAATAAAGTAAATATCAAGCAAGTAAATAAATAAGTACATAATGTAAAAAATACGTTAAATGTCGTTTGGTACAGGGTAACTAAAGATTTACTACTGTTGTTTGTCATGAACTTAAAATTTAAAAAACAACAATAAAATCGCTTAAAGTTGGTTTTTGAAATATGCAAAAATTCAAATAGAGTAGTAAAAAGATTATACTGTAATTAATAAAATATTAAGAATATGACAAGAAAGTTATAAAGTTTATTGTCACGCAACTAAAATATGTTTTAATAAATAATAAACTATTGCCAGATTATGAATTTAGTTTTGGGAAATATCATCCACAATAAAACATAGTCACTGTGCTGTAGATCTTGTAAATAGTACTTTAGAAGCAAAAAATATTTTACAGCTGGTTATATATTTATATATACAGGGCCCGGCAGAGAGGTGTTACGTTTTTGAGATGAATATAACACTAGTGGTAGCGAAACTAGCGCATCCGCAACGGTTGATATGCTCTTGTTGGTTGCGATTTCAATAGACATAAGACTGCGGATGATTGAACAACGTGTCTTTGTTTACGACACCTTTGTTGCAATCGATCACTTGGTGGTACAAACACAGCAAAGATTTCAAACTCACTCCAATGTTAGTCAATGCAATGCCCATAAAATAATTTAACAACTTTAGTCCACGGAAAGTCCATCAAAAACCTCTGCATAGTAAGAGAGTAACTGTATGGTGTGGAGTAGACCGATTTGGCAGTGTAACAGTCAATTCACTACGTTATCTCACAATGTTGCGATGATTTTTGATGCCAAAATGGAGAAGACAGATTGTCCTGGTTAGGGTTTTGTTTTAACAGGATGTGGCTACTTTGTCATACTTCCATAACTGTTTTAAGAAAAGATTTTCCAAGGCGCCTGTTTTATTAAGCGAGGTCGTGGAATGGCCCCCTCGATCACCAGACCTTTCACCGTGTGATTATTTTTTATAGGGCTACCTGAAAGTTCAGGTTGACGTTGAAAAAACCACGGACTCTTAAAGCTCTTTTGCAAGCCATAACTTAAGAAATTTAAGCAATTTTATGCTCTACGCTTGAAAGGTGTACGGACGATTTTTCCACTCGCCTGCAACAACGCCCGGACAAGAACGGTCGCCACTTGAATTGCATTATTTTTCACACCTAAATTACATCCTTTATGTTTTTAAATGAGATAATATATGTAATCTTTGAAAACAATAAAAATTGAAATTTATTTAAAAACATATGTGGTAAAGTTTTTGAAAAACATAACACCTCCCTGCCGGACCCTGTCTATGTACTTTCCACAGATTCTGGTACAAGGGTCTCTTATATAAGATAAAACTGCATCAAAGATAATAGGTGAATTTTGGAGGAGCTTAATTTATGGAAAAGGCCATGAAGTTCCAGATTGGTATTGGCGAGGTTTTTACGGGTAGCATGGATAGAGTTTCTAAATAGAGATAGCTCTGCTTTTTTAAGGATACGGGAAATGGTGAATGATTTTGGTGATGTTTTAATCGCAAACCAACAGGTAGCACCTGTTGGTCTCTGCAGAAACCAAAACCCTTATTACTAACTCCAACCTATCATCCGATACGAAGAAACTCCTCATACCCTTAGAAAAATCGTCCAGAATTCCCAAATTGTTTGTTCTCCCAAAAATTCACAAAAAGAACATTCCTTTACGCCCTATAGTTAGTGCGTTCGGTTCTCCCACCCACAACCTAGCCAAATACCTTGTCAAGACTCTCCAACCTCTCACAGGGTAGGCATCATCCTACGTCCGAAATTCCTATCATTTCCTAGAAATACTGAAAACCTTCCCTGTACGCAAAAGTGACATCATGGTTAGCTTTGATGTTGTTTCTTTGTTTACAAACATCCCAATTCCTGATACCCTACAGTTATTAAAGTCAACGTATAATATAAATAACAATATCCTCTCCCTAATAAACCATTGCCTACCCAATACTTACTTTACCTTCCAAAATAAATTTTACCGCCAAACTAATGGTGCTCCCATGGGTTTCCCACTTTCACCTGTCATTGCTAACCTTTTTATGGCCGATTTTGAAAGAAAAGCCCTTGCTTCCTTTCACCTTAAACCTACCTGCTGGATACGATATGTCGATGACACTTTTGTTATCTGGCCTCATGGACACCTCAACCAAATCCACACCAATATCAAATTTACCATGGAAACTGAACATAACAATTCCCTTCCCTTCCTAGATACTATCATAATAAGAAAATTCTAATGACAGCTTTTATTATACTGTCTACAGAAAACCCACTCAAACTAACCGTTACCTAAATGCCAAATCCCATCACCAACCTGCCCAAATCCATTCGGTTGCAAAATTCCTCATAACCAGATCCATCAGACTTTCCGATACGAAAAATCGCCAAACAGAAATTAAATCATTACCACCACCCTACTGCAAAATGGATATTCCAACAAATCCTTAACCAATATAATCAAAAATATAAATAAAAACACTAACTCTCAATCCCAAAACCCTCCTGACCAACAAAAAGCATTCCTACCTTACATCAGAGGCATCACCGATATAATAAGCAGCATACTAATACGGCAAAATATCCGCACGGTCTTTACGACCAACAACCACATATCTGGGCTTATTCGCTCAGCAAAGGATCACTGCCCCAATGAATCCCAAGGAGTGTATGAAATACCTTGTGGAGACTGCCAAAGGACCTACATAGGTAAAACAAATCGGCAAATATCTAGCCAAATATACGACCATTCTCTGGCCGTACGGAAAGGCGATAATGGTTCGGCACTTGCCAAACACAGCAAAGAAACAGGCCACAAAATTAATTTCTTTGGGGCTAAAACCATTGCCCCTATTTCCCGTTTTACCAGCAGAATAGTACGTGAGGCAATTGAAATAGAAAAACGCCCACAGTGCCTCAACACAAGAGATGACAGCCAGCGTTTGCCTATCATGTGGAAGTCCCTTATTGCTCCGCACCGCCAATTACGCAACACCCTTAATCCTACAAACTTTCTCCAACCCAACGCATCTCCTGCCAAACAAACTTTCACTTCCAGCCCTATAAAAGATCAAGCAGGTCACACGAAAGGTCAGTCTTATTCAAAGAATCATAGGTCTCCTTAAGGAGTAGACAGATTGAGACCCCGAGTGAAGAGCTAACCTCTTGAAAATGGCATCAAATCCGATGCCGAAACGTCGAGAATTTTCTCAAAATAGACGCGGTTCATCCGTGAACTAAGTTGTTTAAATATCTATATCTATATATATATATATATATATATATATATATATATATATATATATATATATATATATATTTAACTTATGTTAAATTTTCTAAGTATAAAGAAGGACTAATCGAACTACCCCTAATGAATTTAGGCGTACCG
Organism: Sinelater perroti; assembly: GCA_036346155.1. Taxonomy (NCBI): domain Eukaryota; kingdom Metazoa; phylum Arthropoda; class Insecta; order Coleoptera; family Elateridae; genus Sinelater; species Sinelater perroti. The sequence goes on from JARFIY010000001.1 coordinate 74,241,954, forward strand.
CAAGGTAGCGTCTTGGGACCAGTGTTGTACGTCCTATGTATAAGCTGGTCTTCCTACTAGAGAGGATGTTACTATAACCACTTTTGCAGATGGTACGGCAATATTAGTTACTGACGAAGACCCAATTTCACCCCCAGAAAAACTATAAATAAATTTTCTTTCCAGTGAGGCTTGGTAGCATATAAAAATAAGACAAAGTCTACCCATATTAAATTCCTCAAATGTAGAGAAATAAGTCTACACATTATTCTACATAAAAATGTAATTCCACAGGTACTTGGATATGTATTTAGATAAATAATTTATTCTGCAAAGTCACATTTAGGAAAAACGTAAACAACTAAATTGGAAACTTATTAACCACTATTAGATTATCTGTGGAAATTTCTAGTTTTCCTTAAATAATAAATTGCTAATCTATAAAATAACCAATGTAGATGTATAGAATTTAGTTGTGGGGAACTACCTCAAACTAACATAGCTGTATTAAAAAGATCTTAATCCAATATGACAAATCATCATTTGTACAGCGTATTGTCTTACAAACGTAAATATTCAAAGTGAATTATGTAACAGATATCAGAATTGCAGTTCTAATTTTAGCACATCATAATGTAGATAATTTCCGTGTAAAAAGATACTACACATTGGACCATTTAGATTTAATTAATTGAACTATTAATTGGAGGTTGGATGCTTCCCCATGTCAAACCACATCTTTTAAATAAGTATACTTAATGCTACTTAAGGCAGGTTGTAAATAAAGTAACTTTGAAGATAAAAATAAATGTGCCTTTAAAACTTGAAAAATAATAAATTTATAATGTACCAATAAACGCGTTCGGCTAAACAAATTAGTAGCAGCAGAAAAAATGTTGAGTAAATATAATAACCTCCTATATGCTGGCAGTAGGATCAAACAGAATATGAAACAACAAAAGTGTATAAACTATAAAAACGAAAAAGCTCAGAAACCTGTTTTCAGAACTACTGAATGAAAACAGCATAATAATTACTATGCTAATGAAAGTCTCAACAATATTACACAATAATAATTACATCATTAAACATAATTGAAATTTAAATAGACTAAGAAATTATACACATTAAATTATAGATTTCTAAAACTTAATAGAACTGGTGTGCAATTAATATCTAACAAAGAAAGTTATTATTTAGCTATATAATTATAAGACTTATGCAGAGTAAATAGCCTTTAGACATTACGTGTTACAACTAGTAGTATTAAAAAACACAAAGTACAATAATATAACATTATTTTTTTTGATATACAAATATTGAATGAACCTATATATTACTATCTTTATAAAGTAACATTAAAGGTTTATTAACAATTTAGAAATACATTTTTTGGTAATTGGGGACTGGAAACAGCAAATACATGATCTAGGGATTATAGATTATAGTTACAAAAAAGCAATCTACTGCATTATGTTCCAAAAAATAATTTAAATTTTTGCTACAACATACTGCTCTAAATTAAAAAACTTCATAAAATTAATAATATAAAACCTAGCCTAACAACTAATGGTTATTCTTTGTGAAAAACTAAAAATAATTTAAAAAGACTGATTATTATACTATAGCACCGTAAAAAATCAAACGTAAATTAGACACGATTAAATAAAAATATTTTTAATATATTTGCAAAGACTCTAGGTATATACTTTACTGTCAACTGAAATTAATGACACAAAATTTGTAACATATATTGACTTTTGATTATAACGATTTGTGCCATCGGAAACTATTGCGCTATTAGAAATGTTTGCTAGATTAATAATCAGTATATAATAGTACACTATAAATGCGCTATTATACTATAGAGGAGAGGCTTTTTTCTTTTAAATATCTTTGAGAAACCTTTTCTTAACAGTGGTTTTCAAAAATCACTTTACAATGCACAATTAATATAATTAAGGTTATCCCGGAAGAAAATAAAATGTGTGCAAAGGCCATCCAATTTTATTTTCTCCTAAAATGATATTTGCAGATACGTACTTTAAAGTCAATATCACTTTATTATTTAATAATGTCTGGATTAACTCAAGATAGACGTCTAGGACCACACATGCTTTTGTAAGCTTACTTACTAGCTACAGAGGACGCTTATTGTTGGTTTAGGTGATAATACACTAGTTTTGTCAACTGACTTATTACAAGATTGGTTTAAACAGTTGGTGATCAAAATGAATAGAAAAAATTACATAAATTGCATTTATCACAAAAAATATTCTTGCCTAGTAAACGGGAAAATAATGAAAATATTATGGTTTCCATTTAAATAAAAAAAATTCACATAAAAATACACACTAAAGCAAATAAATAAATAAATAAAAAATTATTCAAATGTACTAAGTACGATTATAAGGTCAACATAGATATAGATGTAGGAAAGTAGCAATTATTAAATACAAAATATTATGAACAATTTCTTAATATAATAAAGGATTCCATATTTTATATTTGCTAATTACAATCTTTGTAATGACGTAAAATATGTCATCAAATACAAAAATCATAATGTTAAACATAGCAATAAACTAATAAAGGGATTAATCAACCTGCTTACGATAAATAGAAGGCTAAAGAAATAGTGATTAGAAAACCCAATTAAATAAAGTTTGGTGAGCTGTTGAAGGACACAAGTTAAATCACTCACATGGCCATTTACTAATAACAGTGTAAATAATGCGTAATTTTTTAATAAACTATGATTAATACTGGAAAGCTGTTTAAATCTTTCCTAAGCTTTATTTTATTTCAAACAAAAAAGTTCTAGGAAACCAGTAAGATAGATCATATTTATATAAGTAGGTTTTAATATTTAGTATTTTTTTTGTTGACACTAGACTTACAAATAAAATGTATATAGAATAGTTTTTGCTCTTTTCAATTATTATTTAAAACATGCCATGGCAAAAATAAGTATTAAACAAGATTCTTTAGACAGCACAAAATTTTTATTATACAATTTTCAATTTTTAGTGAGCATTGTTTTTTTAATATAATTTTTTTTCACATTCACGAATGTAACTGCAAAAGTCTCTGCAAACTAATGCAGCAAAGAAATCAAGCGTATCGTTATCCAGTTTAGTAATTCAAACTGAGTTTTGATAATTGCAGCAGCTATTTTACAAATTACTTTTAAAATAATTGTTATGCCACAATACATACATACATACATACATATATATATATATATATATATATATAAAACCTAAAAAAGATAGATATGTTTGAGAAAATGTGGACATATGTACTACAGTATTATAATGATGTTTTCGAAAGTTAAATTTATATCTGAAAATAAAATTGTCCCCTATTCGGATTTCCGGGAAGGAATAATTCAAGAAGATAGAACAAGGATTAGAATCACACAAAAAATTGCATGTTAGAACGTAAAAACGCTTCTCCAATGTGAAAAATAAAAGAATTTCAAACAAAAAATGCAAAGAAACAAGATCGATATAATGGGTGTAAGTGAAATAAGGTGATCCTAGTACGATTATATGTGGTCCGATAAATACAGAATAATTTACACCGAAGCAACAAGAGACGATAACGGAGGAGCTCTAATAGTTTTAAACAAAGACTTAGGATAAAGATTAGTACAAGATACAAAATATAACAAAAGATTATTAAGCATTAGACTAAGAACAAAGCTCAAAGACACGAGAATAATACAGATCTATGTAGATCTGCCAACAAGCCATAAAGATGACGAAATGAAAAAGAAGTATGAAGATATAAAACAACTAGTGAGACATACGAAAGGAAATCTTATATTCATGGGAGGCTGGAATGCAACAGTGGGAGAAGAAGAAAAAGTTAGCATAGTAGGTAAGTGTGGGCTAGAACGTGAGACTCAAAGAAAGAAAGCTTTATAGAGTTATGTACTAAACATAGTTAACTATCACTAATACAATATTCCAACACCACCCCAAAAGAAGATACACCTAGAAAATGTGAAAATACATCAGATGACTATATTATAGTAAAAAAGGGATTCAAAAACCAAGCTAAAAACTTCAAAAGTTACGGGGGGGGCAGATATCGACAGCATCCATAATGTAGTCATAATGAAATATAGGCTAAACTTAAAGAAGATAAAGAAAAAGAAAATCTAAAAGATAAAGGAAAAGTAAAATCCCCACAAGAAGCAATAAAACAAGAAATAAACAAAAACATATAGCAGAACGCCAACATTGATAAAATATGGAAACAAATAAAGGCAGGAATATTGAAAGAAACAAAAAAAGTTATAGACAAAAAGACAAACCAAAAAAGGTGCTTATGGAAAACAACCGGCATAATAAACAAGAAGAATTAACAAGAACAACAAAGATATACAGAATTAAGGAACAAGATACAAAGACAATGTAGAAAAGCAAAAAAAGAGTTCATAAGAAATAACTGTACCGAGATTCAAAAAGATATTACCGAAGGTAAAAACAACAAAGCATATAGAAAAGTTAAAAACATATTCAGAACAGCAGAACCTAAAGAAATGCAGAACAAAAAACGGGTAATAGTAAAGACAAAGAAATAATTGCAACCTGGAAGGAATATCTAAAAGAACTATATAAAGGAGATTATATATATATATATATATATATATCCATTGACAGAACGCACAAAAACCAAAAATAAAGAAGAAAACTACAGATTTATTCTGAAAAATAAATTTGAGGAAGTAATAAATGGTCTCAAAAATAATAAAACCCCAGGTATAGATGACATCCCTAGCAAAGTAACCAAATGCTTCGACCAAGGTATACTAAAAAACATAATTTATCACAATGCAAGATATGTATAACACAGAAAAAATCTTAAAAGATATTACAAAAAACAAAGATAGTGACAATTCTAAAAAAAGCTACAACAGAAAAATGAGAACATAGAAACAACGTCTTAATATATCATGCTTCAAAAATTCTAATAAAAATATTATACAGACGAAGCGAACGCGACATTGAAGAAAACCTGACGAAAAACCAATTTTTTATTTAGAAGGAATACTGGAACAACAAAAGCAATTCTGGCCTTAAAAATAACAATAGAAAAAATTATAGAAAAACAAAAAGATTTTCATATGGCTTTATTGACGAGAAAAATGCGTTTGACAAGGTAAATTGGGACAAAATGTTTTAAATATTACAACAAATAAGGTTAACCGCAAAGAAAGACAAATAATATATAATTATATTAGTAATTAGTAATTATTAAATATAATGGGGAACAAGATGAAGTAAAAATTAGACGAAAAGTTAGATAGGAATGTGCTCTTTTGACACTCTTCTCTAATATATACATACAACAAGCGATAAATGATTTCAAACAAACACAAAACAAAGGAACTCTATACATGGCGAAAAAATAAATATAATTAGATATGTAGACGATATAGCCTCACTGGCAAAAACAGAAGAATTGATACAAGCACTGAAAGAAATGGATAGGATTTTTCAAAACAACATAAACATAAAAATAAACCAAAACAAAACAAAAGTCATGCTATACTCAAAACAGAACAAAATGATAGACAATATCGCCATAAACAATAAACCATAAAAGCAGTAAAAGAATTTGCGTACCTAAGAAATTTGATCATTGGAAATGGTAGGATGCACAAGGATAATTAACAGTAGACATCCAATGGCACATCAATGAAACTTGGACCATTAGAAAAGCGAATAGAAAGAAAATAGAAGCATTTGAGATGTGGTGCTACAGGAAAGCTTTAAAAATCTCCTAGACACACCAAAAAACAAACAAAGAAGTCTTTGAACAAATACAAGATAAAAGAAAAATATGGACATAAATAACAAAACAAATAATGCAAACAGTAGGTCAGGTTTTAGAAAAAGTGGATTATTAAAAACAATTATTGAAATAAATGTAGATTGTAAGAATTCAAGAAATTGGCCCCGAATGAAATTTATCAAACAAATAATTAAAGACCCAAGAAATAAAAATTATCAAGAAAAAATAAAGCGCAAGACAGAGAAGTGAAGAGCTGCAAACCATTTAGTCCCAGGACTAAAAACTGAAGATATATGTATATAAAATTAGAATTCTCAAAGAGTATTATTGATAAGATAAACATCAGTAGTCAGAACAACGTCATAGGTGTATTTTAAAAACTCTAAAGTATCCTTCAAACCAAAAGAGGTTGTTTTCCCCTATGATAATATTAATTTTTATACTATAACTTGATTAACTACCTAGTGCTTCAAGATTTATGAAATATTTATAGATATAATTAATAACTAGCTAAATTTTTTATTTAAGGTCTAATTAATAATAAAGGGTTAAGGAATACTACAGCATTTAGGGTAATTAGATTAAATCTCATTTATTTAGCATGAAGCTTCATACCTTAGTGTTTTCATAAAAAAAGATATTTACGGTTTGCAAATGCATTAGTTTTTTCTGTATTTTATTTATAATCCGGCATTTAAATGAAATTTATGCTATTATAATTTTTGAAAATGATAAGGTTTTGAAAACGACCTCAAACTAATTTCAAGTAAACTTGGTAGCTATGTGGACTTTTCACAGAAGCTTGTCTGTTGTTTAGAATAATGTTTTTTTATAATCTTCTTTATGGAAGTGTCTGCACATAAATAATCATTTGAAATACCGTGTTATACATATGTAGTTCCTTAAAAATAGGTAAACATACATAGAACGGGAGAAAATCTTCCGAGTGATTGTACATCAAACACGTTTCCCTACTTGAACACGTTTTTATACAAAGCATTCATTTCAATCAATCTGGACAAAAATGTTATACTAGTTTAAATATGACCGGGGCTAATTTTTTTACAAAAAAAAATAAATTTTCAAACATTTAATTGCACATGTTAACGTACTCCCCTCCGGAATCAACAAATTTTTCCAACGTTCTGAAAGCATAGTGATGCCCTTTTCAAAATTGGATTTTGGTTGGCATCATATCCACACCCAAACAGACTGGATCACGGAGTTGTTGTCTGCAAACCTTACAAGTCAAGTGGACATCACTTGGGGCCAAGTCGGGACTGTACGGCAGGCGTAGTAGGGTTTTCATTGTTGTTTTGACCGTACAGGAGCCTGTATTATCTTGAAAGAAAGTTACTCGTTTTCCACTATATTTTCCTTCACGTCTGTTGCCAATAGATCTAAGTAATAAGTTGCATTGACTGTTCTAACATCCCCCAAAATGTCTACATGGATAATCCCCTGCCAGTCCTAGAAGAACGTTGTCATCACTTTTCCTGGCAAACGGCTCCTCCGTGCTCTTTTTAGGGTTTGGGAGAACTGGTATGGCGCCACTCATGTGATGACTGCTGTACTAGTGCACCCACGTCTCATCGGTGGTTGCTATATACTTCAAAAATGCATCACCTTTATCTAGAAAATGCTGTATGAAACTGCTGAAAGCTCGCATGTGCACCATTTTGTTCAAGTCCGCCAAAGTGCGTGGTACACACCGTGCATTCACCTTGCGATAGTGCAGGTGCACAGCATTGTTTTTTGATAGTGCTGCGTCTATTTTCACGAATAAGCGCGTCTATACGATCAATGTTTGGCTCGCAACCAGCCATCATGCGGTTCATTCTCCACGTGCTTTCTGCCATCTTTGAAGCACTTACATCACTAATACACACGAGTTCGTACGAGACACTCTTCTCCATACTGTTGTTAGAGTCTGTGGTAAATTTCAGCGAACGGGACGTTTTTTCTAACGAAAAATTTGACCACAATGCGTTGTTTTGTTTGCTCATCACTCTAGAAACTCTCAAATCGGACTGAACAGATTGGAGATTGTGGCTCCACCCTCTTGAGATAGTATAGCTGCTGTGCAGTACGGCTTGTTTACACATAAATGAATCCCGGTCATATTTGAATCACCTTGTATCACTTATAATAATAGTGACAATATAAAATACATCATTGTACAGCGATAGATTTTAAAATTGGTACTAGGATGTCACAGATACGTTATTAATTTAGTTGACTAGAAAAAGTATCCCAATATACAAGTATAAATATACGAGCAAGATTTTTGCCCAACAAAATATGTTTACCATTTGCCTTTTTTATTAGTCATTAAAAATAGTTCCTATGATATGTGTAGATATTAAAGTATACACTCTGCCTATAAAAATAATAAAAATAAACTGTTTTAAAATTCTTAACCTTTATTACTAAAAATACTTTCATTCCTGTAGAAAAGAATTTAAAAAGCTTCAACCGCTTTGAGTATTTGTATTCAAGAAAGTTACAACACGTTAGAAATTTTTGAATTGTCAATATTTATAAACTTAAATTAGGGTATGTTTAATTGAATAAGTAATTATTATATTAGATAGTAAAACAAATATGTTATGTTAATACAGTCAATTTTAAAACGTTCTTTCTTGTTATTTGTAATTAAGTGTCGATATAGACAATAGAAAGTACTAGTTGTAAAATGCCTATTAGAGCACGAGAGTATTACATGCCAATATTTCATTGCAATCACTATATATAGTATAACGACTTTGAACCAGTTAATCTATTCCATTTAGTTTGCATATATATTTATACTTAAGGTAGTTAGCATAACAAGTATTATAAAATTAAGAATATATGGAGAAATAAAGTAGTGTGAAGATATGGCTGTGAATATTCTCGAATTATAAGCTTAACACGTATTAAATTCCAATTAGATTTATTTCAAAACATTACATTAAAAAATCTGCTGTATCCACAATGAATTTATAAATAACATGAGTTTTATAGTTATAATTAGTAATTCTCTTTTGGATAAATGTGTTTTTAATAAAAAAAAATTCAATGCATTTTTGATAAAATTCCAACTTGTATTGCGCGTGAAGCACCGTAACATAATAAATAAAAAATCGACTCCAATTGTTCGAATAATGAAGGTCATATTCTGTGTGCAAGTCTAATGACTAAGCCATTTACGCTGCTGCATACCAAACTGCTAAAATGCTTCCATTTAGAATAACACACAAACAAATCGGAGACATGCCGTCTATCGAGTTAGATAAATGATGAGTAAGCCCACAAACCTCTTGATTGCAAATTATCCATAAAAAGCGTTAATAATAATCTCTATTTTGATTTGCAATGTGTAGCGTTAACGTTGACAGGATATTAAAAAGATAAAACAAACTAAACTTAAAATTTTTACTTTTTGCCAAGAAGACAATTATTCTTAACAAAATTGAATTGAAGTCTTTTATGCTTGTTATTAAAACTGTCTAGTATCAACAAATTATTCTTTAGAAAATATTTTTGTAATAGATAGGTTCTTTTAAATTAGCATTCTGAAAACAAAGATTAAAAAGTGGTTTCCCTTCTGTCCTCATGTAATAATATAAGCGCTACACAAAACTTAAAAATAACCTGTACTAGATTATTAACTAGTTACATAAGTAACATTCAATTTTTCTGTGAAATTTATGCCAATTTACCAAGTTAAATGTATGTGGAACTTAAATGAATAAGTGCTTTATAACAATATTTTTTGTCGAACAGCTTTGTTTTGCTGGTTCATGATAACTAATCGGGGAGTTGTTGCCAACCAGACTGATTTTTATGCAAAATTAAATTGTTTGTTAGCTTTGAGAAACATGCTACAAGTTATAAAAATTTTATGATGCACTCAATACCATAAAATTTCTATGACAAATTCCAAGTAGTTATGAATAAGAAAGAAGCAGAATAAAAGAAAACTTAAAATGTATACCAAACAGACTTTACAATATATCAATCAAATAAGAATAAAAAAGATTTAGAAATTCAATTATAAGCTTAAAAAGTTTAATGATTGAAGCCTAAAAAGGTCTTTATATACATATTACTTAAAAAGTGACAAAGATTGTAAATATTATAATACTATTAGACAACCGGGCTGTATTAAAGCTTGAATTTTATAACACTACAATAAAACTGCTCTAGAAAAAGTTTTGTGCAGTAACACACTTACTCTTTAAAGAAATAGAATAGGCTTAAACTTATTTTTTAATTGGATCATCGCTACAGAAAAACTGCTACCTTTTATAACTCCAGATAAATTTTCTATTACTTTACCCTAGATTTTATTTTATAGTATATTTATGTAATATTTTTATAGTATATTTATGTAATAAACTATTCAAAGAGGATAATAATAATACAGTTTTTAACTAACGCTGTAAATATATACATATTGCAATTGCATGCTTGAATTCAAAATTGTGATGACAAATAGAAAATTTTAGGATGATCTAAATGGCATAACAAAAAAGCAAGACCAAGATTGGCGAAAGAAAGCGGAAAGACATTATTGGAAACTATGGCTTAGGCGTAAGAATCAAAAGAGGTGACAGGCTTACAACTTTGTGTTTTAAAAACAACTTGTGATAACCAACATATTATTCAAACTACAAAAATAATCTTTGTGTATAATAAAATAGAAATCAAATTTATTGTATATGCATTTCAAAAGGTACAGGAATACTATATTATCAGCAAAAAAACATATCCTTGGGCAGATGTGCCAATAAATCATAGTTTCTTAGATGGAAAAATACGATCACGCTTGAAAAGAGTCGAGAAAAATACAACCAAAATATTACGACTGGATAAAGAAAAACTGCATGATGACAACGTACGTAAAGTAGCAAATCTTTTGGAAAAACATAAAAAGAATAACAAATACCCAGGATCAAAACAACATAGAACAAACATGGAACAGACTCAAACATACACTGGCAGAGGCACATAACAACAATTTAAAGGGAAAAAGAAGAGCGAACAAACATAATTAGATGATCGAAAGTAACAGTTGGGCTGAAAAGTTCGTAGGCTGACACATAAGCGGCGCTAGTAGTATTAAATCCATGTGCGTTTTAGTTAACCCTAACCTTCAAAAGACTCGTGTATAAATTTGACAACTGTCGGACTATTAGTTTAGGAGATATCGTATTTTGAGTGAAGCAACTATTGTTAATTTTAAAAAAATGGATAAAAAGGAATTTCAGTATTAATAAAACACTGCTTTTGGCAAAAAAATACCGTTGAAACCAAGGCTTGGCTTGATAAGCATTATTTAGACTGTGCACCAGGAAAATCAACCGTTGAGAAGTGGTTTTCCAAGTTTAAACGAGGCGAGATGAGCACTGATGACGATGCACGCAGTGGACGCCCGAAAGACGCTGTAACGGACGAAAACATAAAAAGTTTACAAAATGATTATGAATGACCGTAAATTGAAGTTAAGCGAGATAGCTGAGACTCTGAAGATATCAAAATACAGTGTTGGACATATCTTGCATGAATATTTGGACATGCAAAAACTGTGTGCAAAGTGAGTGCCGCGCGAGCTCACAATCCAGCAAAAGTTTCAACGTGTCGTTGATTCAGAACAATGTTCAGCGATATTCAACGGTAATAATAACGAATTTTCGTTGATATGTGACAACGGATGAAACATGGCTTCATCACTACACTCCAGAGTCAAATCGACAGTCAGCCGAGTGGACTGCACGCGATGAACCGAATCCAAAGAGTGGAAAGACGCAATAATCGGCTAGCAAGGTTTATGGCATCAGTATTTATTGATCACCTTGAAAAGGGCCAGACCATCAATAGCGATTATTACAAAGCGTTGTTGGAGCGTTTGAAGAACGAAATCACGAAAAACGGCCCCATTTGAAGAAGAAAAGTGCTGTTTCATCAAGACAATGCAACGTGCCACAAGTCAATGAAAATGATGGCAAAATTGCATGAATTAGGCTACAATTGCTTCCGCATCCACCGTATTCTCCAGATCTGGCCACCAGCGACTTTTTCCTGTTCTCAGACCTCAAGAGAATGCTCGCTGGAAAGAAATTTAGCGCCGATGAAGAGGTAATTGCCGAAACAGAAGCTTATTTTGAGGCTAAAGACAAAATATATTTTAAAAATGGTATAGAAAAATTGTATGATCGCTATAATCGGTGTATCGCCCTCGAAGGCAATTATATTGAATAATAAAATCCAATTTTATCAAAAAAAAATTTTTTTCTATGTTAGCCTACGAACTTTTCAGCCCAACTGTTATTTTGAATTTTGAGAACGAAAAACTAAGGTACAAAAATAAAAATGAAATAATGTATAAAAGGATCAACAACAAAATTTGTAAAAAAATAAGAAAATTAAAAGAAATTTTGCATGTTAAAGAATGCACAGAAATTGTACAATACAAAACATATATAAAAATTAATAGAAATAAACGGTATTAAACAAACACATACACTAGGTAAACTAGAATATCGTAATGGAAATATAATAACAGATACCACATAATAACTTAAAATATAAGCAAAATACATCTTGGAATTATTCTAGGACAGTAGATCTCACTATAACCCAAGAAAAAGAAGTAATTAACACAGTTTATTGAGCAAAAAAACGGAAAAGTGACTGGACTCAACCAAACGTGCAGCGAAATACTAGTTATTGGAAGAAAATAAAATTCAAGTGTTAACAAATTTTTCAATACTAATCATAATTCCAGAACTATACAAACTAATTGGCTCAAACTACATTTATTATCACAAAAACCCAAAGCAATGGAATGCAGCAACTTTTAATCTCTCGATGAGTCATGTACTAAAGGTACTTCTGGGAATGATACACCAGAGAAATACACCGTCAGAAAATCTAAGGAAAAATTATTGAGAATCAATTTGGTTTTTTAAATGAACTGGAAATTAAAGAAGTTTTATTTATTACTCAATTCCTGATTTAGAGATATCCAGACATCAACCATGACGTTTACTTGTGCTCAATAGATTTTGAAAAAGCTTTCGATAAGATACGTTACGATAAAATGATATAGATACTAAAAACAGCTGGACTAGACGATAAGGATATACGTGTCATAACTTAATTGTACAGGCATCAAACAGCAGCGATATAAGTCAAACATCAAACATTAGACGAAATCAGTATTAAAAGAGAAATTTGTCAGGGGTGCATTCTATCCCTCCTAATTTTACATTTGTACTCTGAAAGTATATTCAATCAAGCATATACTGATGTAATAGAAGGAATAATCATTAATGGAAAAAACACCAACAACATTAGATACACTGATGACACACTTATCATAACTACACAGGCCTGCGTTGGAAAAATAGTTTGAAATATAATCAATGATTTTTATAGTTTTTTGTACGCTGATTACGGAAAAAATAATAAAAAAGTTCCGTCACGCACAGTTTAGTCGCGTGGCAACACTTAGCAGCTGTTGTTCGGTTTCCTCATACAGTGTGTCTCTTGACTCTGTACTGTATACATATGTTTTCTGATTTTTGTTGATTCTATTGGTCATTCGGTTTACTTAAAGGAAACATACCAAAACCTTGAAGTGGTTTTCAATAAACTTAGCTATTCAAGCCATAAATGGACTATTTATGGAGATTGAAAAGTCATTTCACTGTTGCTTGGTCAACAGAGTGGATACATAAAGTATCCATGTTTTCTTTGTGAATAGGATAGCCGTGACAAAAAACAACATTACATTAAGAAAGAGTGGCCACTCAGAAAAATCTTAGAGGTCGATGCAAAGAATATTGAGAAGGTCAGTCTTTTAAACCGAAAAAGTTCCCCCACTTCACATCAAATTGGGTCTGATGAAGCAATTTGTTAAGCCCTTATCAAAGGAGAGAGAATGCTTTCGATATCTTTGTCAGCAGTTTCCTGGTTTATCTGAGGCGAAGTTGAATGTAGGAGTATTTGTTGGACCTGACATCAGAAAACCTATAACAGATGACGACTTTGAGAAAAAATGAACCCAAAAGAAAAGCAGCACGGGTATCTTTTAAACTTGTCGAAGCTAGATTTCTTGGGAACGAAAAGGATCCTAACTACAAGGCCATTGTAACTGAAATGTTGGAAATCTTCAAGAATTGAGGCTTTAACATGAATCTAAAAGTACATTTTCTCTACTTACACCTAGACTACTTTCCAGACAATCTTGGTTTCACCAACATATAAAGAAAATGAAAAACTGATATCAAGGAAGTTGGAATGTTTACATTATAGCTGACTACTGCTGGATGTTAAAAAGAGACGATTCCCAGCGATCCTACAGCAGAAGAAGCACAAAAAGAAGTTTTGATGGGAAGCAACAACGATACTACAAGGACTATTAAACGAGATCATTCAGTTTTATTAATTTTGTGTTGTTTTTATGAAAAATAGTTGGTTACTTATAATTTTCATAAAATGTAAAATAAAATATATATTTCATAATTTTTTCTATTTGGCTTACTATTCCTAAAATATATCTGCTTTTTCTGAGAAAACTCTACGCGATAGAAATAAATGGTTTTTCTTTTTGAGTTCAGCACTGAAAAATAGACAAAATAAGTGACTAAAGTTAAAACAATTTTTAAAAAGTATTTTTTACGGGCTTGTGCGATCAGCGAAGATCTACAGAACGTAGCTTTTTTGGCGCACTTACAGCTACTGCGGCCTGAATGGCTTATTGTGCCCACTAACATGCACTTAATATAGGACATTCACACACACCCACGGGTTGAGCGAGACTCGAACTCGCGCGCGTCGGCTAGAGGACAGAGCCAACTGGTTGAATCATCTGAGCCACCGCGTCCCCACAGAACGTAGCTACTAAAATAAACAACACATGTAAACTTTTGGTTTACAGATTAATATTAACAAGACGAATTATATGATTATAAGTAAGCAAACCAACGGTATCACCATCAATGGGGAAAACTAATAAACTCCTTTAGCTCTGCACCAATAGGACCGAATGGTAGAAATAAAGATTTGATCAAATAATAAGAGTGACCTTTATTAAAATTAAAGTCTTATATAGTTACAATTTATCCTTCAAACTGAAAATGATAATGATCCGTTGCTACATCTTACCAGTACTGCTTTATGAATTGGGGACATGGACACTCACAATCTTAAAAAACATAAATGCATACGAGATGTAGATTGAATACTAAGAGTTAACTGGGTATATATAACAATAACATCTTTGATATAATGTACAAATACCTAGAAGTAGTTAAGACCATTTAGCGACGGAAGCTGAAATACCTTCAGAGAAGTATGAACTACTGCATTTAGTTATAGATGGTAAAACCGAAAGCAAAAGTGTATTAGGTAGAAGAAAAACTTTTTAGTTAAAAATTTAAGGCAATGGTACGTAATAATTACAATAATACTACTAGTCTGAGTAGCTGTAGACAAAACCATTATTTTTAATATGGTAG
Source organism: Sinelater perroti (assembly GCA_036346155.1). Classification (NCBI taxonomy): domain Eukaryota; kingdom Metazoa; phylum Arthropoda; class Insecta; order Coleoptera; family Elateridae; genus Sinelater; species Sinelater perroti. The sequence continues at coordinate 74,257,250 of JARFIY010000001.1, forward strand.
CCAACACGATGATGACCAACGACCGTTAAACGGCCACTGTACCACAAGAAAATAGGTATCGTAAGCAAATAAGTAAAATTAAATAGATCAAGCGACTATTTAAATAAAAATAATACTTGGTTTCTTTTTACTACATACCTTATATGAGGATCTAAAAAGTAAAAAAATGTTTCTAATAAGATTGCATATTTTAGCCCCATAATGATTGAATCGCTGTTCCATCTTGTAACTGTTTGAAACGATTGAAAGAATAAAATTTAAAATGTTAAATTTGGGGATGAGCAACACTCAGGCAGTCCATCAATGTCTCACATGTCCAACAATGTGGCTATGGTTTTGGACTAAGGTCCACGTCTAACTATTAAATTAATAGCAGATGAAGCGAGAAGATAACAAAGCACCAAAGATAACAAAACAGAGAAAGTGAGGTAAAAAGCTAAATAAAAATGCTACATATAAGAGTAGCGTGAGGTTAGAAAACGCAAATAAGATGGAAAGTTGCATGCAACTAACATATAAGAGAACCAACAATAAACTGAAGCCACACCAAAATATACTATACACCGTATTTTGCAAGTGATCTACAATCAGGGGCTGAAAGAGCAGTCTGATATACACAAAGACGGGTCATCGCTCAGGGGTGCTAATCCGGGGTTGGCTCCTATAGTTGTGTCGAGCTCTAAGAGCTTAAGACAAAAGTTAAAAATGGAAATAAAAATACAGAGAACAAGGAGATGAAGAACATAGAAAATATGTTCAAGATTATAACGAAAAATTGGTAACAATAAATAAAAAAGTGGAACACATATTAAAAGAAAATGAAGGGATGAAACAAGAAAACTAAGTTAAAGAAGCAAAAAACGACACAAGAACGTAAAACTGAATATGATAAGGAAAAAGAAAATGGGAAATAAACAAAGAGCGCGGCGATAACAGTAATACAAAAATTAGCAATTCAGATAAATAATAAGGATATTGAAAAAGTAAAAAGAAACTGAAACTACTAAAGAATAATGGAATTGAGACACTAGCAAAATTTCTGTACCAAATCTCAAAGGAATTCATAATACCAACAATGTGGGAGCTGGGAATAATTTTGCCTATACATAAGAAAGGCAACGATTGCGATTGCAAAAATTATAGAGGAATAACATTACTAAGCAATGTATCTGAAGTGACTACTAAACAACAGACTGAAAGCGAATATAGAACCACACATGGAAGAGTCGGAAAGTGTATTCAGAAAAGGGGGGGAAATCCAGAACCACATATTTACGATAAAGCAATTGTTAGACAAACAACCCAAAATTGGAAGAATTTGTAACTAAAGAAGGAGTTTGTCAGTGAGGGGTACTAAATCCAACACTCTAATATTATACTAGATGACGTCGCAAAAGAAGTTAAAGGGCAATCAAGAAGCTAGATGTGGGATATAAATATTTGGAATCAATATATCTAACGAAATGTGCGTTTGCAGACGACTTGATGATATGTGTCAAAAATAAATTATATTTACACTCACGCATTTTTAATTGATGACTGTCTACCATATAATTTGTATGCATAATTCAAACAATGTAAAGCCACTGATCTCTTCAGTTACAAGGACCTTCACATTAAGCATTAAAATCTCTAAACCCTAAAAAAAGCGCTGTGTGGTGAAACTGCAAAACAATGTATGGCATCAGCATTCTATAGCCGTCAAGAGCAATTGTTTCAAAACCTCAATGTCTAAACTCAGCGCAGTAGTTTACGATTGTGCACCGCAAAAACAACAAGTTGTAATACACAGCCTTGTATGATGAAATCACTGTCCTTCGATTGGCAGCGTAAAATCATTGTCCTAACATTCCCATCATTAATAACCAGACCGGTGGTATTTTACGTTCAAGTTGCTATTAAAATTTATTTGGGTACGTAAACGGAGTGCGTTAAAATTATTATTAATTATCAACCACAAAGTTTTAAGTAATTACATACTTTAAACAGCTTTTTATAATTTACAAGTGATCAATTTATTATATATTTGTAAAATACCTTTTTGGTATTCCATAAATGACTTGTTCAAGCAATCATATCTTTGTTACAAGCAATTAAAAAAATAAAATGTAAACATTTAGAACTTAAACGTTTTTTATAATAAGATTTTGACAAATAACTTTATTTTAAATTTACCTGCTATGAAAAACATTTGTTAAAAACTGGAACCGGATTCTTATTGAGAAAATGTTATAATAAAATTAAAAAAAAATATACTATTGTAAACAGAAAAAATGGTAATGTAAAATTAACAAGTTCCAATTTAAAAAAATTGCAAAATGACCATACTCAAAAACAATTGAAGAAAATAATAATTCAAGTATTCTCAAATGTAGATAAAAATTACTTGCAAAACTTTTGTACTCAGCATTATTTCCCAAAATAAATAGTAACGTCAACAAATCGTCGTCTCCGTACTTAACTAACCCTGTATCAGTTTTGATTTTACCTTTTGAAAGATATCCGCCAGGAAAACCCCCTAAAACGCTTGCTCAATTGGCTATTAAAAAATGGAATAATTTAATAGTCTACAAAGTAAATAGTCTGAAAAGTTTTAAAACTTAGAAACAAGTATTTTTTCTGTCAAATTAAATTTTATTTTTCAACATAATCGTCTTTTCAGTCGAAACACTTTTTCAGATATTATTCAACCTTTTTTACCCGCCCAAATAGTAGTTGGCGCCTTGCTCTGCAAAATATGCGTCTACTGTTGCGATGACCTCCACGTTTGATGAAATTCTCTGTCCTTTAAGCCAAACTTTGAGTTTAGAAAACAGGAAATAGTTGGTGGAAGTTAGATCTGGTGAATATGCTGAGTGAACAATTAATTCAAACTGCAATTTCTGAATTTTGACCATGGCGACCTCCAAAGTGTGAGCTGGTGCGTTGTCTTGTTGGAAGAGCACTTTCTTCCGTTCCAAATGGAGCCGTCTTTTCAGCAATGGCTGCCTTCAGCCGATACAAGAACGACGCATAGTACAACCCCGTTATGGTTTTCCCTTTTTCTAAGCAGTCAATGAACAGAATTTTCTGGCTATACCAAAAAAACTATTTCGCTATTACCTTCTTCGCCTTTGCTGGAGCAGGTTTGCCCTTTTCGGTCCATCTTTTTACGGTGGCAAATTGTAGGACAGAGTCTCTATAGATGTCGTCTATCTCAACTTTAATTTGCATATGCTTATTGCTTTCATATGCAAGTACTTAAGTATTCAAATTGTTCTATTTTTAACAAAAGCATTGACATCGATTGATACAAACGACTGTCAAACAATAACTAATCGTCCAAGGTGGCTGAAATTTTTACAGGTATCCTTCAAAACATGTACGACTGTAGAAGCAGAATGGTTTTAACGAGTAGGACCATTTTCATGTTGGAGCTCAAAACTTTTAAACTGGCTATGTATATTACAGAATTATAGATCTATTAATTTTTTCCTCTCATCTGTTTCTATGCCTTATTCTAATTTAATATGCCTAGTTCCTTCACATCTTCCTAAATTTTATCTTGACATAATTTTTGATTATTTTCTGTCTAAAAAACAAACTATGGAAATTATAAGAAAACTTGAAAATATGAAAGCAAATCTAGCTCGTACTACTGAAATAAAGAAATACTAAAAATAATTTAAAGTCTAGAAAAATACATTATAATTTATATAGATGTAGGACAAGATACTAGACTTCGTCGGGTGTCGCAATACTTGTAAATAGAAATGGCCAGAAAAAATAAAAACTTATAAATGGCTTGCCGAAAAATAAATAAGTAAAAAATAGAGAATAGAAAGAGAGTACTTTACGATTATATGAGAGGTTTTATATATTAAAGATACAATGCAAAACTACACTAACATTTATATTTAAAGAAAATATTTGTTACATTCCACAAAGAAACACCCATATTGTTTGTAATTTACATAAAAGTTTTTGTTAAAATGTACAACAATACACTGTGGCAAATAATGCACAAAATAATTAATATATGGTTGCGATTATTTAATTTTAAAGTTGTATTTTACATTGTGTTTCTTATCAAGTTCGGTTATTTGCCAATGGAGTGGAGTGACAAAGAAATTTGTGTTGCTGTAACAGCATTCCAAGAGTGAAAAAGGATAACTTTAAGATCCTGCATCCTCCCGGCATTAACCGTATGTTTGTGTATCGAACTATAAACATTTTTAATGAGATTCAAAGTGGCGAGAATCGTCCAAGATCTGCAAAACTATGTTCAGTTCGGACTCTGTAGGCAGGCAAAGGCATAAATGCCCTAATCAATTATGTTTCAAAATATGCAAATTTTCAAAACTTTGATAGCTCATATTATTAAGCAAAACTTAGGACCAGCTGTTTACAAAAGTTATACGGGTATTAGCTAACAGATGCTTTAAAGAAAGGTAGGAGAGAAAAAAAAGAGGTTGTTAACTGAGTGAAAACTTTTATAGTAGAAAACTCTTTTATACTCTAGGTCGTCCAAAGAAACATCTCAGTCGGTGTCAAAGGTTTCTAGAGTCCATTATCTAGCAGTTGTATTGTTTTAGTGAGAAGTATTTTATTATGGAGTAAATTGTGAAAAAGTATTGAAAAATTCGGCTGCTGTGTGTCAACAGTATGTTTTATAACGTTTAACACTAAAGAATTTGCCTTCTGGTGGCAATCCATTAGATTAAAAATTATGGGCTGTTTTAGAGAGCATAGTTTGCCCAAAACATTGTGTTAATTCTTTGTAGTGAGACCTGACGATCAATACTTTTACGTTTTTTTACGTGCTGCCATAGACGAGTGGATCGAGCGTTTTAAAGATTATATAGAGACTACAGATTGCCATTTTGAATAAATCCGTTGTAATTATACTTACCAATAACAATTTAATATATTCTGAAAATATTATGCAAAAACAGTTACTTGTATGCAACAGTATTTATAGGCATACATTTCAAATTTCAAATGATCAGATTATTATGGCCAGTTCAGAAGCGGCACTACAGAAAGTAGCATACAAATCACAATATGTTTTGAAAACATACAACTTAAACATTTCCATCGTTAAATCTAAAGTAATAGCTTTCTGAAAAAAATGATATTGAATAATAAAACATTGTAAGGCAAAGAACTTCAAATTCCTAGGAGGTACAATATTTTATATATAAAAAAAACATAAAATATACAAAAATTCAATTACTATAAAGGCATAATACATAGGGCATTTGAAAACAAAGTCCGCTCAGAAACACTAAAAGTTTCACATGCGACAGCGAATGCTGGACAATCTCTAAAAAGATGAACGCCGAATAATTACTGCCAAATTGCGATTTTTATGAAAAGTAGCAGGATACAATATATAAAATAGGCAGTGTAACACCTATATGAAGGTTATTTACTTTATTAGTCGGAATCCTCTTCTACCGGTAATCTAGTGTCGAGCTACGAGTTCTATAATACACTCCTAAATTGCGTCACGTTTTTCTGTTCCTTGCTGAACTTATTCCCCCATTACAGTTGATCTTCTTTGTCTGAAGTATCTTGTTGACTTCTTTTTTCCACGTGATTAGTAAGCTGCTCTTTGCTTTTTTTCCTGCAGCCCCCCTTTTTAGTGTTATTAAGTGTAGTCGTTCCCCATCCCCTCTCAGTAATCTCAGTTGATGTTTTTCCAATATTTTGTTTAATTTTTTAACTTGTAATCGACCTCTTATTATATTATTTCTTATTTTATCTTTTATCCTAATTTCTAACACCCTTCTTAGATATCGCATTTTCATTACTTGTATTTTTTTGTTTTTCTGATATATCCCACGTCTCGCATACATACCAAAGTTTTGGGACAAATATTGTTTTGAATAATGTTATTTTTCTGAAGACTTCTTCCTTAAAAGTTAATTTTTTGCCATTGTAAATCTATCATTGATTTCTGTTTTTATTCCTCTCACCTCATTTATCATGTGTCTTAGGTATTTAAATTTTTCATCTGCTTAAGGTTTTACCTTTAATATTCATGCTCACTTTTTTCTGATTCTTGATGATCACCATCGCTTTTATTTTTCTTGTGTTTATCTTTATATCATATCTTGTCAGTACCTAATTTACCATTTTTAAATTATATTAAAGTGATTTTCGATCTTTGGCTATCAATATTAAGTAATTTGCATAAGCCAGCATATTTAGTATTATAAATCATAAGTTTAGAAAACCACAATAATGTGGTATAAGGTAATTTTTTATTTCCCTTCTAATTTTATTCATTACTCCTACGTTTACAATGAATTCTTCAGATGTCTGATTATTTATTCTTACTACATGTCTTGTGATCTTGTATATTCCGTTGGTGGTATCAATGATTTTTTCATGTACACTAGTTTCTTAAAGCTTCCCATATTCTACTTTTAAATCTATAAAGCATAGAAATTTTCTATTAACCGATATGGCAACTGAAACTATACGGTTCTTCTTTAAATTAGCTTTTACTATTTTCCTTAGTTTCTTTTCACGATGTTTTCATATATTTTAGCTGCCATATTAATCAATAATATTCCTTTGTAATTGTTGCAGTCTTTTGTATCTCCCTTTTTATATAATGCTATAATGACGGCTAGATCCCGGCCTGTTTTCCCATGCCAGATTTGTAAAGAGCACCAATTTGTTTATTCCACTATTTCCCATGTATTTTATAAATTCTGGGGTTATTTTATCACTTCCTAGTGCTTTCCTATCTTCAGAACGCTTATTTGCTTTAATTTCATCCTCTTTATGGTTTTATTTATCTTGCATTAGGATGTCATGTCCATTCAACGGTTTTATCATTCTTTGTCAAAGGTCTTTTATTTCTACCAGTATGTTACCGTGTGCGTCTTCTATTTGTTGTAGCATAGCTTCTATTTCATACCTGAAAGATTTCAAACTCTGTATAAGAGCTTTTGATTTTGTATTCATTTTTTCTTTCATAAAACTACCAAATTTCTACAGGACTGAGTTTTTGCATTTTTTATCTCATTTTTTACTTCAGTTTTTTTCTTGTAGTTTTCGTAGTCATTGTCGCTTTTTTCTACAACTTTTTTTTCTTCCTTCGGATCCTTTATTCTACTATGCTGTTTGTTTTTGTTTGACTTTGTCTTTGTTTTGGTACGTATAGTCAGTTGCCTTAAGTGGCTTTTAAACGCCTCTCAACCTTATCTATATTATTACTTGTGATTAGGTTATATTTCTTGCATACATTTGTTCTGTTTGTTGTTTAGTATTATTTACTTTCATTTTTACGTTTTGTTATTTTAAACTTTAATTTTTCTAAGCAGCAGTCTCTTTCTATTTCAGTTTCTCTGTAAACTTTTGTATCTTTTATTCGGTTTATATCTATTCTTTGTATAATTATATAATCAATTATAAATTTTTCCTTATTAGTTGGCTTGTAACTAATAAATTTGTAAATATCTTTGTGTATCAATATCGAATTAGTTATAGTCATATTGCTCGATATGCAAAAATCTAGAAGTTTGGTTCCATTGTTATTACTAACGCTTTCTTAAGTTTTTCTATATTCATCTCAAATATTTCTACATCAATGCCAACTCTTTTGTTAGCATCATCTAATATTATTACAGTATTTTTTGTTTGATCTACTACATCCGGCAGGTGTTCATAGAATATTTCCAGTTCTGCATGCGGTGCATTTACATTGGATCCAGAAATTAATATAAAGTTGTAGTTTTCATTATTTATTTTTATATTTATCACAACTATACGTTTGAAAATTAGATTTTAATATTTTAGTTTATTTATTCACTCTCTATGTACAATTAAAGCTACCGTGATTCTGTATATTTAAGCCACTGTAAATTAGCAGGTAATTTTATGTACCCTTTCTCGTCTATGACCGGTCTTTTTTGTTTCTGCTATTCTTATTAACATTACTTTATATTTTTATATATTTCTTATTATCTCCGATTCTTTATTCTTTATTGTTCTCACTTTCCACGCTCAATCCTTATTGTCTTGTCTAAAATTAATTTTGTTTATAAATCGTTTTGCATCATTTTCTTTCACTTCCACTCTTAGCTTGTCTGTTATGAACTTGAATACTGCTTTTGTACTTTTAATTTTTTTAACATTACACTATTTAATCACTATGTGCTTCCCCCCTTTTTGTTCCTCCAGACATGAAAATAAATTAAATATATTTGACATGAATTAAAAAATCAAAGAATACAAACAAACCGAGCAAACGATAAAAAAACAACTATCAAAATAGAAAAATAGTAAGGCAACGAAAAGCATAAAAAGAAGAAGAAAAAAGAAGAAGTAGATATTCTGCGGATCAAATAGTTTGTCTCTTCTTGATATAACTCTTAACAGTTTTAACTTGCTTTTACTTTTGTCTGTGTTTTAGGATATTTTTATTAGTGTTTCTCTTGTTTTCTTTTACTCCATATATTCTTCTTAAAATCCTTTGTTTCCATGTTTATAGGTTTTCTTCTCTCCTTTTTGATAAAACCTATGTCTCACTCTTAATAGTTGGAATTAATTTATTACTGTTTTGTATAACTGTATTTTGTCATTCAACACAGTATTTGAAGCTCTTACATTTTCGATTCTATTAACATTATTCTTTTTAGTTTTCTTACATAATTTTCATTATCTGGTGTTTTCATATAAATCTATAATAATAATAATGGTACGGCTCTAAATCACCGCGTGGGAGCACGGCCTGCAAACTGAGAGATTAAAGTTTTCACATGTTCGCCTTCTCTACCCGGTATGGGGCGATGTGGCCTTAGACAATCGTCATTATTACTCCTTTTTCGAGTGAACGCAGGTACTCAATTATTATTAGTGATTGAGTAGACTACCCGCCTGGCATCAGAGGGCACAGGAGAATGAACCCGGATCTGTCATCATCGCAGTTCGGCCCCTGGCCCTCAATTACAGAAACACACTGGCTTCACATCAATCTATACTTGTATTTTTATCTTTCGTTTTAATATATTCTTTCTCTCATTTTTTTGTAGTTACCTTTTTCCAACTTCCACAGTAACTTACTTCAATTTACCTTATAACAATTGTTCTTTTTTTATTAGTAAGTGTAGTATTATTGCATGTCTGTTACGGCCTTTATTAATTCTTCAATAAAATCGTTCTTATGCTCTATGGCTTAAGTCGTCAGTAGGAGCATAAATTGCTACAACTGTTAATACATGAGAGCAGATATCTATCTCCGTGTTTATTATTTTTTCATTTATTTTGCTCTAATTTTTAATATAATTTTTCTATATTTTATGCACAGCGATTGACAAACAGGTTTTTGCTCTTTGTCCTTTTCTATTCTATTATAAAAATATATATCGTATTTTTTTATATTTTACTTCCAACTCTTATCTTCTTTGTTTCTGAGAGAAACGTTGCATCCATTTTGTACTTGTCTGCTCTCGTTTAGTTTATGTCAGTAGCATTACAAAGTCTATATATTTAATATATACACATTTTAAATCTGGTGTACGTTTTTCTTGCATAATATTATACGAGTTCCTCTTAAGAAATATTTCTCTAAATATAATCATGTTTCTATTCTGTAATGTTAGCTCTACTAACTTTCTCGTATTTGATTTATACTGTAAATTAAATTGCATTACTTATCTACATTCTATTATAAGCTTGTTTGAAATCTATCAACAAAATAAACTAAGTATCCTTTTTGGATTTGTAATCTATCACTAACTTATCCACAGTAAACTCTTCCTTAGCATTGCGTTATTTTGTTACCAGATACTTTTTCACTTCAGCTTCCTAGAATTTTTTAAACAAAATTGAATAGCAATGTTGGTATGTAGTTTTCTATTAATTGTGTTATTTTTTATGTATTAGAAATATTACTGACATTAACTGGTCTATTTGAACTTTTTTGTTTTTTACATTTTTATGACTACTTGAAACAATATTTTACTTAAAACTTTATTGACATTTTATAGAATTTACGCTAATCTCTTTGTGGCTTAAGCTTTTATTATATATCTGCACTATTCTGGTACATAATAATTGATTTAATTATTTTTCTCTTTTTTCGTATTTAATTTTTGTTACAGTGGACTTTAGAAGCAACTGCTAAAATATTAAACCTATAACTTTACTATCCTTTTATTTGCCAAATAGAAATTTTTTGATTTATTTGTTTTAAAAGTTGTGTCTTGAAATATATGTAATATTTATATTTCTATAATTTGTTTGATTATTTTGCTATTGTATTCTTTTTTTCTTGTTTATTGATGTATTTCTTTTTTATCTACAAAATTTTATAGCTTCTGTATTGTTAATTGTAGCCATTTAAATATGATATCTTTTTTTCCTTCTTACAAGTTAATCATGGTACCATTATTTTGTTTTTGTACAAAGTTTTATGTTAAAATTGCAAATAATTGCTCTATCTTATTGGTTTAAATTTTGGAAGTGATTTGTTATTAAAATTTCTTATATACTAGATTGTATGACAAATTAATCTTTCTGCCAAGTTTTTAACCTTTAATTAGTTTAATATTATATATCGGTTTATTGTTCTTATTATTAAATTGTTAAACTCTCCATAATCTTGTTATTACTTTTTGTGCCATTTAAGTTTTTTTTTAGTTTAAGCTTATCGTTTTCAATGGCATTGTTTGCTATTAAAAATTGATCCAGCTTTCTTCGCATTGCTAATTTTATGTTTTTATTTGTAATTTAATTTCTTTTTGAAGTTGCTTAATTTCTAGTTGGTCGTCAATGATAGATTGTTTTAAATATTTACTCTCGTTTTGGATTATTCTGAATCTTTAATTTTGCAGATGTTAGATAATTTTTCTATGATTCTATTAGTGTATTTCTCTTAAAAACTAACAGTTGGAAATTATTTTTTTTAATTTCTCATTAGGCTTTCTTCTTTTCCTTTCTATAAATTTTAACTATCTCTCTAAAGTATTTTTTACTCTTTCAAGTTCTTCTTGGTAAATTGTAAAAGAGTTTCAAAACTCGCTGCTTTTATAAAAAAAATTGGAAACTTTGTCAGTAATTGGTCTTGGTTGCAATACTCTAATATTTCTACATATCTAAATTATTAGTTGCTTTCAACTTGTTTTTGGCTCAATAAATATTTTCAAGTCCAATAAATACTTGATGTACATTTGTGTTTTTGTATCACGCAATAAGTGGTCAATTTTTAATACGTCTGTCCTCATTATCTTTAAAAACCTATAAATAAGCACTATTTCGGGCCCGTACCCTCTGTTATTGTTCCACGGTTAAATAAATTCTTCAATACTAGATGGCGCAAAAGTCATCATTCTATCGGAAGATGCTCGCATTTTTGTAAATGGTGTCTCATGTCATCGCGACTTTAAAATTTGTGAAGTAAACAGATGCACGTAAACAAATCTTGATAACTATCCTCAAGAAACTGGAATAATGCGGCGTTTAGCCGCTTGCTCGAGAAGATTGGCTTAACACGGGACAGTGATAGACGTGGGTGACCCCGGACCAGCCGTTCTATTGAGAATATCGCTGTTGGAGCTACAGATATCTAAGAAGTCCCTTAAACATCAACCAAACGGCAGGCCATACAACTGGACATTAATAGCTGGTCTTTACAGCGAATTTTAGTGAAAGATTTGAAGATGTTCCCGTACGAAGTGCAAAAATGCACCAGATATTGCCTGAATATCCCTCCCATACTTCGACTGCGATATGTGAATAAGCAAAATTATCGTTTCTAGGGCATTGAAAATTCGCATGTACTGCACGAAAGCCATTACATCCTCTAAATGTCACTGTTTGGTGCGGCGGTTATGGAAAAAAGGCGATTGACCCATATTTTTTTGAGGACGGCGTCCGCAACACTGTAACTTAACTGGTAAGCGTTACAGAACCATAATCAGCTACTTATTGCTGTCGCAAATTGACGAATTGGGTATTGAAAACATGTGGTTCTAGCAGGATGGTGCAACTGCACACACTTCACGAGCGACAGTGGGCATTCTAAAGCAAGCATTTCACGGTCGCTTAATCTCCCGTTTTGACGATTTTCACTGGCCCGCAAGATCGCCCGATTAGACCGTTCCAGACTTCTTTCTTTGGGGCTTTTTAAAGTACAGGTTTATACAAACAAGTTATAGATCTTGGAGGCTCTAAACGAGAACATCCCGCTAAGAAATGGAGAATTTATCTTCAGAAGTTATGAAAGTTGCTGTGAAACGAGCCGAAATGTGTATCAATTCTGACGGCGGCCACTTGACTGATATTATCTTCGCGACTTAATGGGAGGAAAAATTTAAACGTTTAAATAAACGTAATTAACAAACGGAACTAATTCTTTCTACTTGTAAATAATGTTGCTGCCTTAGGAAATCGAGTGATGACTTTTGAGCTATTTTGTATAAACACCTGTTAGAACGCTTCGACTTCTGCATATAGTAAAAGAAAAAGTAAAGTTATTATAGCAATTCAAGGAAATTAAAAATTCTTGAGACGATGTCTGATCCTATAAAAACTTGATAATTGGTAAGTACACAGAAAATCAATTAAAAAGTAAAAGGTTAAAGAAAAGTATTGCTTTACTTAGGATAATATATTAACCTAAGCAATGACTTGAAAACCATACAAATGTTTTGTTATCCTTATATAAATGACGTCCAGTTTTAATTTCTCCTTTACGTTACCGTGTTCTTTTTTATTTAAATTTATTGATTTCTTTTGTCATTTTATTTTTAATAATAACAAATAATTACTTAATTTCAGAATTAAAGAAAATATACTAAATTAATTATTGCTTAAAAATTAGTCAGTTACACTAAAAAAAAGTATATGAAAACAATAGAAAATAATAATTATTAGTGAATAATTTTATCTTAACATCAAAACGTATAATATGTGAAAAATCTTAGTTTATCGTGTCAAGTGAAGTAAGACCCGAGATATGCGACTTAACTACAATGGACTCTGAAGGCAATGTTTAAGCAGCGAGAAATTGAGTCGCAACAAAAAATCAGCTATCTAAATCTAACTGTGAAAATAAAATCACATTTTATTTTAGTTTTAAACATTTTCGTCTGTGGCGAAGCTGATTTGTTTCTGTTTATTAATTCGGCCTGAGTCGACCTGGGCCGTAAAAATGCCAGTGAATTGGCGAGAGCGGGATTCAAACCCGCAACTTTTGGTTTTGTAGTCTAGCGACCTATCCACTAAAGCACCACGGCTCCTGACGTACATATAATCAATCCAAATATTTACAATAAGAAATGTTTGAAGGCCAAATAATATAAAATAAATAAAAATTTGTAAAAATCAATTCCGTAATAAGCGGAACTTAATCAAAAAAAGTTTAACTATTCTAACAGTTTCAAGTGGAGCCTTTAAATTGTTTTTAACGATGCCAAAGCGTAAACGCTTGATAATATGTGGAAAGATAAAAAAATCTGTATTCTAGATTTTCAATAAGCATAATAATATGTTGTGTACTTTCGCATGTATTGGACTATTAATTTCATCACATAATTGAATGACTTTTATGTTTTAAATATTATTAAGTCTTTTTAACGTTACTGGCGTTTTTATTTTTCTGCTGCACTTTTGCAGCATAATAAGAAAAACATCAATTTTGATGAAATATAATAATTTGTCATTACACATAATGAATCTAACTCTGTAAATTGAGTTTTATACAACGATTGGTTCGTCACCTTTTATAAAGTATTAAGATAAAGTGAATCACTGAAATGCTGTACATTAAAATCAAAACATTAAGTTTTCGAAAAATTAACAATATTTTAAAAAATAGTAACTAAGTATTTTAGTTAACAAAAATGTAATAAAAGCTACTTAACTTTTATTGTCCTTATCCAGACAGTTTTATCAATTATTTATGTAAAATACGCAACACATCAATGAATAAATGAATAAATTTAATTAATTAATTAAATTAATAAACAAAAATTTAATAAAAGCTACTTAAATTTTATTGTCCTTATCGAGACAGTTTTATCAATTATTTATGTAAAATACGCAACACATCAATGAATAAATGAATAAATTTAATTATTGTTATGCTTCCTTATAATAATTTTTAGTAATTTTACAGGTACATGTCGGCACAGGTAAATACCACTGTCATTTCGATTAAAACGATTGGAAAACAATTAGAATTAAACATTAATATGAGAAAGACTGGGGGAGGACTGTAATTATGTCACCCCTGAAAACTGTAAATAGTGCAAGAACGTGGGAATGTCAAGCCGCAAATTTATATCTCTTAATATCCTAGTAATAAGGCGTCTATAGAACCGTTGGCATACTTGAATATTTTAAGACCATGACTAATTTTCAATTTATGTGTGTATAAACTAGAATTTCCTGTTAAATTTATAACGTTTACTCGTTCATATATATGTATATTTAGTAAATACCATTTTCAAAAATATGTTTAACAAATAAGCAACTTTTCTTCCTATTATTTACAGGCATTTTGAAAAAGTTCTTAATATGTTTAATGTTTTAATACCTTTAGATATACATGCAAACGACTCAACTAACAATATGAAGTTTTTCTTGGACTTTCTAATGGTATCATTATTACCATTTTTGCTGCAACATGATTTAAGAATTCTTATAAAATAAACTATAAAGTATTTACAAAACCTAAAAATTTTGCTGAAATGTTGGCTCTTGCATAAAATATAAGAATTACACTGCCCAACAATAGAAATGGTTCGGACTCAAATATGAGTGATTTTATGTATTTCCACTTGCTGAACCACCATAGAAATTACCAATTAGCTCTCGTTTTAGAGATACAGTGACATTTTATATTCTCTATAGCGTATATCTCCAGTTTGGGAAAAATTTGTTGTAGATGTTGGCACACCTGTCAACTGTTAAAATACAACAGTAATCTAGCTGTGGGTAGGTTATAAACGTAAACAGTACTGCGGTGACGGTAAATTTCATATTAATTCTGTTTTAATTAGAGTAGAATTTCTAGTTTTGGAGTGTTTTTAAAGAGTAAAATTAATTAGATCAACATGCCACGAAAATGTATAAATTCAGTGAACAATTTTTGTTGCATTTGTGGTGGAATAACGTTTCAGTCACAGAAACGCAATTCGACGCCTCTTGTGAAGCCTGCCTACCAGCATTTTTTTGATATGAAGGTAGGAGACCAGGATAAGGCATGGGCTCCACAACTCGTGTTCAGTTTTATTACGAGAATGGCTGAAAAAATCTCTTATATAATCTCGGGTAATGGTACCTACAATTAGACAAAACTTGTGTTTTCTCGAACTCCATCTCGTGGCCAGGATTTTTCAAAGCAACTTCAACAACCGCTGATTTTTTGGGTTAATTGAGGCGTAGCTGACGTTTATGTTTCTTCATTCCGGTGTCAATCGTTCGGTCCGTGATTCCAATGTAGACTTATTCACTTGAACAAAACATGCAGTGTATTCTGTGGATTTCTTGTGTCCTTGCCTGGTCGCATAAAATCCCGTATCTTGATGATAACAGTATAGATGGATCTTACCTTGTGTTTATTGAGAATTTTCCCTATCCAGTCCATAACCCTGTTGACATAAGGTAAAAGTTTTGGTTGTGTTTTGCGTGCGTATTTGTTTTTTTTTTATTTTAAATGTAACATTACAATCTACTCTTAACATTATTGAGTACTTAATAATTGTGATAGCAATGAAAATGAGCATTAGCCAGCGCCAATCTCCCGGTGGGAGTTCTTTGGTCTTGATTGGATTATTGCATTAGGTCCAGCGGCCATTGTGTTTTTAGTCGTCGTGTGGCTTCTGGTTGACTGGTAAGTTGTTTTATGAGGTCGTTTTAGTGACCGTGTAAAATCGCTTTGTAGATCAACACTTTGTTTACCAAGGAAAGTTGCAAATGTGTTTCTAGTAACCAGGGGATTTGTTTGATCTTGAAATCTAAGCTGTTCCTTTTGTTTTTAATATGTGAGCTCCAAAAGATTTTGGTGTAAATGCATACCGAGGTATTTTATTTCTGTTTTAAGCGGGATGGGTACGTTGCCAATTGTGATTTACATTCAGTACTTCTTGGAGTAAATTTTACTTGCGCAGATTTGTCTGGGTTGATTGTAATTTTTCTCTTGTGGAACCAGTCTTGTAGTGTAATTAGATGAGTTTGAAGATATTCTACGACCGTTTCCGGTGAGCGATTGACTGATAGGATAGCAGTGTCATCTGCAAATGTCACATGGACTGTGTTATCTACGGTTGGTGCGTCCACAGTGTACAACAGTGGTCTTAATATGCTTCTCTGTGAAACCTTAGCTGTAATTTGTTGCAGCTCAGACACTAAACGATTTACTTCAACTTGGTATGTTCTGTTTGTTAGATATGTTTGAGTAATAGATACAATTCACTAAAGAGAAAGTAGTTTAAGTTTTTATATTAACCCTATATGCCAGACTTTATCGAACGCCTATTTTATATTTAAGAAGACCGCTGTGCATATGTTCTTTGTTTCTCAGCTTTTTAGTATATGGTTGACTATTATATGACTTTGGTGTATAATTGAATGAGACTGCCGAAATTTAAACTGGTGTGGATGGAGCAAATTATCAAGGTCTACAATAGTTTTAATTTGGTTGTGTAGCAGTCTTTCGAAGACTTTGGAAAGTAGGAGTAATAGGCTTATTGGTCCGTACGATTGCGGTTGGATAGGATGTTTTTCAGAATTAGGGGTCATTATAAATTGGAAATGTTTTCACAGTAGAGGAAAGTAACAGAGTCGCACCATGCTATTATAGATTGTGGTAATCAAAGTAATAAAATTTTAGAAAGATTTGCTAGGATTTCGCCTACTATGAGGTCGTATCTAAGGGCCTGTTGGTTTGTTAAAGTTGTAGGGCGACTTCAGCTGATGAGAATGGCTTAATTTTTGGTACATTTAGGAAATCTTCTAAGTTCTTTCCCGAAATCTTCCCAAGCTTTCTGTTTTGCTCTTTTAAGCATTTCTTTCGTTTTTTTCTTCAGCCTATCGTATGTTATTTTCTCGTCGTTTTGTTGTGATATTTGATATCTTTTCCATGCTGTTTTTTTCTGTTTAACTGCTTCCCTTAATTCCTCGCTCCACCATTTGGTGCTTTTTGATCCTTTCCTTATTTTTCTCGTCCCGCATATTTTTCTTGTCGCATTTAATAGTGTGTCTTTGAGAATTTTCCATCTATTTTCTAGTGATCAGTTGTTGTTGGATAATTGTTGGGTTTGTAATATTTTGTCTACTTCGTTTGCGTACTTTATCCTTATTTCTTCATTTTTCATTCGTCTTATATTGATTCTTGTGAATTCGCTATTATCTTCTTCTATCTCGATTGGTTGCTGGAGTTTTGCTATTACTAGTCTATGATTTGTATTTAGTTCTGTTTTTCTTGGTACTGCTATTTCTTCAATGCTATTTTCCATATCTTGGGTGTATACATTGTAATCAATAATACTCCTTGCGTTTCTCTCCTCTGCTATGAACGTGTACTGGTCTTCTAGGGGTTGCTAGCAAAATGAATTTCCTATTTTAAAATTATTGCTGATACAAAATTCTAGCATTTTATTTCCATTTCTATTGAGTGTTAATTCTCCATATTTTCCTAAACTACCTAGCGCTTTGTTTGGATCTTTACCTACTCGAGCATTCCAGTCTCCCACCAAAACTACTTTGTCAGATAAATCTCTTGCTTTATCTATTGTTGTTTGTATACTTTTCATACTTTTTCCATTGCCGCGTCCTCCGTCCCTTCTACTGGTGCATATAACTGTATGACTGTAATTTTTTCTTTTAATACGAGCGTCAGTGTTATTATTGATGATACTGGATTGTAATTTAATATTCTTTTAATTATTTTACTTCTAATTATAATGCCCACGCCCTCTTTTGCTCTGGTACCTGGGGTAACTCCTGAGTAATATATAGTGTGATTGTTTCCTAGACTTTTTATTCCTTGCCCTATCATCTTTATCTCGCTTATTCCAAGTCTAGTGTTCTACTAGTTCTACTTCTTTACCTGTTAGTGTGGTTATGTTCCATGTGGCTAGATTCCAATTGTTGATTGTATTTGTTGCGTTTTTACATATGTCCTTTTTCGTTTGCCGGGTCGTACATCCTTTTTGTCTGATATCATGATATTGGGCTAACAGTTATTTGGAATATATCTTGTGGTTCTGGTTATTTTTAGCAATTCATCTCTTCTTCTTTTACCCAATGTTCCTACCCCATTTTCGTTTTGTTGTTCTTTTTCTCATCTTTCCAAGTCTTCTATAGTGAAAGCTGAGCCGTTAATGATGAGTTTGTTGCATTTGATTATTGCTTTATTAGCTTGGGCTCTAGCCTCTTTCATGTGTATTAGTAATTTTTTCCTTTGTAATTGTATTTCCTTGGGTAGTCTTCACTTATTCTCCACTTTGTATTTTTCAGGTTATTGACTGCCTTTAATATTTCGAATTTTTTGTTCACATTTCTTAATTCTATCATAATCGGTCCGAGTTTGTTTTCTTCCATTTTTCCTATTCTTTTGATGTCAGTTATATCATTCATTGGTGTAATATCGACCCTATCTTGTTTAATACATCTTTTGTGCTCTGCTGTTGGGTTTTCAGGTTTTCGTTTTCGATTTCTTTGATGCCAAAGATCATCAAATTGTTCTTCCTTGTTTCCCTTTCGAGCCATCCAATCTTGTTATCTTGCATGTTTATTTTATTTCTTAGTTGTTCATTTTCTCGCTTCATTTCTTGATTGTCTAGCTTTAGTTTTGCTATTTCTAGCTGTATCGAGTCCAATTTTTGTTCTATTCTCATTTCTCGTTCTTCTGATTTCCGTCCATTAACCTCCAGCTGTATTAGTTTGTCCCTAATGTCTTTCAATATTTCTTCCATCTTGTTTTATAATGTGTACGTTTAGTTATGATTTGTTTTAGTTTTATTTTGATTATTTATTAAATTTCCGAATAATTAGATTTTTCGCACCGCGGAAAGGGTTAGAGGCCAGTCTACCCGTCGGACCCTTAACTCTTATCGGTGTTTTGTATCCTAGATTTAAAGTATACTCCTTGTATAAAATGTACAAGGTTTTATTTATAGATTTTAAATGTTGTGTTTTCTTATGGAGCTATGCTGTTTTGGACTTGAACTTATAAAATTAAATTTTATGAAATATAAGCGAGTAATGCTGATATAGCACTGATATAGCGCGGCGTCCTCGCAGTTATCGCACCGGGCGATTTTGTCCGGTGACCTCGGCCGCCAGCCATTAACGCGTTCTCGCTTGTATAAGTTATAAAATAACGGATTTAAACTTATTTCTGTTTGCTGCTGCTGGAATCTCCAGTTTGTCAGTGTTTATTTACTGGTATTTGTTTCCTACCTTAATTTAATATTGATTATTTACCCCCTAAAAATAATGAAACTGCGGAGCACTTTCACTGCCTGTCTCGTCGAACGCCAGACCGTAAAATAAAAAAAACAGAATTTTCTAGAACAAAATTAAATAACTTAGGGGTAAAGGTAAAAAGGAACTAAGCGGAATAAAAAACGCAAACAATATACCACTAACAAAGACGGAAGAAATTACCGAAAGATGGAGAAGTTCTTCTCCAAAAAGTTCGATGCCGATGACCAACACGAAAATGAAAATAAAGAAACGAGAGAGGTAGAAATACCGGAAGAAGATTTACAGCAACATAGTATAAGTAAAAAAGAAGTATTAGATGCAGTAGCAAAAATTAAAATAGGAAAAGCTCGCGGAGAGGATAATATAGAGCCAGAGATGGTCAAGTATCTGGGAGATATTGGATTGGACTGGATATGGGGGATATTTATGGAGGCATACAAGACAAACAAAATTCCGGAGAACTGGGATAAAAATCTAATACTTCCCATACACAAAAAAGGAGAAAAAACAAATTGCGAGAACTACAGAGCAATTTGTCTATCATCAGTGATATACAAAACATATACAAGAATAAGGGAACTAAAAATCAGAGCTTCCATTAAAAACAATCTAGCAGAGGAACAAGCAGCCTTTAGACAAACAAACGATAACATACACATTCTAAGAAATATAGTAGAGAAAAAGATGCAAACAGGGGAGGAACTATTCATAGCCTTCATAGATCTCCCTGCAGCATTTGATACAAAGACCAATAATTGAAGATTGCCTGGAAAAAATACAAACGCCCAGAAAATTAACAAATCTGGTCAACTCTGTGTATGAAAATGCCAAAGCCCATACAAATAAACGGTAACCAAGCCAACAAACTTACAATAAAAATAGGAATCAAGCAAGGGGATAGCCTGCGCCTCCTTCTATTCATAATTGTCATGGATAGAATTCTAAAGAATGCCACGAATAAAAGCAAAGGTCTAGAAACAATAGGGTATAACAACTTGAGGCCAGTGCAATTGGATGTCTTATTATACGCCGATGATATACTATTAGTGGCGGATAACAAAAAGAAAATGCAAGAACTAATTAATATAGGGATAGAAGAAATTGAAAACCTCAAGATGAAAGTAAATATAAAGAAAAGTAAAATAATGATACTCATCAAAATGAATATAAACGATACATATACTTTTAATTACAAAGGAAGAATATTGGAAGAAGTAAGAACTATGGAATACCTAGGAAACACATTCACTGACGATGGTAAATTGACTTAGAAATAACCAATAAAATTAGGAAAACCAACATGGTATACTACTCATTAAATAAAACTATCTTTGGAAAAAAAGAGATAAATAGTAAAAATAAACTTAAAATTTATAATACCATCTTATCCCCTATACTGACATACTCTAGTGAAACTTGGACTATACTTAGTAAGCATAAACCCCAAACTGACTGTCAGCGAAATGAGAGTACTGAGAAAAATTGCAAACATATCTAAAACAGACCACTTAAGAAATGAAGGTATAAGAGAAATGCTACAGCAGGAATCAATCTGTACGAAAATAGAAAATAAGCAGTTAGAATGGTTTGGACATGTTAGCAGAATGGTGAATGAAAGAATACCCAGGAAAGTAATGGATGCCAAAAAATAGCAGAAAAAGAATGAGAGGACGACCCAGGCAAACGTGGTTAGAACAAATTACCAAAATAGGAAAAGCAGGGCAAAACACTAATTGAAATGAAAGAGGACGCGAGAGACCGGAAAAATGGAAATTATGGATAAGAAACTAACCGAAGGACAACCCGACTCCCGTCTAGGGTAAAAGGGTTAAAGAGAATAAGAAGAAGACGGAAATCTTCTATTTCTCTGTCATTATTGTTGTTTTGGGGTTGTGATGTAATGAAGACGTTTGCGAGAATAACCGGCAAATGTATTTGCTTTCTCATTGTTTGATCTTGCTCAAGTAGCATTTTTTCGTTTGATAGGAGGAATCATTACGATTGGTCTCTTGATTTTTTTTTTGTTGCCTTGCAAATCGAGTTGTCGTCAATTGTAATTTTAGTTGTGTACTATCTAAAAGTTTCTTCTGTTAGTATATTGCACAATTAATGGATAAATTTGTTGTAGTATGTTTTTGCTTCTCTACTATTGTTTTCTTGCTTTGCATTTTGCGGTGATAAGGTCTCGCATATATCAAGGAAAATTATTTGTTGTAGACTGAATATTTGTTGAATTAGGGATTGAATATTTATAGTCAAAATACTGAACTGCTTTGTCTAGTTCCTGGATATCCTTTAATCTACTGTCAAGGCTGACCTCTCGTTCTAAATGTCTTCTAAAATTTCCCAATCTATAGTATTAATCAATAGTATTAAAGAAGTTTTCTCCTTACAACTGTAATGCTAATTGTTAGAATGCCTGGTGTATGATCGCTAGAAAGGCCATAATTGGATTCTGTCTGGTAGTAAGTATCTGCTATATTAATGATAATTGTGTGATCGACTAGATCTGGTAGTATGAGTCGCTAGGCCAATACGTTAGTTCTCCTGTTAAAAGGTATTTACAATTATAGCTCTGAATTACTTTTAGAAAATTAGGTTTTTTGTGCTCACTCTGCCCCAGGCAGTATGTTTGGAGTTTCAATTTTTTCTGGTGATAAGTCTTTCATCTAGTGTTCGAAAGAAGTCTTCGTATTCTCGGGAGAGATAAAATGTCTAGGTGGGCTATAAACGGCTGCGATTACAAGTGGGTATGGCAACACTTCTACTTTAATTTTAGCACTTTGGATTTTGTTGGTTTGGTATGGTTCTAACTGGTAGTGAAAAATCGTATTTTTAATGATCACTGCGAATCCAGTGTGAGCTGGGTGGTTAATAAAATATGCAGTAATGGGGTATTTTAATTGTTGTTCTTGTGGTTGAATGAGTTTCTGAGATAAATAGAATGTCCATATTTTAAAGTTTAAGAAATTTTTAAGATATGGTTGGTAACCGTGTTGGCCTTGCAAAGGACCATACGTAAGGAGAACACCATTTTTAAGCTATTTAGTTAATTACTGTGTATAGCATGCTTAGTACCATGCTGTTTTGATTTATTAGCGCATTTTTTAAATTTTGTTACAAGAGAATGTCTACTAGAAGGACTGAAAAATCCATCCTCGAGTAGCCTCTTGTAGGCTTTTGCCAAATGTTTTAATTTCTTATCTAAGATCTGTTTTCATGATCGTTCTTTTTTACTTGGGTGTTTATTAGAATGCTTGCAAAGGTATCGGTCCATATACGTAAATTTTCTATACACGGTATGTTATAAATGTCCATTATCCGATTTCAACACCTGTACGTTTCCAATTCCATGGTAAACTGTATGCTCGGGTGTATATAGAATTCAAGTGTTTAAGAAATTGTGGTAGTGTCTTATTTTCGTATCTCCTATCACAAACATGTCATCGACATATTTTAACCATATGGTAGGTTTTAATAGTGCTGCATTGGTGGCAATCACTTCAAATTTCTCTATGTAGGACTTAGCGTTTACAGGGCTAAGTGGTCTATCAATTGCTACTTTGTTTTTCTGTTTGTAATATACGTTCTGCCAATTAAACTAACTGGACACAAGGTACTGTCAAAATAGCTGTAAGATATCGTTAGGAAAATTTGCTTAAACTTGGTTCTTTGGTAAAAAGGATGTTGCATCAAAACTGACCATTAGATCTTCCTAATATCTTGAAGGTGGTTGATAAAGTGTGCGGAGTCTTTGATGTAACCGCTGGTAAGTCCAATGTATAGTTGTAACAGACTGCATAAGTATTTGACCAACTTGTAGGTAGAGGCACCTATTAGCACTAACGAATAGGTCACATGGTATATTGTCATTGTGTATTTTGGGGAGCCCGTTTATTTTTGGGGGCCGAACCTCTTATGTTATTTGTTGCTTCTTGATGGTGTCATCCAGAGAAGAAAATTTTGTCAATTTGTTTGTTTCACGTTTAAGTTTGTATCGAGTAGTTCGGTCATTTTCTTTGTCTAGTAATTTGTGATAGTACAACTGTGGCATTATCTTTATCTGCTGATAGGCGATAATGGTCTTGTCATACTTGAGTTCACGTAAAGCTTTGAATTCCGCACTGGGTAGGTTCTTCTTAGGTGGCTTAGCACGGCGCAGAATCCGTGAAGTCTTGACTCGTACTTCCTCTGCTTTATCTGTTGGAAGGTTCCGTATGGTTACTTCTACGTTGACTATCCGGAATGAATTTAGGTGCTACCGCAAACTTTTTACCTTTGCTGAGGGCACTGATGGGTTTCTTGCTAAGTTTGTGTTTGAAAAGGTTTATTATCGTGTGTTTAAAATTCAACTGTGTAGGAGCGTTTTTCTTCTGTAAACGCTGAAACTTAGAAGATAGTCTATTAATGGCGACGGCTCTGTGTTTTTCCGCAGATTCGAAAGTTATGCGATCTACAGTATTCCAGTTGTTTTTACAAATTTTCCTAGTTAAGCTGACATAAACTTGCACAATTTTTAGTGAACACAGAGCAAGTGTTGTTCTTGTAGCGTGTATTTGTTCTATGAGCGCAGCTAACGTTTGACCTATAAATACTTTGAAAATAGCCTTTGATGTTGACAACGCAGTAAGAAGGCAAGGCTAAACAGAAGCTGAAATTGTTTTTTGCCTAAGTTCTCAAGTTGTTTTACAGACTTGTAAACCTCCTCCTTTAGAGGTGTATCAAATAAATGCGAAGATTTTTACGACTGGTGGTATGGTGCATATAAACTACAATTTTCAAAGTCCGACCACGGCCTAGCAACTCGAGAACCAATCGCACTATGCATCATAGCACCGGCCATGAAAACCTTCGCGATTATTTGAACTTGGTTTGTTTTAAATATTTTTAGATCTTATTTTATCTCTCAGATGTAGCTTATTAAAAAAATAGAGTATAATGTCACAAATCTTTTTAAATTAAAATGTACATACCACCTTTCACTGTAAAATATAGTGGAATTTTTTTAGGGGAGATGTTTGTAAGAACTTATCCATCTTATCAACGTGAGCACCATTTTTATTTTGTTATCTATCCTTATTTTTCTACGATTGAACATCAATTTTTGTAAGAATTAAAAAATAAATTACACAAAAAAGCAGACAATAAAATAAAAACTTTTAAGGTAACAATAGCTGATAAGGTACAGTGTATAATTTTATAATTTACATGGCTTTTATTGCTTATATGTTTATAGTAAAATAAAACCCCTTGTTTCACATTTATTAGTACTAAAGTACTTTGAATAATTAAATTTGAAATAATCAGTTGTACTGTGTAATTTTTTTAAATTAGACAGTAAACATATAGAAGAATAAATCTGTCTTTGTTTAATTTAATAAATTACCCAACAGTATATTTCTAGAAGCAAGTAAGAAACACAAATACTTTCTAAAAAGACAATAATCGAGTTTTTAAACCAATAACAACTTAATTAATGTTCTGAGAAATCCGCATCTGCATATGCGGCCCTTGTGATATCCTCTATCACGCTACGTTAAACTCGAAGCGATGCATGCTGTTCAAGCTGCCATTTTTTAGCCTTGACACTGATCATGCTAATTAGTATTGCAGAGGTTTATAATTCACGATTTCACTCTTGCTCTATATTTGTTTCACACTTCACTAACCGCAAAGCAATACATTGAATTCTGAACATTCTCGCACGATTCAACAGAAATGTTTCTTATGACTAATTCCTGGCCGTTGCTTTCAGCTCGCTCCGACCGCCGTATTTTTGTAGAAAAAAACGCGACGATTCTCCGAGTAATAAAGTGAGATTTAATTGAATCTTCACGTCGGTGCTTAATACCGCAGCGATAAAACCAACGAAAGTGTTATGTTTCACGCCTCGTGGGTAACGCGAAGTGAAATGCTACTGTGGCTTGCGAATTTATGCACATTCGGGTTATGAGTTGTCTTGAACTATTGGTTGCGTTAAAACAATTAAAAAAATAATAGAAATTTTCCAGTAGCGCTCTATAAATTATTAAAAAGTAGCTATGCGTGTATTATCAATAACGATAGCGTAAATTTTTTATTATGCTTTCAGGAAACAAAGGTAATAAGAATTGTATACTTTTAATGTTTTATTTCTATTTCTTTAATTTATAATTTAATTAATAATTATTTATTATAAATATTAGAATTATTATATTTCTATAAACTTATGTAAGGGAGCTCTTGCTTCATTTATTTCATCTCAAGAAAGCTTAACGTTTCTCTTGCTATTTTTACCAATTAATCACAAACTGTAAAACGTATTAGTAGTACTTTCTCTTTGGCATTTAGCTATTTTATTAAAATACGAAGCATACAATGTGTATATATTTCATTGAAGCATAAAGTACCATCTGCAGTTCAGAAAATAGCTGTAGTAGAATGTCTTCCAACTTTTTCTTGTTTCTAACATCACCGAAAAGATCAAATTTTAATGTTTTTATAGTAAACGTTTGTATTTAATTTTTTGTTTTATAGTAGGGTAAAGAGCAATTTTACTTAAGTAAGCTTTTAGTTCAGAGGAGAAAAATAAATCTGCTTACATCTGTTGTACCCCTTTTATTGTGAAATTAACGAACATAGATCTTCTACTAATTTAAAACTCTTTTCATATTTTTATGCTTATACAAAAGCATTAACAACTTCTCACATACATTTATGATGCGAGCGTTCTTAGTTACAGATACATAGTTAAGACTATAAAACACACTAACTAGATATACATCACATGCATTAGTTCATCCAACCTTTAAATTGACAACTGTTAAAAACTAAGCCGGTGAAAGAGTTAGTTTAAAATAAATAAACATCTAAATATTTACATTTCATTAAAATAATTGTTAAAATAGTATTGTAATTTTTTTATTTTGGTAGATTTTATTTATATGCTTTTTTAGTTAGTTAGAGTTTAGTATGTGCATCACTTGATATTGATAAAAAAACCGTCATTTGCTAGTTATTTATCACATTATAGAGGTAGATTTATACACTCTAAAATATCTATCCAAAAATATAACATACGACAGATTATTTAAGAGTATTTTTCTCTGTTTACCTAATGCTGACGGATTTATATGAACGACTGTGAAGAACAGTGAAATAGAACAGATTTGGTTGTTATTAGTTTAAACAGTTATATAAACCACATTATAATTAGTTGCAGAAAACGCAAAGACTCACAGATGAGTTTATAATCTATTGGCTAATACAATAGAAAATAATTTTTTAACTCATTATTTGTGGAAAGTATTATGGATAGGGACATAGATAGCCCTAACTTTGACAGTTATTGAGCGATATCAATAACTAAAATGTAACACATATAATCATTAGTAATTACAGGCGTTTCTTAATTATCACTAATAAACTGTGTTTATTATCAAACACGTTAGTAATTACGCCAGAGTTTGATCCACGGTTACATACTATTAGAACGTAATTGCTGAAGAAGTTCAAACAACAAATAAAAAGTACTAGGTAGTGAGAAGTGCGGCAATGGAGGAGAGCGTCCTTCGTTTTAGTGGTCAAACTAGTAAATTTCTAACATGGGAACTTCTTGTCTAGGTTCACGATGTATAAAGTGGTCGAAGAGTCTGACAAGAGGTAGACCAAAGAAAGATAAAAAGGCGTCCGCACTATTACTGTTAGCGATACCTATTGAAGTCTATAACGGTTTCGTCGGGTGTCACAACGCTCGAGATGCTTGTAAGTGATTAAGCCAATTTTAGAACAGCAGTTCCGAATAAATCAAATTATATTGCAACAGAAACATTATAATCTATGGTAGCATTCGTGACCATAGTGGAAGGATTGGTCGCGCAAATAAAGTCCACCGTCGTCAAAAATAAGTAAAAGTAGTAACTAAGGAGTTCGACTACTTGTCACCCCTGTTATTGTCGTGGGATGAATATACTTATCGCTAGCTTAATAAAGTATGAGATCGACACTTAAATAAAAAATAAAAAGTTTAACGGTAAATTCAAATGTTTTAATTGCGGTACAATGGGGCACAAGATAAAGGTGACGTAGACTACATCAAGCCTATACTTGATCAGTGGTTAGCCGACATTGACGCCAGTGCACATATGACAGGTGAAAATATTTTTTAAAATCTTTACACGTTACTGCAGACGCGTACTCAATTAGGTTTGGTAATGGAAAAACATTGGACGCGTACTACAAGGCAATAATAGAAAGAGAGACTAGGCTACTGACCGCCGTTAAAATTACTATGTTAGACGTTCTCTACATACTAAAATAAACAGAAACTTGTTTTCTGTGGGGTCCGCATACGATTATGGTTTTGTCGCTACCAATGACAAGTGACCTGAAACGCAATGGCCAACTGAAGGTTCTTAAAAAAAGTGAGCAAAAACATGCAAATAACAACGATCAAAGGTTCAAAGCGTCATCTGCGATGGAAATAAAAGACTAAGTCACATTTTGATTAATAAAATAAAATTGGTCTCCAGCGTTGTCGATGGTTCATATGAAAAATTGAAGATGGATTACATCAAATGTGAAAACAGTTTGTTAGAAAAACACGCTTACGGGACACTTGAGTCGAGTTAATGCAAATAAACTAAACCCAAAGAATTTGTACACTTGGATTTATGCGGATCAGTAGAGGTGCCATTGCCAAAGTAATTGTGATATATTGTCATATTTAAAGACAACTATAATGGTTACCTAACAGTGTACTTTTTAATAAACAAGACTCACATTATATGGTTAAATTAAAACCTCAAACAGGGCAAAAGCTCCGCATGCTCAAAACTGACAATGGTCTTGAATATGTGAGTAGAAGACATACGTATTTTACATCAACTTTCACTTTACAACAAAACGAATTCGTAGACGGTAAAAATTAAGGAAAAGACATGGTCACGCTGACTTCTTTTCATATGTTGAGTGTCCATATAATCTGAAAATAGAACATCACATTGAGAAAATAATTGGGTTTGCGTTATGGTAGCCCATGTGGACAAATCTCAAAATCTGAAACAAGCAATGGATTTTTCAAAATCATAGAACAGGCGCAAAGCGTTGAGAAAAAGATGAAATCTCACAAAATCAACAGAACGTGGGAGTCAATCGATTTACCGGCAACGAAAAGACCAGCATTATTATACAAGTGGTTGTGTAAATTTAAAAGAAAGGCAAATGGACCTATTGCACGCTTCAATTCTAGACTAGTCACATGCACGTTCGCACAGAGAAACGACAGTAGTTATGAGAAAACATATCCCTGGACGTCTAATAATGAAGTCATGTTATTGTATTTATATGTAAATGACGGACCGAAGTAAGGCATGTGATAATAACTTCAAAATAAAATTTAGGTAAAACGCCAACAAATTAATAGAATCTCAAAGTTATTATATTAAACATTTTACAATAGAGACAACCTAAGGCCGGTCCATTGACGTGGAATAAAGCCAATGTTGAAATATTTAAGAGACTAAAAACCTGTCGCCTTACTATCAGAATAAAACGCCAGTTGTTCGAATTGTTCGGTAATTTTGGTGAAGACTATGCAAGGTAAAGAGACACGCCACAGTTTGTGTTTATTTTTGTTAGTGATGCCATAGTCTGGACCTCAATATGCTAGCGATCGGTCTCTCTATCGACTACAGAAGGGGAATATGTGGCTTGCATGTTAGCTATCGAAGGACGCGATGTAGGTCTGACTT
Organism: Sinelater perroti; assembly: GCA_036346155.1. Classification (NCBI taxonomy): domain Eukaryota; kingdom Metazoa; phylum Arthropoda; class Insecta; order Coleoptera; family Elateridae; genus Sinelater; species Sinelater perroti. Next base: position 74,286,415 of record JARFIY010000001.1, read on the forward strand.
TGTTGCATCGTGACAACCAAAGCGCTGTGCAATTGGTTCTAAACCCTGCGTTTTACAAAAGAGCCAAATATATTAATATTTAATGGCATGTCGTCATAAAATATAGACAGAATTAGTATGTCGGTCCAATATATCGCGGCGAAGGATTAGTTTGCCGATCTCCTGACCAAAAAATTACCAAGAGACGCAATGGCACGTTTGCAACTTGGTCTTGGGTATCATAGAAATGACTTGTATCTGGATGTAGTTAGTTTTAGACTATTTAAATAAAATTGGTGTTTTAACACTGCAATTAAGTAGAGTACTTAAACAAATATTTCCAAAATTTTGTTGATACAATAACATAAGGACTTTTGTATCATAAAATAATATGTAACTAATCTTGTGAAACTGATAGAGGACCATCATCTTTAGTGTTGTACAATTTTCTGCAAATTTTTCTCATGTTTCTCTAAAGAAAGGTAACGTCTATTTACCAAATTTTTAATTATTTGACATTCTATCCGTGATATTTTACCTGGTGGAATATACAAATCCTCAAATGTTTTAATAGCAGTGAAAAATTAGCATTATCTTGGTAAAACTCGTTTATTAGTTCCAGGTGAAATAAATTTAACCAAAAGATTAGAGTATTTATTATGGGTATCCTGTCCAGATTGTCCTAACCAAAATCAATAAGCAAAAATACTTTTTGATTTTAAACCATAGCCATGACTTAGGTAATATAAAGTTGGTAATCTATACCATACCAAACTTTCCGAACTTGAAAGATGTTACCATTAGATGTTTTAATTTAAAATGCTAACAAATTTTGAAACTTTATGTTGTATTACTGTTTTCCTATCTCCAATTATTTTTTTAATTTTAAATTAGGCCGTGACCGTATTTTGATTCCCTTCTGTATATTTTGGATTTGAGAATATCGGAGGTTTGGGCCAAAGCCGATTGCGAACCTTACCTTGCTCATGAAGGTGCCTGTCTTTCAAGTTTTAATTCAGTTTGTGAATAGTTTAGAACAGCGGGCGCATTTTAAATTGTCCGTAAGCTGAGAGCGTTTTAACCGAGTTGTTCCGGCGTGTTGATTGGCGTGAATGAAATTTTTCAATTTCTGTGAGGCCGTTTTGTTGAAAACTAATTTGTGAGTGAACTTTGATATTTTAAAGAAAGGATCATTATGAACACGATAGCCGTTGAAGTAAACACCCATGTCGTTAATTTTTATAACAAGTTGGGTTTAGTATTTGAACATCAGGAATCTATGTTAACATCTGACTTATTGTATATTTCTTTGTATATTATTATAATTTTTAGTTTTATGATTATGTTATTGCATTATTTTGTATTATTATTTATTGACACGGTATGAGAAGATTAACTATTTCTTAACAGAATAAATATGTTACTTAAAGAAATGAAAACGCAAAGATTTTGCAAACAATGACTATAACATATAAAAGAAAGCTGGCACATGTTATCAGAGGTTAAGTGATCGGAGTGGACACGTGTTGGAAGTGGAATGTATGTGTTTTGATGTATTCTAGCTTTTCCCATGCATATTGAATCATGTCTTGAAATAATGGAGACCTAAGTTGATCTCTGATGTGAATTTGGGTAATTACATTTGACATTCTATCCATGATATTTATATCCTGGTGGAATAAGCAAGTGATCTCCAAATGTTTTTGCAGTGTCGAAAAAATACACACCTTCCGGTTGAAGCTCGTTTATAGTTCCAGGTGAAATAAATTTAACCAAAAGATTAGAGTATTTATTATGGGTTCCTGTCCAGATTGTCCTAACCATAAATCAATAAGCAAAAATACTTTTTGATTGTTAAGAACCATAGCCATGACTTAGGTAAATACAAGTGGTAATCAACAGTACCAAACTTTCCGAACTTGAAAGATGTTACCATTAGATGTTTTATTAAAGCTAACAAATTTTGAACTTTATTTGTAACTGTTTTCGCCTATCTCCAATTACTTTTATTTTTAATTTTAAATTAGGGCCGGCCGTATTTTGATTCCCTTCTGTATATTTTGGATTTGAGATATCGGAGGTTTGGGCCGCGGCGCGTTCGCCTTTGCCTTTGCTCTCGGCTGCCTGGCTCTTTTCGTTTTGAATTCAGTTTGTGATAGTTTAGAAAGCGGGCGGCCAGCTTTAAATTGTCCGTAAGCTGAGAGCGTTTTAACCGAGTGTTCGCCGGCGTGCTTGATTGGCGGCAGAAATTTTTATTTCTGTGAGGCCGTTTTGTTGAAAACTAATTTTGTGAGTGAATTTGATATTTTGCCGTCCAGATTAACCGAGCACGACAGCCGCGACGTAAAGGCTTCGGCCTGCCAGACTAACGCGCGGCGGGCTCTGGGTTCGACTCCCAGGTCAAAATAACGGCAAACATCGAGTGCTCTCCGGCCATCATACAAACACCTTTGGCGGTCGTAAAGTGCTGCCCGGGGTACGCCCAACATGGCTCATAGTACTACACGAAATGTGTAGTTAGAAACAAGCTTATAGCCTACATAAGAGTAGAAGAAGAAGAAGAAGATTAACCTCTTCCCGGAGGTGGTTTTGTTTTTTGATTGCATTTAGAGGTTAAAATTTTGCCAGTAAAACTCGGTCCGATTTTCTTTGCTTCTAACTCGGCAAGAAACGAAGAAGGAACCTTTGCATCAGGAAAGATGTTACCGATAGGCTCCGCTATGAAGATTGCGGTAATTTGTCCTATCTTTTCAGCCACACTCTTATTTCTTCTTCCTGGACCCCCAGGACCAATAGCACAAGAAACCTTTATGCGAAAAAGCACCGTTTCCGCAGGTTAATATTTTAGCTTTAGCTTTTATTTGAAACTCCTTTGTTTAAATTTAAAATTACTATACAGACCTCTTTTCGGTCGGAACAGTAACTCTTGGTCCAAATAAAAATTCCGTGATTTCCTAAAGATAGATGTAAAGAGATCCTTTGATGGTTCCATCAGCTGCTATTATGGTTTAGATGCTATATGAGTAGGTCATCTTACGTACGCTTTCAACTAGTGCTCCAGTAATTGTTTTTTCGGTAGTGAAAATGGTTTTATTTATTTGCACTCCATAATTCTACCCATTTTGATCCAGGTTCCAAACATAAGAGAGAGGAAGATTGTTGCTTGCAATGGTCTTTTTGATATCCAACACAAAATTAAGTTTTATATTAAACTTATCGCCATTTCCAAAGCTCTGTACTTGTTTTGCGGTAAAGTACTTTATTTCCTTTTTGGAACTAATGCGATAATTCTTTTTAAAGTCAATCAACCATTTGTCTAATGCCTTGAATGAATTAAGTCCCAATTTCCTGGCTTTTGTTAAAACCCAAGTCTGGAGGTGAAAAATCATTACACTGTTTTTCAAATGTCTTGTAGTCAGAAACATTGAGCTAATATGTTGCTTAACAATTTTTAGTTTGTCATCTCGAGATTCTTCTCTATCTAGCTGTTTTCTCTACATTTCTAGTTTTTTTCCAATTATAAGGACAATCCTTCTTTTTGAACAGCTTGACAACTGCAGAGGTTCCACCTTGTTTAAATGCTTCTGTTTTTTGCGTTTTTCTTCTTGAAGAAACTTCAGAACTGCTGATAAAGACGATTTGGTTCGAGTTGTGGACAGTATGTTGGATCAAGAATATATTAACATTATATTGTATAACCATTTAGAGAAAAAACTTGATAACTTAAAAAGTCCTCTTTGTGATTGATTTCTTTTATAAAATTGAAATGCCACTTGGTTCTGATAGAAGTTCCTGGAGGGCTCAGATTACTCCTTCGACTGTAGGATTTCCAATCAGGAAATGACAGACAATAAGATAATTAAGGTAATTGATTATTTAGTATTAACGGTAGAAACATTCAACACCCAAAAAGTGACATAGGATAAAGCTAAGTAAGTGCTAAGCACTTCCTGTGTGTAAAATGTTGTATACAAACTGACACGTCCTCAACGTCAACCCGCATACAGGTCTCCACTCCTCTGTGTACAGCTACTGTCCCAACTCTTTTGCCCGAAGACTCAAGTTGGCAACATGTAGCCCACAGAATCAATGGGCACCAAATTCGCTTAAGCAACAATTAACTTTTGCTCATGCCTCCGACATAATGCCTTGATTTTGTGGGATCATTCGTTGGAGATCTCTTTGTTTCAAAGTATCAACGATTTACTTAACGGACCTCGTCCCACCCTAATTAGGCGCATAGGGGCACTATTTCAGGGTTTCTCCCAGTCACCCCTTTTTACTTCCTAGCACGGGTATCTGTTGACTAGCCCCCCTTACTCAATCAGAGGGGATCAAAAGGATTTTTTTCCGGGACACAATCGTTGACCCGGCAACTGAGGATAAGAAAAAAAAAGCACAGATTTACACAAACAGCTGACACAATTTTTGCTTACCTGCTACTTCTGTCAGAAAACTAATTTTTAAAACAATGATACCTCAACATTTAATTCAGACCGGACTTGGGCCCATTTTTCTAGTATAATAGATACATAGCGTCTTACTCTCGTTTTCTAGGATAACAAAAAACTAAGCGTAGGTAGTACCAGCAGTCATCTATAATGTGCGCTAGTGCAATCCATGAAATTTCTTTAGGGAGCTGGTCCATGGAGGTCAAAGTTTTGAATAGAGGGCGATTTGCACGTTAACCTATTGATATTATAGAATTAATTAAAAATATAGTAAGAGGGCCTAAGTCTATATACTGCACTGCTCAAATATATTGTTAGCGCTTCCTATCGGTGACATATAGAAATTGACCTAAAACTTTGAAAACTTTTGGCGTCACTGTTGGGCACTTCCTGGGAATGCATTTAGGTTATAACCCACTCAAAATATTGATTGGTACCACCTGCTGGCCGATCCATTCACCGTAATGTTTTCGGTTGCCTTGTTAGTAAAATGTTGACGCCTTAAAGATTTGTGATTCTTGGATTGTTTCTAGACTTTTAAATTCAGCCACAACTCCGCAAATAGTCATGTGTGTCATCCAAGTACAAATCTGCACGACAATGTTCCAACTTTGCTTTTAGTAGAATAGATAAATTGTTTAGTGCCAAAGGTATAACTATGCTACTTCTTGTTAAATTTATTTATGCTACAGCCTCTTCGCATTCCTTTACTGTTTAATAATTAATTTTAATAATTTCTAGCTTTTGCACTTGACACACAATTTTAGATAAATTAGGATATTTCAAGTTTCTATAATATTTTGTACACTTTTATAATATATAATATTATATAAATTAAATATATTTAAATATTGAAGAAATACACAGATTAACTTTGATCATTGGATTAAAACATTCTTTAGTTTCTTCTACTACTTATACGATTAGGGTAAATTATACAAAAAAATTTGTCTGTAAGCATGTTATTGGGTGATTCTACCATAGTGCTTATAAGACCATTTTTGTTTTTATAGACTCAATCGTAAACAGTAAAGGTGTATTAGCTGACGGTTGACAAAGATTTTTTTTAATATATTGACAGCAGATGTGAACGAAACAAGGTTTCTAAACTCCGAATAATAGAGAAACAAAACACAATGTAGTAGTTAGATCAATTAATATCATAAATGTGATTTTATCTTGCCTAACTTAAATTTTGATTATCTAGTTGATAATAAATTTTATTTTTGAAAAGGTTTGTGTATTTGTGACGTTTAAAAATGTTTCTTAATATTCTAATAGTAGCTAAAATATACTACAATTGAATAACACTTTGTTGTTGTATTTGTTTGTTGCATTATGGTATTTTTTAAAATTGTAATATGAAAAACTTCTTGCTGATTTTTCAGATATAACTAAATTAGCCTTGGCGCGACTTTTCAGAATTTAATGAAAAACTGCTAGTAGAGTGGATAGTATACGGATAACTTAATAAATGTCTAAGTTCAATTTTGTTTGCTAGAAATAATTTATTTTTATTTTATTATATTTTGTGATAGTATTTGGAGTTACTTACATGTATAAGCGTATTCAATCTCGGAAGCTATATTATATGTAAACAAAAATTATAGACACATTAGTAATACTTATATAGTTAAGTTAAATAAATATCAATAATTATCTTTAAAGCAAGCCATCTGCTTGTTATATGAATATTTAGGTGGAACGTAAAGTAACTTTTGTTATTATATTTTTTATATAGTTTTACACAAAAGCTCTAACAGCACAATCGTATTGAACAATTACCAGTGAATACTATAAACACACATATTTAATTTAAGGATAATAAAAATTAGTTTTGTAGATGATAGAAAGAAAATAAGCCTTTATAAGAAATAAGCATACGCACCTTAAGTTGCTTACTAATAAATAAAATGTTTATTTAAATACACAGTTATTCAATATGATTAGGTTAAAAGCATTGTAGACTCGGCGATGAGAATGTAATAAATTATTTCCACTTGCTTTTGTCGTGTCAATTAAATTTATTACATCCTTTGCGTATCTCTCGTAACTTTTAAATAATTTACTTTTTATTTTATTTAGACTATTTGTAATTATGTAAAATGAAAAATTTTACACTAAAGGATTCCTACAGAAAATAAAAAAACTTAGTCTTAGTTAGTGGCACAAGTTTAGATATATATTTTTGTGGAAAACCGTTGTTTACCCACAAAGTATTTTAAAAAGTGTAGTAAAAACTCTAAATCGCATGCTTTTCTGATGTTAATGTTTGTTAATTTTACACCAAATTGATACTTGTTATAATAAAAAAGGTAAATTTGTATATATTACTTAACCTGTTAAATAGCTTTGAATTTCAATTTAAGGCATATAAGTCTGTTCGGTTAAATTATTGATTAATGTATCTGAATTACTTATATTAATGATAATAGACGGCATCGCTGTTTCCATATGCTCCTATATTTAGGCAATTTTATAATACATTATTCTCACAAAATAGAAACCTAATAAAGTTATTTTACATCTGTTTACATTAAGAAAAGTGACCATTTTAAAATAACGATTTTATGGAACTAAATATCAATATATTCATAACATCAAAAAAACACAGACTAATTTAAAGTTTATTTCTAAAATAATAATTAATGTAATGTAGATAATAGTTCCTTTTACAAAATTTTTCAAAATCATAGAACAGGCGCAAAGCGTTGAGAAAAAGATGAAATCTCACAAAATCAACAGAACGTGGGAGTCAATCGATTTACCGGCAACGAAAAGACCAGCATTATTATACAAGTGGTTGTGTAAATTTAAAAGAAAGGCAAATGGACCTATTGCACGCTTCAATTCTAGACTAGTCACATGCACGTTCGCACAGAGAAACGACAGTAGTTATGAGAAAACATATCCCTGGACGTCTAATAATGAAGTCATGTTATTGTATTTATATGTAAATGACGGACCAAGTAAGGCATGTGATAATAACTTCAAAATAAAATTTAGGTAAAACGCCAACAAATTAATAGAATCTCAAAGTTATTATATTAAACATTTTACAATAGAGACAACCTAAGGCCGGTCCATTGACGTGGAATAAAGCCAATGTTGAAATATTTAAGAGACTAAAAACCTGTCGCCTTACTATCAGAATAAAACGCCAGTTGTTCGAATTGTTCGGTAATTTTGGTGAAGACTATGCAAGGTAAAGACACGCCACAGTTTGTGTTTATTTTTGTTAGTGATGCCATAGTCTGGACCTCAATATGCTAGCGATCGGTCTCTCTATCGACTACAGAAGGGGAATATGTGGTTGCATGTTAGCTATCGAAGGACGCGATGTAGGTCTGACTTTGTTGCATCGTGACAACCAAAGCGCTGTGCAATTGGTTCTAAACCCTGCGTTTTACAAAAGAGCCAAATATATTAATATTTTCTGTCGTCATAAAATATAGACAGAATTAGTCATGTCGGTCCAATATATCGCGGCGAAGGATTAGTTTGCCGATCTCCTGACCAAAAAATTACCAAGAGACGCAATGGCACGTTTGCAACTTGGTCTTGGGTATCATAGAAATGACTTGTATCTGGATGTAGTTAGTTTTAGACTATTTAAATAAAATTGGTGTTTTAACACTGCAATTAAGTAGAGTACTTAAACAAATATTTCCAAAATTTTGTTGATACAATAACATAAGGACTTTTGTATCATAAAATAATATGTAACTAATCTTGTGAAACTGATAGAGGACCATCATCTTTAGTGTTGTACAATTTTCTGCAAATTTTTCTCATGTTTCTCTAAAGAAAGGTAACGTCTATTTACCAAATTTTTTATTACATTTGACATTCTATCCGTGATATTTATATCCTGGTGGAATAAGCAAGTGATCTCCAAATGTTTTTGCAGTGCCGAAAAAATACGCACCTTCCGGTTGAAGCTCGTTTATAGTTCCAGGTGAAATAAATTTAACCAAAAGATTAGAGTATTTATTATGGGTTCCTGTCCAGATTGTCCTAACCACAAATCAATAAGCAAAAATACTTTTTGATTGTTAAGAACCATAGCCATGACTTAGGTAAATACAAGTGGTAATCAACAGTACCAAACTTTCCGAACTTGAAAGATGTTACCATTAGATGTTTTATTAAAGCTAACAAATTTTGAACTTTATTTGTAACTGTTTTCGCCTATCTCCAATTACTTTTATTTTTAATTTTAAATTAGGGGCCGTATTTTGATTCCCTTCTGTATATTTTATTTGAGATATCGGAGGTTTGGGCCGGGCGCCCTTTGCCTTTGCTCTCGGCTGCCTGGCTCTTTTCGTTTTGAATTCAGTTTGTGATAGTTTAGAAAGCGGGCGGCCAGCTTTAAATTGTCCGTAAGCTGAGAGCGTTTTAACCGAGTGTTCGCCGGCGTGTTGATTGGCGGCAGAAATTTTATTTCTGTGAGGCCGTTTTGTTGAAAACTAATTTTGTGGGTTTGATATTTTGCCGTCCAGATTAAGAGCACGACAGCCGCGACGTAAAGGCTTCGGCCTGCCAGACTAACGCGGCGGGCTCTGGGTTCGACTCCCAGGTCAAAATAACGGCAAACATCGAGTGCCTCCGGCCATCATACAAACACCTTTGGCGGGGTCTGGGGTACGCCCAACATGGTCAATACTACACGAAATGTGTAGTTAGAAACAAGCTTATAGCCTACATAAGAGTAGAAGAAGAAGAAGAAGATTAACCTCTTCCCGGAGGTGGTTTTGTTTTTGATTGCATTTAGAGGTTAAAATTTTGCCAGTAAAACTCGGTCCGATTTTCTTTGCTTCTAACTCGGCAAGAAAGAAGAAAACCTTTGCATCAGGAAAGATGTTACCGATAGGCTCCCTATGAAGATTGCGGTAATTTGTCTATCTTTTCAGCCACACTCTTATTTCTTCTTCCTACCCCAGGACCAATAGCAAAAACCTTTATGCGAAAAGCACCGTTTCCGCAGGTTAATATTTTAGCTTTAGCTTTTATTTGAAACTCCTTTGTTTAAATTTAAAATTACTATACAGACCTCTTTTCGGTCGGAACAGTAACTCTTGGTCCAAATAAAAATTCCGTGATTTCCTAAAGATAGATGTAAAGAGATCCTTTGATGGTTCCATCAGCTGCTATTATGGTTTAGATGCTATATGAGTGGTCATCTTACGTACGCTTTCAACTAGTGCTCCAGTAATTGTTTTTTCGGTAGTGAAAATGGTTTTATTTTTTGCACTCCATAATTCTACCCATTTTGATCCAGGTTCCAAACATAAGAGAGGAAGATTGTTGCTTGTGGTCTTTTGATATCCAACACAAAATTAAGTTTTATATTAAACTTATCGCCATTTCCAAAGCTCTGTACTTGTTTTGCGGTAAAGTACTTTATTTTTTTGGAACTAATGCGATAATTCTTTTTAAAGTCAATCAACCATTTGTCTAATGCCTTGAATGAATTAAGTCCCAATTTCCTGGCTTTTGTTAAAACCCAAGTCTGGAGGTGAAAAATCATTACACTGTTTTTCAAATGTCTTGTAGTCAGAAACATTGAGCTAATATGTTGCTTAACAATTTTTAGTTTGTCATCTCGAGATTCTTCTCTATCTAGCTGTTTTCTCTACATTTCTAGTTTTTTTCCAATTATAAGGACAATCCTTCTTTTTGAACAGCTTGACAACTGCAGAGGTTCCACCTTGTTTAAATGCTTCTGTTTTTTGCGTTTTTCTTCTTGAAGAAACTTCAGAACTGGCTGATAAAGACGGATTTGGTTCGAGTTGTGGACAGTATGTTGGATCAAGAATATATTAACATTATATTGTATAACCATTTAGAGAAAAAACTTGATAACTTAAAAAGTCCTCTTTGTGATTGATTTCTTTTATAAAATTGAAATGCCACTTGGTTCTGATAGAAGTTCCTGGAGGGCTCAGATTACTCCTTCGACTGTAGGATTTCCAATCAGGAAATGACAGACAATAAGATAATTAAGGTAATTGATTATTTAGTATTAACGGTAGAAACATTCAACACCCAAAAGTGACATAGGAAAAGCTAAGTAAGTGCTAAGCACTTCCTTGTGTAAAATGTTGTATACAAACTGACACGTCCTCAACGTCAACCCGCATACAGGTCTCCACCCTCTGTGTACAGCTACTGTCCCAACTCTTGCCCGAAGACTCAAGTTGGCAACAAGCCCACAGAATCAATGGGCACCAAATTCGCTTAAGCAACAATTAACTTTTGCCTCCGACATAATGCCTTGATTTTGTGGGATCATTCGTTGGAGATCTCTTTGTTTCAAAGTATCAACGATTTTTAACGGACCTCGTCCCACCCTAATTAGGCGCATAGGGGCACTATTTCAGGTTTCTCCCAGTCACCCTTTTACTTCCTAGGGGTATCTGTTGACTAGCCCCCTTACTCAATCAGAGGATCAAAGGATTTTTTCCGGGACACAATCGTTGACCCGGCAACTGAGATAAGAAAAAAAGCACAGATTTACACAAACAGCTGACACAATTTTTGCTTACCTGCTACTTCTGTCAGAAAACTAATTTTTAAAACAATGATACCTCAACATTTAATTCAGACCGGACTTGGGCCCATTTTTCTAGTATAATAGATACATAGCGTCTTACTCTCGTTTTCTAGGATAACAAAAAACTAAGCGTAGGTAGTACCAGCAGTCATCTATAATGTGCGCTAGTGCAATCCATGAAATTTCTTTAGGGAGCTGGTCCATGGAGGGTCAAAGTTTTGAATAGAGGCGCGATTTGCACGTTAACCTATTGATATTATAGAATAATAATTATAAAATATAGTAAGAGGGCCTAAGTCTATATACTGCACTGCTCAAATATATTGTTAGCGCTTCCTATCGGTGACATATAGAAATTGACCTAAAACTTTGAAAACTTTTGGCGTCACTGTTGGGCACTTCCGCTGGGAATGCATTTAGGGTTATAACTGGGGCCACTCAAAATATTGATTGGTACCACCTGCTGGCCGATCCATTCACCGTAATGTTTTGCGGTTGCCTTGTTAGTAAAATGTTGACGCCTTAAAGATTTGTGATTCTTGGATTGTTTCTAGACTTTTAAATTACTTTTAGCCACAACTCCGCAAATAGTCATGTGTGTCATCCAAGTACAAATCTGCACGACAATGTTCCAACTTTGCTTTTAGTAGAATAGATAAATTGTTTAGTGCCAAAGGTATAACTATGCTACTTCTTGTTAAATTTATTTATGCTACAGCCTCTTCGCATTCCTTTACTGTTTAATAATTAATTTTAATAATTTCTAGCTTTTGCACTTGACACAAAATTTTAGATAAATTAGGATATTTCAAGTTTGTATAACATTTTGTACACTTTTATAATATATAATATTATATAAATTAAATATATTTAAATATTGAAGAAATACACAGATTAACTTTGATCATTGGATTAAAACATTCTTTAGTTTCTTCTACTACTTATACGATTAGGGTAAATTATACAAAAAAATTTGTCTGTAAGCATGTTATTGGGTGATTCTACCATAGTGCTTATAAGACCATTTTTGTTTTTATAGACTCAATCGTAAACAGTAAAGGTGTATTAGCTGACGGTTGACAAAGATTTTTTTTAATATATTGACAGCAGATGTGAACGAAACAAGAGTTTCTAAACTCCGAATAATAGACCGAGAACACAAAACACAATGTAGTAGTTAGATCAATTAATATCATAAATGTGATTTTATACTTGGCTTGCCTAACTTAAATTTTGATTATCTAGTTGATAATAAATTTTATTTTTGAAAAGGTTTGTGTATTTGTGACGTTTAAAAATGTTTCTTAATATTCTAATAGTAGCTAAAATATACTACAATTGTATAACACTTTGTTGTTGTATTTGTTTGTTGCATTATCGTATTTTTTAAAATTGTAATATGAAAAACTTTTTGCTGATTTTTCAGATATAACTAAATTAGCCTTGGCGCGACTTTTCAGAATTTAATGAAAAACTGCTAGTAGAGTGGATAGTATACGGATAACTTAATAAATGTCTAAGTTCAATTTTGTTTGTTAGAAAGAATTTATTTTTATTTTACTATATTTTGTGATAGTATTTGGAGTTACTTATATGTATAAGCGTATTCAATCTCGGAAGCCATATTATATGTAAACAAAAATTATAGACACATTAGTAATACTTATATAGTTAAGTTAAATAAATATCAATAATTATCTTTAAAGCAAGCCATCTGCTTGTTATATGAATATTTAGGTGGAACGTAAAGTAACTTTTGTTATTATATTTTTTATATAGTTTTACACAAAAGCTCTAACAGCACAATCGTATTGAACAATTACCAGTGAATACTATAAACACACATATTTAATTTAAGGATAATAAAAATTAGTTTAGTAGATGATAGAAAGAAAATAAGCCTTTATAAGAAATAAGCATACGCACCTTAAGTTGCTTACTAATAAATAAAATGTTTTTTTAAATACACAGTTATTCAATATGATTAGGTTAAAAGCATTGTAGACTCGCCGATGAGAATGTAATAAATTATTTCCACTTGCTTTTGTCGTGTCAATTAAATTTATTACATCCTTTGCGTATCTCTCGAAACTTTTAAATAATTTCCTTTTTATTTTATTTAGACTATTTGTAATTATGTAAAATGAAAAATTTTACACTAAAGGATTCCTACAGAAAATAAAAAAACTTAGTCTTAGTTAGTGGCACAAGTTTAGATATATATTTTTGTGGAAAACCGTTGTTTACCCACAAAGTATTTTAAAAAGTGTAGTAAAAACTCTAAATCGCATGCTTTTCTGATGTTAATGTTTGTTAATTTTACACCAAATTGATACTTGTTATAATAAAAAAGGTAAATTTGTATATATTACTTAACCTGTTAAATAGCTTTGAATTTCAATTTAAGGCATATAAGTCTGTTCGGTTAAATTATTGATTAATGTATCTGAATTACTTATATTAATGATAATAGACGGCATCGCTGTTTCCATATGCTCCTATATTTAGGCAATTTTATAATACATTATTCTCACAAAATAGAAACCTAATAAAGTTATTTTACATCTGTTTACATTAAGAAAAGTGACCATTTTAAAATAACGATTTTATGGAACTAAATATCAATATATTCATAACATCAAAAAAACACAGACTAATTTAAAGTTTATTTCTAAAATAATAATTAATGTAATGTAGATAATAGTTCCTTTTACAAAAAATAATTTTCTTTAATTTATTATTTGATTATTGTTACAATAAAGACTATTACCATTAATCTTAGTTGTATATAAAATTTATTATAACTATCATCAAATAATGCTATGATAAATGTTATTAACATACTAATCACTTAATTAAAAATAAAAAACATAATTCTTTAAAACTCGCTTTAAATAAACTTTTTGTTTATTATCACACGACGCATTAGAATGATATATATTTTTTTCCTAATAAAAACTTATGTGATATTGTAGTTCAGTTGGCTGTACCCGGATGTTCGTTTATATAATGGATGTAACGTTTAATTGTAGTTAAATAATTAAATACATTTTTATGTCATTACAACTGTGCAGAAGTACAAAAACTATTTAGTACATAAAGTTTATTAATACGTCAAATAATTTTATAGAAAAATTTCAACATTTAAATTATAATTTAAAATTTCGTCATAGAAGCGGTTTCCGTTTTCTTATTAAATAATATATGAAATAACGTGTTCTAAGATTTGCTAATATTATTCTTATTCAATTAGTTCGTATATTATACACATATTGTTTAGTTCAGTATTATGCTAATCATAATCAAATAAAAACATAAAAAATGTAACAGGTACAAATTTTAAAATACTGTGTGTAGTGTTCTACACCAAGCGGGTTACGTTTTGCGATCTCCTCCAATTTTAAGTACCGCTAGTTAATCGTCCTTCGTTAAAAGTTTCGAAATCGATGGGTTAGTCCTTCCAACTTACAAGAGTTGTAAGTTTTAGCATATTTGAGAAATTCTGCTTATATAGCGTTTTTAAAAACGTGTATTGCTGCAGATAAATAAACCAAACTGCAAATACCTTTAAAATCTTTAATTGGGCTTTTCTAATAAATATAATAGCCTACTCCTTCACTTCAACCACCTGAAAGACAATTAAGGTTACGACTAATCATGGAGCTCTACAATGCATTTTTACATTCACTTCTTAGATAAATTAATTCAAAGCATTGAAGAAAAAGAAGAACACCTAGATACTGTAATTATATATGAAAACAGAATCAATTAAAATGATCAGTCTGTTAAATGCATAAGATATAGTTTTATTAACGAAAACAAGGAACCAGTAAATGTATGGATTAGAGGCAAAAGACACAAGAATAAAAAAAGAATAATATATGATAATTGAACGGTAACCACATAGAAGCACATTAAAATCCAATTATCTTAAGTTAAGGCTGTTTTAAAACTTTTAGCTTTAGGAAATTGTTGATCTGGACGCTTTTTTGATTTAGGAAGGCATACTGAACATAAAATGACTTAAAAAGTCAAATATCATACAGAAGTAGGCGCCTTCAAATTCGATTATTTACCGTGTATAATCAAATTGGTTAACTTAATTCAGAATAGATTTTACATATATCATTAAATATGTACTTACACCGGTACTTTATTAGACTAATAAAGCAAACCAATACAATTAAAAAAATTAATTGACATTTTATGAGTACAAAGTTTTCTTTAGTGATGTTTGTTTTACATTTCTAATATTCTGTTCTTTCTGATTTTCTCACAAATTTCAAATTACTAATCTAAAATTTTCAGTAAATATCGCTTTATGAAATGCAATCGGTGTTAAGTATTTCTAAACCTTATTTGGAATTTCTCTTCTATTTTTAATTCCAAAAAGCTAAATAAATTCAATTAAACTAATTTTAATTTATTTAAATCGTAGTTTTTAAATTATTTTCGTGTATTAGATTTAATACAGGTTTTCTGATTATATTTTCTATTTTTTAATTATTTAACGTTTTAAATTCCTCTCATAATGGTTAAATTCGGCAAATCTATTAAATTATGAAGCGTACTTATTTAACATGAATGATTAAAAGTATGTAAGTTTAGTTTAAAAATAACAAAACAAAGTTCGTTTGTATAGAAATCGATTTCAATAGTTAACACATTTATTATTTATCTATAGATTTCACTTCCTCATTGATTTAGAAGTCATTATGCTCCTTCTCCAGTAATAACAAGAAAACAGCCAAGCAATGCAAATCTTCTAATGGTGACTAATAAGTTAATCAATTTAAAAATTCGTTTCAGTGTAAATACTTGTTCTATTAGAAGTATTTAGCCATATTTATAATAATAAACTTTAAACTACATAAAAACTCTACTTATTCTTTTAGTTTTATAATTTCGTTCCTGTATACAGAAGCCTTGAATTTGTAAAGGTCCACCAATAAGGATGCAGGAAACTAAAGGTCAATTTAAAACAGGCGCCATGTTTTTTTCTGTCAGCCCAGCATAATTTTGTTTAGTTTAAGATTTTGCCATAGAGTTATATTTGATTGAATACCGCGTGAAAGTGATTAAAGAACACTACAAACATAGAAAAAAAAATAAAAAACACCTATTAAGCTTTCCGCGATTGTTTCGGTCGTCATAACCGTCCAAATGAGACGAACATCGATCATTTAGTGCAAAAATTCTGTTGGTGATATGCCAAATAGTGGGCGTATTATGCACAAAGATTTGAATTTACACGTTTACAAAATCCAATTGACAAGCTAATTGACCAGTTTAGCCAAAATGTGTTCTCTGATTGGCTCCTCCAAAATCGTGAAATTGATCCCAATTTTTCATCGAAAATCAACTTCAACGATGGGCCGCATTTCACATTGAATGGGTCGGTAGAAACCGAAATTGTCGCATTTGAGTAAATAAGAATCTAAAAGAATATCGAGAACAACAAAGCAATCTGGTGTGGTTTGTGGTCAAAAGGTGTTACTAGACCATCTTTTTTTTCGAAAATGGGACTGTAAATTCTGAGCAATACCGCGACATGATAAATGACTACTTCTTCCCGAAACTTAATCAAACTGACATAATCATGTTTATTTTTAACAAGACGGCGCAACGTCACAAAATATGTGCGAATATCGATTTATTGCAGTCGAAATGGTGAACATTTAATTTTGAGAAACGAAAATGTCAATTGGCATGCTCGTTTGGCGATATTTAAAAAACAAAATTTACGTCAATAAATCAGCCACTATTGAAAATTCAAAAATCATAATTTCAAAATAAATGCGACTTTATGTGAAAATATCATCAAAAATTTCGACTATCGCATGACGTCTGTACAGCCAGACGTGGTAAACATTTGAGTGATATCATTTTTCATACATAAATGGCATACACGAATGTTTAAAATAAAATACCCTACTTCATTATACAATCATTACTGTAGTTTCAATAAGCGTATATTTTCTTGCGCCTGAATTGGCGGACCCCAAATATATTTTATAATAACGCAGGTAATCTCTGTATACCACTTTACCATTATAAATGCGTTGTTGCAGTCCTATTTTCTACTTGCCTTGGATTCTTAATATAAATTTCATTATATTTCTTCATAATATTTATAAATAAAATGTATTTTAATGCTCTTACTGTTTGTTGCATTCATATTTTTACCAAAATTTGTTTGTGTTATATTGGCACTAAATATGTATATTTTTGTTTCCTTTATATTATTTAATAGGTAATTTCATTTAACTATTCACGTTTATAAAGGTAACTCAATGCAGTTGTGAGGAAAATAAGAATAAAAATAAGACTAAGGATGAGAATAGTAATATGCAGAGCTTCAAATATATGCAAAATACATATTTTTGTATGCACACATATTTTGACAGTTTTTTTATAAATGCATATGCAAAATATTATTTTCCATATTTAAGATACTTATGTTTAATTTATCAATTTTCTTGATTTTATTTACAAAAAATAGATAAATATCTATTTTGGATTCTTAAACTCTTGAAATGCTTTAATCAGTTATATTTTTAGTAAATACCTATAGGTAATATTTGAAATACTTTTATAATAGCTTCCAAGAAGGTTCAATCGATATCTATTTATACGCTGCCTTATTGTTAAGGAAATAATAACAACTTAATGTAATTGCGATTACTTTTCGGCAAATACACATTATAAAATGCATTTAAAAGCAATTAGAAATACAGAGTATATAACAGATTCATACCTATTGTGTTTGTTAAAATATATTTATCAGCCCTAGTGATAGTTCGATTTTATTTAATTTTGAATAGTTTCTCAAGTATTTCCTCTGATTTGAGATTTTTAATGGATTTTTGAAGAAAGTATTTGTTTAAAAATGCCCAAATAACAGCCACAAGAAGTGTTTTATTAAAAATAAATGTCAAAATAATACGGATTTGAAAATTATTGACTCCTCTCATTTTTTTTGTACAGTTTGTGTTAAAAGGGTAGGTTTTTTTATTGCTATTTGATGTTATAATTATAGTAGTAACGTTTTTAAATTCAAAATATACTTTTTTATGTTGTTTTATTTTAACATACAAAAAATTTTAAAATTAAAAAGTAGTTAATTTCATAATTAAATTTTGTTATAGATAACGTGCCATAAAAAATTTAAATAGAGCAACAACTAGGAACAACTCTGCATATAAAAAAATGGCTAATGTTAACTTCAAATATCAATTATGTACAAGAGAAACAGATAGAGTTGTGTGGTGTATTTGTAGGTTACGATATTCCACTTTATAAACTAGATTATCCCTTATTTCAAAAATTTCTTAAAAAATTCTGCACTTTGGAGCACACTGTTAATGTTTCTAGTTCTTAAATATTAAGAAAAATATATGTTGACATTAATTATCACGGCATAATGGCTAAAATTAAGAAGCACATTGGCCGGGGATTTGTATGGTTTTCAGCATATGTAACAACTGATGTTAAAGGTCGATATATAGCTAATCTTGTGTTAGATACGTTGAATGAAAATGTACCTGGAAGATGTTCTCTAAAAAAAAACCTATAATGTAACGATAGTTACATTCGTTAATAAATCGTTAAGTAATTTTTATTTGCCTAATCAAATGCCAATGGATAAAATAATGTTAGTGGTTACAGATACTGCACCGCATATGATAAAAGCACTAATAAATTTAAAATGTTTTCCCTAATTTGATTCATTGTATTTGTTTCGCTCACGGTTTAAATCGTATTGCTGAAACTCTTAGACTCAAACATAATGTAGTTATTGGTTTACTTTTAAATGTCAAAACGATTTTTATTAAAGCATCTTTTAGATTTCAAGTGTTTAAGAAAAAGGATCTTGAACTTTCTTTATCACTACATCCCATCTTAACAAGATGGGGTACCTGGTTGTGTAGGTTTTCTTGCAACTAATCTTGCACTAAAATCAAAGATGTATGTCAGTTTGATTCTCAACGTTCAGCTGCAGTTGCAAACTGTATTAAGTATTTTAAAGATTCAGCAATTAAACAGCAATTAACATACATTAAATTTAATTTTGTTTCCATCGCAACTATCATTAAAAAAATTAGAAAAGCGAGAACTTTCACTGCATGAAAGTTTAAGCATTATTGAAAGCTTAAAAAGCACAACTGCTAAAGGTATTGCTGAAATTTTAAAAAAAGTTGAACCTAAAAAAGCTAAACTCTGTTTTATCAAAAAATAAAGACTACATCATGTTCAAAAAAAGAACAATGTATTAAACAGTGAGCAGAGGGATGATCTAGAATTGTATCCAATTACAATATGTGCACCTGTTGCGTCTTACAAAATTGAACGCACATTTTCAATCTATAAATATTTGTTAATTGCTCGAGTACAATGTTTAACTACTAACAATTTGGAAAAATATTTAGTGAGTTTGTGTGTAGAAACGTATAATGAAAATTTGAGCTAATCACGTTTTCAACTTTATAAAATTTTCTCAGGCTTGTTGTTCTCATTCAAAATGCGTTTATAACCTTTTTATATAAATATATATCTGATATAGGTGTGAATATTGTAAAATAAAAGCAATTATTTAAAACATGTATTTTTATTCTGCATATTTTGCGGATACTTTAACTGTTTTACTGTGCATATTTGCATTTTATTTATGTTTTATTTTTAAATATGTTATTTTTTTCTTAACTATTTCAGTACACTTTATATTCTCATCTATTGCAGAAATCAAGCTTGTCTTATTTTAAGCATTAATCGCATAATTAATCTCCACAAATGAGATTTCTAATATTTCTATTGCAACAATTTAAAACATTTTTTTGGGTTTTGACAAATGTACTATATTGTATATAACATTGCACTTTATTTTTTAATTGATTATTATGTTTATTATAAACTCCGTTGGTGTTATTTAAAGATTCAGTAGTTACAGATACACAAGATTTTTTAGCTTCCAAACAGAAATACATAGTATTTTATAGATAACAAATAAATTAACGTGTTGCAGATATATATTAGTGAAACAATTACCAATTTAAATCTCATTGCGATGATTATTTTATTTGTTGCTGTGGTTGCCTTGCTCTAATAGTGCAATAATTTAGTAAGTGATATTTTGTAAATGCGTTCGATAAATTATTAAGGATATTTAAATTAGAAATAATTGCACATTGAGTAAAAAATGTATTAGTTTTAATGTTGAATTTAATTGAATATTAAAGATATATTTCACAAACAACTTTTTGTTAATCAAATTTTAATTACCGAGTATTAGACATATTTTAAATTTCTTTTGCCTGTTTAAAATTCTGGATTTTTACTAAAAATAAATAAGAGTTAATAGTTATTTATTCTTCATTGTTATTTTATGTCATTTAACTTATCATCAGTTAATACTAAAAAATATATTAACAATTAATCAAACGCATAGGAACAAATATGAACATTATTGTTTAGATTTTTACAAATCATAATACCGTGTAGCGAGATTTAGATTAGATACAAAAATGTGAGGACGCAGAGGGTAATGTCAAAATTCGATCTACAAGTCAAGCCGCCATTAACCTTTACAAGTAAGTTGCCAAAGGCGAAAGTTCTTGTCAACACAATTAATAACTACAAAGAAAATTAAAACAGTTTGAAGAAATCTTGCAGCTTTTTGCACCCAGCTTACGAAAACAAACTCTAGCAAGCAACAACCTTCACACTTCTTGTTTAATTCACATAAACATTATGCAGGAAGCCTATGCTTTGTTTAGTCATATTAAATTTGAAAGTTCGCCAGCTAACAAATGTATTTTTTCTATAAAATGAGAGTGGCATACTTTTGCTAAAACTTTAGCAGCGCTGCTAAATAATAGCTTTAATAGTTTAATAGCTGTTTAATAGATTCGTTGTAATAAAATAAAAGGTAAAGTTGTATTTTTGACATACTACTAAATGATATAATCTTTAACGTAATGTTAATCCTATTAGCAGCATGAACTAGGTCGATCAGAATAAAAAAAATGTAGTTATCAAATGTGTAGTTGTAATGGAATTGACTAGTACTTTTATTATATTTTTGTAAATAAGTTAGTAACCGAACAAAAACAAAAACTCTCTGTTTTTACCGCTTCTAAGGCACGCGTGTTTTCAAGAATCGAACTTAGTTCCTATTTGGCTTTCATAGCGTAAAGACGTGTGGTCAGCTGCCTGCTATAAAGTTCAAGTATAATCATAATCGTGAGTGATATAAGCGAGGTCGTTAAAGCATTACGCGATACGCGGTAATAAAAGCGTAATGATAAGATGTACATAATAAAAGCTGTAGTGACTAAGCGGAAAAAACGCAATGAACAACAAAACTGTATATGCAATCGTCTCCTCCCATTACGCCAGGGGCGTATCCAAATAATTTTCCACATGTAATGGTGGAACCCCACCAAACAGCATTTGAAATGATTTTGCAAGTACCTTTTCAGCAAACGCAATACCAAGCATCACCTACTACGTTAACTAATATATCGCAACAGGTATATCACCCTCAATAAATTACAAGAATGTCATCGACCAGTGAAGATGAACCAGATAACATACAGGAAACTAATAACATCCCATGGCAACAAGTAAAAAGTACAAAACAAAAGAAGATTTCAAGAACTACAAATAATTCTGTAAACAATAATATAATCACCACTAACAAGTACAGCACATTAGCAGTTAAAGAAAACAACGATCAAAATACTGATCCTAGTGTAAAGATCAGGAAACCCCCTCCCATTTACATATATGGAGTAACCGACTATCCAAAAATGATAAAACAAATAAGAAAATGCCTAGACGACGAACAGTACACCACGAAGAGCTTAGCAAATAATACCGTCAAGATAAATTGTTTAATTGTAGAAAATTACCGTAAATTAATCAGATATTTAAAAGAAGAAAATATTATTCACCAGAGTTACCAACTGAAAGAGGATCGAGCCTACAGAGTGGTTATTAAACATGTACACAACTCTATCCCAACTGCTGTAATAGCAGAAGAAATTACGAAACTAGGGCACAAGGTGTGAAACATCATTAGACATAGAACAACAAAAGAGCCGCTAAATCTCTTTTTCCTTGACCTCGAGCCAGCTAACAATAATAAAAATGTATATAAAATAGTTATTCTACAAAACATAAATATTACAATTGAACCACCCCACAAGTCCAAAAATGATATCGTGCAGTGTACGGTGCCAACTATACGGACATTCTAAAACTTATTGTAATAGACCTTACGTCTGTGTAAAATGCGGAGGATCTCACTGTACTGAAAGCTGTAAGAAATCTAGAGACACGCCGGCCATTTGTGCCTTATGCGGAGGAAACCATCCGGCCAATTATAAAGGATGTGAATATTACCACAAGCTACTCCAGGGAAATCAGACTCAAAAAAAGGACAGTGCTGCAAAATCACCAACTGCAAATTAGACCGAACTTTTATTAGGACAATTTTCAAAAACAAAATAGAGCTTACAGCAGTGTAATAAAAAATAATCAACGAAACAATGATAATACATCAGAACTATCAAATAACATATTATCGCAATTTCTTAATGAATTCAAAGCCATGCTCAACCAATTAATACAACAAAAGAGCATGGTACTTAACATGTTAACAACGTTAATTAGTACACTAGCTTGATTATGGCCAAGTTCTTACGAATTGCACTGTGGAACGCCAACGGTCTTGAACAGCATAAAGAAGAAGTAAAAATCTTTTTGACAAACAATCACATAGATGTTCTACTAGTCAGCGAAACGCACTTTACAGATCGAACATATTTCAAAATACCAAATGATGTAACGTATAATACTAATCATCCTGATGGTACGGCACACGGCGGAACAGCAGTACTTATCAAAAATACAATCCGCCATTACGTACTACCGAAATATCAAAAAAATCTCCTACAATCAACTGCAATAAAAGTATCAACACTACCATATGAACTTACAGTAGCAGCTGTTTATTGCCCACCTCGTCACAATATCAAAAATAATGATTTTGAAGAATATTTCCAAACATTAGGTAATAAATTTCTAGTCGGTGGAGATTACAATAGCAAACACACAAGGTGGGGCTCGCGCCTAATAACAACCAAAGGCAGAGAACTGATAAAAACAATAAAAGATCACAGATACTATTTTCTATCAACTGATACACGTACTTATTGGCCGACTGACCCAGGGAAAGTTTCTGATTTGTTAGACTTTTACGTTATAAATGGAATTAACTCGATATACTCTAAGATCATACCTAGCTACGACTTTACATCCGACCATTCTCCTATTATAGCAACTATCGGAACATCTGTAATATACAAGAAACCCCCTCGTAGATTACACAATCATCAAACAAACTGGGAGACCTTCCCGATTATATTAAATGACTAGGGGTTGCCCGCCAAAAGATATTTTTGGCGTCCTAGACTGACAATTTTTCACCCGCCTTCCCTCAAATTTTTGCAAGGTGCGAACGTATAAATTTTTAATTAGTCCGGCTTTTTTTCTGGATCAGAAACATGGAACAATTTAACTCCCATTCATGGTGGACGTAAGCATAAGCCGCCCATAGGAAATACGTAATCCGTAAAGTTGAATTAATGCAAAGCTTATGCGCTCGTTCATAATGCACTCCCGTAATTTTTACGTTTTACGTTCATTTGCAGTAATTTTTAATTTTTCTCTAGATTAATGTTGGCAACAGTAACAGAATGTTTGTTTTTATTCTAAAACAGCTGGGACCCCGCAGGCTTCGTCAACGAAGCCTGATCTAGACGACAGGTAGTCGTGTAGAACATTCCACATGTTTCTGCGACAATAATCAAAATATT
Source organism: Sinelater perroti (assembly GCA_036346155.1). Lineage (NCBI taxonomy): Eukaryota > Metazoa > Arthropoda > Insecta > Coleoptera > Elateridae > Sinelater > Sinelater perroti. Next base: position 74,310,279 of record JARFIY010000001.1, read on the forward strand.
TAAATAATTCAAAAACGATTAAAGTTAGAAGGCTGATTTTTTGCGCCGAATTAGCAAATATAGTTGTGAATGTAGTGTGCAAGTTTCAATGAAATCGGTTGAAGCATCTAGGAGGAGATAGAATTATAAGTTTAGAAAGAAAGAAAGAAAGAAAGTTAGGGAGATAAGACAATTATATTATAAGATAGCATAAATTTAAAAATTCGGTTGAAGGAAGCTGATAAATTAGAAAAAGCTACAGAAGTATATCTAAGTCAACTACAACAAGCTGCGCAACGGTCTTCACCTACACTTCACCCAAGGAAAATGATGCGGAACATACCCTTAGAAATAAAAAAGGCCGTAGCTGTAAAAAGACGTGCCAGATCAAGATGGCAACGTACCTACACTCCTGTCGACAGACAGGTTTATAACCGATTAAGTGAAAGATTAAAGAGCAAGCTAAAAGAAGTACGAAACCACGACTTCGAACAATATATATCTAAACTAAGCAGAACAGATAATTCCATTTGGAAGCCAGTCAAAAATTCAAGTAAACCTAAAATTCCTGCTCCGCCAATTAGAAAAAGCATCAATGAACCATGGGCAAAAAGTGATGCCGAGAAAGCCAACCTATTTGCAGAACATTTGGTTTCCGTACTCCAACCGATAGATAATGTAGCAGATCAAGAAATAGAACAAAGTCTTTCTACCCCACCTGTAATACACACGCCTATCAAACCACTGTCATCAAAAGAAATTGCAGAAGAAATTAAATTTCTAAACCCAAAAAAATCACCCGGAATCGATCTTGTTACGGCTACAATGTTGAAAGAATTACCTGAAAAAGGAATAATCATGCTAACCTAAATTTACAATGCTATTCTACGTCTTGGATATTGGCTAAAATGTCTTAAAAAAGTGCAAATTATAATGATAGGTAAACCAGGGAAAGATCCAACTGATGTTTCCTCTTACAGACCTATCAGTCTACTGCCAGTAATATGAACACTACTTGAAAGACTAGTGCTTCGCAGACTACACGAAGACCTGGCTTTAGATACCTGGATACCAGAGAATCGGTTCGGATTTCGTCAGAAACACTCGACTGTACAACAAGTTCACCGAATTATACAAACCATAAACAAAGCATTCGAAAAGAAACAATACTGTAGTGGAGTCTTCCTTGACATCAGCCAGGCTTTTGACAAAGTCTGGCACCCCGAACTGATTCACAAAATCCAGTGTAGTTTTCCTCCAGCCTACTTCAACCTCCTAAAATTATATTTGAACGACAGATCATTTCAAACTAAGGTAAATATAAAGAAATCTGTCTACTTTCCAATCAACTCAGGAGTGTCTTGTACACGTCCGATCTACCGATAGCACAAAATGCAACACTAGAGACTTTTGCCGATGATACAGCTATTATTTCTTGCAATGAAGATCCTCAAGCAGCCTCAAACATTACCCAAAACTATTTAAATAACCTTCAACAATGGCTGGAACAAAATTCGTAAAAAAGCCATCAAGCATCAAGCCGTTTTAGACAACCATCCTAATCCGCTAATGGAACAACTTCTCGAACCAGTGCTCAACAAAAGACTCAAAAAACTGTGGCCAAGTGAACTATTTTAAGTTAATGTGTATTAGTTATAATTAAGTTGTAACAGATGAACTAATTTAAGTTATTGTATATCTCAATTATTTAAGTTTTAACAGGTGGTATCAATGGATATCCCCCTGATCATGTTCTTAATACTAGTACATCTAGTAGCTGTCAGCACTTTAGCTCATAGAATTTTGTATTATTCTGATTGCTAAATAAACTCCTAATAAAAAAAAGCATCGAACTTAGAATCAACTTATACTGCTATCATTCAAGTATTAAATAACAATTCTAACTTTGTACGTACAAAATTCATCTACAAAAACGGTACGGTGATCCACATTCGATTTTATAAAATTATTTGTAAATAAAATACAAAATATTGGAATAATCAGAATTTTATTACTATCAGTGTAAAGTATAGACTTAGCAGTTACGTATAAAACATGATATTTCATCAAACATGCCACCATTCTTTGAGTGACATTTTCTATAATGCGGCTCTGTTTCAGTAATTACTAAACGTTTTCTTTCAGTCATGGAATTGTGGCAGGTTAGTTAATATAGACTTTTTCGTTCAAATAACTCCAGAGGAAATATCTATTAGAGTAAGATTGCAAGACCGCGATGGCCAATCGATGTTACTCCTCTATTAGATAACACTATCAGAAAATTTTGGTTAGAAATCTTGTCCAAATTACATCTCATTTAATAAAAAGTAAATAAAAGTTGTTTAGTACCTCCCGATAGTATACATCATCAACAATAACAACGTTGTCAGCTTCGTCCTGAAAAAGGTACGGGCCAGCGATTTCTCTATACCAAACAGCACACCAAAGAGTGCATGCTTGTGAATGCATTGGTTTTCGTGATTAACACGTAGATTTTCATTACCCCAAATGCGACAGTCTTTTATCACTTAAAACAAGTTTTCTTTTTAAATCAGCATTAATTGTTGTTGTTTTCTAAAACACAGTTCACAAATGTACCCGTTTCGGGCGTTCTCTTGTGGACTTAGTTTACAGAACGCAAAGGGTACACAAGTTAAATTTTAAAGTTCAATTTGGATTTACTTTATAGAAACTTTGTTTTATTATTTGTGCATTATTCTGTGTACTTACTGTAACTTTAGTCAATATCAACTCCCCTGCACCACCGTAACTACTTATACTAGTTCAAATCGCAAGAGATATTTTTTAGTATGTAGCCTTCTACTTAATGTAATACCGTTTTATTATATTTTGTCTACACTACTGGTTGATAATTTCAAATAAAATAATCGTAGGCGTCATTCACAATGTTGTACTTAAGTAATATTCCTATAGCTGTTATCATATTGCCTATTTACTAATATTTACACGGGTTGTCATGCTTAATCGATAGTTCAGATTCGCGTCGGTCTAATCTAAATAGTTTATGTACAGCGACTAATGTCATTGGAACGCTGGAAGATTATTTAAAGTGATAATCAAATGTAATCTTATATTACAAACTTGTAACTGATTTTGAACCATTTATTAAATATTAAGTTCAAATAATTAATATTTTGCTATAGATTACAGTATTAACTCATTACAAAAATTACTGTCTAGTTTAATTGTCTCTAAGAAAGTTGAAAGTTTTTAATAATTCTTCTTCTTCTTCTTCTTCTTCTTTGACACGACAGCCATTTAAAGGGCCTTGGCCTGTTCCACAATAGTTCGCCATTCCTGCCTATTCTGTGCAATCAGCCGCCACCTTTTGATCTTCAAAGCTCTAATATCTTCTTCGACGTCATCGCACCATCTCTTCCTAGATCTTCCCCTTAATCTCCTTCCCTGTGGTTTGTTGTCCTTCTCCATCCTCTGAACGTGTCCCAGCCATGCAAGTCGTTGACTTTTGATAGTGGCCACTATATCGGGTTCGTTATACAGCTCTTTGATTTCGTGGTTTGTTCTTATTCTCCACTCGCCTCTATCGTTTATTGGACCGAAAATTCTCCTCAAGATTTTCCTCTCAAAAGTTCTTAATCTGTTCTGAGTTGTAGTTGTTATTACCCAGGTTTGTGATGCATAAGTAGCTGTCTTATAATTGCCTTATATATTCTTAATTTTGCCTTGTGCGACAGGTTACGTGATTTTAAGACGTGTTGTAGTGAGAAATAGCATTTGTCTCCTGTACAAATTCTGGCTTCTATTTCTGTATGTATTATTAGTGTTTGTTAATATTCTCCCTAAATATTTAAAATTCTGGACATCTTCTAGGGTTATGTCACCTATTTGTAAAATTTTTTGCTGTTGTTGTTGCCTTCTTCTTTCCTCTCTTGTTTGTAGCATATATTTTGTTTCTTCAACATTTATCTCTAAACCTGCTAATCTCGATTACTTTTTTAATTCCTGAAAGGCAACTTTTAGTTGATCTCATGTTCTTGCAAGGATCACTACATCATCCGCGTATGTCAGATATTGAATTGATCTATTGTATAGACTACCCCCTGGGTTCCAATTGATTGCTTTTATGCATTTCTCCAATACTATATTGAAAAGGAGGGTCGAGATTGGGTCTCCTTGTCTCAAACCTCTCCTGACCTCAGATACTCCCACTGTGGTTTCAACCTTACTACTGGTATTCTTTAGGGACATTAGAGTAAGCTTAACTAGTTTTTCTTGTACCCCTATTTCATACATTGCTGTTTCTAAATAGCTTCGATTTATACTGTCATATGCTTTGCAGTAATCTATATAGAGTTGGTGAACGTCAATATTATATTCATAGGTTTTTTCCAAGATCTGTCTAATAGTGAAAATATGATCTGTGGTGGATCTGCTATTTCTGAAGCCTGTCTAATAATTTCCTATGTTTGAGTCCACATATTGTTCGATTCTGTTTGCTATGATGGCTGTCATTATCTTGTACCTTGCACTTAGTAATGATATACCTCTATAATTCTCACAGTCCAGCCTATCCCCCTTCTTATAAATTGGGCATATTAATGCGCTACTCCATTCTTTTGGCATCTCTTCCGTGGTTCATTCACATAGCCTAATAAGAATATGTAATCTAAATACCAAAACTTTTAAATCGTCAAATGACAACAAAGGTGATACTGATTGACATTTTTTTATACCTGTTTTTGTGTGTTTTTAGGGGATTAGTAAATTTTTATAATTTTCTTTTAATATTTAATAAATACAAGGCTTTCACGATTGACATCTTAATAAATCTGTTGTCTTAAGGTTGTTAGACCATAGTATAAGTTTGGAAACTGCTAATGTTTTATCCACAACTGCGACAGACGTCCTCCAAAGATAAACTTAAAAAATCAATTTTTTGTTGACGTTCACCTCCGTAATATTTAAGGTAGCTGGGTCTAAGTCCCCAATCTTTCTTCTCTTAGAATTTCTGACTTAAAAATTGGTGTGTCAGTTAAAGTGCTTTTCAAAATAGCGGAAGCTTAGGTGACCCAGGTATTCAAAGAGTCCTGAGCATGTCAAGAATGGCAGTGATGTCGTCCTTGCAGGATATTAACCCTGCCATCACCTCCAGGATGTTATTAAAGGCCTTCAGAAATGAGAGAGGTCCACGTTCTGGAAGAGCCCCGCTCTGGCTGTGTCATGGTGGTTTGTTGCGAACGCCATGGAACTGAGTGCAATCATAAATCTATAGCTTTGCCCAGATACGTTCATCTTCTGGCGAGGTACCTGACTGGGAAAAGCAGGACATCCCCGAAAACTGGATGGATGGTAACCTTGGCAGTTAGCACATATAGCGGGCTCACTTCGGGATTTTTTGCACTCTCCGAAGTGGTGGTTCCCCTCGCACTTTACGTATTTCAGCCAGCGCGACAACAATGCTGCGCGTGCTTAAACATTGGCAACAATGACACTGACGGGCCATTTTTCTTGTGTGGCTGGAACAGCCACATTGAAGACGCCTCTCACATGAAAAATGGCCTTCCCCTTGCCATTCCACTCAAGCTCTAGAAACATGAAAGCATTGGATGACGCTGGGAGTCTTTTCTCATCCTGTGTACCATGAGGATGGGGATGTCATTTTCTTGGAGTTCCTGCTTCATCTCCTTCTCGGTAACATACGCCGGGACCCTACCATGACGGTGGTGGGGAGACCGTTATTGACATAGGAGGGCTAGCTACTGATGTTAATCGGCCCGTTACAGATAAAATTTCGACATTTGCTAATGTTATTCGCTTTTTTACTGCATGACGATCTATTTTTGCCCATTGAGAACAACAAACCAAGATTTAAATAAATTAAATCCGTTGTTTCTGTCAAAATTATTTTACTATTAAAGTCTTTAATTAGACAATCTGTCGGTCTGTCTGTCGCTGTCACACAAATTATGGATTTTCTAAATGGTTAAAATGGATTATTCATAGGATTATGATTTCAAAATCGAAATCAGTTTCTATCTCGAATAGTGTTGAGATATTCGCTTACATTTCGATGATAATTGTTCTACATTGCGATGTTTGATAAAACATAATTGTTTACGCTGATTCAATAATGAAATCGGGTTCTTGAATAGTCCTTGATATTCGACTGAAAATTTTCGACATTACTGTATTTTAAATGTGATAGTAGAATTTTACGCTGAATTGTAGTTTATTCTGGAGTAATTATTCGATCCGATAATTTTAATTATCATAGTGTAAGTTCGTTCTGGGATTACGAACATTATGTTTATTTGTACTATTTAATTAGACAAAACTTGCCTTTGTCCGAACTCTATCTCATGGTCAGGATTATTCTGTTACAGTTGTTGAGCGTAGCGTTGTTTTTCTGATAATTGTTCTAATCTGTTTCAAACATATATGTGTATATCTTGTGGGTTTTGTGCTTGTCTGCTAATCCCGTATTGATGTTAGCAGTCTGTATTTATTTGGAGTTTATCGTCCGTAATTTTATTTTAGTGTAAGGTAACGATTTCAGTTTTCTAGTGTTTTTCGTACGCATCTGCTAAGTTTCATTGCTTTTCCCATCTCCGTCTTTGAGTAGCCATTCTCTCGTAAGGTTGATTATCAAAGAACTGAGGTTTATATATCCGCTGTGTCCGATCACCAATAGTTTTATAACCATTTGTTTTGACTTAGATAGTAATTCAACTGCTTATAAAAGTAGCGGTCCGTATGCGTAAGTTTTCTGTACACAGTGTGTTGTAAAGCCATTTTCGATTTCAACATCTATATATCTAGGTAAACAATTCTATTTTTTAATTTCAATTCCATGTATAATCGGGTATATGAACTGCAATAGTATCTTTTTACCGCGTCCCTATATTATCAACGTGTCATTGACTTATCTTTGTACTATTACGGGTTTTAATAGTGGCGATTAAGTTTCTTCGTATAGGAGTTGACGATTACAGAGTCAAGCGGACTCTCCATCGTTACTCTCTCTTTTTGTTTGTAGTATATGCCGTGACAAATAAAATAATTGTCATTTGGAAAAATTGAGTAAAGCGGGATGTTACTTTAAAACTGATCATTAGGTTTCCTTTTTATAGCTAAATGTCTTAAAAGCGGTGAACGTGTAGAGTTCTTAGTACTAATAAATTCAATGTGTGGTTATAAAAATTGGACAAACATTTGGCCAATTTGTAGTTAAGATCAATAGCACTGACAATAGGTCGCAGTGGTACATCGTCTTTGTAGGGAGCCCATATATTCTTAGCGGTAGCGCTGTTACTAGTTTATTAATAGTATCGCTCACAGATACAATTTTTGTCAGTTTACTCGTGTTATATGATATCTATGTTACGGTACATTTTATTCCAAATTGTCTTCAATCTCTTATTTGCTCTTCGTGGTGCGTTTTTCTTATAGCTATTTTTTCTTATCTAGTTTCGATCATTATCAACAGATATTGGTTTCACTCCGAGACCGTAATGCAAGGTGAAAAGCCACATCTTATTTGAGGTAAGTTTGTTATCGTAGAACACGATGTATTTAGACCAGAAAAGTCCATCCTACGCCAGGCTACCACTCTACTTAGTATAAAACGGATTTGCTCCTAGTACCAGAGAAAGAATTGATTGTTTTAAAATTTGTACATTTCTTTTAAATCACTTTCCCCATTAATTCAAAAAACACAAATGCAGAGATGTAGCGTAATAAATTATTGTTGCAAAACTCATGAATCTTTATGTAACAGAGGCGTTTTAAGTTCCACTCAATAGATAACACAAGTTAAACATAATTTGTTATCATATAATTTCAAGTACCACTAAAAAGTATAAAAATAGATATATATTTTCTGAAGTTCTATAGTATTTTTACAACTACTTCCAAGCATCAGAATTTGTCAAGTTCATTCCTTAAATTTGTTATCTATTATTTTTAATTGCTAATTTGTAGACAACAAATTTTATCAATTGAGTGATTACACGAAACTAAAAATACACTTTCCATTTAATATTAAGCCTTTCTAAAATGCTATTTTATTAAGATAAGATTAGTATACTTCAATTACTACCAGCGAACCGTGTTGCATCATTTACTATTTACATTTAATTTTATTTTACAAATGTATCCATGAATCTAAACCTACACAATTAATAGAGAATTTCACAAAGCCATAAATTAAAAATTAAAAATTGTTGTCCACACAGTTTGTTCTTCGAGTGTAAAAATAAAAAAAAAAATCGTTAAGGGCTAAATCAATCCTGGACTGCGGATGACCCATCAATTCGATGTTTTGAGTGGCTCAAAAGGCAGTTGTTTGCATTGATGTGACCATACAATTGACCACTGTTTACTTCGAGCTTATATGCATTAATCTAAGATTAGTGACCCGTGACGATGTTGTAAATGCTTTTTGAAGCATTGTATTTCTCGAGCATTTCTTTCGACCAATCGACACGAGCCTGTTTTTGAGGGATCGTAAATTTATGCGGGATTCAACGCGCATACAATTTTTTACGGTTCATGCAATATGCTCGTCATACTAATGTCTAAGGATACCTGAATTTTACGATAAGTCACATGACGATCTTGATTTATCAGTTCGCGCACGGCATCAATATTTGCTGGCACCACAGCCGATTTTCGACGTCTTTCTTTAAATTCATACGCCAGCGATTAAATTAATTGAATGAACGATATAGAATGACTCTGAATGGGCATTCATCACCAATAGTCAAAGTAGGTTAGTTGATCGACCCGCTGTTATTGAAATAATCCGCATCGAAAGTCATAAAAAGTTATCGCACGACTAATTTCACTTTTGACCGAGGAGAAATTTTAATAATAGTGTCTACATGACAAAGCATACGTATGCCGTCAAAATTGTCAAACTGTATGATACAAACGTCAAATCGCACCCAGCAGTGCAGGGTTGCTAATTCGCAATTGATATCGTGCAGCCTACGTACTTTGCAACGATCTAGAAATTCCACAAAAAAATAAGATAATGTGCATCTGCCCTAAACCTCCAAGAAATACAAGCAAACAAAACAAATGCATCGTTATCTTATCAGTTAAACTGAAGAAAATGAGGAAGACTATAAACGTTTTATTTTTATTTTAATATATTTCTTTCTTTTTTATTATATTCATTTTTTAATTCAAGTATTTGTAACAAAAATATAACTGTTAAAGAGCGCATTCCCAAGTAGCCGATCAGGGAATTCTTAATATACATGCAAGGTTAAAAAGCTATAAAATATCCGTTCAGGACTTACAAGTAATATGGGCAGTAGGTAACAAATACAGTGAACAGTGTCTTCGAAATACCTGAATATAGGGTAACGTTTAGATAGACCAACACAAAGTTATTGAAATGCAAAGCTAAAATAGTAACTCGATAGTCTATTTCGCTCCATGGATACGGAGAAAATATATAATAGAAAATATATTGCAAATAAAATATTCTAAACAAGAAAAGCACGCTTTTTTAGAAATTATTAGCAAATTAGATAACAATTCACAAAAGATTTACTGATTTTAATAAAAAGAAGCACAAACTCCAGTCACATATAGGGTCAATAAAACAGTCTTACTGGTTGTTAAAAATTAAGAGAATAACTCAATTTTTTGCAATAGTATGTTTCAGTTTAATCTCTGCTGAGGCCTAAGCAATTACCAAATTATTAACTGAAATTACTGCGGTAATGCCGAATAATCAATATTTCCGTACATTTGCTTTATTTATTACATTTACTTGTCAGCATCATCAAATAGCCGTTGACGAATTTAAGGTTTATGATTAACAACAAATCGCAAATAAATATAATACTATATGCAGGATGATATATATACATATATATATATATATATATATATATATATATATATATAATATTATATATATATATATATTATATTATATAGACGAAACCCTAAGTGTCCTGAGTAATATTGTCTAAGGAACTAGGAACTAAGAAACTAATCCAGTATGACTTCTCTGAACAAAGATATAGGTCTTAGAACTTAGAAAAAATACGGAGCAATAATTATCTATGTGTCCAATGATAGGAGTAATCTGCTCTAATAGGATTTATTGCGATCACAATGTAAAACTGAATCTGCCCTTAGCTACTGGCCTTAGAACTTGACATAGTGTACCGCACGATGACAAATGAGGATTTAAACAAGAGCCTAGACGCTAGAAAAAATTATCGCTTATAAAGTAAAATATTCATTAGTATAAACATAAAAATAAGAAAAAACATTCGTGAATCTTCTACCACCACACCATGTTTCGAAATCGTATTAGTACTTTTAATAATGTTCTAAGTGACGTCAAACGCCAAGTTAAGCCGCAATGGTTGTAGACCCTCAATGTGATTTGAACAATTGGTCATTGTCACCGGGGCTTTTTATTCTACTTTGTTCTAACCTTTAGTCTTGTTTTATATTCCAGTTAGAACTTTTTACAGTTTTACGGGAGGTGGGGAGGTAGGCAAATTCCTTAGGGTTTTGCCCATCTTCCTTTATTTACATGAAACTTACCATAATTATTTAACTTCTTTCTTGTCTATATGTGTCACTATGGCGCCTCTCAAAAACCTTCGTTTCGACCACGGCCTACATGTAATAGTCAAGATTATCGTAGTCGGAGCGGGAGAATGGCCACAAGCCGAGAAATCAGTGGTAATACAAATTCTTATATAGTCATATCTGGACCCTCTTTGCCTTGTAGGTTGGAGCGGAGTCTTGTTGAAAGTTATACCCCCGTCCAGCGGCCACCTTCTTTATCCAGGGCTTCACAAGTATTTCCAGCACGTTGATATAGCTGTCGGCGGTTACCCTCAGGCCTTCCTCAAAAAGTGGGATGCCATGACATTCTGTTTGCTGCTTACAAGCCCCCAGCTCCATTACTTTGTATGAATTACAGTAGAAACTTCAGAGACATCTTAGCAGATCCAACGGTTATTTCGGCGATTTACCTTCCTATCCTGGCTTTCCCACAATACAACCAAAAATACTTCAGACTTACCTCAACGACCCTGTGTATATATATATATAAACAAACTTTACCTAAAAAATAATCACGCAGATTTTTAAAAGTGAATTTCTTATCACATTTATTTTAACAACTTTGTACTCATTAAGGTACAATTTTTTTTTATCTGTATTGATAAAATATAAAATAATACGTATAATTTATTTTTCCACAAACTGTCTAGTTATAAATATTTATATGAAAAACTGTAACTTTAAACGATACACTATTTATTAGAGTAGTACTTTTTTATATATAAAACGAGCGTTAGTTTATACGGTGAATTTCAAACGGATTTAAGCCATGTCCAAGAATTTCAATTAATTTTTTGTAAGAACATTTTTATGCACCAGATACTTTCTATCAATCATATACATTACTTATTCTTAATTAATAGAATGTAATGCAATATCCCAGAATGAGCTGAACATTAATTTTTCTTATAACTTCCTGTTTGCAGTTCATTCATTTTTTGAGTGCGCTCTTACAATTTCTATCCCCGTCGTATTCCATTACATGCCCAAATAATTTTTCTAAAATAATTACGAATCTAATTAAAGTATAACAGGCGGTTGCTTTGTACATGTACATTAATTTATCATGCCAGCTTTGGGTGAGCTTTCGCTATAGTTTTTAAGCTCTTTCAGCAAAGGAAGTGGATTTATTTTGCCTTGAAATTCAATTTAAACCATATGTTGGAAACGCACTTTTGTTACTGAATTAGCATATGCTTTTTGTAATTAAATTTTAATAAATAATTACATTAAAAAGAGCTGCGTGTTTTCTAAAACAAGTTTTAAAATAGAGTCGTTATTTATTCTCCCAACTATGAATGGACTTATTATTACTAAGATTAGGTCAAGCTGTTATCGGAGTTTAAAGGTTGGCAGAATATTTGTGAACGAAATAGGTGATAAAAACTTTTTGAATGATGTAATCTATAAAATAGTTCAAATAAACTTCTAAACTTACAGAAATCAAACCAGGTTTGGTGTGAATGTTGAATATGTCGATATTTATTGTTTGTGCAGATCACATAATTACCAAGCAACTGCCCCTACAATACTTTTCTAATTATTGATATACTACTAAACAATCTATTATTATTTTAATACAACAGCTGGATAAAGATATTAATTTTAGTTATTAAAAGTCTGGATAAAATTAAACACGCCACCACCAAAATTTTAAAAATGAATTAAAATTCGTGCAAGCTTAATTTGTGGTTGTTTCACTATCTTACTTTTGTAAATGAAATGGATAATTTCTTTAAAAATTAACTTGTTTTAAATGTTAATCTTGGTTGTTCTGAAACGTCAACATTGTTATGTAAAGAATATTATTTTGGTGTGGATTATAAAACACAACGAACTTCTCAAATACAACCCACAACACCTTCAGTCTACCACAATTACAATCGAGGACTGGGAAGGACCTCTTAACGTATCAGCGGTATACTGCCCCCCAAGACATAACATTAAACAGGCCCACTTCGAAGATTATTTTCAAACACTGGGAAGCAGGTTTATATCAGGCGGAGATTATAACAGCAAACATGAACAGTGGGGATCAAGAACAACTACTACCAAAGGCAGAGAATTAAAGAAGGCAATCACCAGCAACGGATTTCACTTCTTATCCACAGGCGAACCCACATATTGGCCCTCAGATCTGACTAAAACACCTGATCTATTGGACTTCTGTATTTCAAAAGGCATTCATCCAAATTACCTCAAAGTAGAATCCTGCCTAGACCTCTCCTCCGACCATTCTCCAATAATAGTTACAATAAGTACACAAGTATTATCCAAAAAAAGTTCTCCTAGCCTTAGTAACAGATTCACAAATTGGAACCACTTCGGAGAAATAATTGAAGAATCGTTAACACTCGAGATACTTCTGAAATCCAAGGAACAACTCGTCTCTGCAGTAGAAGTTTTTAATCAAGCGATCCAAAAAGCGGCTTGGCAATCAACACCACCGAAAAGTTTAGTAGAAAATAATTCTCAGGAGGTCAAAAAGAAAATAGCTGAGAAACGACGACAACGCAGAAGGTGGCGAAACACTAAACATCCTGAAGACAAAAAGAAGCTCAATAAACTAACAGACCAACTCAAAAAACTACTGTGCAGTACTAGAAACAAATCGATTCAAAACTATCTGAGGCACTTCACACCTACGGAAAACACGGATTATTCACTCTGGAGAGCAACAAAAAAATTGAAACAACCCCAACAACACGTACCACCTATCAGACTTGAAGACAACACCTGGGCTAGAAATGACTATGATAAAGCTTGTGCCTTCGCAAGACATCTAACATTATTAGTCCATTTGACACCCAAACCATCCCAGACGTGGAGCAAGAAATCTATCAATACCTTGAAGCGCCATTTCAATTGAATCTACCGATCAAGCCCTTTAAAGCCAGTGAAGTCAAGGCTACAATCCTGACGAACTTAAATCCACGCAAATCCCCAGGGTATGACTTAATTACGGGTAAAGTTCTTAAAGAGTTGCCAGAGAAAGGGTTTAAGTATATTTCCCAATTATTCAACGCGGTGTTGAGACTGAGACATGTACCAGAGCAGTGGAAAGTAGCCATAGTCATTATGATTCATAAGCCCGGAAAGCCAAACGGAGAACTGTCATCTTACAGGCCAGTAAGCCTGCTACCAATTCTATCAAAAGTTTTCGAAAAACTTCTACTTCAGAAACTAACACCAATAATTATGGAAAGTAATTTACTACCTGACCATCAGTTTGGATTTCGCAAACACCATTCCACCATTGAACAAGTCCATAGATTAGTTGACAGAATTCTGAACAGCTTTCAAGATAAAAAATACTGTTCAGCCGTATTTCTTGACGTCGAGAAAGCCTTTGACAAAGTCTGGCACGACGGATTGTTATTTAAAATCAAGAAGGCACTACCTCCTGACCACTATGAAGTACTGAAGTCATATCTCACCAACAGGCATTTCCTAGTTAGGTACGGAGACGCTCACACATCGCTATCTCCTGTCAAAGCTGGTGTCCCTCAGGGAAGCGTGTTGGGACCGCTGTTGTACATCATATTTACAGCTGACCTTCCGACCTCAACAAGTACTACAGTTGCCACATTCGCTGACGACACAGCGATATTATCATCACATGTACACCCAAACATAGCATCCGAGAAGTTACAGTCCCATTTAAATAATCTAACTGAATGGTTTAAAAAATGGCGTATTCATATAAATGAATCAAAATCAACCCAAGTAACGTTTACAACTAGAAGAGGAAATTGCCCCACTGTAATCATAAACAACAAACAAATCCCACAGAACGAAACAGTTAAGTACCTAGGTATGCACCTAGACAGACGGCTAACGTGGAGAAAGCATATATTTACAAAGCGTAAACACTTGGGTCTAAAACTCCAAAAAATGTATTGGCTCCTGGGGCGGAAATCACAATTGTTACTGGAGAGCAATATACTACTCTATAAGACAATTATTCGTCCAATTTGGTCATATGGGATACAGCTCTGAGGAACAGCTAGTAGATCGAACATCGACATTATAAGGCGGTTCCAGTCAAAGGTACTGCGATGCTTAGTCAACGCCCCATGGTTTGTACCAAATGAAATAATTCGGCAAGATTTAGGACTATCAACTGTGACTGAAGAAATACACAAGTGTAGTGTTCGTTATCACGACAAACTTAGTGCTCGCCCAAACGCATTAGTAGAACACCTCCTGGATCCCGACGATGACGAGCCACGGCTTAAGAGATTCAAGCCTCTCGATTTACCAACACGATTCGCGTAAAAGTGAAGTGTAGTGCAATCAAACTGTACCGGTTAACTTCGGAAAAATGTTCGCTGGAACGTTTTTCATGATGTCCTGTAATATATACTGTTAAAACAATTACTAAATGTCAATTTTATGACAGATTGTAAGCTATAAATAAATTTAAAAAAATGGTATAGATTAGAGATTCATTTTTATTACTACATTGTTATTTAATAAATAATAAGATTTGCCATTCATAATAAACGACGCAAAGCTTAAGTTCATTTTTGTATTTACACAAAGTAGCAGGCTTTTGTCATTTAAAACTGCTCCTAATATTCGGTCCTGCTTGTCTGAGCCATCACTAGAAATATATTACTCTATTTATTTTTTCTAGAAAGCAAGCAAATCAATTACAAAAGGCCGGCTCGCTGCTATGGTTCACGGAACTTTCAATTACACACGAGTAAAAAAGGAACAACGCTCACTTTTTCTTATTAACTGGTACATTTCAATGGTATCCTGCGAAAGCATTTTTCTAGCTCGTGACAGTAACGTAGTAACATAGTTTCCGGCCCGAGTAAAACGCTCGGGCAACTTGTAAATTTATTACCGTGCACTAACTAATACAGACTGTAATTTTGTTGTTCATGTAAATACGCTAAAGCAAAGGAACATTGTTGTTATTTGCAATGTTTTGTGTTCTAGGATTTTATTGCTTTAAGTACTTTGAATGCTATCATTTTCAGCTCAAATAGAATACAAAAATATAATCAATTTAAATAAAAATATTTGGCAATAGCAGATTAATTTAGTTAGACAATTTTACATTCAAATGGAAGAAAATAACAAATAGAAAAACATTAAAATAAATAAATTTAAGTGTAACTGTAATTTGTAAAAATCAGAAATCTCTATCAAAGGCCTACTCTCGCAAGGTAGGTAAGAGAAAACAGTGACAAAAAAAAATTATTATACTTTGTCTTCTCGCTTTATACCTCACGGTGTTGGGAATTGAACCATTTTTTATATTCTTTCCCATCTCTAGCTAAGATTCTGATTTGCTAGAGCGTGTTTCCTATTCTCCTGTCGCTTTCCATTAAGTTATCTTCCCATTCTATACAGGGTCTTCCCCTAGGTCTCTGCCCTTCACATGTTATGCCAAATATATACTTTTTTGATATCTCTTTTCTCCCATGCGAACCATACCGTGGGCATACCACTGTAGCTGCTTCTTTTCTAGTTCTTCTGTTTTTGCCCGATCTCTCTTGTCTTTCCAACTATGCGTTTCAAGTATTCCATCTCTGCTGCTATGACTTTGATCTATGTTTGTCGGTTACTGCCCAAGATTACGTTGCATATAGAATTGTTGGGATATACATATATGGTTTTAAACATGCATTTTTGTTTTTTGCTTAATTTTTTCTTTACTATTAAGGTGTTGTTAATTAGGTAGTACATCCAGTTGGCTTTATTTATTCTGTGTTCTATTTTTCCGTTTATTTTTTTATCTTTACTTATTACTGTTCCTATATTTTTGTAAGCCTCTACTTGTTCCAATTCCTTCCCGTTTATTCTTATGTTTACTTATTCATCGTTCTCGCTCTTTTTTATATGCATTATTTTGTTTTTGTCTGTTTATTACTATCCCTCTTTGTTCTAGGTTGTTTTTCCAAATGTTTTGTTTGTAGCTGTTGTGTGTTATTTACTATTGCTAATATGTCGTCTGAATATAGTAGATCTTAAGTTCTTATTGTACTTAAATTCAAATATCCTTGTCTTGCTTTCCTAATTTTATTTTTGCACTTTCTGTAGATGTAATCTATATAGATTACAAAGGATTAGGCTGTCTTTCTGTTTTATGCCGTTTTCCACTCTGAAGACCTCCAAAAATGCCCATTTAGACGCAGTTATTTTATGTTCTTGTATAGATTTTCCATAACTCTTCTCATTTTGGATGGGACTTGTAGTTTTCTGAGTACATCACACATATATTTCCGGGATACTCGATCAAATGCTGCTTTTAGATCTATAAAAGCCAGGTATAATTCTTTGCCTTTGCTTAAGGTATTTTATATTATGGTTCTTATTGTAAAAATGTTGTTTTGTGTTTGCCTTGTATATATGTAGTGTGTTTGAGGATAAACATACGGCTCTGTAACTCTCAAAGCGTGAGAAGTCTCTCTATTTATAAATGAGGATTATTATATTGTTATCCCAGTCTTCTCGTATTTATTTTGGTATGCATGCCAGTTGCCAGATGTTTTTTAACCATTTACTCACTATAAGACCCATTTTTTTAAATAGTTCAGTGGTAAGATTGTCTTTTCTGAGTGATTTTCCGCTCCTTACGCTTTTCAAGACCTCTTATTATCTCTTTCTCCACTATTTCTTCCTCATCGTTCACTGGACTATTCCCTTATTCTTCTTCTGAGGGGATTTCTTCTTCTTCTTTATTTTCTTCAAATTTTTGTAAGTAGTGTTCCTTCCATACCTTCAACGTTTTCGAAGTGAGAGTTTCAAATTTTTTTCTCTCGTTTTTTATGTCTCTTACCTTTTGTTTCGGATTTCCCTGTAGTCTCTTGGCCACATTTTAAAATTATTTTTGGTTTTTAATGCAACTATTCTCAATTTTTCATCCAAAGTCTTTCTACGTTTTCTTTTTGCTGTTTTTACTACTTCTTTGGCTATATACGTTATTTTATTCTTTTCCGTTTTATTTTCTATGTATCTGTACGAAGCTTCTCTTTTCATTGATTTTTTATCTCTTTGTGCCACCATTTTGTTTTATGCTACTATTTAGTGTCGTATACTTTTTATTTTCTTGTTGACATTGTTTTTTTGAAGCAGTTCCATTTCTTGTTCATGGTGCATTAATTTTCGTCTTGTGTTTCTTCTTCTTCCTTTGTGGTTAATTTATTTGTAAGAGTTTATTCTTATCTATTTCGTATTTGTGAGTTTTCTAGGGCTTCTAGATTTATTCTAGTATGGTTCTTTGGTTGGTCTAAAGTTGATTTTTGTATGCTGGTTTTTGTTATCAGTAGTTGATGGTTCGTATGTAGTTCTACGCCTCTTATAACCTTAACGTCGTTAACTGCGTGTCTTATGCTTCTGGAGTAGGTTATAAAGTCTATTATGGTATTATGTTTTAGTTCATCTGCTTTGTAGGTAATCTTTATGTGGGAACCAAGTATTTCATTAGTATCTGATTTAAGATACAAAAGTATATCATCCTCTCTACATTCTCATTTATTTCTCCCTGTAATTCAGAGCTCCCATTGTTTTGGAAAGTTATGTTCCACGTGTCTAATCTTAGTTTAACTGTTTAGTTTCTAGGTTTAATAAACTTCTCTAAATCGACAATACTTTGAGTGATTTCGGGTAATCGTCAAAGGTCCCGTTACCTTGAGGCCACTGAGCTGTACCATAGCCGGGGCCATTCCAGGGTGCTGGGACAGTTGAATTCTGGCTTTTTGAAAGGTTTTACTTCTCTAGCACTCTATCATCAGTTTATCCTGGTTTGTAACAGGCAGAGCCTAAGTCCAGTCTTAGATATTAGTAAAACAACTGTAAATATATTATTGGGGTACTCAATATCTTTTACCCAGAACAAAGAGGTATGTGTATATAAATATTAAATCAAGACTATATTCTGGTTAGATAGTTCGCCTTTTTCTGGAGAGCTATCAGTCAAGATCAATATAAACTACATGCCTATACTAGAATGGTACATGATTCAGCTGGAAAACCAGGTTATTATTAACAGTGTAGTTGTGAATATTTCTAACAAGTAAGGTTATGTTCTTCCGAGATCCAATTAAATAATCAGAGTTTGTTATTACGAATTTATAAGTGATAACGTGTGAGGTAAGCTGTCCAAAGTTCAGATATTGTGGATGATTAATAAACTAATATGCAACGCTTTGTTGTTTTGAAATGAAGAGGTGCACCAGAATTGATTTTTTTAGCAGATTCTAAAAATAACGTTAACATTCCGTATTAGGCCAGTCTTTTCCACAAATCTGGGAAAATGGAAAGATTTAAAAAACGTAATTTTTTAATGACTTATATGGCAACATTTGTAACGTGTGTGAAAATGTTTCCTGGAGAGACGGAATGAATTTGTAAGGAATAGGTAGACATAAATAAATAGCTGATAACGATTTCAAGGTTATTGTAATATTGCTCGTCCAACAAGCAAGCAACACCAAAAATTTTTGCTTTTTGTGTAAATGGAAATCCAGGGTTAGAACGGAACATTGGGTTTGGAAGCCGTGCCCAGTCAGAAGTACATTCACACCTGGAGTAAAGAACATTCTTTCACTTCCACTTCCCTATCCCTCAAAAACATTGTTACATTAAGGAAAAATATAACCACCAGACAATTTAAAGTAACACTAACTGATAGATTTACATATTGGGAGGGCCCAGCAAAAATATTATGTTAAATGTACCAATCAAAACAAATAAGAACATAAATTTAGGTTGATTATTCAGCATTCAGCATGGAATGATGATTAGGTACAATTATGTTAAGAATAATATAGATTCACATAAGGAGAGCTAAAAATACGTAATATAGATCCAAAACAAAGGGAAAGAAAAATAGTTTTAATGCTCTCTCATCACAACTTACATAAATAATAAAAAATCAAAGCACTGATGACTTACCATAAAATATCGTAAAGAGAATTAATAGACTAATAAAAAAATTTCACAGATATCCAAAGAAGATAAATCTTAGAAAATGACAAATAAATAAGAAGAATATACTATAATCCAACAGCATGCAGAAAATATAGAAATACAACACTTACAGAACCAATAACAAAAATGGTAAATATAACATTAATTGATTCTAAAATATACATACGAAATAAAGTAACACTATAAAAAAGGCCCTATGATTCGATCTGATCATTGGACATATATTAAAACATTTACTAAGGAAATACACTGTGAAATTTACATATTTAATAAATGAAACATTCGGGCTACATGTTCCAGTCATGTAGAAAACAGCTATAGCCATCTTGCATGTAAACCAATAAAACTTACATCAACCATTTCGTTAGTAGATATTTTATGGCAAATCAGGTACACAAAATTATAGATGTAAAAAAAAATTACCAACAAAAAGAAATATGCTTGGCGATCTTTTTAAACATTGCTGAAACTATTGGTAGAGGTCAGCACCAAAGTCTACTAATTCAATTAAAAAGGTCTATACCAACCCAATGAGTTTAGTTCTTAAACTCTTGGAGAGTCGATATTCTAAACTCAAGATAATAAAAGTAGATGGTCCTCAAGTAAATATCCTTTAAATAGCACCATATCTGCCATTGTTATGTTTTCTGTACAAGAAAACATAAAATTAGCTGTATTTACAGATAAAATCCTTTTACTAATCGTAGAAAATAATATAGGAAAAACGACAGCCTATTTCCAAGACATAATTAATAAAATAAACACATGAACAAAACATTAGCCCATTAGAGCTAATAAAAGAAAATCTAGTGAATTTAAATTATAACACAATCTCACACCAAGGAACAACTAAATACCCAAGCTGAAGTTAAGATTCCAAATTAAAAAAAAAAACTAAATTAAAATTAAAATACAACATGTATTGAGAAAAAATGTCCCAGTATCGGTTTAAAATGAAATACTAGTTCACAAACAAGCGATACGACCGTTATGAACTTACGGCAGTCAGTTATAGGGTTTACAAATCAGCACAATTATGCTTGTATTCAGATATTCCAAAAAAAGTTTTAGGAAATAGGATAGGTTGCAATGTAAGGACCTGCATCAGAAACTGCAGAAAGTAAAGAATGTGATCAGAAAGCAAAACATTTTCTTAATTAAATACATTTATATCAATTAATAAATAAATAAAGTTTTCAAATTATTTCCAAAAAATAAATCACCAATAAAATGAACATTAAAATACAAGAAAAATTAAATGCTTTATACACGTGTTTATATATAATTAAGCACAGTTAAAAGTAACTCAATAAACAAAACAGGAAAAAACAAAACAGAGCTGTGTAAACTATATATTGGGCACAACGAAATTAATAACAAAGTAACAATGAATTAAGCAAAACAAAGAAATTGAGAAAACAAAACAAAGAACAATACAACTATGACTAAATAACTCCAAATACGGCAGGATAGTTGTGCACTCTCCAGACGCACGTGACGGTCTCTGGCAGCCTGGGCGGCGGATGTTGGCGTACTCTTCCTTGGCGGCTTCAACCCGGGCCACAGTGAAACAGATACCCGGTAAATGTGGTCAAAATTGCAAATTATGAATTTGGTGTGGCGGACTTTTCGCCCTTGAACCGCTTTATATCGCGGCGGCATGCGGGCCTTTGATATCTGCTACGTTTTGCCGTCGCACACAAACGGCATCTGGGCTTTTGCTCAGCCGACAAGTCTGCATACGCCGTCGGCGGCACCTTTGATATGAAAGGTGCTGTCGAATGAAAATTGCCCGCAAAGACCTACCGCCAAGCCAGGCGCGAAGCCCGGTAAGACTCGCCATCCGCAGCGCGACCAGTCCGGTCGTGTCTTCACCCCGCAAGAAACATTCGCAACCCGCAGCGCGGCCAATTCGGTCGCGTCTTATCATCCCGCAGATACCAGATCCTCAGCGCAGAGGTGGCCACCGAGGAACCATCGCCTACGAAGCAGAAGCCGATTCAGGTGAGCGATTTGGCATTACTCGTTGGTTGATATCGGTAGCCGCCCCCATCCTCTTACGCGACGGCCGTTTAAGGGACGATTTTGGCCTTATCGGCTGACCTTCCAATACGGGCCGTACTACGTTTCCACACCGCACCACGAGAGCGGCTATTTACACGCCTGCCTCTCCATTTTTTGGTGCTTACGAGCCGGATCGGTATCAGCTACAATACTTGTAGAAACCGCTTGATAACTTGGCGTCGTCACAGACTTACGTAGGTTTTTGGTAAGGTGACCGCCATAAATTACATACATATTTATTACGCTTTATTCAAGTAAAGTTCCCTTATAATGGATAAGCTTGAATTAAAATTAGTTCAGTTAACTGCCAAAAAAGAGGCGATTTTCGAACGATTTAATCGTTTATATAACATATCAAAAATATTTCAAATTATGAATTACGCTCAAACGAATTATTTTTATCTCAAACTGAAGCTATTAGTGAATTATACAGCAGGTTTGAAACAATAATTGAAGAAATTAACAATTTGCAGTTTGAAATTGATCAGACTCCTCAGACTACTCATGTTTAAATTCTATTGAAGATTTATATTCGAGTATTAAATATAAACGCAACCTTATATTGTCAAACAGCAAAACATTTACATTAGATCAAAAAGAGGTATCGTAAAATTACCGCCAATTGAACTGCCTTCTTTCGATGGCAAGACTGAGAGCTGGCCAATATTTTACGAAATATTTCGTAGCAATGTGCATTTAAATACAATTTGACTGACGCGCAGCGTGTGCAGTATTTGATTAGTAAATTAACTCATGACGCTTTAAAATTAACCGCAGGTATTATTCCTACAGGGATACTTATAATATTATATGGGATAGTCTTGTTAAAAAGTATCAAGATAAACGTAGTCTAGGCAGTCATTATCTAAATAACATTCTGGACATCAAAGGATACGTCGGTAATGCTGTTAGTTTGAATACACATATAGAAAAATATTCCGCGTCCATCGCCGCATTAAAATAGTTAGACATTCCCGACCTATTAGATTTTGTCTTGTTACATTGTGGTTTAAGAAAACTTGATCCCCAAACGCTTCAACAATTCGAAAATAGTGTGAGCGGAATAGAATTGCCCTCCTGTAAACAATTTATTTCATTTACGCAAGATTATGTCAAAGTACTCGAGCGCTCGCATGCTAATAATTCGCAGACCAAGCCGCGCGCAAATTCCAGTTTACCTTATCACAGCCTTGGCCGTGGCGCACAAGGTGCCTGCAAGTCGTTTGTGTCGAGTGAACAGATTTTTAATACGCGTTGCCCGCTATGCGACAGAGAACACCAGCTGTTTCGCTGCCTTGAATTTAAAAATATGAAATCACCGCAAGCGCGTTTCGAGTTAATTAAAGCGAAACGCGGCTGTATAAACTGTTTAAGTCTATCTCACTCGTTAACTAAATGTAAATCACGCAACGTTTGTAAAATTTGTAAAAAACCGCATCATTCTTTACTGCATTTTTCCAACTTAAAGAATGAGCGCCGAATAAAGCCGTCTGTGGCGGCTGGACCGCAAGCAGGTAACCGTGCGCCCATAATAGCTGAGTCAGCGCATTCAGCAACGCAACCTCACACGTCTTCTGTATCGCTTAGTGTGGCGGTTCGAGTTCGGCTATATTGTTATCGACCGCACAGATCTATGCACATGGTAAAAACGGAAATACGCTCGTCGTCAGGTGTTTAATAGACAACGGGTCGCAAAATAACTTAATTACTATGGATTGTTGTAAACGCTTGAACATTCCCATAATTAAATTACGCAATTCATCTTTACAAGGTGTTGGTATGACCTCGCGACCTGTACACGGTTTTATTAATTTCGCAATAGAATCGCGAATTAATCCTAACAACAAATATTACATTCGTGCTTTAGTAGTTGACTGTATTACAGACAAACTTCCCGCAAACTTCATTACATTAAATGAAGATATGTCATATTTAAATAATTTACCGCTTGCCGATATATCCTGGAATGTACCGGGAGAAATTGACGTTGTGCTTGGTGCTCAACTGTTTCCTTATATTTATTTGGGAGATAGGGTCGATTCTGGTAATCGCGCACCACCCGCTATATGAACCAGCTTTGGTTACGTACTTATGGGAGATATTGCATGTCATTATGATGCAACCTGCCTACATAGTACATCTTCGTTTACCGCGCTTGCTAACGTTGACATTGAGTCAAGTTTACGGAAGTTCTTTGAGTTAGAGGAAATTCCATCTCAACGTTTTATTAGTCCCGATGAATTAGATTGCGAAAATAACTTTAACTCTTCGATTTATTTAAAGACGGCAGATATTTTGTTGATTTACCCTTTTCTCGAAACCCTCGGAGTTGGGTAATTCACGCGGCTGGCTCACCGTCGTCTACTTGCGCTCGAGCGTAAATTCGATTGCGTGCCAACCCTACGCGAAAATTATAATAAAACTATCGCCGATTATATAACGCAGGGGTATTTGTCCCAGGTGCCTGACTCTGAATTGACAGAGGAGGGTTACTACATACCGCATCACGCCGTTGTCAGACCAGATAAGGACAGCATCCGTATCGTTTTAGACGCTAGTGCTAAAACGCACTCAGGGCTGTCACTTAATGACATTTTGCATGTCGGACCTAATTTGCAGGCCGACTTGTTCTCGTTGTTACTCGACTTTCGTACATTCCCAATAGCAATGACCGCTGATATAAAACAAATGTTTTTGCGCATCGGAGTAAACGAGCACCATCGTAAATACTTACGAATTTTATTTCGTTTCAGTAGGAACGAACCTATTCGCACTTACAATTTTGACCGCGTACCCTTCGGGCTAAAGCCTAGCCCTTACCTAGCTATGCGTACGTTACGCAACTTAGCGTGCGAGCATAGTGACCGCTTCCCTGAGGCTTCTAAACTGGTAGAAACTCAGTTTTACATGGATGATTATGTCGATTCGGTTCCCGATGAACAGACTGCCATGCGATTGTCTCGCGAATTAATCGATTTATTTAAATTAGGCTCTTTCGACCTTGTCAAATGGGCCACTAATTCATCCGCTTTATTGGAGGTTCTTCCCGAGTCTCACCGCTCACCAGTAAATTTTTCTGGCATGGCTAACGATATTTACAATTTTAAAATCCTTGGTTTAACCTGGGATCCTGCTAACGATTACTTTTCTTTAACAACAGTCGCTGTAGAAGATAAATGCACAAAGCGCACGATTCTATCGCTAGTTGCCCGCTTATTCGACGTACTTGGCGTTGTAGCTCCAGTTGTGCTGTACGCCAAAATTCTTATTAAGGAACTATGGCTAGCTAAAATAGACTGGGATGAGGTTCCTCCGGAATCCATCATCAGTCGCTTTTCAGCTTTTGCACGCGATTTTTCCGCACTCTCTTCTTTAAAAATTCCGCGCCATATTGGCATTGTGGGGAAAGCAGTAGTGAACATCGTATCCTTTTGTGACGCAAGCTTCAGTGGTTACAGTTGTTGTGTTTATTTACACATCACTGATCCTGAAGGTAATATCACCGTCCGGCTTTTATGTGCAAAGTCAAAGGTTTCTCCAGTTAAAATAACAACGCTAGCTCGATTAGAACTTGTCGCCGCTTTGCTGCTGTCCAAGCTTGTTCGCGTGGTCCGCGATAAACTTTCCGTTCGTGTACCTATTACAGGTGTTTACGCCTTCTCGGATTCTACGATAGCGCTTTCGTGGATCCACTCATCGCCACATAGGTGGTCTATTTTTGTCAGCAATCGTATTGCTAAAATACACGATAATTTACCTGCCGCTTGCTTTAATCATGTGTCCGGGAAAGAGAATCCCAGCGATTGCCTTTCACGCGGCATTTTGCCTTCTGATTTAATTAAACACTCGCTGTGGTGGAATGGCCCTGCTTGGCTTCATCAGTCAAATAGCGAATGGCCTTTAAAATTCATTCCAAGTGAGTGTGAAACTCTACCGGAGTTCAAATCGAGAGCGTTTGTTGTTAAAGCCGCGAATTTCGAACTACGTGTTTTTGACTCTATAGTCACCCGTGTTTGTTCGTGGAATAAACTGTTGCGCGCATTCATGTACATTCTCAAATTTGCGAGCAAAAAACGTAATGGTGATCAATCTGTTAAAGATATTCAAATCGCTGAAAATTTTGTTATTCGAATAGTTCAGAGTATTCACTTTTCTAACGAATTAAATTTAATTAAAGCCGGCGAACTTCCGTCTAAGAAGTTGCGCAGTTTGTCTGTCTTCATCGATGACTACGGAATCTTACGCATCGGGGGCAGACTGTCCCATTCGGACCTGCCTTACGAGGCCAAGCATCCCGCGCTTTTACCTAAACGTGACCGCGTAGTTGACTTATTGATCATTACCACAATACTTACTGCCACACGGGCCCCGGGCTATTGATGTCTATTATAAGACAGCGGTTTTGGATATTGGATGGTAGAACAGTCATTCGGTCCCGCTGCCGCAAATGCAATACTTGTTTCCGTTTAAATCCTGCACATCCAACACCTAAAATGGCTGAATTGCCACGATATCGTGTCCGCGACGCTAAAGCATTTGTACATACCGGAGTAGACTTTGCCGGGCCTGTCGCTTATATACCTACTCGCGTAGGGTCAACGCTCTCAGAAAGTTTACATATGTTTGTTTGTCTGTATGGTTACTAAAGCCATACATATCGAACTTGTATCGGAACTTACATCCGATGCGTTTCTTTCCGCCTTTAAAAGGTTTATTTCCGCCGCGGTCCAGTGTCTGTTATATACTCAGACAATGGCACCAATTTTGTCGGAGCTAAGGCACAGCTCGGCGAAATTTATTCTTTTTGTTAAACTCCACTGTCCAATCTGATATCAAAGGGAGCTTCTTAAAACACGCATTGAGTGGACAATGATTCCGCCACGCGCCCCGCACTTCGGAGGCATTTGGGAATCTAACATTAAAAGCGTTAAGACACACTTGTATCGAGTCATGGGCAAGCAGTTGCTCACTTATGAGGAACTTTGACCGTGCTAGTGCAAGTGGAAGGTATTTTAAATTCTCGACCATTTAGTGTTTTATCGTCAGATCCGCATCCGGATGTGCTCACTCCGGCGCATTTCTTAATGTCCAGTCCTCAAGTATTTACCTTCTTCTGAATTGACAGAAGAAAGCTTGAACTTAACAAACCGCAAAAGGCTTTTAGATCAGCTTGTATTGTCTTATTGGAAAAATGGCGAGTTGAATACTTGCACACGCTGCAAGTTCGGCAGAAGTGGGATCACCCGATCGCCCAATAGAGATCGGTACTGTTGTTCTCTTGGGTCAAGATAATGTACCTCCTTTAACTTGGCCACTAGGCGTTATAACAGAGACTTTTCCCGGATCGGATGGTGTAATCCGCGTAGCTTCAGTAAAACCGGGTCAGGTACATACAAACGTCCTGTCACCAAGCTATATCCTTTGCCAACCCAATAAACAATATTTTAGCTGACTCATGTATATATAGATAGTGTATTAATAGGGCATTTATATATAGTTTGTTACGATATAAATCTAACCGCAATTTAACGCACCTGAAATATAACAGTTAATTTCAGGAATTTAATGACAATATTGTTTCAAACCGCTGTTAATAGCTCCTTGATAAAGTAGTAATTTTTTTGAAAGCTCAGGACCTTTCAGGGCGGGGAGTATGGTGTGGCGGCCTTTTCGCCCTTGAACCGCTTTATATCGCGGCGGCATGCGGGCCTTTGATATCTGCTACGTTTTGCCGTCGCACACAAACGGCATCTAAGCTTTTGCTCAGCCGACAAGTCTGCATACGCCGTCGGCGGCACCTTTGATATGAAAGGTGCTGTCGAATAAAAATTGCCGGCAAAGACCTACCGCCAAGCCAGGCGCGAAGCCCGGCAAGACTCGCCATCCGCAGCGCGACCAGTCCGGTCGTGTCTTCACCCCGCAAGAAACATTCGCAACCCGCAGCGCGGCCAATTCGGTCGCGTCTTATCATCCCGCAGATACCAGATCCTCAGCGCAGAGGTGGCCACCGAGGAACCATCGCCTACGAAGCAGAAGCCGATTCAGGTGAGCGATTTGGCATTACTCGCTGGTTGATATCGGTAGCCGCCCCCATCCGCTTACGCGACGGCCGTTTAAGGGACGATTTTGGCCTTATCGGCTGACCTTCCAATACGGGCCGTACTACGTTTCCCCACCGCACCACGAGAGCGGTTATTTACACGCCTGCCTCTCCAGAATTTCAGAGAATGACTCTGTAATGCGGCGGTATTTAACAAGAAATAGTAGGGTTGTTAGGGAGTGCAATAAATTTTACATGAAAAGGTCGTACTTTGGCTCGGTATATAGATGAGGTTAGTATTCTTAAGTTTTCCAGTAGATTCGGTGGATAGTGTTAACTGTAATTAATTTAAAGTATTGTTGTTTCCACTGAAGTTGTATATATACTTCAATACAGTATTCTATGCATCTATTTGTTTAGACGTACCATTCAAATAAACTTTTCCCTTTAAAAAGTATATTTTTTGTAGGCGTACAAAATTAGTCACGCTTAGTCACGTTGTAATTTTTGTACAGAATGAAAGTTTAATGTTATAGAAATGTGTCAAATAAATTAGCTGTCTAAATCTACCATTTTAGGAAGTATTCGCAAATTCGTGTTGCAAAGTATAATGCGTCATGTTCATATTACAGCACCTACTACGAAACGGAAGGATTTGTTCGAAATTTGGCAAAGTAAAACAGGCAAGGATGAAAGGGATAAATGCCAGCGTCTTCAAAATTTTATAAAAAATTGTTTAATGACTAAAGGGCATTTGGAAGAAAAAAATAAAAGAGACGAAACATCGAATTTACCAACTATGTACTTCGTTCACTAAAAGGTGACAAGCTGCTAGGACTGAAAAATCTTTGTTCACAAGAACGATAGCTGGTTAAATAAGGAGTTTTATTTTTGTGCCCGCCAAGACTTCTGGAGATAAAGCTACCTCGTCAACATCTCATGCGGGTCGACCTGAAGCAACTTTTGAACAGTGTTCTAATCAGACAAAAAAAAGGAAAACCAAATCTCTGCGGGAAGCATTTTCTCCGCAAAAATTGGCATGTGCTGCGAAAATGGACATCCGAACATCCGGTGAAGGTGATACTGCACAACCGATTAGTGAAGATATTAATACAACACCTACAAGAGCATCACGTATAAGAGAGGCTTGGAAAAATCGCTAGTAACATATACCAATGATGCACATAAAAGTCATGAGAGAAAACGAGATTAAAAATTTTCAGATTATATGTCAAACAATCTGGGACACTGGAGTATGGCCACAGGAATGGACAACATCCATCCTACTGCCCCTCCATAAGAAAGATCTAAAAGCTATCTGCAGCAATTACATATTAATCGCACTAATTTCCCATGCCAGCAAAATACTACTACACATTATTAGTCAACGCTTCAAAAGATACTTAAACCGGCAAATAGCTGCAGAGCAAGTTGGCTTAAGAGAAAAAGGTGTAATAGGAAACAGATTTTTAACTTACGATTAATTATAGAAAAAAAAAAACTTAATACCCCTGTGTACATTTGCTTTGTCGACTACACCAAAGCCTTTGACAACATTAACTGGCAGAAACTATGGCAAATATTATTAGAGATGAGTGTTCCAAAACACCTGATATGTCTAATAAAAGAACTATATGAGCAAAATAAGGCAGTAATAAAATTGGATAATAAGATATCAAACTCATGCAAAATAGGAAAGGGAACTAGACAGAATTGCATCAGATCGCCAATTCTATTCACTATTTACAGCGAATCATAATCAGAAAGGTCTTAGAAAGTTGGAATGGAGGATTTACAATCAACGGAGTTAAAATAAATAATTTAAGGTATGCCGTTAATACAGCTATCCTTGATAACGATGTTGAAGAACTAACACAACTAATCGGAAAATTAAAATCAGAAAGTGGTAAACTTGGATTGAAGATTAACTATAGTAAAAGTAAAGTCGTGATAGAAGAGATTAGACGTATCCATAACTGCAAGTTAGTGCATCATTACATATATCTGAGATTCCTGATTACTAATAACTGATATTGTACCTTTGAAATTAGAAGACGCATAGAAATACCTAAAAGCACTGTTGAAAAACTAAATAAAATTTAGGCTGATCGTAATATCACTATGAATACTAAGAAAACACATAAAAACGCTAGTATTTCCCATGCTGCTCTATGCTTTAGAAATGTGGATAATGCAAAAAATGGACTCCAAATGAATCGACCCCTTTGAACTATAGTGCTGCCGAATATTACTCAGAGTGTCATGGACGGAGAGTAGAACTAATGTGTCTATCATTGAAAAAACAAACTTAACATATACTAAAAGATAAAAAAATTGATATTTACTCAGATATAACAAAGTTTCATTGCTATGTTTTCGTAATTTCATGTTCCTTTAATACAAATAAATAAACATTCGGGTATGACGGTAGACTTGTTAAAGATTAAGATAAACGCTAATTAGTAATAATGTATAATTAATTACTCCTTGGCCATAATAAATACATATTATGTAAAAGGCACGATTTACGAATCAAACCGGTTGTGACATTCAGAAAAACATGCAACCAAATAAATCGAACTGAATGTCTCGTGCAGCACTATTTAACATGATAAATGGCTCGTTAATTAATTTCAACACGGTCATAATTTTTCAAATAAAAATTCTCATTAACATATTTTAAAGCAACGCAAATTTGCACGTACGTTTTGCGTTTAACATATAACATTTTTAGTTTGTCATTAAATTACAAGTAAGCGGTGGCAGACGCAACGGATTTGATTTTAATTAGCTCGCGATAGCGTCGTGCGCCTTATAAGCCAAAGAAAATCGACTTTACACAATGTAATAGCTTTCAAGCAGGTTTTCAGTAAAGTTAGTTATGAGTGCTAATAGTCAGGATCTCTGCCGGAGATTGTATGCATCTCCCTGTAATAGCTTTCGCCGAAACATCTTTGGTTCAAAGCTGATGTTAAATTACAAAATTTACATCAAATTCGAAATCGAATCAGCAAGGAAGTCACAATCTCCTAACGACCATATTGACGCTTAACTATCGATCCTTGTAATAACTTACTCATTTTAGCAAAAGATAGTGAAACATTTTATAAGATATATTTTTTATATACTGAAACAATTTCTTTATTTACTCAATTATATATTAAATTTTTTATTGAATCTCATTTGCACAGTGTTTTATGACTACACGATTGTAGTCAGATGAAAATGTACCTGTATTTCATCAAAACTTATAACATAAAAAGTTAGGAACATCTGGACTTAAAATTATTATTTATATAAACAGAGTGTAGTTCCATTATTACAACCTGATTTATTTGTTTTGAGAAATGTTTTTGAAGAACAATATCTAGTATTTCAGGTCACCCCCATAGGGACAGTAGTTGAATAATCCTCAAATTTTGTGCCTTCAAGGTTACTAGCTCGACAGACCCACGTTATGTGATTTACAGTTGATATGTCCAATTACTAATATTTGGTCAGTTGTATCAAATAAGGTTTTTATATAATATTCAATGAGTTTTCTGTTTCGTTGTCTGTATACGCTAAAGATGGTAAAATGTTTTAGATCATGTAGTTTCACTTTGATTACAATGATTTTTAAAGTAGTATTTAGTTCATCGGGAATACTTGCATGTCCTAATTTCTTCTTAATGATAATCGCTACGCCTTCTGAAGTTACTCTAACGTTTCTGTGTTTTCGATATTCGCAGTATCCTAGTATTTTATGTTTCGGTAATGTAAACTTATATCAACATTACACATCGCTAAAAATGCAATAAATACAGATCATTGATTTAAAATACCATTTGAATTCCAATTTAGGATTGTTAATTTTTCAATTGCTCTTCTGGTATGGTGTTGACGTGTGAGTTATTTGCTAGTTTACTGGCGTATATTTACATTGGGTGGCGCGAGAATTATTCATGATTTTCCAATTTTTCATGTATTTTTGTTGAAGTTCAACACAATGACTGCAACTACAGTGCTATCCAATCTCAATTTGCAATTTGCACATGTTGGTTTTTGTTTTGCGCTGCTTAGTACACTCAGTATGGTTATGATTGCCAGCGCGTTTGACACATTTTGGTGTGAGGATACGGTAATTTCTGTCTGCCCGTAGCGTTGACACCGATGACATTGTGGTAAGCTGGTTAGTTTTTCCTTTTTTTCTACGGCCACAATCGCTCGCTACATCGACTTCAAGGTGAAGATTTTTTTACTCTTATTACTGTTGGTTAAGTCGATTACATTCATAAGAAGGGACTCTTTTTTCTTTTCAATAAGCCTGTAACATTGATAACTGACAGTATTTTTAACTCATTCTTACATTAATTTGTAGTTAGTGATAATGGGATATTTTTAATTACCCCTGACAAAGGTTTCAAGTTGGAGTTTTGAAATGCATGATATTTAATTCAATTTTTGAAATACAATATTGTGAGAATACGATAACTGTTATCATCGGTTCCTTGATAATATTCTTAATATCTACCACAAGAGTCTTGTGATTTATTGCATTATGTAGATGCATTAACAGGATTTTGGGTTTATTAATGAAAATAGCACGCGCGTTGCACTTACACCGTACCAATACTCGTAATCGACTTAGAACTAAAGTCTGAAGATCTAGAAAGACGACAAAATGTTTGTAAGTAATGTATTCAACCTGTACATTAGCTGATAGTATGCCCCTAGATTAGAATGGATTAAATTCTATGAAAAAAGGCGATTAAAACAATTAAACGTTGCACAGTTTTCTTTAGTTCTTTGATTTACATATTGTGCAGTTTAAATTCCTTTTTTGGATGGTTAAACTTTACAACTTTTAGATACTTTTACACTTTAAATTTTAATTAATCCAAACCATTAACAACCCGGCACATCTATGTTGGTCAAATAGTTAAAATAAACACAAAGCTATTTTAAATTTAAACTTGGCGACTTGAGAATGTGGTAATTTTTTTTATAATTGCTTTCAAACTTTTTTTGTATTATAAGGGAAATATGTCAAAACTTATGTTAAAGACAAAAAATTGATATTAATCGATACATTTGACATTATTGATAAAAATTTTATGACATGTTCCAGTTAAACAAACCGTTTCATAGGAAATGGAAAAAATAGAAAAATACTTACAATAAGTTTCTGAATCGCATTATGGAGTTGGTAGAAAACTTAAGAGTAATTTTATTTCCTGTACCTTTTATCTTGGAATATCACTTTTTAAGGTTTTATAATTAGTGTTCTTACTTCATCACATTTAACTTTGCTATATCTTTTCTATTTAATTATATTTTGTTCAAAATAACTATCTTATTCAATGAGTGATGTTTGCTTTTCTATATTTCTATTTATTAAAAATTTTGATTTTCTTTTTTATTAGTTTTATTTTTATCATAGGTTATTAATTACAATTTTCGTTACACCATTGTAGTGTTACAAACTGCGGCCTCTATTTTTCTATACACTATGATCTACTGACTCCATGAAATTTATTATTTGTTACTATATCTGGTTAAAGATACATTATCGTGCTTGTTCATAACTATTTAAATATAATTTGAAAAAGCAATTTCAAAAATTGTCGTGTTATCTACTTTTACTCTAAATTGCCACTTAGTTTTACTGTATTTATTAATTTGAACTTTATTTATTTTTTAACGTGCTTCTGTATTTATTGCGGTTATAGTTGTATTTATTCACTAACATACATATAAACTTTTATTTTTTATTTACGTTTTTGATTCTAATTTTAGGCATTTTAATTTAATTTCTCTCTTTTGGTTTTATTATAATAGTAATATTAACTATTTCATCTTTAGGTTTTTTTAATTATAACCAGTTTGCAATAATTTGGTAACACTTCTTAACTTACAATTTTTGGGAACGTTCATTCGCTTGTTCCTTTTGTTTCCTAGTAAATTTGCATTGATTACTTTTTAAGTGCGTCAGTAAAAGACCATCCCCTAACAGGCATAGAATTACTATTTTTAGTATGTGTGAACATTAGATTTTTCTAAACCGACACTTGTAAATACGTTTCAATTGTGTGGAAAAGTCCTGCATCACCCTAAGTCAATATTGTTTTTAGTTATAATTATTTTTCAATAATCGTCAATTATTTTACAATTGTTGTTACGTCAGTAAGGTATTACATTTTTAAAATAGTTGCTGTTTAATTGTATGGTGGAAAACTAGAGAAATTATCGATTAGGAATGATGTTGTCCTAAGAAGAGCAACTCGGACCCTTAGAAATTCACTGAATTAACTAAATTCTGGTACAAAGCTACTAATTTTAGCGTGTTTGTAGATTTAGTGAAAGATAAAAATTACTCGCTTGTGGATTAAGAGGATATAGGCCATGTATGAAACTACTTGTCTCTGAAAAATAAAAACGCTTTCGTCTACAGCGAGCTACCGTCTATAAAAGTTAGAGCATAAACCAGTTACAAAATTAAAATCTTAGAAAGTTTCCTGGAAAATTATATTTACCAAATTCTATGTAAGAGCACGACAGCCGCGACGTAAAGGCCTGGCCTGCCAGACTAACGCGCGGCGGGCCCTGGGTTCGACTCCCAGGTCAAAATAACGGCAAACATCGAGTGCTCTCCGGCCATCATACAAACACCTTTGGCGGTCGTAAAGTACATTCTCCTTCTTCTAACGGGTCAGACTAGCCACCTGCCCGGGGTACGCCCAACATGGCTCATAGTACTACACGAAATGTGTAGTTAGAAACAGGCTAATAGCCTATATAAGAGTAGAAGAAGAAGAAGAAGAACCTCTATAATGGTATAAAAATGCATGTTTGCACAAAGAGATACTACGACGTATGTTTAAGTTTTACAGAATAACATATTGCCTAGTGTTACCTAGACTTGTATGGAGATCAGTACTCTATTTTCCAAAGCAATAATATACCTTATTTAGAGCAAAACTAATTAAATTCCAAATGATCGCCAACAATATTAGTAGAATCAATAGGCCAGGGCAATTTTCGGACTGCAATCTCATAAAAATTGGATATCTAATTCAAGTTTGATGTTATTGTATGTGGAAGAAAAAGCTGCTAAATTTCATGCTTGCGAGATACGAATTGATTAAGAGGGACTGGCTAATAAAATATTAATATCAATTTAGACCTAAATAATCGTATACTGTATAGTATTACTAGTTTTCTTTTACTTTTACTATCTACTTTATATAATATTGGAATTGTCTTCCAACTGTACTTCTCCTTTAATCAAATTTTTCACTGTGCTTTGTGTACATTCGATCAGATAAAGTAAATTATTATTTCTTATTTTTTCCTTTTTTTCGCAATAAAACTTGTAACTTGCTAAAGACTTCAACTATATTTTTTTAAATAATTTTGTTTTTGTATTATTTAATTTGTAAAAATTTTTGCTATTCCGGTTTAGCCTTCTATTTTAAATCATTTTATAGTTTAGTAAAACTTATTTTGTAGAAGAAGCGTCTTTATTAAAGAATATTTGCTTAATTTTACATATATACCTTGTTATTTTTAACAAATGTAAGGTTTGATACTAAATTTTATATATGTAGCTACATGTGCTAAAACACAAAACAAGAAAAGAAACAATAATGGAATTTTACAAGACCATGGCCGTCCCTGTACTCACTTATGGAAGCGAATCGTGGATAACAAACACAAAAAACAAATCTAGCATACAAGCAGCGGAAATGAGGTTTCTCAGAAATGTTAAAGGTTGCACAAGGAATGATAGGATAAGAAATGAAGAAATAAGGGAAGAACTAGAAATTTTCAACGTTAACGACAAAATAGAAGAATACAGAAACAATTGGAGACAACACGTTAATAGGATGACAGAAGAAAGAATACCGAAACAAATCCTAAACTACCACCCAAGAGGACGCAGAGATGTAGGAAGACCGAAGAAAAGATGGTCCTAATCAAATGAAGTTCGGAACAGGCAGAATGGCCTAAGCCTTGACGACAGAAGAAGAAGAAGAAGAAGATGTGTTTTCGTCTCATTTTTCTCTAATCCTTGCTAGTATCATAATTTAAAATTTGTCTTTTTTCAATTACTTCTTCCATCTCTTTCTGTCTCTTGCTAGTATTTCCATCTCTTCTACTTTGCTCCCTTTTTGTTTGCCTACTTCTGTTATTTTTTGCATCCATGTCTTTCCTAGCCTACCCTTTTTTTGTTTTTATTACTTTGCATTTCTAGAATTTTCTGTGGTAATTTATTTGGTTCCATTCTTATTAGATAGCCGTACCATTCCATTTGTCTTTTCATTCTCTGAATTTCATGCTTTAAATTGTTCTTTCTTCATTTCTTACTCTGTTTAGCTTTGTTTCACTCATAATTTTTATCAGATACCTCGTTTCTACTGCATTTATTTTACTTTTTTAGTTCTGTTGGACTACCGATGCTGCTCTACCATATAATAAATTTGATAATCTTATTATGTCGTATACTTTCTTAAATTAGTTGTCGTTTCCTGTTTATCATCATAACTTTTGTTTTATTTATGTTTAGTTTTATTTTCATTTTGTTTATTTCTACAAATTCATTGATTTTTTTATTTTGAAGTGGCTATCTGCCATCAGTACTACGTTAGACAGTCTATGTTTATTGTGAGTATATTTCTGTGTCCTGCCAGAGTTTATAGTTTTAATGCTCCTTTTGTTACATTTTTAGCAATCTGTCTATTACTACTGTAAATAGCAATGGTCTCCGATTTTCTCCTTACTTAAATGACTTTCTTTAAATAAAATTCGTCCAATTCGTTTTTATAGATGTTGTTTACAAGTGTTATCATTTTTGAGATTTTTCACATTCGCACTTCCTGTGTATTATCAACGAACTTAAAAAGTTCGTTACTGAATTCTATATGTCTGTCTGTCGGTCTGTCGGCCCGTCACAAAATTTCAGATTTTTTAAAATTTCAAAATGGATTCTTATAGGTAATCTTACGCTGATTTCGAATTCGAAATTAAAAAATTTCTATCTCGAATAATTTTCGAGATATTCGACTTCGAATTTCGGGAAAATTTTCGACATTACGATTTTAAATGCGATTCTTAGGAAATTTTACGCTGAATTCGAAAATGAAATCGAAATAATTCTATGTCGAATATTTTTCGAGATATTCGATTTCTAATTTTCCCGAAATTCGAAATCGAAATCGAAAGGTTTTTTTTAAGTTCGTTCTGGGATTGCTTACAGAGCAATCTCTTCGCCGGCCCCATGTTTTCTTTTTGAAACGTATCAAAGCTATTTGGGGGCCTATACATGTTAAAATTAGTTGCTCTTCCGTTTGTTTATATTTTTTTTAATAAATTTCTTATAATATATATATATATATTGTCTTATTTCATCTTGTTTTACATCTGTTATTTTATCTCTTCTTTGGGGTATTTTAAAAGTCAAGTATTAATTTTGGATTATAATAGAACAATAAATAATAAAAAAAAAATTTCGATAATCCAACCTTTCATCTTTTAACAAATCTGTACAAAACAACAATAAATAAGACGGATATAAGATGCTATATAAGTATGTATATCAAATTTAAGCAATTCCAATTTTAAATTTCAAAAATATTAGTTTACACATTGTGAAATATTTTTTATTACTGTTACAATGTCAATGTAGGGTACTTTTAGTCGTCTAGATATTTAACCTTTATTATTCCTTATTAATAAATTGAATATAACTTGGTGTCATTGAAATGCTAATATTTTTAATTATCATTTAATTTGTCTGCTAAACTATAAAGCAGTTTCATAGTTCCGAAAAAACCCACAACAATAATTTATTTTTCTTGTTTGTTGAGTTCTTATTTAGAGCAATTATAGCACCAACAATTTTACATAATACTAATTTAAATAAAACGTAGTTTATAAGAATTATTACAATATGAATTTACTTTTATTCATTAAATATATCTGAAGAATATATCGGAAAAATCAACGTGAATGCTAAAAGTTCAATAAAATAACATTTTTTTGATTACTATAATAACTCCAAGCCAAAACAGTCTAATTTCAATTAGAAACATGCTATATTAAATGATTAAAGTTGATTGAATTCAAGTAACTAAATTAAAGATAAAATAAAAATATTTTTTAAATTTTATTCGGGCGTTCAAATCGTATTCGTAAAAATTACAGGCCGAAATTTCTTCTAAGTACTATAACTAAAACTAAAACCTGGTAAGAGTTAATTGAACGATAACGTAACGAACAATGCAACAATTATTTACATGTAACTTACTAGAAGAATGTTTCTTTGTTTTCTATCCAATTAAAAAAGAATCTCTGTTTTATTCGGTAACAATATGCAATTCATTATTCATCTCTAAAAGTTGAAAAACAAATATAAATACATTTTGCTACTTATAAAGTTGTTATACAAATAATTTTGTAGATTTATGTAGCCTCAGTGGAAATTAATATTCAAAAACAATTTTTAAAACTTCTCCTGAATTACTCTATGCTACATTTAAATAAAGCTATATTTTCGTTATAATTTCATTATAATTTCCACTAGTACTAATTTGTGCAAGTAAAATTCTGATAATAACATTTTTTAATTAAATTATCATAACATTCGTGAAACGCAAAATCTAAAAAATTAGAAAAGTTTTAATGACTAATTTTAGAATTGTATCTGTATTCCCCATCCCCAGCATTTTGTTTCCATTTTTCTTTAAGTATTTTTTATTCCTTGTCTGCAGCTATATTTATTATTCTAGTTCCTTTAGTTCGTCTTATATGGCAGTCTTATCTTACATTAAATTTATACATCATCAATAACTGCCATTCTGCAAAGTGTTCCAAAAATTTTCGCCCATAAATTTTTTTTTATATATACCCTTCACAAATGTCACTATTAAAGTTACCGTCGCAAGATTACGATATATGACATAATGAAAATATGGATTATTTGAAATATTGCCTTTTAATGGTAACCGTGTAGAACATATAACGTAATTAAATGTACATAATATTTAAACGGCTCAGCGTTATACGGAGATTCAAAAGAAATCTATTTCTCATATATTTTATTTTTAGTGTTCTTGGAACGCGTCTTCAGTACTACATTTCTCCAATTAGTGAATTGTCGACGGTGGGAATGGTCAGCAAAAGTAAGCACTTGCGTTAGTTCAGTTTGTAGGCAAAGGTCCAGGCCTTTACTAATTATTTTCTAAAATGGGCTTCCCGAAATTTCCAATTGTTGTACACGATTCCCAGTTGATGTCTTTGGATTTGCAGCGGCACTTTGAATAACTATGACAATATTCCCATGGGATGTTATCCTATGCTAATATTCACAAAGTCTTGCGTTTACTACTGGTTCAGTTTCATCAACTTTGTAATAAATCTTGGAACAGTTGATTTATTTTATGCCCACGAAATTTTATGAAATTTTTGTACCACCTATGTAAAATGTTAATCAAATTTGCAATTCGTTTTAATAATAGTAACTTGATATTCTTTCATAAAGCGTTCTATGAGTATTAATTTGTTGAAGTATGGTAGTTGCCGATCGCAAACCAAGACAAAGGCGCAAAGTTTAAATCTCACTTTGGGCCATTTTTTAGCAATAACTAAAATTTAATAATCGACAAATAAAGCTACTGAAATTGACAACAAACACAAACGTTATAAATGTTCAAAATATAAATAGCAAAGTACTTAAAATCACACAAAAATAATTTAATTATTAATTGGTTGTAGATATATCAGCTGTGTAAAGAAGGTAAAGTACTGGTCCGAAAACTGGAGAAAATGGGGAGAATGCCTGTCAGTTCTTCTTGTTCCTTAACTAAAAACCATCTGCAAGTAGGATTTTAGAATTTCGTAGAAAAGGTGTCGTAAAACTTTCTTAATTTTATAATGTAGACCCTCGTGCCAAACTTTGTCGAATGTTAGTTTGACATCGATAAATACCCCTGAGTAGTATCTTTTGCATTATAGATCGTTATTTATCTTTTTAACAATTCTGTGTACCTATTCTACTGTGCTGTGGTAATGAGTTATCTTTAATTCAGTATTGGCTTAAGTCATTTAGCAGTAACTTTTTGTATACTTTCGATAGTACAAATAATAGGCTTATGGTTTAAATAATTAATCCCGTTTATAGCTTCTTTATTATCTACTTTGTTACCACTAAAGAAAAAAAATTAAATAATTTGTGTACTTCTTTTTATTGCTGATTTTTTATTTCTGTTTGCTCTAACAGACATTCTCAGGCAAGCAATATATATCTTATATCCTATTTCTTTGAATATGCATGTTTCTACCTTAATAGTCCCCCTTTGGTTTTTATATATTATTTTTTATGATTGTGAATTATCAACAGTGTATTTAATATAAAATAGAGTTCAGTTTGAAGTTTGTCATTTGCTAAATTGTGTCAGAACCTTTGTATAAAAAATGATTACCAAATGAGATGTATTGTAAAACTTTCCCGTCCGACCCTTTACTTTATGTTAAAAATTTGTTTTCTATTTTTCTATACTAGCTTTACTTTTTATAGAATAATAAGGTCTTCACCATTTTTCATTTCTCTAATATAGCTTCTATAATCAATCATTAAGTTAACTAAATATTAACTGTTCTATTTTTTTTATTGAAAATTCCATTAGTTCTATAAGAACACCATGGTTATTTATTTGCTTCATTATATTTTTAGTAAGATAAGGAATTATATTTATTTTATATTCATATCGGGTAGAAATTTGAGCTAAAGTTTACTGTTGCACTAATATACCTTGTCATCTCTTA
The DNA here is from genome assembly GCA_036346155.1 of Sinelater perroti. Classification (NCBI taxonomy): domain Eukaryota; kingdom Metazoa; phylum Arthropoda; class Insecta; order Coleoptera; family Elateridae; genus Sinelater; species Sinelater perroti. The sequence goes on from JARFIY010000001.1 coordinate 74,350,699, forward strand.
TGCAACTTTTGTATTTATCTAATTATCAAAATTTGTAACTGTTATACTTATTTATCTTCTAATTTGCTAGTCACATTAGTCTTTGAAAACGATTTTTCTTATTACTTCATGATATACATATTACTATTTCACATCTTTGTTTTCATATCTTATACATCTTTGTTTTTTCAGATTATTTTATTATTTTTCCGGTTATTTCTGTTAATTAATCAAGCTTTAGTTTAAAGTCGTACACATACATATTTATGTTTACGTAATGCTACTACTCCCCTTTATAAACTGACAGACTGAACGTTTTGATGTATACAGCACAATTTTTAACCTATAGAATAATAGAATTTGGTTCAATTCCTCTTAAAATATGTTACCGTCTGTAATACTTCAGTGGAAATTAATCTTAAGATGAATACTATTGGTCAGTGGATATATCTGCACTTAACAATTATGGAAACTCAAATGCAATCTACGTTTTCGCAGAGCAGATTTTATAAACATCTACTTAAATATGGCTGTCGTGTATCTCTAAATAGTATTACATCCGGCAAACTTCAAGGCGACCTTGATTTACGTTCCACGATTACAAGAAAATGAAACGTGCTATGAGTTTTTACTTTTTAGTGAAAGTAGAGAGCAGTACACGCAGTATAAACGCCAGTTTTTCTTTTTTTTAATGAAGCGCCGTTGAAGATCGAAATGATTTCTTTAGGAAAGTTTGCGTATTGTGAGGTCATGAGCACAATTAATAAGCGGGCGTGCATAGATTAAAAATGGTACCGCCGGCGCTAGCGGCTGCTGACAGCTCTGCAATTTGGAGTTACTGAAACTTGGAACAGTATCATTATTTATATTAATCCATTGCAGAGTCGGTAAACGTCTAATTAGCGCTCACCACCGCCGGGATCCTCTATTTCAAGCACCTGTGTGGTACTTAGAAGCTCCTAACTGGGTTATCTGTGGAGAGGAGGCCTAGTTATTGAATGTTCCGCGCGACCACTTTCATTGTTAACCATCCACTATCACTCTCTCCTGCCCGTCGGGTGTTGTACTCACCTAGTGCGCTTCTAAGCGCAGCTGGATATGCCAGTGTCTATGGACTTCCAGTTGCACGCGCTGCTACTGCTGTGTCTTGCACTGTGTGGGTCAATGTCAGCGGTACAAGGTAACAAACATGCGGCCGTATATTGCGACAAATTCAGACTTTTCGCCGAAACAACTGTTTTTTGTGCAGAGTGCGGTACTAGCGTCCGACGCTCCAGACAGCCTCGTGGCGGTTCCTTGGGGCGCATTATTCATGGCAAGCAGAGCGTGCGTGGGGCCTGGCCTTGGCAGGTACTATTAACTATTACGAAATTGATTTTTCCGATCACGACCTACGGCGAATGTCAAGCAGGTTTCCTTGCAATTGCTTCATCCACAATTCGGCTTCCTGGGGCACTGGTGCGGGGGAGTACTGATATCGCCGGAATGGCTTCTAACTGCAGCTCACTGCATCAGCAAGTAAGCAAAATCGCACCGCTAAGCCGTTTCTCTTACGCAACGGTGATAGTGAGAGTGCACAAACGCCTGCAGCGAACAAAATCCATGAATAATTTTGAGCCATTAAATGTTTTCGTTATAGCGACTTATTCAATTTACCCCTGGCCGCACTTTGGACTGCCGTTTTAGGGGATTGGGACCAGGAAGTCGAGGAGTACTCGGAAGAGCGCATCCCGATAGAAGAAATCATATTGCACGAGCGGTTTCACAACTTTCAGCATGACATTGGTACTAAGTGAGAAGCTTCTTATTTTATTAAATTAATAATTACGGCAATTATCGCTTGCCAGCATTGATGAAGCTTTCTCGACCGGTAAAGGTAGCCGGACGTAGCCGGATACGTGCCGTGTGTTTACCGACAAGACGGCTGACGCATAACCAAACAGATCTATGTATTGCTACGGGTTGGGGAAGAGATACTGAAGACGGTCCTTTAGCCGGAAAACTCCTGGAAGCTAAAGTACCGGTTCATGATAATGCAGTCTGCAGAAAAAAGTACAGTCATGCGGTAACGATTCGATCTGGCCATTTATGTGCCGGTCATTTGGATGGATCTAGTGGTACATGTGTGGTAAGTAAACATTAAAAACATTAAAGAAAGTTTCTCACTAAATACCTATTAGGGTGATTCCGGGGGTCCATTGCAATGCGCTTCAAGAGACGGAAAATGGATTTTGGCTGGTATAACTTCATTTGGTTCGGGCTGTGCAAAACCTGGATTTCCAGATGTTTATACCAGGCTGTCCTATTATTTACCTTGGATTAAAGCAAAAATTCGCCCTTGAATAGCAAAATCAATAAGCAAGGCAAGTATAACAAATATTTTATTGTACAAAAATAATACAAAACACTACAATACATTTATGAATACTCTCAATACACAAACACACATACCAACATGCAAACATTAAAAAATCAGTCTGAATTTTATAAACTATTGTTAATTTAATTCGCCTATTTTTTAATTAAAATATCTGGTTCAAATAATTTTGCTTTTAGAGGAAACACTGGAATCTCACTGTAGTTCACTTTTAGTCCCATATGAGGTTTATGACGAGCATAAAGAAGATGCTGGAGAGTAGCTACGGCAGAACCAAACACCAAGACCACTCCACATAAAGCCAAAATATACATTAGCACTTCCTGTACCACAGGCAAAATGTGACATAATAAGTTAATATATAATTTAACGTTGGGTGGGGGAGTATCAACTGAAAGCTCTACCCAAAATAGTGGTAGTACAAGATTGTGGAACGGTTTTGTTTTTGCGTAATATCTGCTAGGAAGCACTCTAAGATTAATTTGTAGCCTTATTTTTATTTCGATTGGAATGCCTAGTTGAGGATGAATAATCATATAAAATCCGTGCATTGTTTCATTTGGCGACATTCCTTCTATGCTTTCTATCAATAATGGATCTCCATTAAGAAAATGGGGTTGCGACACAGCTATGGGTATATCATAGTAACAGGGTGACATGTCCCCTACACCATTAGGTGGACATTCGTCATCGTTTTTGCAATAGCAGTCATTATCGGAATTATTTTCCTTTCGAGCTAAAAAGCCCTGTTTGACGACGAACAGTAAACCTTCTATTCCATCTTTATTCTGCATTGTACCCTTATTTATTATGGGAAAATGTCGGCAAAATGCATGCCGGTACAGGTTGAAGGTAGTGTTTGGTTGTATATTTTGAGGAAAGATTGTACCAAGAAATGAGCCTTGCACAACATTGCACGATTCCCGTTTCTTAACAGCAGATGCTTCTTTTCCTTCCACATACCCCCACTTAGCCAATCCAGGCGATCCGTTCCAACTTTCAATAGAATTCTGCAGAATGTATTTTTCCGGAAGTACCGACTTCTTTTGTTTATCAATATCGATATTCATAGTAACAATGTTTGTACCATTGTCTAAGGCCATTATCTAAAAAACAAAATAAAATTAGTTTATGAATAATTTTAATCTGCATTAAACGTACTCGATCCACAATTCCAAATTTTGGAAAGTCAATCCAGTTTGGTACAAATGTATTAGCCAAGTTGACAAGGGGATCATCATACCCATACAGGTACTGGTTTATTGTGAGCGTTAAAAATTGTTGAGAGTCGAGAGCGGTAGTAGCAGATAAAACACCCAAGTTTACAAACATTGAAGAATCACGAAGAGATGAAGTTATACCCTGTGATTATCCGAAATAATTAACTAATAAAATCTAAAACAAACTAAGCACATACCAGGAGCGGAACATTTGGGACTAAAATTGTATTAACGTCTGGGTCACCAACAGAGTATTCTGGAACAAATTGCAAAAGCCTACGCGGAACGAATGTCAACGAGCCATTTTCATTGAAGGTTGTGTTCGTATTGTACCAGATCTCCCTAAAATTGGAACAAATTAAATGCATACGACAAACTTGCAACAACGTTTACTTGTAGACATAAGGCCCAATTTCACTGAACCTTAGTTTTTCTTCGCCCTTCAAAAATTCCTCCGAATTAGTAACGTTCATTATATAAAACCGGAGCAGTATATCGTACGGTGGCTTCTTCCACAACTCAAACGCTAGAGATCCAGGATAAAGTGAAATCACCTAAAACAGTCAATTGTAATTGGTTTGCTTGAACACTATTTCTAACACATACTTTAGCGGTTAAAGCTTCTATGGGGTTATATATGAAAATTAAATAAGCCAAACTTCCTAGGGTAGCTCCCAACATAGCCAAGAACAGCAGGCCTGCAATGCAAAGCTGGTTTAGTAATTTTAGCAATAAACAATTTACATTAGTAGCGATATATATATATATATATATATATATATATATATATATATATATATATATATGGATTATTAAGTAATTTACTTTATACCCTAGAACAACTAATATGGACTGATAAAATCATTGTAAACGCGTTACGCTTCGAACTATTGCTGATAATCAGACGCAGGAAGAACAAATTTCTTCTGATTCTTTTAAGGTTTAAATAAGCTGTGCAAATATGAACAAATAGTTTACATTTACAAATTATAGAAGCTTTCTAGCAACACAAAAATTTATTGAAAGGATAATTGTATGATAATCAAGTTAGAGCGCGAAAGGGATAACGTGTTACACTATAAATGTTAATAGAGTTAATATTAGTAACAGATATTTATATACAAGTAATGATATCATTTGTTGATTATACGTTAATGTATTTTAAGAAACAATAAAGCTTTTTATTGTTACAGATGTTTTACAAATTTATTGTGGTAATGTATACATTGAGCAAAGATGTAATTTAATACTTTATATTGTGTTATCCAGAAAGTTCATGCCGATTTCCGCTAGGCAGCGTTGGAACACCACAGTTATACAAAACGCACGATTTGTGTACATATTCATAAGTTAACATTTCATCGCATCTCTAGCAAAAAAGTTTCATGAAATAAATTCACTTGTGCCATTCTTATACTATTTGAAGATGAGAGAAAACAAAGTGCATTTTAGACATGCTTTTCTATTAGCCGAAACACAAAAAAAATCAACAAGAGATATGTGCTGTTTACAGAGAAAGTTCTTTAACTGAAAGAACTGTTCGAAAGTGATTTGCTAAATTTAAAACTGGTGATTTTGACTTTGAAGACCAGCAATGCTCGATTAGACCCTCCAGCAGTGACATTGAGCAAATCAAGACACTGATCAAGAATAACCCGTGATACATGAAATTTAGTAGAAATACTAGAAATATTGAAAACCACCGTCAAAAGGCATTTAGTAAAGCTTGATTATGTAAATTGCTACGATGTTTAGATTCTGCACAATTTGGCCGAAAAAAAAACGTAATGGATTGCATTTTCACCTGTGGCGCGCTATACAAACGCAACGAAAATGCACCGTTTTTGAAGCAATTAGCAGCGGGCGATAAAAATGGATCATACACAACAATGTTAAGCAAAAAAGGCCGTAGGGTAAAAGAAACAAGCCACAATTAACTACCCTTAAAGTCTCTATCTGAGAAAGGTCATGCTTTGTATTTGGTGGATTGGAAAGGAACTCCGTATTGTGAGCCATTACTAAACGACTAGCCTATAAACTCAAGTACTGCTCGCAACTCGAGGAATTAAATATAGCGATTCAGAGAAAACGCCTAGAATTAGTTAATAGGAACGGCGACAAAAATTGTTAGAACTAGGCTGAGGTGTGCTGTCCCACTCGCCATATTTACCTTAGATTTTCATTTATTTAGGACTGCAAAATTCCCTTAACGGTAATAACTTTAACTATATGGAAGTCGTGAAAACCACTTTGAGAAGTTATTCGTCCAGAAAAATGAGCAGTTCTGTAACTATGGAATCTTCAAGTTGCATATAAGATGCAGAAAGGTTATTCAATAAAATGATGAATACATAACTGTATAAATAAACATAGACACATAAAAATGTTGTTTCGGCACAAACTTTCCGAACAACCAAATAATTATGATTAAAATTACACGATAACATTGAAAAGTTGCTGATAAAATATTAATGAAATGATTAGAATAACAGTAAATAATAGTTATCAGTGTAACCATAAATTGATAACTTTACTACATTTCTGATAATATGGCTAAACCTTAACTTGTTTGCTGAATTGGCATTTATTTGACATTTTTTTGTTTATATGATAATTTTGCAGCTTTATACGGTCGAACCGGAAAAGATGAATGGAATATTAACAGCACGCGCAAACTTATGGGGATATCTGCAACAGGTTTGCGGCACCTTGGCCAAGATTACAAACGGCACCTTGAATGTTGACCGTCAAAATTACGGATTCTGCGGCAAGCGCCGTTTCTTCTTTAAAAGCACGTATGTCTAGCGCGTTTACGTAAATAGTGGATAATTAGACGAGGGAGAAAAACAACGGCTGCATTGACCCATATCGCTTAATTATTCTCAGGGCACAAACGAAACTAGAGCGCAAAATCGCCAGAAGGTTAATAATTTATGAATTTCTAGTGATGCATTCTGGAAAGGACTTATGTGTTGTGCAAAATTATAGGTTGTTTCTTAACAGGAGTTGAGGTGTTGTTGACAGATAAGTAAGCAAATCAGTAACAATGGGTCGTGAAGTATTTTTTCATTTCAAGTAGTTTATTTGATTTTACAAAATCAGAGCGCCTGTGTTTGTATTAATTTGTTTATTCTCTCTTTATCTGGTGATAATATAAATAGATGCTCCGGTTATAAGTTTAGTAAATTTAGGAAAGTTTATTACGATTTAATGTTTGATAAAATGTGAAAATACTGAAAATCTGAACATACACAAGCTTTTTCAACGTGCAAATACACGAAAAACTCATTAAAATAAAAATATTTAATACTTTTGTTATTATCACTAAAGTATTGTGGTTATTATCAGTTTGTCAATTAACTTCTAATTATTGCTATTTGTGATTTTAAGTGCATAAGCAGGTTTTAGTTAAAACAATATCTCTGTGCTAAAGATTAATTAAAATTCACTACCTTGTACCGTCAATGGCCTTGCAACTATTAAATTGCCTGATTTACTGGATCATTTACTAATTTTTTAAAATAAAATAACTGACTGCATTTTAAGTGTTACTGATTGTTTGAAATTTAAGTTATTGCTATTAAACACTTACGTGCATTTTTAAAGTAGTGTAACTCCATGGCCAATCACTCAAAAATCAGCAGACCACTCGATGAAGCACCTTCCACGGCAGAAGTATTGTGTACGTATGCTCGTTTAGTTCATTCAAAATCAGTTGGTCGAAATAATTAATATTAATCGGCACCTACTCGAAGATCATGTATAAATGATCGTTGCATTTGAGGCTAGGGGTTTTAAGAGTAAGTGGACGACAGTAAGCCCAAAAAGTAGGGGAACGTCCATCGTCATCTCCCCTCCAGAGGCGCTCCTTGTGACGCGTTTCGACCGTCCTTCGAAAACTTTGATCCTGCACCATACACTTTTATCATAATTAGGTTCTTCCCATGTCTTTGTTACGTATTGCGGCAGGTGCGCGAATCGCCAATGAAATGGCAAGTGTAAACTAAATGCGAGTACATAAAAGGCCCCTGTCCTGTGCGAAGCTGATTTAGTATGATGTGCACACGCTGCTGCGCGAGGTCATTTATACAGATATCTAAAAATTGATAGAATTTGTCCAGAAACTAAGCTGCTGATAATTTATAAAAAACATACAAGGACAGGGTTAGCCTGTTCTGAAAGAAGTCATAAGCACTGGTCTGAATAAAAATTATTAACTTGAAACGCGTATAGTTGATTTATTACTATTTTTATATAGTGTTATTAAAACACCTTTAAAAACGTTAATAATTGTATAAATATTAAAAACTATAAAAATGCATTTTAAGATTGTTTGTTAAGAAGCATTTTACAATTTTATTAAATTTATAATCCTTTAAAGTAATTTACGGTTCGTGCAGGTGAAAGCGTATAAATAATTTTAAGGGGTTTTGTTAAAAAAACGTAAATTAGATGTCAATAATAGTCAACCACATTTTGGAATTATAATCAAAATGCATTCGAATTTGGTTTACGCGAACATCAGATCACAACGTCACAGAAAGATCCTTGAATGCTGCACAAAACGACATACATTACAGTGTGTAGACTGATAAATATTTCAGTCAAATTAAGGTTATCTATTTTTTTGTTATAAATCTACACGTGTTCTAGCGTTTTTAAATTGTTGTCAAGATATCAAATTTACACTGAAGTTTTTGCTCATTGACGCTAATAGCAGATATTGTTTGGAGAACGTAATAAACTAAATTACAGCTTAACACAATGAGAAATGACGCAATAAATTAGCTGCTTTTTGCATTATATGCTAACTATAATTATCTTTTATTTGACTTAATTTTAAATCATTTCACGTACATCAACGCCAGGCTGTAAAATCATTCAAGAAGGTTTTTTCAAATGTTAAGTAATATTGTATAATACACAATGTTGCAGGAGTGATAGGTAAGCTGCTAAATAAAAAGATGTAATTTGTACAAAAACCTAAATTTTTAAAATAAATGTAATGAAAATGTGATAAACATTCCCTAATGAATATAAGGAGACATTTTTTCAATATATTTAAATACTATATATTTAATAATATTAGAATTGTAAATATTGATTGTATTATTTATTTACTAGTAAAATTCTAAATAAAAAGATTTTAAATTTTAAAAGATTATATATAAATTTTTTTTATTTAAAGTATATCTAAAGCAACAAATTGTTATATACAAATAAGCATTAAAAATTATGAAGCATACTTTATTACACGTTCCTATTACACAGTACATTTTTAGTAATCTAGATAAACAGAACTACTAATTTAACAATGTTTTGTTAGATTTTAACATACCACAATTTGGACGTGTCAGAAATTAGTCAAAACATTTATTTATTCTATTGTGTAATAGAGTGTTTTATTTTTATTTTCATATACAGTTTGTATGAAAATAACGTTGCTGTCGTCGTTTGGCAAAGAAGCACCGCAGCGCCATCTATGTTAATTTGTTTAAATATTTATTTCGTGCTCTTTTGCACCACATATAATTTGTCGGCATATTTTGTTGTTGATGTCAGTAAATTTATTATCTTTACAATGAGTGCAAAATTCTTAAAGGCATACGAGGCAGTGTTTTTGTGAGTCGTGCCAAAGTACCAAAAAGGAATACGAAAGTTGGAGGCTTTCATTAAGAAGTAGATAAAGTGATGGAGGTTGGGTATGTAGAAACAACGGAGAAAGATAATACGACCTTGCGTCTCTTCAAAGTCAAGCCACATCTTTCGCTGCGCTGTGTCCAAATAAAAATCCGCAAGAAAGAATTCAGGTCTCTCTAAATACGGTTCAAAGTCGCCTGAGTAAAAAAACTTTCTTTTCGATCAATTTTAAAGAAACCTTTAATGTCAAAAAAACATGTCTATAAATGATTGGCATGAGCACAGAACAATTTGAATCGAGATTTGGACCTTATCAAAATCGTAGATGGCGAAGAGTAATAGGATTCTACAGCGCTCAGAGCATTCTATAAAATTGCATGTTTGGGGATGCTTCCGTTTCTGTTTATGTACAATTTAAATGCTGAGAAAATGTACACTATCCACGAGAAATGACTGCTGATGCCTGTTGAAAAATGTTTTAGTTTTGAAAGAATAAGTTGGTTGCTACAAGAAAACAATAACCCTGAAAATCTCAGTAAACTGTGCAGTGCGGGAAAAGAACGACATATCGTCACTACACTGAAATGGTTATCATTGTCTTCATATGTTAATCCCATTAAAAATTTGTGGTCGTACAAGAAAAAATCCGTGTACATAATAAAGCAGTTGTCATTACACATTAAGAAAATATGGCAATCTTTCCCAAATGATTATGCAGAAAACCTCATTGAAAGCATGGAAAATAGATGTAGAACTATAATCAATAATGAAGGTGATTGAACCAAATATTAAGTAATTGGGTAATAGATTATGTATAGGTCAATAACAGAAAAAAATATATCTTTATTTTTATTCTTTTCAACTGCCACTTTATCATTGAACAAATTGTACGCATTATCACTAAATGCTTTTTGTGGATATTATCTAACAAGGTAGTCAGTAACTGGTATATTATTTTAATCTTCATACGTTATGTTCTTCTTCGAATAAGCCCGCGGTTTGTTTACTTATCCGATTACGTTCCCATCTTTAATTTCTTGGGAAGTGGAGGCTCACGATTCTAGTCATCGCTTCGGTGGTCTGCCAGGTCGTATGCGAATTAGGGGCTTCTCATCTCTTCTTATACTTACAAATCTGTTCTTCTTTCTCTGAACCCATCTCACTATATCTGGTATGTCGCATGTTTGTCATATTACCACATTTGGGATTTTGTCTCTTAAGGTGTGTCCAGTTATTCGTCATAGAACCTTAATTTCGATTGTTCTTAGCATGGGTTTAGTTTTGTGCGGTACCAACTCTGATTTCGGCAGCAAATGTGATTATTGGTCCCACACAGAATTTATATATACGTATCTTACTTTCTTTTTGTATACGCAAAAGGAGAGTATATATTATAACAATACACGTATGTTTATCTTTTAATGCTGCAAATATTCTTGTCTTACTTCCCTAATACTATATTGACATGTTGTCAGATTTACTCACAGATACTGGAATGACATGACTTGTTCAATTATAGTGTGGTCTATGGCCAATTTACAGCGAATTGGGTTTTTTGATATACCTATGGCCTTTGTTTTGTGTAACGATAATTACGTGTTCTATTTTGTAAAGGTCTGATAAAAATTCTGTAATAATTTTTGTAATTCATTTTTGTTTTCAGATATTATTACCGCATCATCCACGTAGGAAAATATTTTTATCTACCCTTTAGTACTTTTATATCCTTGCCCGGCTGTTTTGACATTATAATGATTTTATCACAAGATCAAACAACAGTGGAGTTAGAGAGTCACACTTTTATATTAATTCTGTCAAGTTGTTGTTAATTAACACCTTTCTCATCGTGTTTATGTTCTATTCTTGTATTACCCTAATTGTTTCAAAATGTTAATAACATTTGCTAGTCTAATTCGGTCGTAGGCTTTGGTCAAATCTATGAAACATATAATCGCTGGTTTGATAAATTGCATAATTATATATATGTTTATATTCCGGAGTCAATAGTCTTCTAATCGGATCTCCGAAGGGGACAGTTTAGAAGAACGCTATAAGAATTGGTACATGGAACGTACGAAGTATTTACGAGCCTGGTAAAATGCACAACGTAGTACAAGAAATGAACAGAATGAACTTAAACATTTTAGGTATTAGTAATACAAGATGGCCAAATACTGGTCAAAAACATACAAAAAATGGTACGATATATTTTTCAGGAAACGACGACCCTAAACACTTATGCGGTGTAGCAGTTATTGTGTCAAAAGAAGTAAATAAATCAGTAATAAATTTCACCCCGATATCAGATCGAGTCATGCTGCTACAATTGCAGACTAAGTACTACAAACTTAACATAATTCAGACATATGCTCCTACTGAAGACAAATCAGAAGGTGAAGTGGAGGAATTCTATGCACAAATTAACATCATCCTGCAATCAGTCAAAGCTTGTGATATTACTGTAGTGTTAGGTGATTTCAATGCCAAAATTGAGAGAGGCGAATGCGACAAATGCTTTGGAAAATATGGACTGGGAACGAGGAATGACAGGGGCGACCGCTTATTACAATTCTGCCAAGAGAATAATAAAGAACACGTTTTATCAACATACAAAACACCGACTTTACACCTGGAAGTCACCACAAGACAAAGACAGCAGAATAGTAAGAAATCAAATTGACTATGTTCTTATCAACGAAAGATATAAGAATGTTATAAAAAGTGTAAAAACCTACCCTGACTACTAAAGTCTCATCCGATCACAACCCAGTGATAGTTAGAGCAATAATTAAACTAAAATCGAGAAAAATAAAACCAAGAGAAAACAGAATAGATGTCCATCAGTTAAAAAATCAACAAATAAAACAAGAACTACAAAACAAAGTAAATTCTAACCTAAGAAATATAGAACTAAATACAACATTGGACACAAATGAAAAATGGTAAAAGTTTAAGAATGCACTAATGAAACCATGCAACGAAATACTCTGTGAAAGGAAACAAATAATAAAACACGAGCGAATGACAACAGAAATACTTCACCTCATGGATATAAGAAGAAGTCATAAAAATAACAACACGGAATATAAGAAAATCCAAAAACAAATACGTACAGAGATAAGGGAAGCAAAAGAAAAATGGTATAAAAGTAAATGCGAGGAAATAGAACAATTACAATTAAAATACGATAACTTCAATATACACAAGAAAATAAAAGAGCTCGCAGGAATACAGAAACATAAGAAAGCAAATGTGTTAATGAACAAACATCTCTTATAATATAATTGTCTTATCTAAAAAATTTACTTTCTTTCTAAATTGAATTCTATCTCCTAGACGCTTCAACCGATTTCCTTGAAACTTGACAAACACACAGCTAGAATTAATCGACAAAAGTTAGCCATTAAAAAAAACCGTTTTGAATTATTTAAATATTTTGATTATTGTCGCAGAAACATGTGGAAATTTACACGGCTTCGTCGACGAAGCCTGCAGGGTCATTAGAATATTAAACAAACATTCTGTTACTGTTTCCAACATTAATCTATAGAAATTAAAATTACTGCAAATGTAACGTAAAACGTAAAATTTAGGTCATTATGAACGAGCGCATAAGCTTTGCATTAATTCAAATTATACATTATGTATTTCCTATGGGACAAGTTCACGTCCACCATGAATGGGCGTTAAATTGTTCCATGTTTCTGATCCAGAAAAAAGCCGGACTAATTAAAATTTATACGTTCGCATTGCAAAAAATTTGAGAAGGCGGTGAAAAATTGTCATCAGGAAGCCAAAAATATTTTTTGGCGGGCAACTCCTAGTAGAAGAATAATTATAAATACCGAAGAAAAATTAGACGAGTGGAAATATTATATCGAAGAATTATTTGCAGACGACAGGCATAGAAATATAGTAGAAATTCAACAAGACCACAACGGGCTAGAAATAACCAAAGAAGAAATAAAGTACGCCATTAAAGAAATAAAATATGGAAAAGCACCCGACCCAGACGAATTGACATCAGAAATAATTAAATTGATCTAGGAAACAAACCTTAACATCATACAAGAAATATTCAACAGGTGTAATACCGAATGACTGGCTAGTATCGACCTTCGTAACCCTCCCCAAAAAACCGAATGCAAAATTGTGTACAGACCATCGTACAATGAGTCTTATGAGCCATACTCTGAAAATCTTTTTGAAAATTATACATCGCAGACTATACAAAAAGTTGGAACAAGATATCAGTGAAACAGTTCGGTTTCAGAGACGGACTTGGAACGAAAGAAGCCTTGTTTGCTCTAAACATTTTAATACAACGGATATGGATCAAGACCTATATATTTGTTTTATTGGTTTCAACAAAGCCTTCGACAAAGTACGCCACGAACAACTAATTAAATTACTACAAGAAAATAATATAGACATGCGAGATATCAGAATCATTAGTAACTTATACTACGATCAAAAATCAGTTATAAAAGTAGACGACAATAGCACTGAACACATAGAAAAAAAAGGCGTTAGGAGCGATATGTGTCACCAACACTTTTTAATATGTACGCAGAAGAGATAATGAAGAAAACGTTATTATTCGAAACAATAGGCGTAAAAGTGGACGGAATACCAATTAACAATCTAAGATATGCTGACGACACAATCCTGATAGTAACTAGCCTAGAAGACCTACAGATAATACTTGATAAAGTAGTAGTAACAAGTGAAGAATACGGATTTTCGCTAAATGCAAAAAAAAAGACTAAGTATATGGCAGTAAGTAAAACACCGAGAATTTTATATGGAAATCTTTACATAAGCAACGAGCCTATAGAGAAAGTGGAAAAATACGTATATCTGGGTACTATAATCAATAAAGACAACAATTGCCCAGAAGAAATAAAATCAAGGATAGAGAAAGCAAGAGCAACTTTCACTAAAATGAAAAGGGTATTCTGTGCAAGAGATCTTAGTCTAGAGACAAAAACAAGACTACTAAAGTGCTACGTCCTATCTGTGCTATTTTACGGGGTGGAAACATGGACACTGAAGAAAGCAGATGTGAAAAAATTAGAGGCGTTTGAGTTATAGCTATATAGAAGAACATTAAAAATATCGTGGACCGAACATGTAACTAACGTAGAGGTGATGAGAAGAATGGGAAAAGAAACCGAAGTTGTCTTCACCATTAAAAAACGAAAACTGCAATATCTTGGACATGTTAGGAGAGCCAATAGATACCATCTGCTTCCGATAATAATACAGGGGAAAATTCAATGGAGGAGAAGCGTGGGAAGAAGAAGACATTCGTGGATGAAGAACTTGAGAGAATGGTTGAACTGTACTACCAGCCAGTTATTTAGATCAGCAGTGTGAAAAATTCGAATAGCGATGATGATTGCTAACTTACGCAACGAAAACGACACCTAAAGAAGAAAAAAAAATGTATATATGGCATCTGAAACTGGGCTGGTTTTTCTAAATCCCTGCTGATCTTCATTAATTGTGATGTATTTTAAGATTATGTTTTCGATAGTGTTATAGAAGAATGCAAAACAAATAACTAAATTAAACTAAAGGCACATAACGTACACGAATAGAGGAATAATAAATTTATTCCGAAAAATAAATAAGTTAATCACACGGGCTGCAATACTATGTGTACTAGGTGAGATCTGAAGTTTGTATCATACAATTTGAAATTACAATATACAAAACTACTGTATATCGTTAGTTCAATGACTTTAATTGTGCTCGTAGTTCGCTAGTGCCAGCAAACATCGACGTCGTGCCCGAATTGATAAAAGAAGATTGTCATGTGGTTTATCGTCAATTTAAGTTTACTAACACACTAGTATGTAGACATTCGATATTGTATGTACATTTAACCGTAAAAATGCTGTGTACGCGTAGGATACCGCAAAAGTTAACGATCGCTTAAAAACGGCTTGAGTCGATTAGTCGAAAGAATGCTCAAGAAGCACGATCGCCGTGCTTCTAATGCCGTTTACAACATAATTACAGGTGGAAAAGTAAACAGCAGTTTGTAAAGGGTTTTAAGACGACTCAAACCCAACAAAAGTCGTTCGCGCTTGAAGCACTTCGAAACTATATGTTTTTTTTTGGAAAAACGGAACACGTCGCAAGAGGATTGTAATACGGTCAATCCTGAATTATATACAACCATTTGTTTGCTAGTAGTCTTCGGAGAAATAAAAAAAATCAACACCCTACTTCTGATCATTCTCCACCATGACACTGCAAGCTGACACACAAAAAACTGGATTTTTGAGCACTCAAAACATCAAATTGATGAGTCATTCGCTATACAGTCCTGATTTATTCCTAACAATTTCTGTTTGTCCCCACAAGTGAAGAAAAAACTGCGTGGATAACAATTTTTGACGCCGAAAGGGGCGGTTGATGCGTTGAAAACTCATGTTCCGGAGATGCTTGATTCTCTCAAAAAAGCTATAAAAAATTATTACAGCGTACGCGACAATACATTGACCGATAGTAATATCTTCAAAAACGGTAAAAAAGTTTCTAGTAATAAACATTTGTTTTTGTTAGTTTTTTGCAATCGATATCGTGCAGTCCACGTACACATAAAATATGTTTTAAGTGCACACTGTGGAGTAAAGATGCATATTAATAGAAAATTATGTAGCTCAATATCTTCACTGTTATTTTCAGTAAAATTTTAAAATTGGATATGCTCAACATCAAACAGTTCCTAAAATAGAATAAGTTATGTAACAGCACAAGCTACAGAGAAGCTTTACTTATTTATTACTGTGTTACGCTACCAATTTAAGAAAGAAGTACTGAATGATATGAAATGGTCAGTTTGAACGTTTACATGCTAAAAAATGCTCAATTCTCAAAGTTTTGAAAAGCAAAGCTTTTAAACAGATGTACAAGGCGGATTTTAAAAAAAAAACAAATTTTCTAACTCTTACTTGCACATGTCAACACATTTTTTCCAACGTTCTGGAAGCATCCTGATGCCTTTTTCAAAAACAGGCTTTTGGTTGGCGGCTTATTCACTCCCGAACCGCACCCCTTAAAAGTTTGATTTGAGTCTTCTCAACAAGTAGAAGTCACTTGGGGGCAAATCAGGACTGTATGATGGATGTGACAGAAGATTTCATTTCAATTTCCGGAGAGTTTTCATTGTTGTTTTGGCCGTATGGGGGCATGCATTGTCTTGAAGGAAGGCTGTCGTTTTCCACTTGTCTTCCGCTTGGATTGGATCTTTTCCTTTACCTTATGTTACCAGGTCTGAATTATAAGTTGCATTGGCTGTTCTGGCATCCGTTAGAAAGTTTACCTGATAACTCCTTATCAGTCCCAAAAGAACGTTGCTGGGTTTTCGGAATGAAGTAGTGCACCCACGTTTCATCGATGCATTATCTTCACCTTCAAACTGCTGTAGGAGACGACTACCAGCTTGCATGTTCATCATTTTGTTCACATCCGTCAAAGTGGATGGTATTCAACGCGTATGCACTTTGCGATAGTGTAAGTGATTTTTCACGATGCTTTCTACATTACTAACACTGATGGACAGCATTGCTTCAAGTTTCTTGATAGTGCATCTGTTTGGTTCGGTGACAGATTGTCGCGGCCGACGATCATGAACATCGTTCTCCGCGAACTTTCTGAGGCACTTGTTTGAGTAGTATCAAACACACAGGTCTGTAAGAGACACTCTTTTCCATACTGTTGTTGGAGTTTTTGATAAATTTCAGCAAATGGGACGTTTTCTCCAACGAAGAATTTGTTCCTGTTCCAAACAGGACTGAACAAGTTCTAGCCCGATGACAGCTGCTGCGGAATGCGGCTTGTTTACACAAAATCAGTCCCGGTCATAATTAAACCACCTTACATATTTACATAATTTAGAAAGTTTAAGTGACCTCGCCCAATTAAGATTAGTAAATTTGTTATCATATATTATAAAAAGTTACTCATTTATTAATACAAATAGTACAATTACTATGTTTACACTCGATAATGATAAGATAAACCCAATTAATGTTTAAGAAATATAGACACTAACATCAAAAAGCAAGAAGCACATAATGTAGTGGTAAAAGCCTAATTTTTTTTCTTGGGAATACAGATAAATCATGAGTACAATAAAATCATTTTTAATACTCAACATCTCAGACAGTAACTTTATAAATATGTCAATTATTATTACTTTATTTCTATTATTACAAGCACCGAAGCATTTTGTTCAGATTAACATCAGTACCAAAGTGAAAATAATTATAGCAGTTATTATCTTTCTTTTGTAAAAGTTACAATATACACACCGAAGATAAAAAACTACTATAATAAAGATAAAAGGTTCGACAAATTTTAATGGTTTATGGTTGATTTGAAGTGGTATATTAAAAACTTTCTCTACACCTTATTTGCAAACTTTTTGTGCTGAAGATATTCGCTTTTGAAAGTAAAACTGACAAAGAATATATATGGAATAATTACTATCAACTTCGTTGAATTCAAATAGATGACATACTGAAAATTCGCAAGGTATTTTAGACGACTTTCTATAAAAATGGTTATCTGGAGTTTGATCACTGACAAAAAATTCATCTTAATAACTTTCACTTGAAGTATTAGTGAATATAAGTATTATGCATGTTAGGTATTCGTGTAACTAATTTAATATTTGGTTGTTTAAAAAAAAATTATGATGGCTCGCTCTTTTTAAACATTTACAGAAGGCAGCAGCGGTGATCATGACAAGTTATTGATCTTTACCAAATCTGTTAATACTAGAAGATTAGTCTTAGTTACTCGGCACTCAAGTGTTGATGTAGCGAGCAAAGCAAAAAGAAGCAAAGCAAAATGTCCAATCAACCAAACGTTGTGGAATTATATAAAAAGCAGTAAGAATCCCTTTACTCAAATAAAAATGAAACACCTCGTCCTCTAGATGATTGTTATGCAAACATATTTTCGAAATCAACCAACAACTAGCTTAAGATTATGGAAAGTCAAATATTGTGCTTATCAGATAATAAAAATCTCTTGGCTTCCATGTGTTTATTTTCATTTTTTTTACCATTATAGAAAGTTTGTCCTCATTTATCGTCCACTTGTGTGCTATCCATTTTAATTGGTGTTCAATCAAATAGACAATAACGACAGCAGAAATAAAATATCTGAGATATTTACCAATAGTAATAAAGATAGAAAAACACCAGTTAAAATGGACAGCACACAAATGGACGATAAATGAGGACAAACTTTGTATAATGGTAAAAAAATGAAAATAAACACATGGAAGCCAAGAGAAAAGCTGACAAGAGAATGGAAAGGAAAATGGAAGAGGAAGGAAATATAATTTCAAAAATACAAAGAATGATAAAAGATAGAAAAACATACAAAAAAAATGAACAAAACACTGACATATAATATGATATATATATATATATATATATATATATATATATATATATATATATATATATATATTGTATATATATATATATATATATAAATTATTATTATGCAATATATAACAGGTTGTAAAAATTATTTACCACATCAAAAACTTAAAACATGACTATAAAATGAAGTGTTGCTAAAATCCTCAGGTACTTTTTCCTGATGTTTCTAAGTTGATATGCGATAGGTTAACACTAAATTTAGAAATCGAACTGACACTACTGTAATATTAGTGCAGTAGCCGATGTAGCACTGATATAGTTGCTGGATACTACTATACACAAACCTTTAGGAAATTTTAAATTAGAAAAGAATTAGAGAAGAATGTAAAAACCTTGAAATTTTACATACTTTTTCTAGCTTCGTTTCAAATTTTCAAAAAATTCTACGAAGTTTTATATTAAAATCTCAAATAACCGTAGCATTGCATTTGCTTGAATCTAGTTGACGGTCTTCATACCAAGATCTTGATATTTTCGTCAAAATTTCATACAACTTAGTTTTTGGAATTCGCAGTTTATCTTCTAGATCTTGAACTTTCACGTACTTTTACACCTTGTTGATTATAACCCGTACAACTTTATCATTTTTCAATGTTCTGCTTTTCCAGAACGTTAATCACTTTCAACAGACTTTAAATCGTCTCTAAAACATAATTATCATACTTTTGTTTATAGCGCATTGACTAGATTGACTAGATTGATTAGTTTTTGCGAACAAATGTACGTGTTTTACATCAAATTTAAAACGGATTCACTGCTATATTAGTTTAGACATTCCAAATACCATGATCGTGTATTCGCTTACTGGTGACTAACTCTAAACTGATCCGGTCACGAAATGGCTATCTACTCTCATTAGCTGCCAGGTTACATCGGCTGGATGTTGTCCTGCTTAAAATATTGAATGCAAAATCATAAAAACTATGTTTCTTATAAGACTTAATGACAAAAATGCTTCCCCCATTAATGTCTAATTTTATTGTAATTTCACGCTTAAGGGAGACAAAAATTCGCGTTTTATTTTTTCAATGTTCAACTATCAAAAAGCAGAAATTTATGAAAAGGCTTATGAAAGCTAAAAAATTAAAAATTTTATGACGTCAAAAGGTCAAGAATATTTGATTTTGAAATTTTAACTGTTCTTAAATATTGAGAAATTGGATTTATAAATTCTCAAAAGCTCATACCTTCATAGAGGAAAACGAAACTGCGATATTAGAACCTATAAACACTAGGCATGCTGCACATCATTGAATGTAAAACAGAATGAGTATTTTATTTTTATATTTAGAAATTGTTGGGACAATGCTCTCAAGCGTGCAACATATCAATGTAAAGAAAATTAAACAATGTGTTTATTTTTCCTGTTAAATCTTCTCTTACATTATTAAATAAAGGAGTACATTTTAAGCCAGAATCTCAAAACATGTGGCACATTATTGTATAGTGAATTATCGAATACCTTTTATGCTTTTCCGATTGTTGCGGTGATTAAAATATGAAAATATTCTTAATGGTATAAAACTGAATTGGATTAAAATTAATTTTTTTACCCTTTAAAACCCCAAGAGAAGGAATTCGAGGTAAAGTATTGATACAAATATATACATAAAATTTGCGACACATACTTATTTAGCGAGTCAAAGTAGCTCGGGGAAGTCGGATAGCAAAGTGAAGAAAATAACACTTGCAAAGGAAAATAAGGATTACGTGATATAGATAGAACAAAAAGTTTGTCAAGTTCGCAGAAAGGGTGCAGGAAGATTATGAGAAATCAGTATTCAATTGCTAAGAAGACTGTTTAACTGCCCCAGGGCAAATAGACGAGGGCGTTCCAAATTTCTTATGTATGCATATACGTACACACATGCATGCAACCGCACGCAAATATTTTAAAACTGTGACTTTAGTTAGGAGCATTAAAACAAAGCAAAGGGATACAAATATTGTACCTATTAATTTTTAAGTAAAATTAATTTTTATAATTAAATTTTGCGAGAGACAGTAACTCGAATATATTCGGCCTCGGTGTGCAATCGCGGATGCAGCTTATTGCACTTAGGCAAAGTTGTAAAAAAACTTACATCAATTATTTGAATGTGAAATTACTTCCGCATAATTTTTGTTACAGCAAATGTTAATATTCCTGATTTCTATTTTAATATCAATGAAATCACCGATCAGTAATTAAAAACTGGTATTTTGAGAGTGTATTCGTCGTTGGCTAATATCAAATTTTACGATGCCCTTATAAGCAAAAATATATTTTTAAATTTGAGTGGCAGATTATCGATGGCTAGGTTCTAATTGTTTAAACCATATTTATTAAAATATGTCAATTAAATAATTAAATAGGCATGCACAAGTTTTAGAATGTTTACTTTCTAAAACTCAATCAATTTACTACTAAATAATACAGCACTTCTAATAATAAACAGCAATACATTTTTTCTAAACGAAAGTAAAAAAGAAGGTGAATGTTATAAACGGCGTGTAATTTTATGAATAGTCGTATCAGTATTTTAATAATAATAATAATAACAATAATAATAATACTACTGATAATAATAATAATAAACATGGCTCTAACGCTCCACGTGGGTGCTCGGCCCGCAAACTGAAAAGTTAAGGCTCTCATAAGCTCGTCTTCTCCGCCCGCTCGTCGTGCACCGTCTCTGATGCGGGACAATGTGGCAAGCATCACGCCATAAAAACCGCACTATTCCCCTTTGTAAGAAATGAACGCAGAAAACAATTATTTTTAGTAACTGAGTAAGGTCAACCTCTAGACATCACGCGGCTACATTGACACTCATCAACATTTTAAAGAATATTTAAAAGAAGTTTAAAATAAACCTGCAAAGCTTGCAACGCCTAGCGAAGTGGCGAAGCAGTCTCTCAAATTTGAGAACCCTCTAGTTGACCTTTGACCAATCAGTTTCAAAATCACTAGCAAACAAGCCTTTTTGGTCACCTGTCGATTGGTGAAAACAGAATTTGGAAATTCACAGCCGCTCTCGAGTTATTGCTCGGACAGACGGATAGACGGACGGACGGACGGATGGACAAACAACATGAAGTTAGTAAGTGACTCCGCTTCGCTTCGCCACTTAATAATTAGGAAGAAAGGAAATAACTCACTTTGGAACCCAAACGATTGGAAACGATAATTTTAAACGATTTTTCAAAAACAATTTGTAATAAAATTTGGTATACAAATAAGAAATATACACAGAATAATAGAGAAAATAATTTAATTTTAAATAAGCTTTCTATAAGGTAATTAATTTCCCAAAAATAAGGGTGAGTGATTTTTGTGGGACATCATAGATATAAATGCAAAAATATATAAAAAGAGTCTCCCTGGAAAAGGACTTTTTTGGGTTCTGCTCCATAAACAAAGCATACTAGAATATTTCAAGAGAATAAGGAAAATAACCGATAAGAGACTCCTCCGCCACAGGAAGCGCGTGCGAACATCTTTCAACAGGCGATTAATTTGAAAATGAATCGTTCTACAAGTAGTGTAACAGAAAGAAAAACACATGAAAGATAATGAAATTTTTTTAATTATAAGGTAGGTAGTATAAGGACAAAAATAGAGATATGAAAAATGACGAAAGAGATATGAGAACGTGTTTCAAATTAACAAAAAAGCAATCAAATCACTGCAATTTAATTATAAGAACAGACAAAAAATAGAAAAAAACAAAATCGAAAAATTGAAACAAATGACATAAGATATAAACTAGGAAAATACAATATTTAAAAAAATGATTTAAATAAAAGGCTCATAAATAAAAAAAAATAAAATATACATATTACAAACCAAACTAGAAAAACAAAAGAGAAAGATAAATACAGCAATAATATAGTACTAAAGAGGTTACAAATAAAAAAAATCAATAGTTGAAGGATAAAAACAATTCATCAGTGATAAACTGGAAATTTAAAAAGTAAGATAAGGGCGTAATGCAAAAAAATATATATAAGAGGAGAAAATATGT
Organism: Sinelater perroti; assembly: GCA_036346155.1. Taxonomy (NCBI): domain Eukaryota; kingdom Metazoa; phylum Arthropoda; class Insecta; order Coleoptera; family Elateridae; genus Sinelater; species Sinelater perroti. Next base: position 74,373,395 of record JARFIY010000001.1, read on the forward strand.
AATTTAAATGATAATTTAAAAAGTGTAGAAAAAATAACGACAGACACTATAAAAAAAATTAATAAAGAAAAACAATAGAACTATTATAATGACGAAAGCAATGGAGCAGACAACTATTTGAGATAAATTCATACAAAATAAAAAGAAGTGAACAATAACTAAATGGTAAAGAACATAAAACAGTAAAAGATATGATAAAATATGGTATAAAAATATGAACTAGAATTAAGGGAAGTAGTGAGGTGCAGGTAAAAAACTGTTAGATAAGAAATATACACTGAGATATTTAGAAATATAAATGACAAGTAGGGCAAAAGAAAGAGCAGAAATAATATGTCGGGAAATAGAAAATGTTGTTAATGAATATAAATCAGTAAATCCGAGAATAATTAGATTAGATATGCAATTGGAAATAGTGTATATGATACAGATACATGCAACAACACCTGAGAAAATAAAAAGAAAGTCCTTTATAAAAATCTCGGTAATCTCATGTAAATGTACAAAGAGAATAAGTAGAACAAGTAATAATAATGGAAGACTAAAAATCAAAAACGGCAAAACAATAAAGGACAATATGATCTAACAGGAAGACATAACGAAGTAGAAACTATAAAAAATAATGATACAATTTTGTATAGAAAACCAGAAATACATGCATACAAAAGGATACATAAATATTAAAATAATAATAAACTACCTATCAGCAAGACTAAAAGTAAAAAACGTATGAATATACAGAGGAGCAAAATTAAATACAGACCTTAAATTTTAAAAAACTTAAAAAAAGAATAGTAAAAACGAAAATAAATTTAGAAAAATTTAATAACACAGACAACTAAAAGAGATATAAAGAAGAATATGATGATAATGCAGACATATAGGGGGAATGTTAAAAAGATCAATGTTAGAAGCTGTAACAGAAGCAACCAAGTTTTAAAAACAAACTGATCAAATAAAATGATGAATGAATGGGACCAACAAAAGCAAAACAAAGAAAATAACATAAATAAAAAAATAAGATAGGAATATCGTAAAAAAGTCCAAAAGAATAGCATGGATGGGTTTTAAAATGGAGCAAGAGATAAAATCAAAACAATTTAGTACAATAATAAAGAGAGTTAAAAGAAAGAAGGCACCGCAAATAAGAAATATAAAAGGCAAAAACAATAAATTGATAAAATAAGTAACAATCAAAATGTGGAAGAAACGCCTAAACACTCACTTTTCAGCTCACGATTGCGGCACTGTAATGCACTTGAAAAAATAATTAAAACATAGGAGCGATGTATTTTTTCCTCAGCTTTCCGAGAGTGTAATAGGTTTTTCGAAAAAATGTCAACCTCGAAAAAACACAAAACGTGTTTTTTCTCAAAGAAGGGCATTTTTATTGTTTTTTTAAATAGCACCAATCGAAAGAACAGGATTTTTTATATCGGTATAGAAATTTTCAGAATACTGTTTTTCGTTTTTTTTGAGATATTAAGCGACAACGACGACGCCGCGCGGCTGCGCGCCCGCACCGACGGGACTCTCGGCCCGACCCGGCCTGGCTCGGCGCCGCGCACTTGACGTTTTTGTTACTTGTAAATTATTGCTACTAACATATTTAACCAAATTAAAATTTTTATTTACTTATTTACACATTTACATTTATATGGAACATAACAATAACAATTCATTATTTGTTTTTATTTTTACTCCCAGCTAAAACGCAATGCAATGGCCTTAACAGCGTAAATTTTGTAAACCAGAAAATAGTAAAGTGATTCCCCCTGAAACTGAAATCGTAGTCAAATTTTTTTATGAAAACGACACGTAGGCCGACTTATGCCTGGCATAAAAGATACGTATTCGTGAAGCAAGATGACGGCACAACAAAAATTTGTAGAAATGAAACCGCATCTAAAAATATACCAAGAAAAAATATATGGGAACATTAAAAAAATTTTAACAAACAAGCAACTTTGTCAACTATTCAAAAGTAAATGGTGTTTCAAAAGGAAAGCAGAATTTAAATTCTACGATATTTTTTCTGCAAGGTTATCGGCGTTCTCTTTAGTGACGTTGGTCAGTAAACACATTGCGGTTAATCAATATTGAGCGCTATTAGACAAAAAAAGCGAGTGACGGTTATAAAAATGCATCATAAGTACGAGAACGTTTTGCCGAGACACCTTAGTGGATATATCAATAAGCAAAATTGTCGCATTTGAGGCACATAAAATTCTCGAGTTATGCAAAGGCGGCCTATGCATACCCATAGATTAATATTTTGGTGTAGATGCTGGTGGAGTGATTGGGCCGTTCTTTTTTGAAAATGAAGCCGGAAACGCCGCGACTGTTAATGGTGAATCTTAACGCGAGTTGATAGTGGATTTTTTGTGACTTTATTTAGACCGTACGGATTCGGATGATTTATGGAGGACGCCACCTGTCACACGAAGCGTGGAATAATCCAATTATTAGAGCAAAAATTTAATGAGCGACTGATCTCCCAAGACGGTGAAGATATTGGGACCTCATACCATACAACATTTTCTTCTGTAGATGCGTAAAAGTTAAAGTTTATGCTACGAAAACAAGAGCTGTTCTTGAATTAAAAGTAAAAATTAATCGACAACTTTGACAGAACAATTCAAAAATGTTAAAGGAGTCTCTGAGGAAATTTGTGAAATATCCTATTTTACATTTAATGGCAATGTTTGTAATTTAAAATAATTTGATAATTTTGCCAACTAACAAATAAATACAATACTTTTTTAAACTAAATTAAGAGTGTGTTTGGGAATATCCTCTACATACGAAAATGCGAATCAGTAATACTTACAACGGCTAGGTGATTTGGAGCGGTTATCTGTAGTAGATTGTCTAAAACTGTGTTAAGAGGGCACAGTGTGATCTTGCTGAAACCATACAATAACACAATACGCTTCATAATACTCTTATTAATTAAAAAGGCTTAAGAATAAATAAAACAATATCAAAAACCTTTACTACGGATAGAAGAATAATATAAATAGTAAGTTTCTTATAGTTATAAAGAAAGTATTGGAAAAGTGTAGAGCGCACGTCAAAGACAATTTGTTAATCATATCAAAGCAACTAGTTTACAATAATTGATAATATTGATGACAAAAAATGAACAAAAATTAAGAAATTCGATAAATGGAAAGAAATACTAACAGTTATACAAAAGTAGAGTGAGCAAAGCAAGCAATAAGTAAATGTGAACAAAAGACATAAAAATCGACAACTAAGTTTTAGAAGTTAACAGCTATATGTAACTTATAACCGTACATTACATAACGTAAAAAGTAAAATAAGCAATAAAACTAAATTGAGGGTACATGGAACGGCGTACCTCGCAACTCTAATGGACAATGTAGTAAGCTGCGTAATAGTGGATAAGCACAAATCGACAGTAATGCGACAAAAATAAAATATCTGAAAGGAGTACCTGGGAACATACAAATGATTAAGTGGGAAATACAACAATAAGATAGAAATAGGGATCCTAACATAGGAACCAATAGTAATAAAAATAGAAAAACACCAATTCAGATGGTTAGGACACAAGTGGACGATGGATGAGGACAAATTTTCCATAACATTAAAAAAAATAAAAATTGACACACGGAGGCCATTAGGAAAGCTGACAAGAGAATAGAAAGGAAATATATAACAGATATAGTGGAAGAGAAAAATTACAAAAGATAGAAAACATACAAAAAAATTAATAAATCACCCGACACCCTCGGGGCATAAAGAGTTGGAGGAAAGTAATATATATATATATATATACGTATGTACGTAAGTCCTATATGCATATTACAAGCATACAATTTTTAGCATGCCCATCAATTACGTTACGTAGTGCATACGATTTCATTCAAAATATTATTACAAGCTTTTGTCAGGAACCATACTTAACAGGTTGTGAAAATTATTTACCACATCAAGCATTTCTTTGCATTTTATTAAAATATTTGTGACATTTGGCATTATATATCTCGCACTTAAAACTTAAAACATGACCATAAAATAAAGTGTTGCTAAAATCCTTGACTGCCGTCCTTAGGTACCTTTTTCTGCGTCATGGTTTTTATACATAATACTTTAAAACATTTAGAGTAAATCTTCGAGAATTTGTGACATAGATCTTATTATTTTCAGGATTCAAAATTTTCTCAACATCTGGTTTGTAAACGGTTTAAATCTTTTTAGGAAAAGTGACCCTTGTGTTTCTAAGTTAATATGCCATAGGTTAGCATTAAATTTTGTATATCAAACAGCCACTACTGTAACATTCGTGCAGTAGCCGATGTAACACTGATATAGTTGCTGTATATTACTATACATAATATATATTTAAGAAATTTTAAATTAGGAAAGAACCTTAGAAACTTAGTTTTTTAAATTTCACATTTTTACAGACAATTGATATTTGTTAGTGCGTAAGACTCTTATATATATATATATATATATATATATATATATATATATATATATATATATATATATATATATATATATTACTTTCCTCCAACTCTTTATGCGCCGAGGGTGTCGGGTGATTTATTAATTTTTTTGTATGTTTTCTATCTTTTGTAATTTTTCTCTTCCACTATATCTGTTATATATATATTCAAATTATTATTAGAAGCTTTTGTTGCGAATTATACTTAACAGGTTGTAAAAATTATTTACCACATCAAAAACTTAAAACATGACTATAAAATTAAGTGTTGCTAAAATCCTGAACTGACGTCCTCAAGTACTTTTTTCTGCGTCATTATTCTTATAGTAAATGATACCTTGAAACGTTTTTAGTAAGTCTTCGAGAATTTGTAACTTACGTCTTATCATTTTAAGGATTCAAAATTTTATCAACATCTTGTAGTTAGTAGATGTTTTAAATATTTTAATGAAAATTGATCCTGATATTTGTAAGTTGATATGCGATAGGTTAACACTAAATTTAGAGATCAAACTGACACTACTGTAATATTAGTGCAGTAGCCGGTGTAGCACTGATATAGTTGCTAGATACTACTATACACAAACCTTCAGGAAAATTCAAATTAGAAAAGAATCTTAGAAAATCATTCCTTTTAAATTTCACATTTTTACAGATAATTGTTTTTGTTAGTCCGAGGAATCCTGTCTTATTTTAAATTTATGACAAGGATTAGAATGTAAAAACAAAGTTAATGATATTGACAAGTCATTCACTCAGTGACAATATTTGTAATGATATTAAAAGTAGGTATTTTACCATATTTATAAATATTATAAAATAATTTTATTCTCTTAGTTTTTGTTAATTAAATTGTTTTTGTTGGTCGTTGTATCAATTCTTTAAAATTAAATTTATATCAAATAGTTTATTTATTGTGTTGGATGCACGAAAATATGTTGATTTTAGAATTTAGGATTTTAAATTTTATTAGAATTTATTCGTCACATTTATATATTACATATTCTTACATAGTGTTATAAGATGTCAAAAAAGACTACAACTTATGAGCTATAATCATCTCTAATAATAATTACCGAAATAAAACTACCTAAATATTTTTGAACTATTGGAAAGGAGAAAGATCATTTTAGTTGGTAAATATGAGGGAGAATCAACTTGCATACTTTATTTAAAGTAGCAAAGACAAAATGTAAGGTTTAGAAGGAAGTGTGAATTATTATTTTTTTAGTGATACTTGTTAATTTTACCAAATCTACACTTAATTTAGAATGTTTTTACAAACTACTTTTGAATATGGGTAAAAATAAATACTTCGGCGCTTCGTCATTAACTCCATCTCCATCTTAGGATAGACAGTTATAGAAGTTGATAGTAGGTAAGTCAAAATATAGTTACTTTAAATAGGGAATATCCCTGTATATTTTAAAAAATTTGTAATTTTTTTTTGCTGCGTATGTACATATACATATACAACATGTTCATTTGTTTAAATTTAAATAGATAACATATTTAGAACATTTATTTTCAATGCATTTTTTTATGTAGCTATCTGAAAATTCTTAAAAATATTATGTTTAATCACTTTTGGATAAGGAATCCGATTCAGGTAAATTGTTATTTATTTTGTTACAAAAATGCATTTCAATCACGAAATTGTTGTAACAGTATTTTGTTCTTACAGGATATACTCTTATAGTTCGAATAGCCACTCAACTTTTTTTCAAATACCACCCCAAATATTTTTTTAAATGTTAAAGAATGATACCCACAACCCTGACAAACATATCGATCCATATCTCTACATACTAGGATCTTCGGTTAATAATAAGTATTCATTATAAAAATGCAATTACGTAACTGATTCTCTATTTAGTGTCACCGATTCGAATTGATATATAAGAGAAATTGTGGCAGTTGGCAATTTTATATTAAAATGGTGATTGGTCGCTGTTAAAAATACTTGATATGCCAAAAGTACTTTTACTGACAATACCGTTAATTTCGTCTACGAGCTCCCCTGTTTGTATTCTAATGTTACTTGAATTTTAGTGATTTTCTTAGTGTAACAAGGTGTAGAGAGAGTTTTTAATGCACCACTTCAAATCAGTCATAAACCATTAAAATTTGTCGAACCTTTTATCTTTGTGGGTTTACGCCCCGCCCCCATCATTTAATATCTTAATGATGCAATTTATTACGTTGCTAAATGTACTTTTATTTCATATAAGATGTGCTATTAGAAATTTTGAAATATTTTATTTTACCTTTTTAGAAAAATCTTATATTGCTACTTAATCGCGTAGATTTTTTGCCTCTTATATTATACACTCCTGTTTTTGCTAGTGATATTACATAATCATGAACTTCCTGTATTTTTAGTAGTTTTTTATCTTCGGTGTGTATATTATAACTTTTACAGAAGAAAGATAGTAACTGCTATAATTATTTTCACGTTGGTACTGATGATAATCTAAATAAAACGCTTCGATACTTGTAGTAAACTTTGATGTATCATTGTCATTTTTATTATCTGATAAGCTTAATATTTGACTTTCCATAATCTTAAGCTAGTTGTTGGATGATTTCGAAAATATGTTTGCATAACAATCATCTAGAGGACGAGGTGTTTTATTTTTGTTTGAGTAAAGGGTTTCTTGCTGTTTTCTATATAATTCCACAACGTTTGGTTGATTGGACATTTTGCTTGGTTTCTTTTTGCTTTGCTCGCTACATCAACACTTGAGTGCCGAGTAACTAAGACTAATCTACTAGTATTAATCGATTTGGTAAAGATCAATAACTTGTCATGGGCACTACTGCTGCCTTCTGTAAACGTTTAAAAAGAGCGAGCCATCATAATTTTTTTTAAACAACCAAATATTAAATTAGTTACACGAATACCTAACATGTATAATACTTACAGGGTTAGATCCAGAAGTAGTAGGACTGTTTTTATTCCGCGCGCGGAGCGATGGAGGGAGGTTTGCAAGGCCGGATGTTATGGAAGGGAGCCTTGGGAACAGGTTTCGACGTGAGGCATTCGCCTGCGTGCGTTAGTTGAGTGTGGACCACTGTTTTAGTGACCTCCTGTTGTGATGCCTCGTCGTCAGTTGCGATGGAGCGAAATTTGGAGCAGCGGTACTTCATCAAGTTTTGCTACAAATAAGACCCGGAAACAAAACGTTAGAGCGAAGAGTGGCACACCGCACAATCACCCCGTAAAAAGAAGGCCAGAATGTCGAAATCGAAAGTGAAATCGATGTTGATTGCATTTTTTGACCGTCGTGGCATTGTCCATAAAGAGTTTGTACCTCCTGTACAGACTGTAAATGCAAGATTTTACGTGGAAGTGCTCACACGGCTGCGAAATCGGATCACACGCGCGCGACCAGACCTAGTGGGGAAGTGGAAGCTCCACCTTGACAACGCGCCGTGCCACGGTGCGTAGATTGTGAGGGATCTTCTGGCCCAATTCGGCGTTTCCACGTTGCCTCACCCCCCCCCCCCCTTCAGTCCTGATGTGGCACCGCCGGACTTCTTCCTGTTCCCCCGGATCAAGAGGCAGCTCAAGGAGCATCGTTTCGACTCGGTGGAAGCAGTCCAAACGGCAACGACGAGGGCGCTGAACAGCATCCCGGAGGACGACTTCCAGAAGGCCTTCGCGACCTGGAAGGCTCGCTACCAGAAGTATGTGGATGCCCAAGGGGCCTATTTTGAAGAACATTAAGTCGATGTACCAAAATGTTCAATACATTATTTTCTTAATAAATCGGTCCTACTACTTTTGGATACCACCCTGTATATTCACTAATACTTCAAGTGAAAGTTATTAAGATGAATTTTTTGTCAGTGATCAACCTCCAGATAACCACTTTTATAGAAAGTCGTCTAAAATACCTTGCGAATTTTCAGTATGTCATCTATTTGAATTCAACGAAGTTGATAGTAATTATTCCATATGTATTCTTTGTCAGTTTTACTTTCAAAAGCGAATATCTTCAGCACAAAAAGTTTGCAAATAAAATTCTTCTTTACTTTTTACCTACACTGTCATCAAATACTGTTAAATAATTTAGCCAAACCTGTGAGATCGAGGCCAACGACCTCATCTCGAATGTTGGGTCCTTTAAGATACTAAGTATTTTGTGTTCTATTAATAATACCCCAGATAATGAGTGCAGCACCATCAACTCTGGGGACACCGTTAGTTGTTTTAATATCTATGAAGTTCTGTACATCTTTCGAGCAGATTCTAGCACGCGGCAAGAAATAAAAATTATTAGATTATAAAAATGTTACAGCAACCAAATTTGTAAACCTAAATTAAAATCAATCTACATTGAAATAATTAAAAGTATGCCTTACAGCAAAATTTATATTTGATGCGTTACGTTTATTGTCAAAATAAAAAAATTTAATTTAGTCAAGGTTAAATGCTTAAATCTCTTACTATGAAGTCATATTAAAATTTTATGAAAGACTATATACACTACTGCCATATTTAAGCTGAAAATTAGAAATTAAATATAAATTAAAGAGCTGAGTACAAGAGCACAAAAATAAAATAAAAACACCTTGATGCAAGCATCTTACTGTAGAAAACTTTGTGGTGGTGAAAGTAGAGACATAAAAAATTAAAAAAAGGAAATTGACAACAGAGGAGACCATGTAAACGTGACAAAACAGCAATTTATATGGAGGTGCTTAATAATAGTGTTCTATTAGTATTTCTTACAACACTCTTCCTAATTTTGTACAATGAAAACCTCAGAAAAGCATAATTATAATTGTAGTTAATAAATATTTCGTGACAGTCAACAAATAATTTTTATGTTAAGTTGTACTCATCCGAAACTCAATTTTTTGTATTTAAGGAAATAAACTACAGCAATAAACTTTAAGTTAATACACGTTGTTTTACTAAAAAGTTAAATGCAAGTTTAACAATACGAAACGTCCACCTTTTATACTATTCACTTGATATAAAATAGATACCAACAGAATTCCATAAAAAACCTGAGCACTACTAAATCATTTACTTTGTATGATTCATGGTGTTAGTTACAGCGCGTTATAATGTAACTGAACATATTGTAAGTAAAATCGTGACACTAATAGAGCAACAAAATCGCATAAATTTTATATTTTACCTGTACATCTGAAATATAGCTTTGAGGTTCTTATGACTACAGCATGACTGCTTAAATGTACAACACGAAAAGTTTAAAGCATGTCGCATTTAATCAACCTCACTTGCTACAAGTATATCGAGCTGCCAACTGCAAACGACTAACATATGTTTCCGAGCGCAAATGCCTCTAGTGAACGGTGCAGCTGAAAGCTGCCTACCGATGATAAAATTATTCAAATGTTGCTTATTAGAGATCACTTACAGCAGTTAAGCAAAACCGTTGCGCTACGAACTGCACTTAACATATTTATAAATGCCACTAATTTGTATAGCGCTGCGTTACAATTTACTTAAAGCAGAATATAATTTTTCTCGATTACTTAACAGGCTGGTTTGCCTTCAAGCAGTTGCAGTCTCAAACAATGCAATAGTCACCGTATTAAGTAATCTGATACAACAGCTACTTAAACTTAAAAATAATTAGAACCAGTTTAAGTGAGTCTGTGAAAAGGAAAGGCTGCCGCGCGAAAGGCTTAAAACATGTTTTAAGGGTTTCCCAATTTTAGAGTTAAAAGAAAATATTTTTTTAATATTTGATAAAAGGAAAGCAATAGATAGACGATTTTGTACAATTGTACCTGCAAGACACTTCTGGTAATTGTCTAATTAACCTTATTAATATTTATTAACTGACAAATTGGAGCTGAAGGTAACTGCCCCAGCGATCTGCTCCGTCAAAATACTTGGAAATCTCAAATGCTCGCGAACTTGTTATTAATAAACAGCATTATTTGACTGAGGTCGAGTGTTAAAAAATACCTCACTCCAAAAACTGTTTTTTTTTCTGAGAATACGGTGCGTGGATATGCAATTGGGTCCAAGGCTTCTGACGCAACAGTAGAAAACGATTTGAATGTAAACCTCCCGAAGACATTTATGAATGATCAATAAAAATCCTGGTTTCCTTGTTTTACCAATCATAATCGTGCGTGTGCGGCTTTGACATTGAATTAAAAATTCAGATTATTTTAATAATATAAAGAGTGCCGTTAGGTTAAATTTTTAAAATATTTACACGCATCACTTTTGCATAATATAACATAAAACATACTTCAAGTATTTTATTTTTATGTTAACACTTTTTAAAAAAATAGTCGGTCAAAATGGCACGCCAGAAAAATAATGAACATGTTTAGTAATAAACTTAAAACAATATTGTTCTTTGAAAATAGCCACAAATATGACAATTTGCCAGGAAGATTTTAGTTTTTTTAGAAGTATTAATCTTTTTAAAATAAAATTATTGTTATTTTGGTTTGTTATAACTCTTTGAATACTTCCAACAGTGATTATATAGCTATATTTTGCAAATGATCTATCAATCAAACGTATTTACATCTCACTAGTAAGAGAATTTCGAAAACTGGGAAATGCATTTTTCTCCAAGTCCACAAAACTTTATCGATGTTATCTGCTAACGTTGTCCGATTTTCACACTTTCTCCATCTTGATCGATCTTTTCTTGTAGATTTTTAGAATTTCATTGCCTTTTTATCGTTGATTTTCCAAGTTATGCAAGGTCTTTCGCGCTTGTCCCTTTCCATATTATCTTTGGTATTCCCATTCTTATAACGTGTCCATACCAGATAATTTTCCGTTTTTCTACTTCTTCCATGATTGCGTGTTTTAGACCAATACATTGGTTGTTCGGTTTGTTACTCTTCTAGTCTCGATATTCTAAAATATTGAGGTAATACAGTAATAATTGTTTTTATGCCTGTCTCAACACTTCCGCGTCATATAATATGCTGTAGATGTTATATTTTTTTCCTAAATTTATATTTTTATACAACCATATCATACTCAGCTTTTTATTTACTTTGTTTTCCAGGATTGTTCTGCCTTTATAGTTTTTCTCGTTTTGTCCGTTGTGTTTTATTCTTACACCTAAGTATTTATAAAAAGTAAGTGACAAACGTTTCTGGTTTTAGAGGTGCTTCAAATTATTTGTTACATCTTGAACCTAACATTTCTATAGTTTTGGAAAATGTTATAAATATTGATTTACTATGCTCCAAAACAGCCTTCTGCAGCTCTTCATCGTTATTAAATTTTCTACCTAAAAGGTCTTCTTTTAAGTTTGAAACTAGATAGTAGAGTGGGCAAGTTCCTCAAAGCTGCGATTTTTTACAGAAAGTGGAATGGTCGACTAAAAATCCTATTTTCCTTGATAAGAAAATTTCCTTTTAATCCCAAGGATTGGTGCTATGGTCTTTTTGTCAATAGAGAAATCTTTGCCTTTCTTAGTCGATCGACCTTCGAACCTTCAACTGGTCGACCTGCACGTGCTTTGTGCTTAATACTCGGTCCAAACAGAAGCCTTTTATGATGAAATATAAAAGTAAACCATCTAAATGTTATTGAATGCCGCTGGGACTAAGACTTTCTTTAACAAGAAATTTCATTATAGCTCGTTGAGGCGACGCTACCAATTCAAGTGATCGTTGCTACACGACTAATACATCGGTTGCTAAAATATTTACGAACATTTAAACAAAGATGGTGCTATCTAACTACTGCCATTTTGTTTCTCTTAGTATTAGAACACCGCAACTTTCATACGTTATTCTTCATTTTCTAATATAAGTGTCTGACGTTTTTTCTATACATACATAAATACATTGTTTTGCTTAAGTTTATAGTAAGACCTGCTTTTTCAACTTTCTTTTATTTTTTAAGTCGTGTAATCTAAATCTTCTTTATCAAAACATGGTAGTCGGCGAATTGGAAGATGTACACTTATTCTGTCCTAATTTTATAAGGAATATTTTGTGTATATTTTAAATAAAGTAGGAAATAGGCAGCGTTCCTATTTTTAGCCTATATTTATTATAAATCTTCTTGCTTATTTTAAATCGTATTATACTGTTTGTAGATCTTGATTTATTTTTATTAGTATATTAGTTACATTTGTGGATTAAGAACTGTCTGTAGCTTTTCTATTTTTCTATTAAACAATGTTATTTAAAATTTTGTCTTTCAACACGTAATACATAGCAATAATTTACATTTAGAAAACATAAAATCAACAAGTACGATGATGGTAAAAGTTGCAACTAGTCTCGAACTTCTGTGAAATGCTTATTGACCTATCCTACAAAGAAAAAAGTAACAGTGTTTTCAATTTGATTATACTTCGAGAAATTTTATTGCTATCTAAACATATAACAGCCAAATGTTATAATGTAAATATTAGTAAAAAGCAAATATTTAAAACCAAATTTAAGCAAAGTACTTCTTTTTATATTATGGACCTTGGTATCCTATTCGGGTGTCGAGTTCTTCTTTGCTGTTTTCGTTACCTATTTTTTTAATTTCGTCTGGTTTCTGGTAGATTCTTTTGCTTCGTTTAACGTTTTGCCTCTGTAGTGTTCTTTTTAGTGATTTGAATTAGTCAACTCATTCTCGGTCTTTCTCTTCACCTTTTTTATTTTTTGAGCTTTTATAACCTTTCTTGTAATGTGTCTATCCCATTCTAGCTGTTTAATTTCTATTTTCTTCCGTATTATAAAGTTGTTCTAAAGTAAAATTTTTAACAGTCCAGAAGCAATAAGGCCTGATCTTCTTAAAAATAGCTTTGATATGACTAGCGCCACTTTCCATTACACATTATAACTTTCGTTGCCAGTACAGAGAAGTGAATGGTGGCCACAAGGAAAAAACGTCGAGCAGTCAATTCCATTGCGAGTAATCGACATCTAATGGAGAAAACAGGCAATCAGTATCGTGTAACGTTTCACCACTATTGTGCACTTAAAATCTCGCTACGGTTTGTATTGTTCGTTTTCTTAACTACCTTTTACCTCTTTTAAACTGTTTTTTTTCTAATGTACCTAGTATTTTGGTATACAAGATTCTCTTCAATATGTATTTTCAAATACCATTTTTTGCTCATTTTTATAATACAGTAATGTTTGTTGATACAATTATTTTTTGTTGGTAGATTAGAATTATTTTTTTTATTAAATTTTTGTTTTTCTTTTACCCTTTTTGTTAACATGTTTTATTTCTTTTTTCTACTAACTTTATCTATTTTTTAGTTTTACTTTACACCTACTTTGCTTTTCTTCTTTATTACACTGTTGCCATTTAATGTTGAACATAGGCCTGCCATCTTCAAGTTATTCTTCTCTCTGGTTTGCGGACGGTCCGTGCTTCTACTAGTCCATGGTTTCTATTGTTGTATTTCTTTATTCATGTATTCCATCGTTCGTCTTTCTGTCTCATGGTATGACCAGTCTGTCTCCATTTTATAGATGCTACATGTCTTCTAACATCTATTAATTTTGCTTTTTCTCTAATTCTTTTATTTCTTATTCTGTCTTTTAATTTTACATTCAACATTTGTCTTTTCATGGCTCATTGGCCCTAGAAAGTTTTTCTATTAATGATTATGTTGAAATCCATGTCTGTGCAACGTAAGTAAGTACTAGGAGTACACATTAGTTATATACAGATTTTCTTAGTTTTAAACGTATTGGTTGGGTTTTTAAGATTTTATTTTGTTTTCCAAACGCTGACCATGCTTGGTGTGCTACTGTCATTTTATATAAGCTTTGATTTAATTTTTTACACACAATAATCTGTTTATATACTTAGGGCAGCACAGATATCGGTTTGTAATTGTCAAGGATTGTTTTATCCCCTTTTTTTGAATATAAGGACCACTAAGGAATTACTCCAACCGTCAGCCGCTTTTTCTTCAAACAAAAATTTATTGAAGAATGTTTGCAATGCTTTGATTATAACACCGCTTTTTTTTATTAGTTTACCTATTACTCCATCGTGTTCTAAACATCTATGATTTTTGACGGTCTTTATGTTGAATTCTATTTCTTCTTCACTAATTTCCGGAATGTATTCTGAATTTACGTTTGTTATTTTCTTTTGTAATTGAAAATAATAATATCTCTTCTTTATCTCTTACTTCTTTTTCATCTTTATACTTAACTGTTGTAATATTTAATTTGCCTGCGATCCTCTTATGCTTTTTATATTTTTGTTTTTTTATTACTTTTTTTTATTATTCTTGTTCTTATACTTGTTTTATTTTATCTTCTCTGACTGATATCTTTAAAGTCTATAAAGTTTTTATTTTTATCGTTCTTATTGTTTCTATTGTTATCCTTGTGTTGTCTATTTGCTTCTTTCTCCCTAATGTTTTGTTTATTTCTATTTTAGTTTGCAAGATTCTGCGGCCATTCCCCGTGCTAATGTTATTTAATAGTGTTACATATTTATCAATTTCTTTATGCGATAATAATATGTAGTCTATTGTTTTTTTATATTATCCGTTAGGACTAACCCAAGTCCATTTTCTACTGAATTTCTTTTTGAAAGAGTTATTTATTACATAAACGTTCCATTGTTCTACAAAGTTAACGAACATTTGTTCACGTTCATTCCTTTCTCGTAGTTTGTAAATTGCGGTCTTATTTTTGCTAAATATATTTTTTGCCTATCTTGGCATTAAAGACCGACTATGAGTGTATATTGACATCGACTATTATCTATTGCTGCTTAGATTTCTTTGTAAAATGATTTAAACACTTCGTCTTTATATTTTGTCGTTGGAACATACACCTGAATAAACTTTATATTACAAAATTTGAATATGTTTAAGATGGTATAAGCCATTCGCTTCTGTATGAAGTTGTAACATTTTACATTGTGTGCTATCCTCTTATATATTATAAAACCTACGCCTCCTATATTGATTTCCTTTATTACTACTCTTCTGCAATATAAAATATATGAGCACATTAAGGTTAAGCAGCGTTCTTCGGTTATTTTGATTTTAGCTAGTCCTAAAATATCCCAATTAATGATTCTAAGTTAAGTATAATTGTATATCTTTGCGCAGTGATCTTACACACACACACACACACACACACACATGCTCGTATATTCAGAAAGATATTTGCCGATTTATTTGACCTATGTAGGTCCTTTGGCAGTCTCCACAAGGTATTTAATACACTCTTTGGGATTCATTAGGGCAGTGATCCTTTGCTGAGCGAATAAGCCCAGATATTTGTTGGTCGTAAAGACCGTGCGGATATTTTTCCGCATTAGTATGCGGCTTATTCTCTCGGTGATGCCTCTGATGTAAGGTAGGAATGTTTTTTGTTGATCAGGAGGGTTTTGGGATTGAGAGTTGGTGTTTTTATTTATATTTTTGATTATATTGGTTAAGAATTTGTTCGAATATCCATTTTGCAGAAGGGTGGTGGTAATGGATTTAATTTCTGTTTGGCGATTTTTCGCATCGGAAAGTCTGATGAATCTGGTTATGAGGGATTTTGCAACCAGAATGGATTTGGGCAGGGTGGTGATGGGATTTGGCATTTAGGTAGCGGTTAGTGTGAGTGGGTTTTCTGTAGACAGTGTAATAAAAGCTGTAATTAGAAGGATTTCTTGTTATGAGAGTATCTAGGAAGGGAAGGGAATTGTTATGTTCAGTTTCCATGGTAAATTTGATATTGGTGTGGATTTGGTTGAAAGGTTATCATGTCCATGAGGCCAGATATTAAAAGTGTCATCGACATATCGTATCCAGCAGGTAGGTTTTACAGTGAAAGGAGGCGAGGGCTTTTGTTTCAAAATCGCCCATAAAAAGGTTTGCAATGACAGGTGAAAGTGGGGAACCCATGGGAGCACCATTAGTTTGGCGGTAAAATTTATTTTGGAAGGTAAGTATTGGGTAGGCAATGGTTTATTAGGGAGAGGATATTGTTATTTATATTATACGTTGACTTTAGTAACTGTAGGGTACCAGGAATTTGGATGTTTGTAAACAAAGAAAGTTGTTATATATATATATATATATATATATATATATATATATATATATATATATAAATTGCTAAATTTGTATCTCCCCCAGAGTCCGCGAGACCAATTGTCCTACTCACCTGGGGTTCCATTCCGATTATTTTGAAATTAATTTTCCCACTCTAACCAGGCGAGAGAGCAGTTAAAATTTCAACCGCTTCTAACATGGGATACAGTTGTTGTCAGATTACCACTCCTACTGGAGAACCGTTGTATCCTGTGTTTTGGTCTGCCCCAAATATTCTATTTTTTTCGATGCCATCCATATTTGGGAGGCGTTTTTCTATCCGCTACCTGGAGAGGCACCTGATGGGGGACCAGTAATCCTGCACAGTACCTACTTTATTACTTATATTTATTTTTTAAGTTGTCTGTCTTGCTTTCTTTTTTATGTACTATCTTTAGGTAGATTTTGTAAAATAGTACCTATTACAGGCGTCACATTGTTTTAAGTTTTAAATTTTTTTACTGTAGTTGTTTGTCATGCCTCCAGACCTCAAAACCACTCTCATATATTTAGATCAAACTTGGTTGGTGTATACCTTAGGACAAAATAATGGAAACACTTGTCGAAAGTGAGACATATTTTCACTGTGCCTGATAACACTAGACACTGCCGTTTCTTATTTGTTGCGGATAATATGGACTGTATAATAATAATAGAATGAGGCAGTGTGTTTGTGGACGTTATGCAGGTGTGGTGAGTGACCATTATTTTCGACCTAACGGAGTGTCAGAGAGTTCTAACTGTTAATGCCCGTCTAGTTGGAGCATCTGTAAGCAAATTAGCGACGGTATAGGTTTTAACACATGTCAAGATCTTAATAACAGATGCGAATGCTCAAAGGCGACGTGTGTGGTGTAATGCCCACTGGACGTTGGAGGACTAGCAATGTGTCGTTTAATAAGACGAGTCACTCTTTACCCTCTTTTCCACCACTGGACGCGTATTTGTTTGGCAAATACCCTCTGAAGTATAAGATATGAATTGTCTTCGACCGACTGATAATCATAGTGGCGTTATATCATGGTATTTGGCAGCCCCCATTGTCACATTACACAGCCAAGTCATAGCAGCAGTGTATAGTAAACCAAGTCTCCCCAATGGTGCAAACTTTATTACCAAACGGGAATGCCATATTCCAGGATGCCAATACCCCCATTCACACCGTTCGTCCTGTTCAAGAGCATTCTGATGAGGTCCGCTCAATTCTCATATCTGAATATCATTGAGTCTCTGTGGCTTGTTTTGGAAAATTTTGGTTCGGCGTCATCTCCATCTCCTTCGTCGCTACTTGAGCTGGAGGTTGTGCTGCATGTACAATGGCTGCAAATTCCACTCACCACTATTTAGAACTTGTATCGGTCTATTCCGTCTAGAATTGAAGCTGTATAGAGTGCTAAAGTTGTACTAACACCGTATTAATGCAATATGTTCAGACTTTTACAAGTGTTTTCATTATTTTGTCCAATATCAGTATGTACTTAGCTACAGTCCAAAAATGGAGAAATTTATTTGAGAAGATGGGGAGATATAACTGTAAATATTTTGATTCCTATGCCTAACTAACATTATATTCTGATTAGATTTGCATCAAATGTCACAAGGGATTTTTTGTAATTGTCAAATTAAGTAGTTGTTATATTTTAGTTGTTTTAAAAGTTATAGTTATTTTGCTCTTGACTTTTTAATTTCGATTTCTTTCGTAGTATTCTTTCAACATGTTCTTTATTTCTCACTTAAATCTTGTATGTTTTATCCAGAGTTTGGGTTCAAACTGTGAATATTATGTTTTTTTACTATTATTAGCAGTTGTATAATACAAATTAAGTTACAATAAATCTTATGCACCAGTAAATGGTTAATTTAAGTACATATTTTTTTATCTGAGCTTATGCATGTTAATTTTATTTTATTTTTAGCAAATATGATTATATAATGTCTGTTTTAGTTTGCAACTTTGTAAGATTTACTTTGTATTTCTCTTTTTTTAATGTTAAATTTATATCAACTATAACTAATTTTATATTAAATTTTGGGGTGTTTTAATATATGTAAAATTGTATATATGTAAACATTGTCGCATACTAGAAAACATTTACGAATTGTATGATGCCGTTCAACATGAAAAGCCTATGACTGAAGCTATAATTATTTATTATGATACCAGAGCTCACACATTAAACTAAAAAAATGGATATAGAAAAGTGGAGACATTCTACAATATCTGCTGCATAGTTCAGATAGGGCCGCATTAGAATTTCGCCTTTCCGTCTATCCAAGAAGTCCAAAATGAAGTGCAAATCCTTATTATATAGTATTTTAACACTCTTGGAGGGAAATGAAAAAATATTTAAATCAAAGACGAATCAAGGTAAATGCTTAAATGTTACCAATATTTACGTGTAGAAAAGAACAATAGTATACTTCAAAGTTGAAAATAGAACTCTTTTGATACAAAAAATTGGTAATCCTAATTAGTATGTTTAAGTGTAAATAGAATGCAAAATAAAAACATGGGGCCGGCGAAGAGATCCCAGAACGAACTTAAAAAATCTGGTGTGAACATCACACGACTTTCCTTATCCTATTATTATATATTATACCGGGTCCATCGTCTCGGCCCTGCGCTGCTCTCGTCCCGGAATTTGTTATTTTAAAAAAGGACGAGGCGCAAGTCCAACACTCGAAAGCTGATTAAAATAAACAGTACAAGGCAATAATTGACTCGTAGTTAAAATTTTGCTACGTTACCGAAGGAACCGTGCGAGCTCGGTCGCACGGCCTTCGCCATTATCGCCTGCGTGCTCCCTCCTAGCGGCCAAGCGCTCTCCCCCGTCCTTCCGCAGTCGGCCCGGTAGCTCTCCGAGCGCGCTGCGATTGTCCGTTTAATTAATTTTTAATCGGCTATAACTAATTTATTTGACCTCCGATCAAAAAATTTCATTGTAATTTTTTCTTCGACTCGGTCTGATCTATCCGGTAATATAAATATCTTGAAACATTTTTTGAACACCCGGTATATTAAAAATCCTGAGCTTCAATTTTTTTTCGAGTTCCTATTTTACCAACTTTTATTTTAAATTCATGTTTATCTCATGATAACACATCATTTTTATTCTCATAAATTTTTTGTATCTTCAACCGTTTAGATTCGCGACCGCCCTGCGACCGATTTTGCGACCTTGCGACCAAACGGCTATACCGATTTTTACCAAAAGCTTCGCACTGCGTTCCCTACCTACAGGTAACATGCATACCAAATTTCAAATCTCTAGCTCTTACGGTTCTCGAGATATCCTGTTTACTGACAGACCGACACACACACACACACACACACACACACGAACCAATGGCTAAAACCAACTTTTTTGGTGTCCTGCTATATTGCGTCCAGAAATGTGAAAAACTGGGTATGTCAAATTTCCGTCGATTACATTACTTTCCTTATTATAGGATAAGGAAAGTAACAAACCTTTCGAATATCTGGAAAATTACTCGACAGAATTTTTTCTTCATTTTCGAATTCAGAGTAAAATTTCCTATAAGAATCACATTTAAAATCGTAATGTCGAAAATTTTCCCGAAATTCGAAGTCTAATATCTCGAAAACTATTCGACATAGAATTTTTTCGATTTCATTATTGAAATCAGCGAAAAATTTTCTTTAAGAATTACTCATAAAATCGCAGTCGAAATTTTCCCGAACTTTTTGATTTCGATTTTGAAATCAACGTAAAATTTCCTATAAGAATCCATTTTAAAATTTTAAAAAATCCATAATTTTGTGACAGCGACAGACACAGACAGACCGACAGACATATAGAATTCATTAACGAACTTTTTAAGTTCGTTGAAAATGCATTCAAAACAGTTTTATAGTTCTGCGAAGTATTCACGTATGTAATATAAATGAAAATAATTTTCCTACCGTCATATAAACTGTTTGTAAATGAATGTCCTTAATAGCATACTCATGTAAATTGTGCACTTGTTAAAGCTTTTAAATATTTTTAGGCGGTAGTCGTTATCACTAATGTACTAGTGTAAACATTATATTATTTTTTTAATAGGATCTATTTTTTTTGTTACACAATGTAATCTTTCATTCTTTATTGATTACATATTTGTTAATTAGCTGTAATATTATTTATAGCGTTTATCGTGAGCAAGCTATCTTCAAAGACGACAAACAAGGATGCTAACTAGTACTTTAAACTTTAATTTTCTAGGAAGTAAAAATGATTTGTAGTCATGTACATTTTGCAATGGCGTTATGCGATGATATTTGCACTATTTATTTAGCTGCTTAGAACACTGTCTACAAGTCGCAATTCTAAAATTAGAAATTACTATACCAGCACTATTATATGAATATATTTAAATTACAACGCTGACCAAATTTACAAACTGTGTATTCGTTTTTTGTTTATATTGTGCATATTGCATATGTAGCTATTTAACTTTGTTTGATGTAACAAATGTGTAATGAATAAAACAATTGTTACAGCTTATTTCACTCGCATCCTTGTCTGCTGCTGTTACTGCACAGGTAACGCCAGCCGTCAACCATTATAGCTGTGGATGAATGTCTGCAACACTCAGTTACGGTTAAATGTCACTTTAGCAAGGAGCCAAGGTAAATTGCTTACGAACACAACAGGTGATCAACAAGGCTGCACTACCATTCCCATGAATGAAGCCTTGCAAAGGATTTTCAAAGAGCTAAAGAATTACCCCAAATTTTGCGACTCTGCTTAAATGGCGATTGTATTACGTCGCGCTAATTAGCACATTAAATAAATACGCGAAGGTGAGTCGCATAAGTGTGTTATTTGTAGGGTTTAACCTTGATATTATCTGCGGAATTACATAAAGTGACTGATTACACTACTTTCCATATTATTTATATTAATTAATAATGTAAACTTCCAACTTTACTATTTTAATCGTTTTTATTATATATTATTTATTAAAAATACGAGTGGTGTCTAATAATAAAGATACAAATCAACATTACACTAACAATTATATTTAAAGAAAATATTTGATACATTTCACAAAAAATGACATAAATTTGTTTATATCTCTACATAATTTCTGTAAACATCCCAGCGTGACAAAAGTTTGAACATCCTTTTATAGTACTGCTGCTTGTCAAGTTGCTTGAAGTAGTCCACAATAATGTCTTGCAGTTCCTCCTGATCCGCAGACTTTTTCCCATGAAAAATTTCTTTAAAAGTTTGAATAAAGGAAAATCCTAAGAGGCTAAATCCAGACTTACGGAGGATGTTGCAGAACCTCCCAATTCTGCTGCGTCAACCACTCTTTGCCTTGGTTTGACATGGAGTCTTGCGCCATCATACAAAAGTTTAACTTCTTTGCGTAATTGTCTCGACCTTTTCCTTATAATGGCCGTATGTAATTTCTAGAGAGTTTTGCAATATTTGTTGCTGTAAATGGTTTTGTGTGGTTCAAGGAATTCACATTGTTGTGTTGTTATTATAGAACACGGTGTCAATGGTTTTGGGATCAGATGGTAGAGATTTGAATTTTTTGAACTGGGAAAGTTAGACACTTTCCTAACACAGACTATTGTTTTGTCTCTGGGGTGAACTCATAAATCCATGTATCACCTCCGGTAATGATGCTATCAATGAAAAAATCCCGTCTGTTGGTATCGGGTGAGATTTTGAAGTGAAGCACTCAGCCGATTAATTTTTCGTTCATCGGAGAGCATTTTCGGCCCCCAGCAAGGCAAAATTTTGCAGAAGTTTAGGTCGCATATGATTTTATAAACACAACTCTTAGGAATGTCCGTCATTTCAGCAATTCCACGAACTTTAATGCAACGATCTTCCATAATCAAAAGTTTCACAATTGTGCAGTTCTCATCCGTGTGTGAGGCCCTTAGTCTGCCTCTTTTCTTCTACGGATTCATCATTTTGGCTTAAAACATTTAAAATGCTCTCTAGTTTGCGATGCATTTTGCTCTGATTAGCTCAAAAATCTAATAACTTCACGCACCTCACGTGCTTGTTTGCTTCTCGAAAACTAAATTAAGTTTTGAACAAAAGAACGCTCTAGATCCTAGCACTACATGCATGAACGCGTCTAGTTATGCATATGACGGCGATATTGCGCATAAGCAGTTTGTATGACAGCTACCTGTACCTTTAAAATTGGAAACCCCTCGTACTATTAAGGGCCCAAGAGTACGTTGAATTTTGTAGCACAACGTCTGTCACAATACGTAGCTATATGTAGAGGTCAGATTGTCTAGCATTTGTTTAATATTTACAGCATTGTATCTTCTTCTGTATTCTTTCTAAAGGTGCTCTTATGGTAGCTAAATGTCACACTGATAATTTAGTAGACGGAACCTGATCAGCTCACTTGATTTACTTTGTTTAAAACTACTTAAAATTCTTCTTCTTATTTTCTTACCCTTATGTAGGCTATTAGCCTGTTTCTGGTCACACATTTGGTGTAGTACTATGGGCCATGTTGGGCGTACCCCGGGTAGGTAGCTAGTCTAACCCGTTAGAAGAAGGAGAATATACTTTACGACCGCCAAAGGTGTTTGTATAACGGCCGGAGAACACTTAATGTTTGCCGTTGCTTTTGACCTGGGAGTCGAACCCTGGACTCTCCGCGCGCTAGTGTGGCAGGTCGAGGCCTTTACCTCGCGGCTGTCGTGCTCTCAACTACTTAAAATGGGTTATCAAAATGGGTCAAAATAATTACCTGTATTGAGCTTTGAGGTTTTTAAATATACTCATATCGCTGTAAGCAGCGAAAGCGAGTGGCTGTGCCATACCGTGAACGCCTTGAGATATCATAAGTACACGTGCCCAACCTTTGACCCGTAATAGATAGCAGCTCTACAATTTAAACTAAATGTGTAAGTTAAAACTACACATAATAATTTTAAGCAAGTTACGAAATTTTGCTTCGGCAGAATGTGCAAAGTAACGACCCAAATATGTATTAATCACAACCAAAACTCACACAACTCTCTTAAAACTTACAAAACCCAGTGTTTAGAAAACAACAAACAACTCAAAATCCTATTTTTTGCAATTCGTACAAAGTAATTTTTGTACACCACCACTTCAATATACAAATTGCATATCATCATCTCCAGCTTTCATTAACACCCACATTTGTACCAGGAAGTAATAATCAAGCTTATAAACTTCAATTAACCAACACACTGCCAATAATTGTTAATTCCAGTGAAGAAGGAACACGTCTGACAACAAACGAAATAATCAAAAAACTACGACTTAACAAGTAAGTGAAAACCCGACTGCATTTTAAACAGGTACAATGTGTTAGCCAATACTACTACCAGCGACAAACCGCAAGTATCAAAAGCAAGCGAAGTGAAGAAAATATCTAAATTTCCCCCAATATTCATATATGGAGTTAGCAAGAGGACAATTTAATACAAAGGCTCTAGCAAACAATGCAATTAAAATCAATACAATTAATCGCACACCTCAGAGTCGAAAAATTATACATCACGCTTACCAGCTGAAAGGAGACGGGGCCTACAAAGTGGTACTTAGAAACATACATCATTCTGTACATACCAAAGAAATCAAAGGATAATTAAAAAAGCAAGGTTATACATCACAAATGTCCAACAAAGGTACCGTTATCTATGTTCTTTGTGGACCTCGAACCTGCGGACAACAATAAAAAGGTATATGGAACAAAACACGTTAACTACCAATTGATAACGGTAGAACTATCACATAAATAAACTACAATTATCCAATGCATCAGATGCCAATATTATGAACACAGTAAAAGCTATTGTACAAAATCTTACTTATGTGTTAAGTGTGGAGGGGAGCACAGCACTACCACTTGCAAAAAACCCACCAAGTGTGCGTTGTGCCAAGGACTACACATAGCAAATTACAAGGATTGTCAGGTATACCAACAACTGCAGTTAAATAGAGGAAAATCAGCTGCCCCTTAGAAACACAAGATATAAAAAAGGACAAAAATAGCATAATGTTAAACCTGTTTACCACGCTAGTTACCAAAAACTAATAATAAATTTCCTCCAAATAGCCTCCTGGAATGCAAATGGGTTAGGAAAGTATCGACTACTAGTTAAATTATTCCTAAAAGAGCAAAAAAATCTCGGAAACTCATTTTAGGAAAGGAATTATTTCAATATCCAACAACTATACCACATACTACATCAAACACACTGACGGAACCGCTCAGCAATTATTATAAACAACAAAATATCTTACTACGCTATAAAAGCGTTTGTACCTGTCTAGCTGATACAAGATACTCTGTAAAACAAAATCAGTACGAAGTATTCTTCAAAAAACTAGGCAAAATTACATAAGGCTACGCTGGCCAGCAACTATGACTATTTATATTCCGGGAGCCCACATACTAACCGGCTGACTTAAATAAAGTACCTGATGGCTTAGATTTCTTTGTTACTAAAGGTCTATCTCTAAGATAGTGTAAAGTGGAAACGTGCTTTGACTTTCTTTCATATCATTCAACCATAATAGTCACACTCAGCACTTCTATTATTACAAAGCAAAATAATCCTCCCCTCTGGAACAATCACACAAATTTGGACTTGTTTAAGGAGTATTTAACGGACATTATAACAATTAAAGTTTCATTGAAAACAGAAGATGAAATTGACATTGCAATAGAACACCTAACAAAAACCATTCAACGCGCAGTCTACTACTTAACATCGCCACCTGGTCACAAAGAAATCGAAGTTACTGACAATTACATACATTAAAACCAAGATTGCCGACAAAAGAAGAGCCAGACGAATCGGGCAGCAAATGAGAATTTCCATAGACAAAAATAACCCAAATAAGTTAACCAGAGAGTTAAAAATAACTTTGAGGGAACGGAAAAACAAAATATATAATGAATACGTGTTGACAACTTATCCTCCTCCACTAATAACAATTACACGCTTTGAAAGGCAACAAAGAAATTACAAAATGTTTAAAATCCTATTCCACCAATTAGCAAAGTTGACGGCTTCTGGGTAAGAGCAGAAGTTGAAAAATCTGAAATTTTTGCGGTACACCTATCAATAATATTCAAACTGCACCCCACAGTTACTACCCCTAAAAAAGAACAAGGGATTATAAGCTACCTCCAAGCTCCTTTAAAACTAAGCCCATCAATACAATCTTTCATCCCTGAAGAAATTAAAGCTAAAATTAAATATCTAAATAATAAAAAAGCGCCTGAGTACGACCTAATCACTGCCAAACCACTGAAGGAAATGCCTCACAAAGTAATAATGCGCATGACAAATCTTTAATGCAGTCATAAGACAATAGTATTTTCCTATCTTGTGGAAGTTTGTTCAAATAATTCTAATTCTGAAAACGAACAAACCCGCACATAAAGTTAGCTCTTATAAACCTATAACGTTACTACCAATAATGTCAAAAGTACTAGAAAAGTTAAGGGAATAATCTGGTTTGGAGCCAAAAAAAAAAGATGGAACGGTTGAAGATAGCGACTTGGAATTTGTTTATTGTTGAGAATATATATCAAATTTCTACAAAAAAAATTTTTGTCATTTCAATTTGTTCGTTGTCACCAGAGGGCGCCTAGGAAAGACCACTTTTTTCGTAGTACATGGATTACGAGGCTCCAAGTCATCTAAAAAAAAAAACCGTTTTGAAGAGCATTAAAAGATCTACGTTATTGACCACTTTGACTAAAACATTTCCAAAAATAAAATTTTAACTCGACTTTTACGAAAGAAAGGAAATTTTTGCCCGAATTCTTTTGTAAAAAATTATGTAAAAATTAAGCAATACCACTCCCAAGGCCCAAAGTGGCCGTTAACCTCAAGAATTAAACAAGGAAAAAATGAGCTCAGGTAGATCAAAATCGGTTGAGTAGTTCTCAAGTTATCCTTATACTACGTTTTAAAAAATTGATTTCGAGAAAAACGCATTTAAAGAAAAAAAAATTTTTCCTGCAATATTTTCCAGAAATTGCAGTGTCTACTCGATCCCTGGTGCATATAATAAGCCTTCCTGTTCCTCATACGCCTTTTGAAAGTGCTGGTCCCTCTTTTTCTTGTCGATTTTGCCCTGTTTGCTGACCTCAGTGCTCCGGCGCGAACATTGTTTTTCTTGCTGCTTGTCCACTCTCGCGCAATGGTTGACAGCAATTTCTCCCACCTTGACGTCCATGCACTTTAGCATCATTAGCAATGATTTGGCACCGTCACTGAAAACGGTTGCTGAAATCCAGGCACAGATTTCCATGACGTTTTTACCAACGTAGGCGTGCTTGGGAGCCAGTTGCCAAAGGCATGAGTTATAACACTCATTGTTGTTCTGGTTATTTTTTCCCAAGCACCTTTGAAGAAGTTCTAGATCACTCAGTGAAGTGTAAACCTCCGTCACGACATCTTGAACTTCTGGATCTAGGGGTGGTGGGTGTTCAAATTACAGTCTATTCGCAGTGTGCTGCATCCACTTACACCATACTACATTGCAGTTATCATGTTGCGGATGGTCGTTGGTCGAAAATCAATGAAAATAAATCCACAGCTATCACGTTTATCCAGTCACACTAAATGGTATACAAATCCCCATTAAAGAAGAAGCTAAATATCTCGGCATGTACATTGACAGGCGCTTAACATGGAGAAGCTACATTACAAAAAAGAGAAAGCTATTGGACGCAATGGTGAAATGATGTACTGGCTCTTAGGGAGAAAATCAAAGTTATCGCTATAAAATAAAGTGCTAGTGTATAAGTCAGTTATAGTTCCAGTGTGGGCGTACGGTATTCGTAGGATGTGCAAAAATATCAAACATCAATATTCTGCAAAGTTTTTAGAGCAAAAATCTTCGTGTCATGGCCAATGCTAACTGGTGCATTAGCAATAAAGCTCTTCATGAGTATCTAAAAATTTCATTGGTCAGAGAGGAAGTTAAAAGACGTACAACCATCTATGTAAACAGAATACATAACCACCCGAATGTGTTAATGCTCAATTTACTAGATAATATTAATATCAATCGAAGATTAAATAGATTCAAAATGTTAAACCTTACTAATTGTGTTCTATTACTATGTACAGGGAATGGCCACTGAGCGTTACTCTTCATGACAATGTTATTTAGTGTAGTATTATAGTATTAGAATAAACTTACTTGTTAACCTTACGGCTAATTGTAATTACGCATTTAATTTAATTAAGAATATATATATATATATATATATATATATATATATATATATATATATATATATATATATATATATATATATATATATAGTATGTAACAGATAAAGTTGAAAATCCGGCAGCAAATTTTTAACGCAACAGTTTGAACAAAGTACCTATATGCGATTTAATTTTTTTAGGTTAAAAAACAATTCTGGATTATTTAAATATTTTTATAACGCTCTTTTAGATTTTAACATTTTACAAGTTACTATAGGTACATGTATAATAAAGAATACCAAGCAAACGTAAAATGTTGGTATTCTTAGAGATCACAATTAAAAAGGACAATAAAGCAACAAAAAACTTATAAAAAATTTTAACAGAAGATATACACGTATTAGATTTTTGAATTATTTATTTAGTAAAGTTCTTTGTAAAACTAATTTTTCAAATGTCAGTAAGATAATTTATCAATAGATTTTATAGCACCAATGAGTTTTAAATGTTACTTGTTTGGTTAACATCTAATAATTTATATATCTTACTACTTATAATTTAAAAACGTTTCTTAATCATATTTTCAACAATTTTTAAAACTATCATAAAAAGTTAAATTAATCAAAATTATGTAGTTGTGCAAAAAAATTAAATTTGCCTGATTGCATTATGCAAACCACATAAAGATAATCTTGTTGTTTTCTGAGAGTTATTATTTATTTCAAATTTTGCTTTTGTTTATGTAAATTAAAATACAAAATAGTAACTAAAAAAATATCTTTATTGATATAATATAAAATATTAATGAAACTTATCAAAAATGCTTATCGTCCCCTTTTTTAAACAAATAACTTCTTAAAAATGCAAATTTGATATAAAACAGAAATAATGCAAAACTCAAAAAGTCCGTATTGTTGGAAATTCTCGTTTTGTTTTATATTAAAGAAAAATATTTTAAAATACACGCCAGTCTGGTATGGTAATAATAATGATAATTAATTTGAAATAATTGATAAGGTCGCAATTTTAAAAATATGCCAGCTGAAAGGACTACTGCATCTTAACGCAATCAATCTAGAAAAACATTGGAAATTCCGCAATTTACCATAATTAATTCCAGAGATTAGCGTATATTTAGTAGAGTGCAATTAGATGATATTAACTGTTTACTTTTTAACGTTGCATTCGCACATTTTTAAAAGAGCGCATTATTTCTGTTACTATTTTTATTAACTACTCTATTTTAGTAAAAATGCAACATATGATAAATGACCTTATTATATATATATATATATATATTATATATATATATATATATATATATATATATATATATATATATATATATATATATATATATATATACTTCAAGAGTTTATGATTATTCCTAATTACGCAATTTCTTTTTTAGTTTATTTGCAGATTAACAATCATAACCATTTTACATAATAAACATATAGTAAGGTCCTATGAGCTAATGAGATGACGGTAGTGACGTGAGGGGAGTTCATCCATCGATGTTATCCCGTTAGTTTCTTCTTAGATCAATGGGCCACGTTTTTTGTAGTCGTCTAGGAGCTGGATCATGTTGCAGGCTGGATGCCAGGACATTGGGATGAACTTGAAGTCGCAGGAAATGGTTGTTGCTTCTTTTAGCACGTTCTTCTACTACTGTTGGCATTTCCAGTTCGGTATGCAGGGTGTCGTTGCTAACATACCAGAGAGCATTGGCTAACATTCTCAGTGTTTTGGATTGCATGCGTTGGATTATGTTGCAGGAGCATCCCCACAGCTCGATGCCATAGGTCCAGATAGGTTTAATTATTATTTTATAAAGTAGAGTCTTATTTTCTAAAGATAGACACGATTTCTTACCAAGTGACCAGTACATTTTTTTAAGTCGTAGATCAACTTCCTTTCGTTTCTTTAATATATGCAGTTTCCAAGTGAGTCTTTTGTCTAAATGAAGGCCCAGGTAGCGGGCTTCATTTGCTTTAGGAATTACTATATTATTTAGATGCACCGGCGGGCATTCCAAGCGATTTAGGGTAAAATTTACCTGGGTGCATTTGGCTTCGTTCACTTGGATTCTCCATTTGTTTAGCCAGGTTTGTAAGAGGGACAGATGATGTTGCAAGTTTAAGGAGGCTGTTTAAGGATTGGTATGATGAGAGAGAAGGACTTTATCGTTAGCGAAGGTGCTTACAGTTGTAGCTACTGTTGTAGGTATGTCTGCCGTGTACAATGTATATAGAAGCGGTCCAAGAACGCTGCCTTGTGATACTCCGGAGTTGATTGAATGAATGGCAGAATATTCTTCGCCATACTTTATCTGGAAGTGTCGATTTGATAAGTAGGATTTTATAAGTAAATAATATTCACTTGGAAGGTGTAATTTGAATTTATATAAGAGCCCCTTATGCCATACTTTATCCAACGCCTGTTGCATATCAATAAATACTGTTAGACAGTAAGATTTAGAGTGCTGTGTTAATCATATTTACGACGCGATGACATTGCTGAATGGTAGAGTGATACTTTCTGAACCAAAACTGGTGGTCCGGGGTGCAGTTTTCTAATATATCTGTCTCATGTATTCTCCCGACTAAAAGTTTTTCTAACAGTTTAGAAACTTGGGGCAGTAAGCTTATTGGACGGTAAGATGTAATTTCCTCAACAGGTTTACCTGGTTTTGGTATGAGAATTATCTGTGCGAATTTAAGTGGTAACGGCCAATAATGGAGACGTAAGATAGAATTGAAAAGGTTCCTTAGAAACACTAGACCGACTCTAGGTAATTCAGCAAGCACTTTACCGGATATTAGTTCGTACCCTGGTGCTTTTTTATGGTTAAGATGTTGAATTTCTTCTTCCAGCTCTGCACAGGTGAATCTCTTGATAGGTAGCGACAGTTGCAATGGTATGTCCAAGAAGCTGTTTATTGTATCATCCGGATCATCTGAGTAGGGCGTAAAAACATTAGCAAAGTGTCGTGCAAATAAGTCTGCCTTTTCCTGATCTGTTCTAGCCTACTCGTTATTTGTTTTTCTTATTGGGGGATTTGTTTTTTGTGATCGTTTGTTTGCTTTGGCGATTTTCCAAATACTATTATCTGTTCTTGATAATGTAGTTAGATAATGGTTAAAAGTTTCCTGCCTTAGTTTGTGTAGTTGGTTCTTTAAGGTATTTGCTAATCTATTATACACTGTTTTGTCAGCTGGATGTTGTGTTCTATGGCGTCTAGCTCTCACTCTTCGTCTGTCGAACTAATTCAAGTACGTCATTAGGAATATTTATATCTCTTTGAACGCTGTTTGTGATCATAGGTGTGGATTTCCATGCTGCATTTTGCAGAGAAGTGATAAAGTGACCAGTAGCTTGCTCTAATTCCTGGGGAGTTTTTAAACTAATATTTGATTGTAGGGTTTCTTGAAGAATGGCTCTGTATGAGTCCCAATCTGTTTTATTGTTATAAAGTGATGGTCTTGGTGATTTTTTAATTATCGTTGTACTGATTGTAGCGATAACTGGTGTATGATCTGAAGGGAAGTCAAGATTGCTGATAATATCCGTATAGTTAGAAGAAATTCCATTTGTGACAAAAAAGTCCAGCAAATCAAGTGTTTTATTATGGTCCGTGGGCCAGTATGTTGGCTCCCCAGTTGATAGGTATTCATATTTTCTTCTCGTAGGAGGTTATATAGAGCCCTACCCCTAGTGGTAATTAGCCTAGATCCCCAGTAGGTGTGCTTACAGTTGAAGTCTCCACCGCATATGAATGTACTGCCAACTGATTGGAAAAACGGCTCGAGGTCCTCCTTGGTAATATTATGTCTTGGTGGACAATAGACAGCAGATATGATAATTGGGTTTGGTAATTTACAAACTTGTATTTTTGTTGCTTGTAGGCATGGATCCTCATATTTTTGTAGTTCATAATGAACTATTGAGCTCTTTATGAGTAGCGCTGTTCCTCCGTGGGTGGTACCATCCGGATGTTCCGTATGATAGCATGTATAGTGCGGAACTCTTAGATAAGATCTGTCCGTAAAATGTGTTTCTGATATAACAACATGTTTATTATCATGTTGTTTTGTTGCATTAGCTGAGTGAACATCATTTTGAATTCTTCTAAGAACTTTTGTAAGATTGTGTCTTGACTGTTGGCTTGTACAGTGTCACCTTGTACTACTTGGCTGTATGTTGAGGGGTGTGAACTTTGAGTGTTGTCTATTGTTGCTGGGTGGTGAGTGGTTTGAATTGATAAACCTGTTTTGGGTCTATGTGTCTGGTTTCAGTCTGTTTTGTAATTATTTGTGTACTGTACAGCCTCTATAGTTGGAGGGATGATCACCGCCACATAAAGCACATTTAGCCGGCAAATCTTTTGATTTCTTGCATGTCTTAGTGTCATGCGGTCCTCCACATTTAACGCAAGCGTAGGGACGGTTACAGTAGGCTTTGGTATGGTTATATTGTTGACACCTCGTACACTGGACAATTGATGTATTTTTAAGTGTCGGATCCACTTTTATAACGTGATTATTTAAGAATTTAAGATTGTAAATGTCTTTATTGTTTTCAGCAGGTTCCAAGTCTACAAAAAACATTGGTAAGGATAATTTTGTAATTCTGTGTTTGATGTTTGTTACAGCTCTTACTTTGAAACCTTTCTCTTCCAGTGATTCTGCTATTTCGGTAGAAGGTACAGTAGAATGGAGGTTACGAATGACAACTCTATAAGCTTTATTTTTTCTCATCTGATATGTGTGGTAAATTATACCTGTTTCCTTCATGAATGTTACTAACTTACGGTATGTGTCTGGAGTATTTGCACTTAGCTTAACTATATTGTCAGCCATTGTTTTTGTTTTATATTGTTCTATTTCAGTAACAGCTGTTAGAGCATTTATCATTTTATTATAATCTGTAACTCCATGTACAAATATCGGAGGTAGTCTGGGTATCTTATTTTGTTGAACAACCGGTGCGACTTCAGTAATATCCTCATTAAGGCTATTAAGGGCAGAATATCTATTATTTTGTGTGACATGTACTGCTTTATTTTGTGCTGATTGTTTTGTTATTCTTTTCCTTTTTCTGTTTTGTACACATTGCCATTCTTTATTGGCCATTGTATTCAATTCCACTTTACTATCACTATCGGATGTATTTATTCTGTTTGATAAATTATTTGTCGGTATGTTATTTAGTTGCATTGATGTAAAAGTATGATTAGTTTGTGTATTCATTTGAGATTGTAAATTTGGGATCTGCACATTTGGCACATATGTCAAGTTGTTATGTAAATAAGCAGTATTGATAATAGGAAATTGGGGATTTACCTGGCTATCCATCGGGGCGAAGCTATTATGTGATTGAGATGCTAGCTGCCGTGTTAATTGATTACGCAAATAAAAGTGAGTTTATCACCCAAAAAAAAATCATTTGCTCTTTTTATATTAACTTCAAAGTATAACTACTACTACATTTTTTTTTAAATCTATATTTTTATACAATATCGTAAATACTAGCATCAACTTTAAAGATAGCCGTATA
This sequence comes from Sinelater perroti, assembly GCA_036346155.1. Classification (NCBI taxonomy): domain Eukaryota; kingdom Metazoa; phylum Arthropoda; class Insecta; order Coleoptera; family Elateridae; genus Sinelater; species Sinelater perroti. The sequence goes on from JARFIY010000001.1 coordinate 74,406,675, forward strand.
TGCTTATTAGGAGTAACATATAGTAAATTATGCACACAGTAGAATTAACAAACTCTTTGATATTAGCTATTGATGGAAAAAAACAATAATTGGTGTTTCGTAACCTTAATAAGACTTTTTTAAAATCTTATAAAAGCTCAAAATTTCAAGCACTACTTAAAGATTTGTTACAATAAGTTTAACTTTCTCGCTCTTTTATTTATAATTTGTGGACACGCTATCTGATCATTTGATCATTTTGTTCAAGCTAAATGACCTGCGCTGATTAAAATCTTGTAGCTGCTTTCTATATTGCTCAGATTTTATGGTTAATAAATTAATAAAGTGAGTAGAACAGAAATTTTGATTGAAAAAGAAATATAATTAGAAAGAAAATTTGTAACAATTACTTAGAATTTAATTAATTAGAAAAGATTGAGTTAGCCAGTTTATTCCGTTAATTTTGTGGTGGTCTTATTCAGGTGAAATTAGTTATACTCTATTTCAAGGTGTATTATTGTTTTAAAAAATAAAATGTTTTTCTTAACTATAAGCCTTCTACACTTGATAACATGTGATATTTATATTTCAGATACTATATGAAGTCAACCTACTCTTTGGGTAGACACGCATCTCCTTAATTATAACAGTAGTTGGTTGTTCACTTGTAGGAAGTACACATTTTATAAATATTTGTTTTAGCTAACGTTCTAACATACCACTCATTCTTAAAGAGCTCCTCTTTCCACTGTTCTGTGGTTTAGCTTCTATATTTTATCGCACACTGTAGATGGAAGCGTCTTTGCTCTTCAGAGAAATATATTTTCTTCCATGAATGCAAATCATATATGGACACTCAACATATGTAGATTTACTTGTGTCGATTAATTTATTTGTAATATATTATTTCAATTACAATATAAATGTTTTTAAAAATTTATTGTATGTCAATAATAGTTATAACTTATTCAAAGTTTTTCTTACTTTTTAATTTATTTAACTAAAAAGGCCGTACCTCCAAATCCTGGTGCCCTAGGCTGTAGTTTACTCAGCTTATGGGTTAATCAGACTATAAGAAAATATTATATAAAACCTTTAAAAAAAAGGGTAGCAGCGTAGTCGTGAAGGGCATGTAGCCGCATCATATTTTGTACATAACCGCCAAGTACAGGACCCGGTAGGGAAGTATGCTGCTTTTGAAAAGACTGTCATGCGAGCTGCGACGGGCCGAATGTTTAAAAATGGTTGATATCTACTCATGAACATATGCCGTTTCAGTAGCAAAGGAGCCTTGATCTGTAGCACGTGTGTTTGTTTACAACACCTGTATTGAGACGGGTTGTTCTGTGGTTCTCATAGTGCGATGATTTCGAAATCATTTTAATGTTGGTCGTCATGGTCGCGTTCCAAAACGAGATACCATTATAAAATGGGTGAATAGTTTTTAAACAAAATCTTTGAAACCGAGGACTGAACGGGGCAGTGATTGAACTGTACGGACTTCGAAAAACATTGAAAGGGTGCGACACACGCTTGCGTTCTCGGATGTCAGACAGTTCAGTTTGCATAATCTTACACTTCGACCTCCATTTCTATCCCTATTATAAGATTAGCGCTGTTTAAGGACTGCGGAAAAACGACTTTGTAAGATGACGCAGGTTTACAGAAACGATATTGGGCTTTGCTGACAGACGATATCGTTTTGACCATGAGTAACGAGGCTCATTTCCATTTATTGAGGACGATAATCAAACAGAATTTTCGGTACTAGGCACCCGTAAACCCCCAATAATTGCATCAATAGCCTTTACACTGCGAGAGAGTTTGGTGATGTGGGTCACCAACCCTGCCAGATTTTGACTATTCATATGGGGCTACCTAAAACTAAAGTTTTATAGACAAAACTCGTAATATTAAAGCCCTTTAAAGACCATAAAGCAAAAAATTCAAATGGTTCCGCGTGATATGCTTCAAAGGACAATTTCGCCATCCGTCTACAAAAATGCCTAGAAAAAATAGACAGCACCTAACTGTTGTGATTTTTTATAGCTAATTACTTTTTCGTATGTTTCGTTTAGTATTCTAAAATGACAATGTACCAGTAACGTACGAAAATAATAAATTTTGAAATTTATTCAATAATAAGTGTGTGGCAGTCTTTTCTAAAACACCACCCTCCCTGCCGGATCATACTTTTTAATCAAATTCGGATTTTTGTTTTATTTAGGAAAAATGGCAAAATTTAGTTAAATAATTTAATTGAAATAATATATTTTTGATTGTGTTTGTGGTGCTTTCATGCAATTATTGTTTTTATATTAAAGTAATTCAATATAATACATTTTTATGATTCCAATAATACATTTTTTTCATTACTCATTTGTCTTCCAGTTTGTATTATATCAATTTTTAGAAATACGAGTTCTATATATTTATAAAACAATAGGTACGTTTTTAGTATGAATTTTTTACTATTGTCATCATCAAGATTCCTTTTTCTTAGAATACATGCCTATTATTATATGTAAAATTATTTTCCATAAATAATAAAATAAAACACTATTAGACTAAATAGTAGTATAGCCATCTTCAGTGCAGATCGCAAAATTATAGAAAAATTCTAATTTTGCATAAATATCAACACAAATTTTGCTGAATACAAATCTGACGCTTTTATCGCTGTATCACAAATTTCTTTAAAGTATTCTACATTTGGAAAGTTCGTATGGTTTTCACAAGTGAACTGATTTTAATATTTATTATAAAGTCCAATTTGCAATCAACTGATCTATCAACACACACAAATATATATATATATATATATGCCTTTTCTACAAAAAGTTATTGCTATGGCGGAAATTCTTAAATGCAAAGTACTGTTGTAACGTCTCTCAGTTGTAATTAAGTGTAAATTCAGAGTTTTACAATTGTGCTAATAGATGTGGTTATTAGGCTGTTAATAAAGTTTATGTTGTATTTACGTAATAGTTTTTAGCATCTGTTACGTTATTATTAAATAATTATATGCAATAGTAAGTTTCCATTTTTTTATTTTTTCAAAAGGGCAAAGCATTTCTTATTTTATATATTTTTGTGACATTTTGACAAGAATAATTTTTTTGCAATATTTATTACTTTTGTTTTCTCGGTAATAATTCATGCCTTTAACTTAATTGTTACATAATTTTTAACCGTTGTTTTAAAAAGTCACATATATTCTCTGATTTGATTAATAAGAACATGTCATAAGATAATCATGATCACAATGTAAATAATTAAAACGGCTATTTATTTATTAAGGGGCGAAGCAAAGGGGAGTCACTTACTAACTTCATGTTGTCTGTCTGTCTGTCTGTCCGTCTGTCAGTCCGTCGGACCGTTCGTCCGAGCAAAAACTCGAGAACGGCTGGGAATTTCCAAATTCTGTTTTCACCAATCGACAGGTAGCTAAAAGGCTTGTTTGATAGTGATTTTGAAACTGATTGGTCAAAGGTCAGCATTAGTGACCTAATTTGGTTCTCAAATTTGGAAGACTGCTTCGCCACTTCGCTATGCGTTGCAAGCTTTGCAGGTTTATTTATTTATGTAATTACTTACAAGATGAGTCATAGAAGACCTGTATCCTATGGATATATTAAGAAAATTCCTGGAATTATTTAATACTGGACAGTCCTCGTACATAAACACAAATTTAATTATTTCGTGATTTTCCGTTAGAGACCTTACACTAGAATATAAAAAGCCGTAACATTTACTGAAGAAAAAGATCTGGCTACAAAAACCGGCTAGAGAGAGATTCGAGGATTTTAAATTGAATTATTGAAAATGATAGGCATTTTTCTATTGCAAAAATAATTTTAATAATATCAAAAGCTATAGGAAATATATTAGTAGGTGTTTTTAAAAGAATTACAAGTTTTACAATTGATACAACTATTGTAATCTATTTGTTATTTTTCAGAGGAAATAAGAACCATTGTAAAACAACAACAAAATAAAAATGTTTAAAATAAGCTCTGGAGTAACAGAATTAAACGTTGTAGCAATGGATATCACTAATGTGGACTGATAAATCAAAATTTAAAATTTGTTCTGGAGATAAGTAGTTCGAACTGCTCACGAGGCATATTGCAAATATTGTTCAAAAAGGACTCAAAATAAGTCAACTCATTAATGGTTTAGAGATGTATGTCTGCTTAAGGAATGGAAAGCCCTTATTTCATATATGAAAACAGTACACCAAAATATTAGTACATATTAGAAAATAATCTCTTACTGTCTATTCCCAAACCAAATTCTGTAGATGCCAACTATCTTTCCTAACAAGTAGACACGACCACATGTTCAAAAAATAGGTAAAACTTTATTTATGGAAAACAAAATACACATAATAGTTTGGTTTTCTAACAGTCTCTACAGTCTTCAAGAAAGAAAATGAAAATGGGAGGTTAAATCGAAATTTAATTTGCATCAAAATATTGATGTTATTTGAAAAACTTATAGATACAATGTTTTCCAGAACACCAAAAAGGAAAAGTTGCTCAGTGAATATTTTTCTAGAATACTTAATTGTAAAATTTTAGTTTTACAATTATGGATTCTTTTAAATAATGTCAACTTAATTTATAATATTTAGTGATTTATCAACGAACTTAAAAATTTCGTTACTGAATTCTATATGTCTGTCGGTCTGTCTGTCGCTGTCACAAAATTATGGATTTTTTAAAATTTTAAAATGGATTCTTATAGGAAATTTTACGCTGGTTTCAAAATCGAAATTAAAAAGTTTCTATCTCGAATAGTTTTCGAGATATTCGACTTCGAATTTCGGGAAAATTTTCGACATTGCGATTTTAAATGTGATTCTTATAGGAAATTTTACGCTGAATTCGAAAATGAAGAAAAAATTCTATGTCGAATAATTTTCCAGATATTCGATTTCGAATTTTCCCGAAATTCGAAATCGAAATCGAAAGGTTTTTTTAAGTTCGTTCTGGGATTGCTTACAGAGCAATCTCTTCGCCGGCCCCATGTTTTAATAATTACGTTATCATTAATAAATAAACCTGCGAAGCTTGCAACGCATAGCGAAGTGGCGAAGCAGTCTTCCTTATTTGAGAACCCTCTAGTTGACCTTTAACCAATCAGTTTCAAAATCACTATCAAACAAGCCTTTTTAGCCACCTGTTGATTGGTGAAAACAGAATTTGGAAATTCCCAGCCGTTCTCGAGTTTTTGCTCGGACGGACGGACGGACAGACAACATGAAGTTAGTAAGTGACTCCGCTTCGCTTCGCCATTTAATAAACATTATAGATTTTAAAATAACAGCTTCAATAATTAAATTTCAATAAATATATTATTTTCAGTAATTGTAAATAATGGAGCTAGGATGATACTTTTGACGTAAGGCTCTTATAAACCTAAATTATTTTTTATTAAAACATCATAAAAATGAAATTTTACATAATCATTTTTCTGCTATCTCAGAAACATATTGTTTACAACGAATAAATATTTTTTAATTTTACTATCTTAAAGTGAAGTTAACATCTCCTGCTTCCAAGTGCTTGTTTTAGTGGTTCAAAATAAATGATAGTTGCGGAGCGATAAGTCCGTCCTGCAGGAAAATGTTTTAGTATAGTCTAGGACAAAATCTTTAATTTTTGTATCTAATTTGTGTAACTGTACAGGTGTTTTCGTAAAGCGCAATGACGTTTATGATTGCCTCACCACTGTCGTAACTTATTCTAAGCTCGAAAGCAGCGTTCGTTAATCGGCAACCATTTTTGAGAAGGCGGCGAACAATGCAAATATTCGTGTCTGTCACACTGAATTTTATTTTAAACTGATTTTTGTCCTCCCAAAAATTGTTTATGTCACTTGTACGCTTGAGTTTTTAAGTGTTGTTCCTGTATTATTTTCTTAAAAATTTGTACTCTTTTACTTTTTTTATATGAAAAGCTTGATAATCTGTTGCTTAATAAACAGGAGCGCCTCTTGTTCTGCTATTGTGATGCCGATTAATGAAACTAGGATAGCAGATAGGTACTTTCCAGTGATTCTAGTTGAGGATAGACTTACTTCAGAGATTGGCGGCTCTGTCCACGCGAGCACTTGATTTTCCCTACCTCCTATATCGAGGGAAAACATGTCCTAACCAAAGTCCTACCGATTCTAGTAATCCCCATCCCATTCTAAACCCACTCACTAACACGTGACTTAAGACTAAAAAAATCAAAGAATAACTTTTAACTTTTATAAAATGTCGATTATACAAGACTTATTACCTCGGAAGTGTAGAAATAGTATCTCAGAATCTCCCACTGGGAAATCAGTTAGTTCCACGGATTCTGGGGGGAGCAAATAATCTATAAGCAACAATAAATAGGCGGAACCAAACAAAGGACAGCAAGAAAAGGAAAACACTGTTCATAACCACATTCAACATACGAACTCTATCAACGACAGATAAACTAACAGAGCTATAAACAGAACTAGATAAAATAAGATGGAATGTCGTAAGTATCTCATAAGCAAGAAAACTAGAGGAAGAATGCATAACTTGACAATGTGGCCATAAGCTATATTATAACGGAAATGATGAAAAAGAGTAGGAGAAGTTGTATTCTTAGTTAATGGAAATATCTCAAAAAACGTTATACAGTATAAATGTAACTCAGAAAGGGTTATCCTTTAGACCACAAAATTAACTCTTAACCACAGACGAGCGGTATTTTTTACCGGTCAGCAGTTTTAATTTTTTGATTTGGGGGGATTCCCTTTATTTACGCACTTATACGTTAATGTACCTTTTCGGCGCTCAGTATTACTTTGATAGCCGAAGTGTCGACTGTGTGTGGTGAAATTTGATTGATTTATCGCTACTTATAATTCATAACCGGTAAAAATTACCAGAGGTCTACGTTGACGTAAGTATTTTTTTAATTCATGTTATAATTAAATTGGATAATAGTTGTTTTTATTTATATTATTGTTTTGTGTTTTTGTTATAGAATATAGAAATGGATGAAAGAAGTAGTCCGGGCCCTTCGAAGAGCGTTAAAATTGGAGAAAAACATTTTGAAGAAGCTGTTAAAAGATGGCTGGAAGAAATTAATTCTGATATAAGTGATTTAGATTCAGGTGATGATTATATGGAGAGTAGACATGACACCGTATCAGAAATAGAGGCAGAAGATGAAGACATCGAAATCTAACCTCGAACGCTGTTGAAAATACCAGTTATTTCTATAGTAAAAACCGTTTTAAATGGTCGAAACATCCTGCAGTGCCTAAACATACTAGAACATTGCAACATAACATTATTGTCAATTGCCAAGGCCTTACTCGGAGATGACCAGAAATTATCGCCGGATCCGAAGAAACGGTTATTACCACGTTAAAGAGGGGACTTTTTTATGTATGTCCCTCAAAGAATTAGCTGCCGAGCTCCGAACCCATCGGAGCTACGGTAGCTTAAAATAAGTGTAAGGAATGCACAGGAAAGTCGACCCGTATTCTATTCTTGATTTCTCCTCATGCCAAATGTTCTATGCATGCTCCACTGACGTTTGCACAAGTCAGCGAATGGCTCAGCTGGTTAGGCATCGTGCTTGCAATCCGGTGGTCGAGGGTTCGATTCCTATCTAGTGCAATTTTTTTTCGGAACTAATTCTTTGCTAAAAGAACAACCTGCAGGAGGTGCCCAGCTAACAAAGAAAGAAAAACAACACATATATGCGTAATATGTAAAACTCCCATATGTTTGCAACGTACCGAGAGAATTTGCAAGGAGTATGCAACTTTAGTTTTTCAATTATTTTACCTCTTGCAGGTTTTTTTGCAAATGTATTTTTTTCCTTCGTAATGCTGTATTTTTTATCTGAATATGTTATATTTTAAGTTTGTGTAATAGAACGAATTTTTGTTTTGTTTAAATGATTTTTACAATCGTTCTTTTACAACATTAAAAAAATTATTAAAAAAAGGTCATTGATTATATTTTTCTTATAAAACTTATGTGGTTTTATTAAACTCAAGAGTTTTACAGCTTTTACCAGACATAAATACCCAAACGAATATAACAAATATATATATATATATATATATATATATATATATATATATATATATAAAATCTACACCTCTTCTACCGTTAGGTGTAGAGGATCGAATACAGCTCTCCTTAAATTACATTAAGTCCAAATATCACAATTACCATAACTTAAAATAACTTAAAATAAATAATAAAGTTCTTCTTTAATATTGTATGTAGCTATCACCCTCCCGTTTATGTCTACACTAGTCTACCTTTCACTCAAACTTATTGGGTTATTTTATTATTTGTCTCCATCTGGCCCTGTCTCTTGCTGATGTTTTAGGCTGCTTCCTTGAGATTCCTCTTGCCTTCATTATCTTCGCCACCTCTCCGTCTCACGTCTTCCTTGGTCTGCCTTTCTTTCTCTTCCCAATGGGTTTTGCCTCCCATACTTTTCTGGTTTGTCTTTCTTCGCTCAGTCTTCTCATGTGCCCCCACCATCTTAATTGAGTCCTCTCGATGATCTTTCTGGCACTTTCGGTATCCAATCTTTTCCTTATTTCTTCGTTTTTTATTTTATCCGTTATTGTGACCTTAGCCACTTTTCTAAGGTACTTCATTTCTAAGGTCTGTATCTTCTGGTATTGTCTCTCTGTCAGAACTCAAGTTTCGCATCCGAAAATCAGCGTCGGTAGGCATATGGTCTTGTAAATTGTCATTTTTGTTTTATTACTGATTTCTGTTTTGTTAATGAACCCTTTTCTTATACTATGGAAGATTTTTGCCGTTGTTATTACTCTATTATTTATTTCTTCTTTTTGTCTTCCTTCTTCCTCTATGGTAACTCCCAAGTACTTTAAGCTTTTTACTTGTTCTACTTTTTGATTGTTAATCTTTATGCTTATTTTTCTCACGTTATTATTTGTTATCACTGCTACCTTTGTTTTATTTGTTTATTTTCATTCCTTGTTTGTCCAGCTCTTTGGCCCATAGGTCCACATTATGATGTAGACTCGTGTCCGAATCTGCCAATATTGCTATGTCGTCCGCGAACACGCATTCACTCACTTCCACTGGTTTTATTTTATAATATTCCACCGTCAGTTTCTCGCTTTTTTACCACTTACTTTTTTGATTATCTCATTTATAGAAATGATAAAGAGCAGTGGGCTGAAATTTCCGCCCTGCCTTACTCCTTCTTTAGTTCTAATTTTTTTGGTTTCCATATTGTCCTTTCTAATTATATTTTCTGTGTTATTGTATAGCGATTTTATAGCTTCTATCAACTCCATTGCTGTTCCATTTTTCTCCAATATGTCCCATATATTGTTTCTCGCCACCTTGTCGAATGTTTTTTACATACCTACACAACATAGATATATATATATATATATATATATTTCTTTCTTTGTTGTACGGTAGCATTTTTTCTATTATGTTTTTCAGTGTGAATGTGTGGTCTTGTGTGCAATATTCAAATCTGAAACCAATTTGCGCTTCATGAAACTTTCCTTCCATTTCCTTCCTTAGCCTTGCCTCCAAAATCATCTTATATACCTTGCATGATGTGCAGAGTAGCGATATCCCCCTACAATTTGCGCAATCTTTCTGATTACCCTTCTTGAAAACGGGAACTATTACCGCAGTTTTCCATTCCTTGGGCACTGTTTGTATTATCCACGCTTTATTTATAATTCTTTGTAGTAACTCCATTCCTTCTTCACCCATTCCCTTCAATAATTCTGCTTTTATGCCGTCTACTCGTGGAGCCTTGCCATTTCTTAGCTTTCGTATTGCCTTCTCGATTTCTTCTCGCTTGATCCCGTTACTCGCTTCGTCCACTTGTCTTTTTTCTCTCTCTTTTTCGAATTTCTCCTCTTTTTGTGTTCCTTCTTTCGCAGTCACCTCTTCCCCCTCTAGCATATGCTGAAAGTATTGCTTCCATCTTTCCATAATTTTTTCATCCTCCATTAGTATCCTTCCATCTCTGTCCATAACCTGTTTTGACCTGATTTTTCTTCCTTTATTTCTCATGTTCTTTTGGGTCCTGTAGAATAGCTTTTGGTTGGCCCTTTATCCTTTTCCATTTTGGTCCCAAATTCTGCCAATTCCTTAGCTTTAGCTATTTTTACCTTTGGCTTTACTTATTTTCCTCGCTTTCTTATACCTCTCATACGCTTCATCACTCTTCCTTTGTAAATAGTTTTTCCATGCTATCTTTTTTGTTTTTACGATATCTTTAATTTCTTCACTCCATCAACTTGTTCTCTTCTTTATGCCTCCAGTTGTCGTTAGCCCGTAAGCTATTTCTCCTGCCTTATTTATAATTTCTTTGAACTTTCTCCACATTTCTTCGATATTCATTTCCATTATCTCTTGTTCCACTTCTTGTATCCCCTTCCTGATCTGTTATGCATATTCCTCTCTTATTCGTTTGTCTTGTAGTCTGTGTGTCCTTATCGTTCTTATTTCTGTTTTCTGATATTCTCTCTTCTTCATTTTCTTTCTTGTTTCCCATTAACAGGTGGTGATCTGACGATATTTCTGGTCCCCTGTACACTCTCACATCCTTTATCCTTCTTCTATTAATTGCGTCCGTTTTCAGTATTTCTAGGAAATGATATGAGTTTCGGACGTAGGATGATGCCTGGTCTGTGAGAGGTTGGAGAGTCTTGACAAGGTATTTGGCTAGGTTGTGGGTGGGAGAATCGAACGCACTAACTATAGGGCGTAAAGAAATGTTCTCTTTGTGAATTTTTGGGAGACCATATAATTTGGGAATTCTGGAAGATTTTTCTCGGGGTATGAGGAGTTTCTTGGTATCGAATGATAGGTTGGAGTTAGTAATAAGGGTTTTGGTTTTCTTTTCGAGGTAGGTAGTGGGATTATTAGGTACATGGCGATAAACAGAGGATTTAAGTAAATTTTGCATCTTACCGATGTAGTCCGCAGTATTTAGGATCACTGTAGAGTTGCCCTTATCAGCCTGTAAAATTGTAATATTATTATTTTCTTTTGTTATCTGGCCTCATGGATATGATACCCTTTCAGAATTCCTTTCCCACCTGAACCAAATCCACACCAATATCAAATTTACCATGGAAACTGAAAATAACAATTCCCTTCCCTTCCTAGATACTCTTATAACAAGAAATCCCTCTAATGACAGCTTTTATTACACTCTCTACAGAAAACCCACTCACACTAACCGCTACCTAAATACAAAATCCCATCACAACCCTGCCCAAATCCATTCGGTCGCAAAATCGCTCATAACCAGATCCATCAGACTTTCCGATACGAAATATCGCCAAACTCCAAAATCCATTACCTCCACCCTACTGCAAAATGGATATTCCAATAAATCCTTAACTAATATAATCAAAAATATAAATAAAAGCACTAACTCTCAATCCCAAAACCCTCCTGACCAATAAAAAGCATTCGTACCTTACATCAGAGGCATCACCAATAGAATAAGCCACAAACTAATGCGGCAAAATATCCGCACGGTTTTTATTACCAATAACCAAGTATCTCGGCTTATTCGCAAAGCAAAGGATCACTGCCCCAATGAATCCCAAGGGGTGTATGAAATACCTTGTGGAGATTGCCAAAGGACCTACATAGGTCAAACAAATCGGCAAATATCTAGCCGAATATACGACCATTCTCTGGCCGCACGGAAAGGCGATAATGGTTCGGCACTTGCCAAACACAGCAAAGAAACATGCCACAAAATTTATTTCTCTGGGGTTAAAACCATTGCCCCCATATACCATTTTACCAGCAGAATAGTACGTGAGGCAATTGAATTAGAAAAACGGCCACAGTGCTTCAACACAAGAGATAATAGCCAGCGTTTGTCTGTCATGTGGAAGTCCTTTATTGGTCCGCACCGCCAATTACGGAACACCCTTAATCCTACAAACTTTCCCCAACCCAACGCATCTCCCGCCAAACAAACTTTCACTTCCAGCCCTATAAAAGATCAAGCAGGTCACACGAAAGCTCGGTCTTATTAAAAGACTCATAGCTCTCCTTGGGGAGTAGGCAGATTGAGACCCCGAGTGAAGAGCTAACCTCTTGAAAATGGCATCAAAGCCGATGCCGAAACGTCGAGAATTTTCTCAAAATAGATGCGGTTCCTTGATGTAATGTATTTTTGAAAAGAAAGTTATATAGATTTGTGTTTTTTCTTGTTCTATCCTGTCAATTTTGAAGCTTCCTGGAATAAATGGTGCAATCGTTAATTAAAATTTGCAAAAAAGTTCGATTGGTAATTTCTCAAAAAGTAAACAATTGATCACCGTGAAAAATAGCACTCGTTTAAATTACTGAGGGCATATTCTCTAAGAATTTTCATCCATCTAAGCATTTTACTTCTTGAGAAAAAGAATGACAAAAAAGGAGTTTTGCAACTTTCAATGCTGATTGCAATAACAAAAACTTTTGTGATTTCCGGTTAAGCTTAAAATTTACGAAATTAAATACAGAACAATTTTATAAATGCATGTGCTATAGAAAACGTCCCAGAAATGTAAAATATAAATAAAAACGTAAATGTAAAGGTTTTTTCCATAAATTGTTGAAAAAAAAATTTAGCACACTTTTGACTGTAGGGACCCCCCGCCATTGGGTTCTACGGGAAAAAGTACATAAGAATCATAGAAAATTTAGGCTCCGCCAAAAATTACAAATTCTGGACGTTTTACAATACCTGGAAACTAGACCATTAAGACAAAAAATAGAAGAAAAAAACAAGAGCAGGCCGAAGAGAAGTAAACAGATTTCAAATAATAAGAATGAATAATATATTTTTAGTGTAATGTAAGCTTTAATTTAATATATGTAAGTAGACAAAACATTATAAAACGTAATAAATAAAAAAGTTTACTTATGTATATAGTAACAAACAAAAGGCATATTAAAAACAATAATGAAATTGAGTACGTATAAGTTTTGATGAACGAAATGATAATAGCTAACTTAGCGTAGATATTTATTGTCTAATAGTCAGAATTATTGAATTAAAGTTTTGTTGTACTCATTGGTTTGATCTATTGAATTACCGAAGGGTAAACATTAATTTTCTTTTCAAATTATTCGAAGGAATTTAAGTGTAAGGTAAAATATTACAATTAAAGGTAAAGTCAGTACAAGCCATCGTTACTTTTGGGAAAGGTTATTTGACATAATTAGCGAATTACTTAGAGCGGATATGTTAAATACTTAAACGTGCAGGTCGACAGGTGATTAACGCAAAGTTTCTCTCTACGAAGTGCCAATAAACAAATTCAAACTGAAAAGTGAAGGCTGAGAACAGAACTACGGAAGTTTCATTTAGCTTTGAGCTAAAATCGCATTTGGGACAAGGCCAGGCGCATTTGGCGTAAACATAATTAAAATAAACTGGGATTTAAGCAGCAACAGTAATTGTCTATATCAGTAACATGAAAAAACCAATCGAACAGATCATTAGTAGAGAAAATAATAATTAGTTTCTATTGATTGCATAATAATTATTAGGTTATCTAAGAAATAAGAAAGTGTTATTTGTAAACCGGGTAATTAAAAGTGACAGGTACAGAATAAAAAATACTTAACCTTTGTAGGACGGAAATACGGTCAGAACAAAAATTAAATCCTGGTTGGTTGCTATTCTTGAAAATTAATCTGTCTATACATTTGAACAGAAAGCGGCCAAAGAATTTTGGTGTGATTCTAGGCCCTTGATTTACATAAGGAGGTCTGTGCGTAGTAAACAAAGACAGCCTGCATATTTGAACGGAAAGTAAACAAAGACGGCTGATACGAAAGTTGGCGTGCGGTGCTCTGAGCACTTAATTTACACGAAGAAGTCCGTGCGTTCGTACACGCATGTCAAGACCGTTTTCGCTCCTTGCGGAATGGTTGGGCAGCCGCTGCATTGCTGAACGCAGAAACCACGTCTGCCACGGCCGTTTGGTTTGCTTCCGCCGAGCGAAGTTTCGATTATAAACGGTCATTTATAACGGACGTAAGCATAAGCCGCCTATAAGAAATACATACAATGCAAGTAAGCCTTATATAAACAATTGAAAATTGCGCATGCCCAAACACAGTAGCGGTAGCAATGTCCTTCCAGGCATTTTGCATAATTAAGTTACCTTTGTACCTGTTATACTTTTTATGGTGTAAGAACAGATTCATATTTAATAATTTAATTAAAGTTCCCTATCCGTTGTAAAAACGAAGCCACAATGTCGACAATACTAAAGTTAGGTTATGCAATTTCAGAATAAAAAAAAACATCTGTTACTGTTGCCAACATTACTGCAAATTAACGTAAGAAATACGTAAAGTTAAATCGATTTTAACTTTACGTATCTATCTATACATTTGAACAGATGGCAAACAAAGAAATGTAATGTGGTTCTAGGGCCTTGGGAAGACAGCCTATATATTTGAACGGAAAGTAAATGATATGAAATTTGACGTGTCGGGTTCTGAGCGCTTAATTTATAGAAGGAGGTCCGTGTGTTCGTGCATGCACGTCGAAGCCGTTCTCGCTCTTTGCCGAATGGCCGGGCGATCGCGGCTGTCATCGGACCGCTGCCACGACCATTTGGTTTTGCCTAGCGGAGCTTCGATTATAAGTTAAATTGTTTCACGATCTTAATCGAGGAAAAAAACCGACCCAGTTAAAAATTTACATGTTCCCTTTTTGCAAAAATTAGAGGGAAGGCGAGTGAAAAATTGTTAGCATAGGATGCCAAAAATATTTTTTGACGGGCAACCTATAGCAACATACATTTTACAGAACTTACCGCCACATACTAGACTAAAATTAAATTAAAAAAATACATTATAAGTGTGGTCCATTCAATTAAATAGAAAGATATTATCATTGATTTTAAGATCTTAAATAAGTTTTGCCGATTGTCTTAAAAAATAGAAAATAGTTACTAGGCGATATCATATAAAACGCCACAAAATGTTCGGAAAAATTTAGTGTTCCATTGTGATAATGCCCAAGTAAAGTTCAGAAGTAAAGTTCAAATTCACCCACATCGACTTTACTTGTTGGCTTTCTAGGACTTCTACCTATTTCCAAAACTTCCAAAACATTTTTCGGTAAAAAAAGGTGTTAGTTAAATGAAGAGGTTATTGAAGTTATAGATGGATATCTTGACAATCTTGTCAAAATTCACTTTTGGAAAATCAAGTAGCTGAAGCAACTCTGAACAAAGTGAGTTATAGTTTGAAAAAAATTCGCTAAATAATAAAGTACAACCTAAATTACATTGATTTTGCTTTTATCGTTATTTCGGAAACTTTTAGTCATATTGTGATAAATTGATTGTTTGCATTGAAAGCTTGTTATTTTCTGATTTAATATTAAATAGAGTAAGTATACTCAAAAAAATTTTAATATTCTTGGTTGGTTTCTATACAAGCAAGATACAAGTACAAAAATTGATAATTTGTGCTAGGTGAGTAAATAATGAACTATTGATAAATCTTGAAAATGGATGCTAAATATCATTGTCTGATAATACATGGTACGGTTTGTCTAGTTAACATATTTTCTTTTGTATGAATTCTAAAAAAATGTTCATAGTATTTAGGACAATTATAATCATTAATTATTATGTACTTTGTCTTTGTCTGTTTCGTGTTCCAGAATTTCCTTATTTGAGTGTCACCCCACATTTAGCGTCTTACATTCCTTGCTGGTTTTAGCATTATTTTACAGACAAAAAGATTTTAATAAGGAAATTTTACACTTGCGGCATGTTAACCAATAATAGTTTTTCTAGTTTGAGGTTGAGTAGATGTGGAGTCTGCAAGTTAAATCTCTATCAAAATATAGGCCCTGGTACTTTATGTAGTCAACTTAACCTAATACTTGACCATAAGAACGCTAACTCTACAGTAAATGTAAGTCATCTGAAAGATTTTCGTTTTATAAATTTTGAAGTGCCATTTTTTAAACCAGTCGCAAACATTTAGACTTATTGTAGATTTTGTGCTACTTCGATCGAGACTTGATGTGTTTACAAGAACTGATGTATTATCAATACAAGTAACGAAGCTTATATTAAGATTTGACGTTATATAAAATATTATAAGTCTAAATATAAAAAATATATAAACACTTTTCTCTGGGTTTAATAAGATTAACAACAGAAATCGCCTCATCAAGCTTTACTTGAAAAACATTTCAGTGAAATAAAATTTGATAATTATATAGTATGCAGAATGCTTACGCCGAGAAAAACTGCATCTATTTGTTTTATAGTGGTATGTTAACTCCTGAATCTAAACTGATAATTGGTTATAACTTGCTTGTTTTCAAGTTTTTCCAAAAGGAGCTTTTAAAAAAGAATAGAGATTATTGGTAACAAGTTGATAGGTCTATAAGATGCAGGGTTATTATGGAATTTGCCAAGCTTACGGATAAAAGCTACTTGAGCAATATTCCATTAAACAGAGAACGTTCTCTTTTTACTATACTGTTGAAAGAAGAGTTTTGATAGGCAAGCACAGCTGGTAAGGAGCCACTAAGAAATTTATGACTTTAATATTTTCTTGTAGGTCATCTTTTGGTGAGCATAATACATTTTTGTTTTAAATTTGAGGTATTTGTAGTTTAGGTATATTGAACCGACTGATAGCTTTACAGAGTAAATACACTGTCATCTGTAGTTATCAGTAATTTAAGATATTTATTGAAACATTTGTTTTTTCATTCGTCATTTTTTGGTTTTTTTATTGCTGTGTACCATATTCTTCGGAGTCATCATTTTTCAGCAATTCTTTGTTTTAGTTTCTGTTCAGCAATCACAGGTGAATGTTTTTTTGATGATTGCAGGGCAGTCGTTATAGTTGTTATCTGAATAATTTGATGTAGGATTCCAACTGCATTTTCTATATAGTAGTAGTTGTCAGTAGGATATTAGTTTCTTTATCACTTGATATATATATATATATATATATATATATATATATATATATATATATATATATATTTAAATAATCCGAGTTCGTTTTATAGTCAGTTATCGGAGATATTGATTTACTTATTACTACTGTAAATATTGTTAGGGTCTGCAATCCAAAGACAAGATAAGAAAAAAATCTAATTGTTAAATATTTCAGAGGAATTCTTTTTGTTAAGTACTTGTATCAGGTGGCATAATGTATAGTAGCATCATTTCTTTCAGGATAATTAACCTGAACCCTTAGTGAGCGTCCTTGGCATTAGAAATGGCACCAGCTAGGAAGTATATATTCTTCCAAATTATCTTTATTAAGTCGATGCTAGAGGGGCAATAATCTGGAGAGATACTGGTAGTTTGAATGAATTCTGACCAATAGTTTGGAATTTGTGGTGTTTTATATGGTGGTTTATTATGATGGTTCCCCCTCTCCTCTTGCTACGTTACATTAATAATTGTTGTATGTATTTTAAAATAAGAGTATTCACCGTATGTGTTTCAAAAATCAATAGAATATCTATTCAGTATAAAGGTTTCCGCTTCTTGGCGGCGGCTTACTAGACAGTTAGCATTCCATAGGGATATTTTAAATAGTTGCGCCATTATTTCTGGAATTTACTATTTGTTTTAACAGCTCTTTTAAGTCTTATTTGTTCTGTGACCTTGCTAATCATAAATATTTGTAATACTGTAATTTACTGCGTCACTAAATTATTCGAATATCGAGAAAAATTCTGTGTTTTTGTTGGGGATACGTAGGCTAACTTGTCTTAAAGTAGGAAACTTTAATACGTGTTGTATTACATCTGATTTATAAATGGTGTTTAACTTGGGGTGCTTTAGTTATGTCTACTTTTTCGATAGTATTCTAAAGTATTTGTCCTCGGCTGTACAAATGCGTCTCGAATGATTTTATGTTTATCTAAGACTACTTTATTATATATATATTTTTGTTAAGTGAATATCAGGAAGATTTTGTAATAGGACCGTATTGGCCACAAAGCTTAGCTATAACTACAGCTTTTTACATATTTTTTTTAGAAATTCTTTAGCTTTAGAATGTTGCGTTGCAAGACAATTTTTGGTTCTTTCTTTTATTTATTGTTTTACTAAACAGTTACTGCGAAATTGTAAATAGAAACAGACATACTCTGATGTAAAATCATCTCGAAGTTCACCGACGCTCTGCACAGGACCAATTGGAGGAAGCATGGACTGTGATGGTGACGAGCTGAGGCTGTTGTGGCGTCGGAAGTCGACGATGCTGCTGGCGTGATTGCTTCAATAGGCGGAGGCTCAACTCTGTAGATATTTACTATTATTATTATTATTATTATTATTATTATTTTCATAAATAATAATATGGTAATTTCCATTATAAAATCCGAATAAAAATAAGAGTAACACGTGCCGCTAGATGCATTTTAATTTCCCATATAAATGACATGAGATTTTTAAAAACAAATTTAGGAAATAAATTATAATGTATAATTTTTTTATGTACTTACTCTGAATACTCCAAATACTTTTTTTGACCATAAACTCCTTATAGCACTCTGAGTGATATCTAAAATAAGTATTCAGAAAATCGTGCGGTAAAACCACGTGTTTATATTTGTGGTTATGATGTTGCCTGGCCTTTAGAAATTTAGGGCACAAAGCCAAAATTTCTGACGTAAAAGCCTTCACCTCATCCGTTTCTCTTTAAATCCAGGTTTATCCGATAATGCATCGCACAAAAAACACTTCATATTGATTTTAATATTTCATTAACCACGAATTCGACGTAATTAGACACTTTCGCTTTCCTCGAAAACCGTTAAAGAAACTGGCGGCATATAGGAGTAATAAAAGGTGTGTTCGATTTCCAAGAACGTTTTTTTGGTCAACAAACGCACCCTACAGTGTTAGTACTGGATATAACTGTCTAGGGACTTTCTGGAATTTGAGCGGTATTTTTGAACAGGACCAAGACGCGTATGTCAGTACAATATATATTTCGTTAAGAAATCCGTCTCTAAAAATTTTATGAACGGGTTTACCATATTATATTTTTTTACTATGTACTGGAACGCATACTACAATTGATCTAAGCGATCGATTTAAATTCACTAAAGTTCAAATGAAAGGTGATTCCAAAAGCTTTAATTTGGTTTTTAATGCGTTATTCTAACTTGCCTGGAAGTAAAGATATCGCCAAAAAAGCAAAAAAAAATTATTTTGTTTTCAAATATCAGAAAAAGTTCAAAAAAAAGTATTTCACGAGTTGGGTAAAACTCATATATTATCTTTTCTATACTTTGCGTGATCCACCAAATAAAAAAATTGTTTTGGAAAGGTAAGCCTTGAAATCGATTTGGTTATTGCATACGATAATACATACAGCGAATAATACGAATTTTGACCGATCCGGACTCGCATCCGAAATTCATATTTTTGATTTTTTAAAAATATGCTGCATATTTTTTGTCGGACGCATGTACCACTATGTTCTGCACAGCATAACAAAAGTAAAAAAAATTTTTTGTTGTAGGTAATAAATAAAGTAACTACCGCGAAATCAACATGTTCACCGCGTCGGACTCGCGTCAAGATGCATAGTTTTTGTCCGACACGTTTACCTTACAGTTTTTGATAAAAAAGTGAATTTTTTTTATAACTCCAATATTTATACAATCTGCCAATTAATATTAGGCTATAAGTATTCTATAGGACTAAATATAGGTAAATGAGTACAATAAGACATATGGGGTATACAATGACAGTTAGAATCTAGTAGGTAGATTAGATGGCCTAAAACGCTCGAGTCTTTTGGGTTCGTTGTTATATTCCATAAGGTGCTGCACAGAAGGATTGGGATGAGCGAACAGTCTGTCTTTATATCTCTCACTGAGTTTTTTAATTTCACTTTTCACTGCGGGAATTTGTAGGTCACTTAAAATCACATTATTGGGGACGTACCATGGCACGTCAACGATCATTCTGAGTACCTTGCTTTGGAAGCGATCAAGCATAGCTAAGTTGGAGGTAGCTGCAGTACCACATAAGGAGATCCCATAGGTCCAAATGGGTTTGAGAACTATTTTGTAAATTAATAGTTTATTTTCTAATGATAATTTGGAAAAAATGAAAAGATTCGCCAAATATCATCTTGTAGGTGATAAGAAAACATACCCCCAAAATTTCGACACGTTTCACGTGTCGGACGCTCTCACAGAATCGGCCATTTTCAGCTTCGTGATAGAGATAAAAAAATGGAATACTCTATTACAGTTAATGGAATAATAATAATATAATAAAATTTTGATATGCCAAAAAGCTGCATGCTAGGTCAATAGATAAAATGTAAGCACGTGAACTAATAATAGTTTTGTGAATATTTAGATCCTTAATGCTTTCTGAAAAATTTTCTATTAATTTTTTTTTAGATTGTCGTCAAACAAAAAGATACTCTAATTTTATTATTACTTTATATTGTGTCGCATATTAAGTTGTAGAATTTTAAACAATAGATTTGATTAATACAAAAACAAATATTTAACAAAAACCTACAATTAATTCTTAATTCTTGTTTTTGTTGTCATTTAATCTTTAGAGCATGCTATCCATTAAATCGTCTACCGATTTTTGAAGTAATTTTTGCAACACTTTTGTCACCATCGTCATTAACTCGGTTTTTGGCCGTGTTCTGTTTGATGTTACACCAAATTGTTGTTTGAAGGCTGAAGATAAGTTTGTTGCTTCTCTTTGATAACAAAAGGATTCTCTATAAGAACAACATATTATTAAAGATAAAGTTACGGTTGAAGAACAAGTAAAATTAAATTACTTAAAATTTAATGTATTTAGCGACTTTTGCAATGCCATCACTTAAAATGGGAAATAATCTGTTACCATACCAAATGGCAGCCAATACATTTTTTCATATTTTACAATTTTTATAAAAGAATTTTATTGTCTACTTTATTGAGCAAATACATCTATAACTGAATTTAACCATCGCCCTTAAATTTTCTACATCGTGAAACATGCCAAAAGCCATCCAGTTGTCTTTCAAGGAGTTTCTTCTTAGAAACGCATTTGTACATCTTGACATATGTAAATAACGTTGAATAGTGTTACTTATTTTTTTCTGGCAGCTGTGGCAGTTGGAAAATTGTTTTTATAAGTCTTTAATAGCTCGTCGTATTACCTCTTATTTTGTTCGTTCCAGGGGTGGTCTTCAAAGGGTAGAACTTAGCAATACTGACCGTTTATCGCTTTTTTTAAATTGAGTTTTAACCAGATTTATTGTTGGCAAGTGTACTTTTAAACAGGCACTTATTTCTTTTTGTGGCGCACCTTGATAGTCTGTCATAAACCCGGGGCTAAAATTATCTAAATCTCCACATCTAAATAAACATGGCACACCTTAAGCAACACTAAACTATCCACATGTATTTCCTGGTAATTCACTCTTTGTCGCATAATTTACTTTACCTTTTGAATTACTGACTTTCACTTAGTGTCTTACTCTAACACGTAATGTAATAATATCTTACAAATTTTAAACTTCTAAATATTTAAAAAGTTAAACCTACTGCTCATTATTTTAACATGAGTCTTATTTTATTGTAGCTAATAAACACACAGTGTAATGAACAATATATCATCTTTTTTCTACCAGAAACATATATTTGCCTTCATCGTTAGATACAGCTGATCTAATATGTTATGACAAGACTAAATATTATAAATTTTACTTTAAGTATTCAATAAAATTTTTTTTTCAGTTATACAACTTTTACTGTCGTATTTTAAATAGCACAGTGCACTCTAATCTCATTTTTATCTTAGCTCTAGTCGTTAGTCATGAAAAATGCGATCCTTGCTCCAAATCGACTCGAAAATATTAATGGCCAGCCTGCGGCCTTTTCTCACGAGTTTTAGTTTATGATAATTTTTAATTAAATTAATTACTATTTTATAAAAAAGAATTGAATGTGGTTCTTCATTGTAATATAACATACTCTAATATTACTCTTTTAAAAGAAGGCTAATTAAAACCATGAAAGTTGCACAACATGATTGATAGTTTACATTTGAGAATATAATCTGAGTTCTGGTTAAATTGTTTCTCTTTAAACATTTTATTAGTTGAGAAATTTGGTCTTAAACTAAAAGTTAGTTGACCTAGTAGGTGTATAAATAAGTTCTCAGCTTTTTGTAAAATTAAAGTTTTACTTAAAAACAAACAAAAAAAAGCTTAAGTATCAAAGTATTCTCCGTTGGCATCGATGACCTTTTGCCATCTTTCGGGTAGCTTGCAAATTCCCTGATGATAGAAGCTCACCGGCTTCGAGACGATAAAGTTATCGATGCATTTTCGAACTTCTTCTTCTGTTTTGAAATGCGTATCGGCCAAGTGATGCTGTAACGACCGGAATAAATGATAATCGGAAGGGGCCATGTCTGGGCTATACGTCGCATGTGGGAGAAGTTCCCAGCCTAACCCGAAGATGTGTTCTTGCGTCGCCTTCGCAACATGCGATCGGGCATTATCATGGAGCAGGATGACCTTACGACTTCTTGTCCAGTAAATAGCCTCTTTTCTTCGATTGCGTCGCTCAAATTGATGAGTTACTATTGGTAGCGATCTGCCGTAACTGCTTCACCTGGTTTTAAGAGTTCATAATACAGCACACCTTTCCAATCCCACCAGATACAGAGCAAATTTTTTTGACGTGGATATTGGGCTTTGAAGTCGATGTCGAAGGTTTGCCAGGGTCTACCCATAATTTTTGCTCTTGGGATTGTCGTACAAGATAAATTTTTCATCGCCCGTAATAATTTTATGCAGAAAATCCTTTTTCGGTTCCTTGAAAGCAAATGGAGTGCGGTATCACGCCGTCGATTTTTGTTGTCTTCGGACTGTTTATGCGGAACCCATCTGCATTCCTTTTGTATCTTACCCATTGCATGCAAACGTATGGAAATGGCTGGCTGAGTGACGCCAAGCTGTTCTGCAAGCTCTTTTTCAGATGCGCATTGTTTTGATCCAGCAATGTCTGCAGCTCATCCGTGTCAAATGTTTGAGGGCGTCCAGCGCGTGGTTGACCTTCAAGACTAAACTCTCATCCGCGGAATCTTTGGTACCGCTTTTTGCACGTTGCATGACTTACAGCATTCTCACCATATGCAGCACAAATCATTTCGGTGGCTTCAGCAGCGTTTTTCTTAAAATGAAACGCGAACTGGATAGAAAATCGAATATGCTCTTTTGTGATTGCCATCGTGAACACAGCTGATTATTGAGGTTATGTGCATCAAACGCCAAATCGCATGATGTTTCGAAAGACCAAATGTCATTGCTTTAAAACCGCAAGAGGGCGGACTAATACGTTACATGTAAACAGTGATTTGCGTCCTGTGAAATCTAAAGCTGAGAACTTATTTATACACCTATTATAAGCAGTTTAAATTTACTAAATACAAAATTCATTGATTCTAGTATGGCTAAATGAGAGGTCAGATAATATTTAGGTATTTAGATCACTCTTCGATAACAGCAATTAGGCGATTAACCCTGCATTAAAATTAAAGTGAAAAATATTCAGGGCTTGTTCGCATCAGAAATACAGCTAGAAAGAATTTATAGTTCAAACAAATACTAAATATTAATCCGAGCCTTATTGATGCATGCGAATCACGATCTCCTCGAACCGCTCGGTGCGATAACGAGCAATCTTGGAAGTGATAGCAAAAGAATGCACCCATTGTTTGTTCTGCTTCTATTACCAATACCGCATATATTCCAATGAGTCATTAGAAATTTGTTGTATGTATGCTTTGACTGTGCATTATCTGAGTCTAATTACTTGCAAGTTTAAATATAGCGGAAATTTACAATTGTGACTATTATTCGGTAGACAAAGAAAATTAGAAGGCGAATGTTGACAAATTTGGAATAAGTAAAAAATATATTAGAATTCTATACATAAATACAAGAAAACAAAAAATAAACCTGAGATAATGGTAAAAACATTACAAAAACTAATAAAATAAGTACAAAAACTTAAATATAATAAGATTTAAACTTAAAGAAATATAAAAAACACTGGCTAGTGTGATGCAAAATGTTGTCTAAAGTGGTTGTGAAGAAAAATCAAAGAATATTCGTGCAATGTAAATGTTCAAATTTCTAATAGTATAGTTTATTTTGAATAAAAATTAATGTAAATATTAAAAAATTACAAAAGTTACTCGTTGTTTAAATGGTAGCGTGACTTACGATCTACTTTATATTAAGTTGCAATTTTTATACTAACATTAAATAAAAATGTAGTGACTGCTCTAAATATTTTACAAGTAGGTATTTAACATGTTTGAAAGTGATTGGCACTTTTAATACTCCAGTTGGGAACAAAGCAGAAAACCATAAAAATGGACAATCATGAGTAACCACTGACGGCCTGGCATCTTTAGAGGAAGGAAGTGACTGGTTTGAACATCCACACAAGGTTTGTAATCGTATGTACGTACACAACAGAATTGAGTTTTAAAAGCAATACAGGTTGTGCCGAGAAAGAAAAATATGTGCGTCAGAGTTTTGATTTGATAATGACAACCAGACCGATCACATTCAAGAATGCAACAGGTTTACTTCATAAAACTTTACAAAGCGATTATGCGGACTTGAAGATGACATCTGCGCACAGTTAGCTTTTTATACCCACACTATTAAAAAGAAGTATGTTGAGGTGTGCTCATATGGTGAAACTAGAAATGCATCTGGACGCAGACAAATTATGGTTCTGACATGCAACGCTATAAAAACGATAGTTTATCAAATATCAGCACAATGAAAACTTTCGTTTCAAAAAATCACTACGAGTATTGCTTATTCTAAAACAAGTAATGATTGTGTTTTAGAGTCGGAAAAAAATTCTGCTGATAGATTAGCTGCTGCCTCTAGAAGCGGTACTCTATTGACGAGCAACGTGTTGTTATAACATAACAATGCCTAGTCATATATGAGTCTGCAGACTTTAAGGTACGCTGTGCTATCTTAGACTTCATATTAGTCGAAAGTACTATGCTCTGTTTACCACAATAAAAAAGACAATATGCGGTAAAGTTCTTTTCCAATAACAAGCTTCAGTTCGCTGTCTACAAGTGGTGGTGCGCTATACCCGAAAAATGGTTCGCAGCAGGTTTACAAAAACTGCCAGAGTTATGGAAAAGGTATAGACATTTAAAAAATGTATTTACTTTTTTCTAATAGCACATTAGTCAAAAGAAAACAATTTTAGTGCTAATTACTGTTGAAACCCTTAAAATCATAAATTATAAACTTTTTTCTAGACTAATTTAGTATTAATGTGATAACTAGCTAGAAATCCTCTGGCAATCTAGCTAAATGTTGGAACAAGAAAATCTTCAAACTAATAGTTTTTACTTATATTTCCATAAAAACGTACGTTTATAGTTCAAATTTAACCTAGTTCGGTGCAGGTGTTTTAGCTGAGCAGTCGTATGTCGAATATGTGACCTCAGTGATAGCACAACCCGAGCAGCTTATCAGTCAAGAGCTATTTATACTTTCTATAATAATTTAATCGCCAACTCAGATATTTATATTATTTTTTAAATAATCAAGTTTATATTTTCTGCCTCCTGTGGGGGTAGAACAATGTCGACTACTAAGCGGAATGCTGATCGTTTATTACCTCTATAACTAAATTGTAAAAAATGTATTTATGGAAACCAACATATTTATCAGAACAAAACAAATCGGCAACAAATAATAACGCAACAACATCTGAAATCAAAAGTGACGCAAACAAAATATCGCCAATATTTCTCCATGGGCCAGTTAATCATAAGGAAGTAATTACTGATATCAAAGAGCTTGTTAAAGAAAATTTCAGTGAAACATCGCTAAAAATTAATTTATATTGCCAGAACGACTACCGAGCGTTAGCCAAATATTACCTATCGAATAAGATAGCATTCCACACTTTCCAAAATCCGAGCAAAAAACTGCTTTCAGTAGTCATAAGAAACGTTTCGCGTTCATTAACAGAGCAAGAAATTGAGAAAAAACTAACTGCGTATAATCGACCAATAATTAGTATTATGAAATTGCTTAATAAAGTAAAAAATTATATCCTTGTTTGTGCCGTACGTTTAACCAACGAGAAGGCAAATGAAATTTTTAAAATTGATATCTGCCACTTTTTAGTCAAAGTTGAACCACCAAAAACAACAGGAGACACGCCTCAGTGGCACAGGTGTCAACGCTACGGACATACTAAAGACTACTGCCGCCTGCAGCCTAGATGCGTAAAGTGCCTAGGCAGTCACATGTATAACGACTGCGATAAGGATAAAAATGCTAGTCCCACCTGCGTAAACTATGGAACTAACGATCCAGCTAACTTCAGAGGCTGCAAACACTTTCAAGAATTAAAACTCTCTAAAAACAACCTGCAAACCCGCAATAATCAAAACAAACCAAGCATCACAAATATATAATCTTAACAATTTATCCCACCTTACCCAAAACACCACTACCCCACATTACACCAATCGACCTTGAAAGCCAACAGCAGCAAATACTGAACCAATAGTCCAAACAATCAATTCTTAACCAAATTAAACCCTACCTAGCTCAAATCAAAAATTTCTTATTAAATGATCTGTTACCTCTCCTCCTTAATGGATAATAATCTTAACAAACCCCTTATTCATTTAAATATCCTAAACTGGGACGTCAATGGCATCAAATCTCAATAAATTTTATTTACTACGTTTCTTACAAGATACAACATAGATTTAGCATGTATCATGGAAACATACTTAACCTCAACCGACAAATCCAGAATATCGTTGCTACCGAGCTGACAGAGTAGCAAGATTCCCTTCCAAAGCAGTAGCTATTTTCGTAAAACAAAAAATTATACAACACGAAGTACCAAAAATTAATGTAGCAAATCTCGAGACGGTAGCATTTAAAATTAAAACATACAATGTCATCTACACCAAAATTATTGTTGGCTATTCATAACCAATTAAACAATTACTGGAAACCGACTTATATGAAATTTTTAATAGCACAGAACCTACGCTACTGATAGGCGACCTAAACTCTAAAAAAAGCTTGATACTATTGCAACAGCGCACGCTCTGTAGATAATGGCCCCGCCAGAGCCAATTTATTTTCCCTACCGGACAGACCACCAACCAGACATTCTGGATATAGTCGTTCAAAAAATAATTATTCTAAATATCTTCCAAAGAGTCTATACTGAGCTTGACTTAGACCATCCACCAATCATAATTGCATTTACTACAAATCCTTCCTACAAACCTAAGTTAATCAATGGATTAATTTTCAGGAAACCCTCGACACAAATCTACTGCTACTCTACCAAGAATTAAAAGAGCATCCGCGAACGCTAGAATTCCACCTTTACACATAATCAACTTAATAAAATACAAAGGTCAGCTCCGAAGAAAATGGCAACGCACCAGAATCCCGGCAACTAAAAACTTAGTTAACAACTTATCTCACCGAATTACATGAGAACTGGATAAATACAGAATTGAGAATTACAAAAGTCTATTAGCACCCTCCAGGGGACCCGGGATTACGAAAAACTACGAGAAAAACTAGAGACACTAGAGCTATTGCCAAAATTCCAATTCGGATTCAAAAGGGGACATTTCACATTCCATCAATTTTAAAAAATCGTCGAGACAACTGAAACAGGATATGAAAACAAGTAGGACCCAGTGATGCTTTTCGTAGACTTGGCATAGGGGTTCAACCGTGTGTAGACAGAAGGTCTCAAATACAAGATCGCTACGCTGCAATTTCCTGATTATCTAAAAACAATCTTGTTTTCATTTCTTGATAATAGAACTTTTGCAATTAAAATTTACGCCACAATATCGACAACCCGACCTATCCTAGCTGAAGTGTCTCAGGAGAGCATCCTAGGCCCTATACTCTTTAATATCCTTCTTAGTGATATTCCCAACATCACTGCGGATCTAGCCTTATATGCAGACGACACCACATTGTCGGTCAGAAACGAAAATCTTCTAGTAGCGATCACTCAGCTACAAATCGCTACAAATATTCTATCCAGATTCACACCTAAACGCACCGTTGATCCTACACCACTCCCAATTAACAACAATCCTATTATCTGGAATCCCAAAACGGAAGCAGTAAAATACGTAGGTCTGTATTTGGACACCGTCTAACGTGGAAGTTTCACATAATTAAAAAACTCAATGAGGGTCATACGAGACCAGTGCAGCTATACCCGCTAATCAACAAAACTCATAATTAAATGTTCTACTCTACTATACAAATCTTTAGTGTGGTCTTTAGACCTCTATGGCTGCGTTAACTGGGGGAACACTTCAGAAAAGAACTGGAATAAAATCCAAGCCCTCAAAACAAAATCCTCAGAATCTCTGTCAATGCCCCATGGTTCATCACTATCAACTTCACACTGAGCTCGGAATATCTACAATTTATGAACATATTAAAAAGTTAAAAAGTTCCACGACAATATAGACAATTGTGATGATGCAGTGCATTATAACTTAGGACAAAAACTAATACACGTGATTAAAGCATAAGTTACTTCAAGACATTTATTTAATAACAAGTGAATCTGATGATGATTAATTGACTTATTTTACCTACATTATATGTTTAAATCAGCTATATTAATTAGTATTTCTGAACGTGTTAATAACCTTTCTGTTAGTCTAATCTTTGTCATGTATAATATCAGTGTCAACGCTACCATGAATAGCATTTAATTTGTTGAACTGGTAAATACTTAATAAAAAAATTTGACATAATGAAGTTTTTCACATATTCTATAGGGTGTTTCAAAAAAAATAATCCGATTTAAAAATTATAACTATTCAGCTTTTAATCCCTTTTGATCAAACAATGTACTGATAGAAAGAGAAAATTCTCGAGTTTCACGCAGTTGTCGATAGGTAGAACCTACCGCGCTTCGTTCATCTGCCACTTCAGGGTATGTCAAGATGACGACTGGACAACAGAAATAATTTTGTTTTACGCGTCGCGAAGTGTAAGTCTGTAACAACTATTTAACGTTATTTTCGGCTACAATATGGTATTGAACCTCCTACTGCTAAGACCACTGGGCAATGGTAAAGGAAGGACTAGTATGCAAATATATTTAATGAGTTAATGCAGCGGTCTCTGTTTTCTCGCTAATCTTGTAATTGAAAGCAAACACTTTATTAGTTTTAGCCTACTCAATTACAATTATCGCAGAAAATTAGATATTAGTTTTTAGAATGTTGCATGTATCCTACAATTGCACTGCTGCTACTAAGAACTATATAAGTCAAGTTCATAAATCATAAAATTTCCTAACTCCGCTCTAACTGTAGTCAAATACTTTTTCAACGACCACGACTTTTATTGCAAATTAACTGACATATTTATAGATCATTTATTAAACAATCGATCAAATTAAACCGGTAAAGTTGAAGGTAATACTCTACCACAACAGAATGATAACATAAATGACAATTTTTTGAAATCATTTGCTAAACAATATAACATTTTTAAAGTTCTTCGTTGTGAACATGATATGCTTTTGGAAAAACATGAATTTGTTGTCATCGATTAAAGCAGTGATAGTAATTTATATGTATACCAGACAAAGTAATGAGATGAAGGAGCTCCGATAAGGGCAAAAATCGCACCATACTACAATTGATTAAACGAAAATTATGCATGGTACAGCAAAATGCTGCCTCTTTTGGTACTATGTTAGCATTAGAAGAATTATTATTTAGGGTGTTCCAAAAGAACCGCAGAACATAAATTGTGCGCCTTTTTTTCTGCGAGGAACTCTACTTGATGACATTTTGCAGCAAGCACATTGTGGTTAATCGATATGGAGCACTATTTGATGGAGGAGTGAGTGAAAAGTGTTAAAATTTATTACAAGCACGGCGAATGTTCTGTTGAGACTATGCGCAAAGAACTGTTAAAAGACTAATTAAAGAATTTGAACAAACAGATTCGGTTACAAGCGAAAAAGGAACAAACCGCGTAATTTTAACGTTTTGAATTATTCTATCTATACTATCAGTAATATATCGTTATTGAACCGTATGATTTTATATTTAGCTAATAACTGTGTTTTTACTTATCAGTTTTTAGTATATACTTTCTTTTTCTCAACTCGCGTAACGCACACTTTGAAAGCAAACTCTATCGGCTAAATATCGAATAATGTTAGGCTTTATCAATTGCATTTGCGACATATAATGGGATTGGCATGAAATATTCTTAGTGTTCCTACGTCTTTACCCTCTAAAATTACACATCTGGTTACATTCGTTGTCTATTTGCCCACCAGAAAGCCGTATTCTTACTTTGTCTCAAAGTATACTCGACGCATATTATGATGACCTAAACAAGTACTTTTACAAACATCGCTAGCATTCGCATCTATTGGAAGACATCCGGGTATATCTAATCTCTTCGTGATTTTGATATAAATCATACGGTTTTTATCTTTCAACGAATTGCTTAAATCTAAACTCACAATTTTGAAAACGTTACATCGATGTGCTTCGACGCTTTATAGATTTTCTAGTTTTTTTGATATTATTTAAACATCGGCTTGATGGTCGCTAATAAACACGAGTGTTTCGCGTCTAACCACGATAGTGCACTTTATAAATAAAAATTCTCTGTGGCTTCTCAAGTGCGCTCGTCTCACTTTTATAAGCACTTGTATTTTATTGTAATTTGCGATATGTTAGCTTCTTCTACATTTTTTAGGACACCTGATCGTTAAAAAAATATGTTTATTTAATTTCTATGCGCTTTTAGGTAAGTTATCTAGTTTACATAAGGAATACTAAAGCGCAAGTCATACTCTATTTTACACAAACGAGGCTCTGGCGACCGAGTAATGGCGGTATAACCACATTACTAGTGATGTTGATAGAGGAAATACTATCATAGATAATTAGTCTACACAACATAACTGGAAATTATGCGGAAGGCAAAGGGAAACCACCACATTGAGAACACATCCCAAGATAAAGCAGCAACAAAAATAATATATCAGATCTGCGGGCGGGGACAACTAAAAAAGATCTGAATGGTAAAATTCAAAACAAGAATACTATAAATGTCAGAGCGTGAAATGTAAGAATGCTTCTTGAAAGCGGAAAATTAGAAAACATAAAATTAGAAATAAAGAGACTGAAGATAGATATCTTAGGCATAAACGAACATCGCTAACCACAGCAAGAAGACTTTTGGAGTAAAAACCACAAAATCATAAACACAGTCGCTATTTGTGGAGATTAGGTGTAGCAATAATACTAAATAAAACATTTTGAAGAAGAGTTAAGGGTTATCTTATGCAAAATAAAAAAATCATCATGGTTAAGCTATAAACAAAACCAACAGACACAGTAATTATACAGGCGTACATGACTACCCCAAACATAAGATGATAAAGTATAAAAAGTATACGAAATGCTGAATAAAATGATTGAACAAGCGAGGGGCGAAAAAAATTGATTGTATTGGGCGACTAAAACGCAGTAGTTGGAGAAATAAGTGAGAACAAGATTACAGAAAAATTTGGACTAGGATAAAGAAGTGTAATAGAGAGACAAGTGAATTTTGCACAAGACACAAGCTAGTCATAAATAATATGTTGTTCTAACATCATAAACGAAGGAGATATACTTGGACCGTACCAGCAGATGATAAAGATATCAAATTGACTACAAGCAGACTTAAAAATCAAATAAAAGACAGCAGAAGCTATCTAGGTGCGGACGTGGACAGCGACCATAACTTGGTTATGACAAACTAAATTAAAAGTTTTAAAAATTATAAAGGAGAATGTAGAAAAAAGTTATGAAAATAAAGTGCATGAAGAAACGATAAAAAATAAAAATAATATAGATTTAGACAATAATGATACCATATGGAACAAGGTGAAAAAAATATAGTCCAAGCTGCGGATAGGAAGAAAAAAGCACCATAATCGAAAACCCTAAATCACAAAAAAAATAATAGAAACAGCAGAACAAAGACAAATATAAAAACTCTTTTAAAAATAAAAA
This sequence comes from Sinelater perroti, assembly GCA_036346155.1. Taxonomy (NCBI): domain Eukaryota; kingdom Metazoa; phylum Arthropoda; class Insecta; order Coleoptera; family Elateridae; genus Sinelater; species Sinelater perroti. Next base: position 74,438,826 of record JARFIY010000001.1, read on the forward strand.
TATAGAGAGGTACCGAATGTTAAGAAATAAAATAAATAGAGAAGCTAGAAAGGTTAAAGATTATTTCATATCAGAGAATTTTCAAGGCGGACAAATGGAAAGAGTATACAAGAATATGAAAACCTACTCAACAAAAATAAGACAACGAAACACACGATAAAGGATGAAAAATAAAACATACTATTGGACAACAAAAATATAACTAACATGGAAAAGATACATCGAAAGATTATATGAAGAATATAATGGTAAGAATTCTGCAATTGAAAAAATAAGAGACCTAGACGAAGAAAAATAAGGAGACAGAATACTAAGATCAAAATTTGACAAAGCAGTACAAGATTCGAAAGACAGAAAACCCGAGGAATAGATGAATTTTTAAAGTGCTTGGGTGAACATACTCTACATAAGCTCTTTAATCTAATTAGGAATATATACAAAACAGAAGAATTGCCATTAAATTTCACAAGAAATATAATAATTTAAATACACAAAAACAGCTCTTACAAATGTGAAAATTAGCGTACAATCAGTCTGACCACACATGTATCAAAAATACTTATCCGAATCATGTACAGAGGAATTAAGTAAAAAATAGAGGAAAACCTAAAAGAAGACCAATTTGGATTCAGAAAAGCATGAAAACTAGAAAAGCTATATTAGCGCTCAGACTAATTGTGGAAATAATAATCAGAAAATACAAACAAACCTACATAGCTTTTGCGGATTTGGAAAAAGCTTTTGTTAACAGACTTGAGACAAGAAATGCACGACGTAAATTAGTCAAACCTAACCTATTCGAGATATTTTAGACAATGGTCAGTGGGCGATTACTCTACTCAAGATATATTCTTGTATCAAATTTACTTATTAGAATGTTGACAGTTGTAGATTGTAAATAAGCAATAAATTTATATTTAAAAAAAGATAGAAGAATAATACTATATATTAAATTTTATAGCAATAACCACCAGCTCCCCTCGTAATTTTTAAAATATTACTAATCAACTCACTGTTACCATTGATTAAGAAAAATTGTAAGAATAATATCATTTCAAAGTGTGTTAACGTTTGACACACCGCACTTGTTTCAATTCTTAAGTGTTTTTACTCTATTTTAATTTGTTTTTTAACGTGTTCTCAGTTGAAAATCTTTTATTTTAAATAAGTTATTGCTTTAGTTATGTGATTTAGTTCAAATAGATAAAAAAGTAAGTGATTTTGAAATAGAACAGAAATATCTTTAGGATTTCTGAAAATTCTGCGAAATATATAAAGAAATTGATTGAAATAACTTAGAACAAGCTGAAGTTGTAGTCTTGTGCAGCGTTGTCCTAATTTGGAATAAGAAACTGAGTTTAGCGAGGAAGATAAAAGAGAAGCATAATGATTTCGTAGAGAGAAGAGGTACTAAATGGTTCAAGTAGTTCTTTAGCGAATACGTAAAAGTTAGTGTAAAAATATTATAACGTACCTTCCAGTATTTAAATATTACAGAAGGAATTTCCAAATTTCACTTCAATATTTTATTTTATTTATTTCGGAGCAGACGATTGTTGATATTGTCCAACTAATTAAATAATCTCAATAATTTATCTGGATCAATTAGAAATAACCGCCAATTTAAACTAAGAAAAAGCCAGTATGTATTGCGTAACACTTGATATATGAAACCTTAAATGCGAATTAAATGCATTTAAAGTTAATGACCTTGGATATATATATATATATATCATTTACAATTTACATAGTATGTTAAAATGTGGTAGTAGCATAAAAATCACTTATTCTTTAATAAACAAAAGATTATTAGAGTTCTTGGTGTGATATATGTGCTATGATGAAAAAGTCAGCTTACCATGCTTAACTGACTTATTTAGCATGCTCGTTCATATTATGTATTAAATATTGAGATATATGTAAATCTACAGCCTAGTGCCCCATTTAAGCTTAGAAATAATTCTAAAGACACAGTAGGTCGTTTAGATGATTCATAGTTAGTGATAAAGTGTAACGTTACATTTGAAAACTAGTACGAGGGTAAGGTGAAAAGTTCTCGGCCTGACAATGAAAGACTACGACTTTCAGTTAAAAATGGTTTTATTTTTCTACATCATCTCCCTTAACATCAACACACTTGATTCAGCGCCTCTCCAACATCAGGATTCCATCTCTAAAGTGAGAATCTGGAAGATTGTGAAAATATTCATCAACTTCTTCATTGGATGCAAAGCGCTTCCCAGAAACAATTTTTTTTAAGTTTGGGAACAGATGGAAGTCTGAGGGTGCCAAATCAGGAGAATAGGGGTGATGGCCGAGCAAATCATACCCCAAATGCCGCATTTTTCACATCGCTAACGCAGGTGCGTTGTCCTGGTGAAAGATGATTTTTTTCTTCTTCAAGCCTCTTCTCGCGAATTTTGGCATCCAGCTGGTCAAGAAGGTTTGAGTAATATTGGCCTGTAATTATTCTGCCTTTGGCAAGATAGTCAATTAACAGGATCCTTTTCGCATCCCAAAACACGGTGGCCACCTTTCCGGCAGATGTGATCGACTTTGCTTTCTTTGGCGCTGAACCACCGGCTTCCACCCACTGCTTGGACTGCTGCTTCGTTTCTGGCGTGTAGTGGTGGACCCATGCCTCATCCATGGTGACAAATCGCCACACAAAATCGGTCGAATCTCTGTTGAATTGGTTCAAAAATTGCTGCGAAAATCGTTCGCGCATTTGCTTTTGATCGGAATTCAGCAAATGCGGCACCCATCTTGCGCAGAGCATTCGCATCTCTAATTCTTCGTGCAAGATGTTTCGCACCCTTTCTTCCGATATCACCACAGCCTCAGCTATCTCACGCACCTTCACTCGCCTATCGTCCAACACGATATCATGAACTTTTTCAATGGTTTCCGGTGTGGTTGCGGTTTTTGGCCGTCCTTCACGTGGGTCATCTTCGAGGGATGTGCGACCACGTTTAAATTCAGCTGCCCACTTTTTAACAGTTGACATGGAAGGAGCAGAGTCCCCGTAAACTTTTGTCAACTTCGGATGAATTTCCTTAAAGGTAATTCATTCAAAACGAAGAATTTTATAACCGCACGATATTCAAGTTTATCCATTTTAACAAAAAACATGCAACATGTCTACTGAAAAAATTCGTGTAAACAAACTACTTGAGCGAACAAGTTGAAACTAGTCATACGAACTAATGACACATGCACCCAAGCAGGAAGCATAATTGTTTGCCGATTGCAGCACCATCTCTGTGTTAGGCCGAGAACTTTTCACCTTACCCTCATATATCAACTTTGATCTACTTGTGCAACTACTTCAAAATTTCAAACTACCTACTATAGGAACGATTAAAAGAAATCACTACCAAAGGTTTGAAAACTAAGAAACGAGAAATTGCACGCGAGAATGTTTGCCTGCTAAAATTATGGACTTGTTTCGTTATTCAAAAAAAAAAAAAAAAACTTTAACATTAAATATTAAGATTTCCATTAATAAAGAAACATCAGGTATAAAGGTTGGCCAATTCCACGTATAACACCTTAGTTTACCCCAATAACCCCAAACATGCAGCTTAAGTTTAATAAAACGCTGAACTACAGACGTACAGATCAGGACCGGTTCAAAGAAGACCGAACTTCAAACAACACTACTGCTAAACATTTTTATTTGCCTATAAACATTTTTTTTCTAGATATTTTTCGGTAAGCACTGTTGTGGACTTTTAAATGTAGTTTTTTGTCCTAAATTATATATATAAAAAAAATTATGAGTGCTGCTGCTGTCTTATTGTTGGTCGGGAAGACAATTTGTATATTTTGTTTATTTAATATGCGACCTATTATGTCAATATTGCCTTAGATGTAAGTTAAAAATGCTTTAGTTTGATCGGGAAGCCCATGGGTTTTAGAGGTGGTAATAATAATGGTAAGGCTCTACGCCCCGCGTGGGAGCACGGCCTGCGAACTGAGAGGTTAAGGCTCTCATACGTTCGCTCTCTCTGCCCGGTCGTCGCGCACCATCTCTGATGCGGGGCGATGTGGCAAGCACCGCGCCTAAGACGACCGCCATTATTACCCCTTGTTCGAATGAACGCAGGTACTTAATTATTTTTAGTGACTGAGTAGGCCACCCGCCAGGCATCAGAGAGCACCGGGAATCGAACCCGGGTTCGTCACCATCGTAGCCCGTCCCTCAACCACAGGACCACGCTGGCACACTTTAGAGGTGGTATTGTTGCTAATATTGTTAATGATGCGGGTTAGAGATTTTTGAGAATATCCGTTTTGTATTAAAGTTTTGGCAATGGTGTTAATTTGAATTTGTCGGTTCTTATTATCGGAAAGTTTGAGATCTGGTAATTTGGGATTTTTACTGAGTAAATTTGAGCAAAGTGATGGTGAGACTTTGATAACGATTGGTATGGATAGATTTTCTGTAAACGGTATGATAAAAATTACTGTTGGAAAGATTTTTGGTTATGAGAGTGACCATAAAAAGAAAATGAATTGTTATGTTCAACTTTCATTGTAAACTTGATAATATTAGTATGAAGTTTATTAAGGTGGAAAAGAAATTCGGAAAGCGTATCATGTCTGTGAGGCCAAATAACAAACGTATCGTCAATGTATCTTATCTCATTGACCGGTAGGCTTTAAGGGAAAAGAGTTAATGAATTTTACTTCGAAATCGGCCATGAATAAGTTAGGTCTGCCAGGTGAAAGTGAGCAACCCATAGGAACACCATTGGTTTGGTGGTAGAATTTGTTCTGGAAAGTAAAATGGGTGTTAGATAGGCAATGTTTAATTAATTTGAAGGTGTCGTCTTTTAGATTTTGATTAGTTTTTAGAAGCTGCAAGGTCTCTGAAATTGGTGTATTAGTAATGAGGGAGACAACATCAAAATTGATCATTGTGCCATCTTTACGAATGGAAAAGCATTTGAAAAGTTTTAAGAAGTGTCAGAAATTTCGGGCGTATAATGAGGCTTGTTTGGTTAGGTATTTGGCTAAGTTGTGGGTGGGTGAACTAAAGACACTAACAATAGGTCGTAAGGGCGTATTTTTCTTGTGGATTTTTAGAAGACCGTGTAATTTGGGGATTTCTTTTAGGGTATAAGGCTTTTTTAAGTATCAAAAAATAAATTCAAGTTTTTAATGAGGATTTTGGTTTTCTTTTCGAGGTAGGTCGTTGGATTGTTGGGTACTTGCGGACAGTCTAGTGGTTTTAGTAAGTCGTTTACTTTGGCAATAAAGTTTGTGTTATTGAGGACAACAGTAGCATTACCTTTTTTGTATATATATATATATATATATATATATATATATATATATATATATATATATATATAATAGGTCTAGTTAAAAGAAATCCATTATTTTTGCATGTAATTGAAGGTTTTATTTAACATACTTAGAATGAACCGATTTAGGTCAAATATGCGCCGTTTTGTTCGATAACTTGTTGCCATTTTGAAAGTAATTCCATTAAGCCTCTCTCATAGAAGTCCTTGTCCCTATTGGCAAAAAACTGGGACAGTCAATTTTCATAAGCCTCTCTTGAGGTGAATTTTTCACCATCAAAATAGTTCGCCATGGACAGGAACAGGTGGTAATCGCTTGGTGCCAGGTCCGGACTATAACGTGGATGCATAAGAACCTAACAACCAAGCTTTCGGAGCTTCTGGCGAGTCGCTATCCGATGTGTGTGGCCTGGTGTTGTCTAGATGAAATACAATTCTTGTTCTAGTGGCCAAAGTTGGCCGCTTCTGGGCGATTTCTTTCTTCAGACTGTCCAATTTATCAGAGCAAAACATTCCTGGCCGTCAATCCTGGCTTGGCTATCGTTTGCGCCGGTCACCGCGCTTCGACCACGACCATTTTCGCTTGACGTTGTCGTAAGTGATCCACTTTTCATCGCCAGTCACCATCCGCTTCAAAAATGGGTTGAGTTTATTGCGATTCAGTAGCGATTCACAGATGGAGATTTGGCCCATGAGGTTGTTTTGCGTTAACTCTTATGGCACCCATATATCCAGCTTCTTTTTGTATCCAGTCTTTTCCAAATGGTTTCAAATGGTTTTGTGCAATATTTAGTCCTGAGCAATAGAAACAGTGCTTATATGACGGTGGGACTCGGCCATTTCCATGATTTTATCCACATTTTCGACAATTGGACTTCCAGAACGAGGTGCATTTTGATGTCGAAATTACTGGAATGGAATCGACGAAACCAAAACTCCGCTTAATTGGTTGTTACAGTATCAGAACCATAAACATTATTCACATTTTCAGCCGCCTGGCTTGCGTTTTCACCTTTATCGAAGAAAAACTGTAAAATATAGCGTATTTTCTCTTTGCTGGTGTCCATCTTTGACGTGAGCCTAAACAAAACTGAGCCAGAAACAAAATTTTATCTGTCGATTATCAAGATTAAAAGTAAGCTTATTGAAGGTTTCTTTTTTGCTTTAGTTATTTTTGTTTCTTTCTTAGAATTACATTATTGATAGATTATACTTTACTTTTTGTATATATAAATAATGTATTTAAAAGTAGTTATTTTGCTACTTATGTAATGCTGATTATGAACAACACATTATTAAAATTCCTAAACCTACAACGCAGAATAAAAACATTATTATATAAAATTATACTCAAATTAATAATGGTCTATTGTATACAACTACAAAACGAATCAAACGTTCCCACTTTACGCCAATTTTACGGAAGGCGGGTAAAAAATTGTCAACTTAAGGCGCCAAAAATACCTTTTTGCGGGCAACCCCTCGTGTAGATATAACAGAAGAAGAAATAAGAAAGGTAGTAATAATATTAAAAGCAGACATTCTTCTATCTAATGCAATAAAACAAACCACAAATACACTTGGAAATTAATAATAAGATTAATAACTAAAGTAATAAATGCATGGAGAGAAGCATATATAACATCGATAGTTAAAAGGGAAAAAAAGATAAGCGAAATTTATGAAGGAATATTAGTAACAAGTACATTAAATAAAATCTATGGATGTATATTAAGAAATAAAATACAGACAGTAGAAATTAGGACAATAAAATAGATTTAGAGAAAGAAGATTATACCCGGACGACATATTCACTCCTCTCGCAACTCAAACAGGAAAACAATAATACAGAAAGTATTTTACTCTTAGTATTTGTGAATTTTGCAAAGCGTACGATTCAACACCACTATAAATACTTTGATAGGCGTTAAAAGTTGCGAACATTAAAACAGCATTAATGTAAGCAGTGGAAAACTTATACAAAAACTAAATACCAAATGTAAAGATGGGAAAGAAGGGTGCGTAATATTACCTCGTCTAGTGCAGAGAAATAAATTTAAAGGAATAGGAATAAAAATGAATGACATTACTCTACATTCGTTATACCTTGCGGATGACCAAATTCTTATAGCACAGAATGAAAACGACAAACAATATATAGTTTGCTATGAAAATTATTTGAAGAGTATGAATAATGGGAGCTGGAGGTAATTATGAGTAAAATGTATTGTAAATAAATAATATAACAACATATGGAGTGAAATTACAGGAAAAAATAGAAAGAGTTAAGATCATAGAAAACAGATTACTGGAAATGCTGAACAAGAAAGAACACCATAAGGGTAAAGGAAGATATAGTAGGAAATAAATAGATGCAGTATGGACAGTTCATGCGTAACTCGTCATGAATTCTGAAGAAAACAATGAAATAGATTCCCCGAGTAAGTAGAAAAATGGGGAAGAACAAAAAAATTTAAAGAAATTGGATAGAAGAAATAACGAAAGAAAAGGTAAAGAGGAAAAAATAGGGAGATTTGAAAGAAGTTATTGGAAACCGAAAAATAGATAGATTTCGAAAAACTGAGGAGACAAATTCTATGGACTGTCTGTCGTGAGTGTCATTATACAACGCGTTATAATGCAGCTTTTAGCGAGAAAAATCTTAAAATAATTGGTCAAAACTGCGTCAATATTTTGACTAAAACAAGCTATTGGGGAACTATATATTCAAATGGTGTACCGTATACGATAAGAACGAACCGAGGTAAAAAAATCTAACGTACATACGTTGCCCTCGCCTTACTAAATTTAAAAAAATACTATTCTAATTTACGAGATCATTAAGAGCAATTAACAATTGACAATTGACAATTGACGAAATATCCTCCAAAATCAGTATTAGTTATACTAGTGCTCAATAATCAAAAACTTATTAAAATCTTGTACGGTATTTGCAAAATAGGTCTTCCACTTCCTTAATACTACTTAAAATAAATTATTTTAACGGATACTGACATATTATGTAACTTTTCAAGGTAAAAATGGTAAGAATGGAGTTGTGAAGAAAAGACCAAATGCTCTACTAAAACATAAGCGAATTTGTCAAAAAAGGTTATTGCGATCCTGTTAAAATATTGTTTTACGAGTAACATATAACCAATACTTAATATTACCGAGAATTGCCAATGAAATAAAAGGCGTAGATTATTCAAATAAATACAATGTTTTAATTAGCAGTATACCGCCAGAATGGTCCAGTGGTTGAGGCGCGGACTGCGATGCGGATGGACCCGGGTTCAATTCCCGGTGCTCTCTGATGCCTGGCGGGTGGCCTACTCAGTCACTATATTTAATTGGGTAGCTGCGTTCACTTGAACAAGGGGTAATAGTGGCGGTCGTTTAAGGCGCAGTGCTTGCCACATCGACCCGCATCAGAGATGATGCGTAACGAGCGGCCACAATGGCGAACGAACGAGAGCATTAACCTCTCAGTTTGCGCAAGCCTTTCTTTCTCGCGGAGCGTTAGGAGCCGTACCATTATTATTATATTTAGATATTACTATTAGAAGTGTTCATTTTCTCAAAGATAATATTGGCTTCGATGTTGCAGCCGTAACTCGAGCTACATTAGTGAAAACGAATTACCCTTCTTACAGCTCCAACTAAAGTTATTATAATTATGGGTTGTTGCATAATTTCTTGCAGTTTCTTTTTATTTAAAATTGCACAATTCAAATTAAATTTTTTGTTCTGCAAGATAGTGTTTTTTGTTTTTTAATGTCATTTATTTATTTTTATTTTTAGGCTTTTAAAATAGAATGTCAGATTGACACCTCCTTCTCTTCGCGTTTAATCGAGACTCTAAAGCCGCTAAAGCTGCTGCGATATTTATGCCGCGTACGACGATGGTGTCATAGCTAAAAGAACAGCTCAAAAATGGTTTTCGAGTTTCAAAAAAGGAGATTTTGGCTTTCGGGGACAAACTCATATCGGCCGACCGTCTGAATTTAATTAAGAGCGATTGAACCAGCTTATCTACGAAAATCCGGGTCCAGATGCAAGTTTTATTTTGCTCGACGTCACTTGTAATCAATCAACTTCATATTCACATAAAAGCATTATTTGTCGCCGGTAACTTTGCGATAAAAAAAAACGTTGTTTATAGTCGTGCGTTGATTGATTGGTGATTTGGGTCCCGTCATCAAGCGACGTTTCAGGCAAAGCAAAACTTGCATCCGCATGTGGTACCTATACGCCGAGTTTTTGACGTATAAAGATTCCATTGGTATCAATGACGACGAATTGACGTGCTTAGCTTTTCATGCATACTATAACTTACCAGATCAATATTGTCACCTGAACGACCGTTGCATTCATATCTTACTTTTGCGTTATCAATAAGCAGTAGATCATGAATGATACGTTCAGACGGCACATTATTGTGTTCAAACACTATTTAAACAGTCCTTCGCTTAATTGTAATTGATTGCTAGTTTTATAACAAACTTAAATGATACTCTTTGCTATGAAAACTTTCACCATTCACAAAATACAAACGGCACGTAGTTGAAATCCTAAACTTTAATTTGCATTACCCTATAAATATGTTTGAATTAATTTTGATAATATTCTTATATATTTTAACTTGCTTATGTAATTAAGGTGTAATGCTCTAAAAAAAAAAAATGACTAATGAACTTTCTATTTTTACTCACTAATAAAACAAATATATTCATAAATAAACAAATGTTTCAGTAAATGATGTGTTCAAAACTTAAAATAGTGTGTAAAGCGGTTAAGTAGCCTTTAAAAACACGTGTGCAATTATAAGCTTCAAATTACCGTAAAATGCTGCGACAGCATTGTTTTATAGTTCTCTAAAATGTCTTGTACTGTGATGAATTGTTAACCACACTTACGTGTTCGTTGTAGCGACGAACGCAAGTATTAAATAACAATGATGCAAACTATTTGAAATCGGAGTAAAATCTAAATGGACTTCAGAAGCATGAACTGTCGAAGAAATTAACTACTCCTGATTTCCGAAATTGACTCATAAAACTTAATTGTATTTGTTCATGAAAAATAACTTAATAGGTGTGTAAATAAGTTCTCAGCTTTTTTCTGCAAAATTAAAGTTTTATCTAAAAACAAACAAAAAAAAAGCTTAAGTATCAAAGTATTCTCCGTTGGCATCGATGACCTTTTGCCATCTTTCGGGTAGCTTGCGAATTCCCTGGTGATAGAAGCTCACCGGCTTCGAGACGATAAAGTTATCGATGCATTTTCGAACTTCTTCTTCTGTTTTGAGGTGCGTATCAGCCAAGTGATGCTGTAACGACCTTAATAAATGATAATCGGAAGGGGCCATGTCTGGGCTATACGCCGCATGTGGAAGAAGTTCCCAGCCTAATGCGTCTGCAGCTCATCCGTGTCAAATGTTTGAGGGCGTCCAACGCGTGGTTGGCCTTCAAGACTAAACTCTCCTCCGCGAAATCTTTGGTACCACTTTTTGCACGTTGCATGACTTACAGCATTCTCACCATATGCAGCACAAATCATTTCGGTGGCTTCAGCAGCGTTTTTCTTAAGATGAAACGCGAAGTGGATAGAAAATCGAATATGCTCTTTTGTGATTGCCATCGTGAACACAGCTGATTATTGAGGTTATGTGCATCAAACGCCAAATCGCATGATGTTTCGAAAAACCAAATGTCATTGCTTTAAAACCGCAAGAGGGTGAACTAATACGTTATATGTAAACGGTGATTTGCGTCCTGTGAAATCTAAAGCTGAGAACTTATTTATACACCTATATAAATTCAACATTAGCACACTGTTTCATACATATGTATATCTCCCGCAAAGGTGATTTTAAACAGTTATAAAAGTACTACGCAGTTATTTAAAATAAAATAAAAATTGAAGTGATAGTTAAATTAGGATGGTCATAGACGGGACATATTGCCTGTACAACAGATAAAAAATGGACAAAGAAGATAGTCTTGTGGAGACCGTACTTAGAAAAAAGAAAAACTGCTTTTAAGTTTGGCCGACGACATAAAAAGAACAGCCAATTATAACTGGATACAGAAAGCACAAGACAATGATCTGTGGAGAGTACTTGGAGAAGCCTAAATCCGTGAAAGAATGGATATATAGGTATATAATGATGATGATGATGGAGATGACAAAATAATCTTGTGTACATGAAGAACTAAACATGTCAGTTTGCCGCCGTTCACACCAATTGAACATGGCGCTATGCAACGTATTTATAAACTGGTTTTTAAAGAACTGCAGTTAATGCTGATTTTTACAAAGAAAAACATTGAGCAATAAAGTGCATTTTTCTTTAAATAGCTTTGTGAATCATCAAAATTGTTGCATCTGGAGTAATAAAAATCTATGTGCCATTCACAAAAAACTTATGCCCCCACAACTGTTTAGTGTGCAAGAACCACTGACTCGTACTTTTTTGAGGACAAAGCTGCCAAAAAAAAAACTGTCAGCGCTGTACTTTATTGAATCCAAGGATTTGAACTGCAATGACATGTGGTTTCAACAAGGTGGGGCCAAACATCAACAGCGCGCAAAACATTCGCTTTACTTCAAACCAAATTTCCTGGTCGTGTTATCTCGCAAAAAAGTGACATCGATTGGTTACCGTGGTCTTGTGATCTAACCATATTAGACTTTTTCCTCTGGGGCTATGAAGAAACCTGCTACGATTTCAGTGATAAAAGAGAACATGAAAGGCGTAATTCCTGAAATAGAGCCATATTCATGAAAAATCATTATGAAAAACTTTGATAAAATAAAGGTTGCATGTCAGCGGGATCCTGGAGGCATTTGGCTGACATCATCTTTCATACGTAACTCCTAAGTTTGTACTTTACATTGATAGCAATAAAATTCCAATATTGTGTTTTGTTCAGGAAAAATGATCTAGGGTTCAATGTGGTTTACCTTTTATATTTTGTTTGCAAATAATGGTTTTAGGCAATAGTACAAATATTGCTAATTTGAATGTACTTAAATATTAATAAACAAAAAAATATATAAGAATACGTTATGATGTATTATAAGATGGAACGCATTGTGTGAAATAAACCATTGGAGTCATATGGAAGTTGAAGGAACAGTGTGAAATGTTCTACAAAGTTGAATTGTTGTAGTATAGAATAAGCTTTATAAAATATTAATAAAATTAGCAGCTCCAAAGAACACAGAACGAATAAATTAAGAAAACGTTAACACTTGTGAAGTAACTATTTCTAGAAATTTGGTATTAATGTGGCCAAGCCGTTGACAGGTTCGACTGCAGTGAGAACAGATCCAATTAATCCTGGGCTTCAGATGCCTGGTGGATGGTCTACTCGGTTGTTAAAAATAATTGAGTATCTGCGTTTACTTCAAACAAAGGGTAATAATGCAATCGTCTAAGGCGCGGTGCTTGTCGTATCGTCCCGCATCAGAAATGGTGCGCAACGACCGGGCAGTAACTGGGAACATATCAGATTTTTAACCTCTCAATTCGCAGGTTACGCTCCCAAGATAGGCGTTAGAGCTTCACCATTATTATATTTATGGGAAGTTAATATTGAATGTACCACCATATAAACATAAATTTAAAAATCATCACCTAAATAACATCCAATATTTCTATTCACATCATTACAGAAAAGGATCTTAAATTTAAGAAACGTGTAACTTAAGTCAAATTTAGTGAATACCTATAAAACGAAGATCATAATCGCCACAATTTTCTATTAACCTATAGTAGCAAAAAGTGTCGTCAAAATATACGTACATTAACCTAGTGTAATAAGACATGTTTTCTCTGATTTTGTAGAAAGCAAAATTTGAAAGGTAAATAGTTAAATAAATTAAATCTGATTGAATGACATGATTATTTACAGTTATCTTTAAGTTCCAATTCAAGTTACACTTCTATTTTTACAACATAATGGAGTTATTTCTACAAACCATATAGTTAAAAAATTATTTAAGTGCAAAATGATAAATGCTCTATTTTGCTAACTATGATTTATTACAAAAATACCTTGTTATACGCAATAGAAAAATAATTATGTTAATTTTAAAAATGACGATATTGACATGAGCATTCGGTTATTTATTTAATTATTAAATTATATCGAGCATCGCCTGAGGTTACTGTCACTTTTTATTACTTGTATTTCTTGACCTTAGCAATCATTTCAATTAAATTTATACATGATGCAAATAAAAGTAGTTAATATGTATTTATTATCCTTTATCATAGTTATAAACTTACATTAACACATTTCTGAGTTAATTCAATTTAAATGGGATATTAGGTAGATATAGATATATATATATATATATATATATATATATATATATATATATATATATATATATATATAATTTCCGATACGAAAAATCGCCAAAAAGAAATTAAATTCATTACCACCACCCTACTGCAAAATGAATATTCAAACAAAACCTTAACTAATATAATCAAAATATAAATAAAAACACTAACTCTCAAAAAAAAGCATTCCTACCTTACATCAGAGGCGTCACCGATAGAATAAGCCGCATACTAATGCGGCAAAATATCCGCACGGTCTTTACGACCAACAACCAAATATCTGGGCTTATTCGCTCAGCAAAGGATCATTGCTACAGTGAATCCCAAGGAGTGTATGAAATACCTTGTGGAGACTGCCAAAGGACCTACATAGGTCAAACAAATCGGCAAATATCTACCCGAATATATGAGCATTCTCTGGCCGTACGGAAAGGCGATAATGGTTCGGCACTTGCCAAACACAACAAAGAAACAGGCCACAAAATTAATTTCTCTGGAGCTAAAACCATTGCCCCTATTTCCCATTTCACCAGCAGAATAATACGTGAGGCAATTGAAATAGAAAAACGTCCACAGTGCCTCAACACAAGAGATGACAGCCAACATTTACCTGTCTTATGGAAATCCCTTATTACCCCACACCGCCAATTACGCAATAATCCTACAAACTTTTCCCAACCCAACACATCTCCCGCCAAACAAACTTTCACTTCTAGCCCTATAAAAGACCAAGCAGGTCAGTCTTATTCAAAGACTCATAACTCTCCTTAGGGAGTAGGCAGATTGAGATCCCGAGTGAAGAGCTAACCTCTTGAAAATGGCATCAAAGCCGATGCCGAAACGTCGAGAATTTTCTCAAAATAGGCGCGGTTCATCCCGTGAGCTAAGTTGTTTAAATACATAATACATAAATATATATATATATATATCACATGTAAAAATGCAGATCTTCTAGGACCACAAGAACATATGGCCTGCCACACAAGAATTTTTAACCGAATTTATTTATTTTATTTCTTTGTACATTATCAAGTTTATATTGTCCCACAATAGCATTGTAAAATTTAGAACTTTCTCTGTACTGCTATCCATTATCACGTATGTTTCATCATCTATAAGAATGCAGCGAATTTGGTTTTAAATTAAAACACCGTATAATCTTCCACAACGTTTTTTTTTTTTACCTTAGTTGTTGTTTCTTGTTTCTCTTCGACGTTTTTTACTTTTTGTATGTATTGTTTTTTTTATATTTAGAACAGTACTTGCGCTGACTTCACCCTTTTTAACCCTTTTTACGTATTGACATAAATTTTTCATGCTTCAAAACAATCTTTTAGCTCTTGCATTTACCAGGCCACTTTGACGTTGCGATTTAGGCAAAGCTTATGATGTTTCCCAAACTTTTTGATGATTTGGAAAACGGCTGAAGTTAAGCACTTGTAATTTTTGCAGGTTTTTACAAGGACAACTTTTTTGAATACCACACTAGTTCCTGATCCCAATACTAATTCTATTAATTGCTACTTATTTTACAGCTGTTGTTAAAAAATAGTAACAACTTCAAGCCAACACTTAGCAGACGCGATCAACGCTTATTATTTAAAAAATAGATACAATTTAAAGTTTACATAAAATTAAATATGTTCGTTTGGTAAAATAAGTAGTCCTTGGTTAAACAATTAGCCAACATTTTTTAACTTCTTACAAAATAAGACTCATTCTACTTTCAATAGCCCTATCATTTTATAGAAATACTCAAAACCTTTCTGTACGTAAAGATGTCATAGTCACTTTTAATATCGTTAACTTATTCACCAAATATCTTAATTTCTAAGATATTAGCTTACAATATAAAAACTAATGTTATTTTGTTAATTATCTACTAACTATCTAATACTTAATTTGCCGTTCAAGCTAAATTTTACAGCCAAACTAACGATGCTTCTATGGGTTCCTTTCTTTCACATGTCATATCAAACTCTTTCACGGCCGATTTTGAAACAAGAGCTTCTACCTCGTTTTATCTTAAATATATCTGTTGAAAATATATATAATTTACGCTAAGGTCCTATTTATCGTGAAAACAGAACAGAAAAATCCTCCTCTTTCTAGACATTCTTATAACAAAAACTCATTCAAACGATATTTTTTATCACACTATCTACATAAAACCTATCCAGATCAATCGCTACCTAAATTCCAAATAGCACCATCAACCTACCCAAATACGTTCAGTTTCAAAATCTCGTATTACCAAATTCACCACACTTTCAATCTGATAATCCGATAAATATGACTTAAAACTATTATTACAAGCGTATTACAAATTGGGCGTTGTAACAGATCCTTATTCTGTATAATTAAAAATATTTAAAAAAATACCAACCTTCAATCTCAAGATATTCCCAATTATATCTATTATCTTTGAAATACAAATCGACAGTAAAAACCACATTTATTGATGATACAGTTATTATGATATTTTGCAATAACCTGGATATAGCAGCATATTACAATACCATTTAAATAAAATCCAAACCTGATTTAAGAAACAGTATATTAGAGCGAATAGAACAAAATTAATTCATGTAAGTTTGTATTATGGAAGGAAACTTGCCTTCCCGTTTTTTTTGATTAACCAACAACTTCCACAGACAATAGATGCGATGTATTTAGGTATTTACCTTGACCTACATCTTAAATTGGAAAAAAAATTAATGAAACAAAAAATATTTCTAAAGGACAAATAACTTCTTTATAAAACAATGTTGAAACCGGTATGGACCTGTGGGCTGCAGTTGTAACCATCTGCTAGTAAATCTAACCTAGCAGTACTTAACCCAGTAGTCAACAGTATTGCGTACTTTTTTATTATTTCACAGTATATGCAATTGTGTTTATCGAGATTTGTATGTATCTAAAATTACCGAGTAGTTCTCCCTTCACCCTAATACAATAGCAGCGGACCTCCTACCCGATGAAAAAAAAACATGTAAGAAACAAGAAGTTTAAACCAATATAATTACTAAGCAGATCCGCTTAGGTTTAGTTTAAGCTTGTCTCCTTTTGTTACAATTATAGTCTATTTACTTGTTTAAAATGGTTATATCACTGGATACTGTCATACAGGTTCACTGTTTATGTTTTTGTTAATTTTTTGAGATATAATTTACCGAATAATTACAGTTACAGAAATATTACGAAGAATTTGTAGAAATCTATATTTAAAAAAATAAATATAAGCAACTAAAAGCAGAAGGAACATCTTTTTTATAATGCAAAATATTTTTAGACGCAACATAGAAACTCATAACTTTTCAGGGATAAGGTACAGCTCTTTAGTGTTTTATAATTACACTATTAAACCAGGGTAATGGCAGATAAAGGCTTTGCGAGGTTTGTCGTAGATTAGCACAGAAAATTCTTGGCGTGTGTCAAGACAATGGCTAATCATGGCGCGTGATATTTGCCATAAAAGCACGCCGTTGAAATATTGCCCTTTTCTTGTTAACTCTAACAGCCATTATATAATCCTGTTTGTGCGACAAATGCTCGTAATTGGCCAAAGTGCAAAAAGCGACAATTGTGTTTTAATGGCCTTTATGTAGCTTACGCCGTCGTTATGACTAACATGTACGCATCACTTGTCTTATTTGCATTGTTTGATTTTTTGTAAGTACAGTGGTGGATTTTTTACAAACTGACGCATTTTGTTTGAAAATCGTCAAACGATAATTAATTTTTCGAAGAAAAATTAAGTGTTAAGTTTTTGTTTTACTACTTCTAATAGACCAGCCAAATTTACACAGGAAATTAGTATAGCAGTTTACAAAGTTATAAATTATCTATAACACAGTTATATGTTTGCGTTAACACATTTTGTAAAAGTGGTGTTGATATAGCGCCCGGAAATAAGAATAAACAGTTTTCACTAGGTTCTAAGAAAAAATGAAAAGTATTTTGTTTTGCTAATTAACGAATTTTCTCAGGAGATTGTATATAGTATGCTCATAAATACTTTTCTTAATTAATTAGAACGACAAAACAAAATAATTTTTAAAATTTTTTTTTTAGAATTTACTAAATAATAATTAATAAGTATAATTACAACAGATTTATTTAAAGCGGCTAGACTTACTCCCTACACAAGTTTTAAGGGGGAGATTAAAAGGCCAAAAATCAAGCATTTTTTAAACATTTTTTTCTAAGAAGTTTTTATTCATATTCAACCAAATTAGCATGATGCTTATTAAGTATCTAAGGAATAAAAAAGTATTTTTCTTTTTTTTTAATTACAAAATGGCGGTCTTATATACGCCTAAAGACACCAGATCTGAATCTGAGGCATCGACTTGCGAGAATTCTGGAGGCCACAATTTTTATCTAAAACAGTTCAGCAAGAATGTTTATGTTAAATAGTGATATAATTTTTATGTGAACCAATAAAAAATGAGGAAAAATAAAAAAATCAAAAATTGGCAAAAGTTTTTCGAAAGGCATCTTCGAATAACGTCGAAAAAAATAGAAGTACTTCGAATTTAAATTCCGGAGTTTTACCATCGTATTCTATAGAAAATTTACTATCTTTTTAAGCAAAAAAATCGATTTTTTTGACCCTCTAATTGTATCTCCCCCCTTAAAACGCCAGGGCCACTCGTCTATGGCAGCACGCACTACATCCATCGTAAAATTAATTGACTGCAGACGCCAGAGCTCGCTTCAAAGAATTAACATTAAGGTGTTTTTTTTGAGTAAACTATGCCCTAAGACCAATTTCCCACTGTTAGAAAATGAGGCACATTGTTGTCTAGCCAAGTTTGAGTTGATTGTAGTTTGTGAGCAGCGGTAAAATCTTGCTGAAAAATCCAAAGCTCACCTCGAAAAAGCGTGCGATTCAGAGGTTTCACTATACCTTACAAAACAGTATATTCATTTAGAGCGCCAGAAGTTTTGACTCCCTTTTCACAAAAATAAATATCGAATATTCTATCATAGCCCCTCCATCCAGTACCTATCAAACTTTTACAGCTGCTGGATGATGACCTCTCTAAACATTCGGCACTAGTTGCGATGGTTTTTTAAACGACCTAGCGTATATATCTTGTCGTTTTGTTTGTTGAAGAATTTCCCCTCTGTAAAAATTTTTTCATCTATAAAAAATTTTTCTATGTTCATCATCATTTAGTCAACAGCATTTTTATTTTCCTCTCCTATCTATTTTAAAACATCTGTTAACAATGTTTTGTATAAGTTTTACTTAATAGTACGAGATATAAAAATTTTGCAAATTTGCTTATTCCGAACCATAATCTTCTGTTTACGAAGAAGATTTTGTTTAATTCGGACACTTATGGCTTTGACTGCCTAAATAATCCAAACTGAACGTCGCCATCGATGCCAAACTACAATAATCAAATAAGTCAATTAAACTCTGTCACCTTAAACAATCCAAAATCAAACTTTATTTTCTCCTTATCAACAATACTTACCCCAAACTCTAAATTTAAACAATTCTAATTTTAATAAAAGCTATGCAGTAACCTATTCCCAATCTGTAAAAACTAATCCTAACAATAACAGTGACAACGGCGGTAAAAATATGAACACGGGTTAGGAAACAATCTCAAATCAAGAAACTGACTCTAAGCACCCATGGAAAAAAGTTGTCAAAAAGAGAAAAAGAAGAGCTTTGCTTTTATATAAATATTGCCCTTCATTCAGCACGACAAACCCATTCATGATATTTGCCATAACGAAACAAATGACTCTAATCCGCCACTCAACCTCCAAACCCTAATGCTCCTCCAGTATACATCTACGAAGTCACAAATTTTAAAGCGATGACTGACAACTTAAATCTAGTCATTGAAATCGAAAGATTCTACGCTAAATCGCTATCTGATAATACAAAACAAAAAATACGAGAACCGTTGATGTTTACAGAAAGCCATTTCCGTGAAGAAAACATCATTTACCATACGTATCAGATTAAATAAAAAAAGGGCCTACAGAGTCGTAATACGAAACTCGCATCACTCAATCCCTTTCTACTATATCAAGGATGAACTTCTCTAAAATTAAGCCATACCATAAGAAACATAATAAACATACGTCATAAAGTTAGCAAAAATTCCCTGCCGATGCTTCTTGTCGATTTCAAACCCAATCCTAACAACAAAGAAATTCACAAAATAGAATTTCTCCAAAATACTAAAATCAGAATAGGGGCGCCCCGAATTAAAAATAATATAATTCAATGCATACGTTGTCAAGCCTATGGTCATTTAAAGAGTTACTGTACAAAGTCTTACAACTGTGTCAGATTTGGAAGATCCCGCAACAGAAAAACCTGTAAAACAAAATTATAAGAGTCCTGCCACGTGCGCGCTATGCAACGGCGATCTTCCTGTCAATTATAAAGGTTGCGCCGTTTACAGAGATCTAAAAAACAGAAGCAAGCCGAATCGTGCAACAGTTAACATACACAATAGAAATATCCCACCCACACTCCCAACAAATCTTCATCAACCCTTAGAAAATTGCACTCCACCCACATTACAACGAAGAAATTACAACTAGAAGAACTGACAAAAATGACGACATCACAGAAAACTTAGTACGTATGTTCCTGAATTAATTCAAAAATATGTTCTACCAATTGATAAACTAAAATAGCATGATATTAACTATGCTTACTATGATCATTAATAAAATAGTACAATAATGGCTCGCTCACTACGAATAGCGGCATAGATTTTAAACTACAACAAAATTGATATACTGCTAATGTCCTAAAGTAATTCTACACCCTATACGCATATAAAGATACCACATTATAACGTATATTGCTCTAATCATCCTGACGGAACTGTCCATATGGAATCGACAATCATAATTAGATCAGAAATCGACCACTACTGAAAACCAACTTATTGGCCAACAGACCTGGGTAAAACCTATGATCTGCTTGACTTTGCAGTCACCAAAGAGATTTCCGATGTCTATAGCAAAACCGAAAGCAATTTCGATCTAAGCTCAAATCATTTTTCTATAGTAATAACCTTGAGCGCAACGGTCATATGAAAAATCGTACCACCCAAACTATGTACTAATAAAACAGATTAGAATTGCTTTCAACTCTACGTCAATGACATCAATTTAAAGCACAAAACACACACTTTACGAAAGAGATGAAGTAGTACAGTACATTATTATCCTTAGTCAAGAAGCAGCCTAGCAGGCCACCCCGATTAATCCCGATTAACCCCAAGAACCCGATATACACAATATACCGCTACACATAAGACAACTTATAGAAGAAAAACGTAGAACTTGTACCAAACGCCAAAGATACAGAAACTCACGAGATAAAACTGCAGTGAATACAATCACCCAACTTCTCCAAAATGTCATCCAAGATAATAAAAATAGAACATTTAATCATTACATTTTTAATCTATCTTTCGAAAACTACACAACGTGGAAGGCTACCAAAAGGTTTAAAAGGCCCATCACTCCAATATCACCTATGAGGAAACCAGATGGAAACTGGGCCCGCTGTAATAAAGAAAAGGTCGACATCTTCGGAGAACATCTTGCAAGTGGTTTGATCCCATTAACAACCAATAACGGTGTTTTTGGTGCAGAAGTAGAAGACGTTTTTAACTCCGCTGAACAGCTATACCTATCTCTGAGACTTACCTCACTAGTCGAAGTATATAACCAAATTAAACTAACCAGTTCTTGCAAAGCCCCTGGCTAGGACCTTATTGTGGAAAATATTCTAAAGCACCTCCGCAAAAAAGCATTAGTGCTCATAACTACAATTTATGATCGTATACTTGCCA
The DNA here is from genome assembly GCA_036346155.1 of Sinelater perroti. Classification (NCBI taxonomy): domain Eukaryota; kingdom Metazoa; phylum Arthropoda; class Insecta; order Coleoptera; family Elateridae; genus Sinelater; species Sinelater perroti. The sequence goes on from JARFIY010000001.1 coordinate 74,460,344, forward strand.
CCTTCCACTTTCCTACTCAATAAAAATTTGCACTAATCACAATGATTGCTAAACCAGAAAAACCACCACAAGAACCCACATCTTACTGACCCATAAGCCTATTACGTATCCTTTCTAAAATATTCGAACGCTTATTATTACGCCGTATAATAAAAACAACGCCTTCGGAAGAAGTGATTCTCACACAAAAGTTTAGCTTCCGTGAGGGCCATTCAATTATCCAGAAGTGCGACAGACTTGTCAACCACATCATGGATTGCGCCTCAGTTTTCTTGCACATACAACAAGCCTTCGCTAACGTATGGCACCATGGCCTACTTTGTAAAATAAAAAAAAGCTTTTCTATTTACTATTTCTCCTACTCAAATCCTATCTTACCCAATAATACTGTCAAGTCCAACTCTAGGACACGTCATCGAACTATCACCCTATCATCTATGTTATCTCACAAGGAAGCGTACTTTGACCTTTCCTCTATCTTCTCTACACTGCAGACATTACCACCAAGCATTCTACCAGTTTACAAGTTACCATTTATGATCACTCTATTTCAATCAAAACGGAGGTGGAGTACTTGAGGCTCCATTTAAATTAACGACTTATTTGGAGACCTCATATTAAAATTAATAAACAATTAAACAACAATTAAATCTCAATACAAAAAACATGTATTGGCTTAAAGAGTATCAATCTCAACTGACTCTCGAAAACAAACTTTTGCTCTACAAGACTATATTAATACCCATTTGATCTTATGGGATAGAAATCTAGGGATGTAGCAAGCAATTCTTTAATTCTACCAATCGAAAACGCTTCGTATTATTGCCAACACTCTCTGGTACGGAAACAATCGAACCCCCCACATCAACCTTCAAATTCCCTTTCTCACTGAAGCCATCAGGACCTCTGCTCTCAAAAGCAAGGAGCGCATCTTAAACTACGCAAGCCAACTTACTGTCGATCTCTACTCGCATCAGCCCGAAGAAAGACGACTACACCGACTTTGGCCGGAAGACCTTCCTGACTGAATCCTGGAGTCCCATCAGTAGATGGTATTCTACTCGTGCCAAACACTTATACTGTCAAAATATTTATTTGTTACTCTAGTTGAGTAGATTGTAAAGTAGCAATTGAATTAATGATAAAAAAATATATATGTATACTCTTATTCCCTAATTTGTTTAATTAGATAACTACAAACTGACTATTTTCTTTTTCAATAAATACATCACTACGTAACTAGCAGTTTTAGTACTTTATTTAATTTAAATCTAAATAATGTTATAACACATTCTATCGAACTTTAAGTGTAAATTGCAACAGTATTTAAAAGTAGTGGGAAGTGCTTTCTAAGATTTATTTGGTTATATAAAGATATATGTTTTATTTTTTTGTTATAGTTTTATTATGTTTTAAAGATAAAATTACAGTTTTATTTGACAGATTTATAGTTCTTTAGAAATTAATCGCGATTTGATGCTTTTTATATTAACTGTATGTACAGAGTGTTACAAAAGCAAATGTAAAATATTTATTAAGCGCATATTTAAAACAAAAATAAGTACAAAATTCTTAAACAATATGGGGTTTGTTTTAGAAATAGAGTAGATTTTATTTTTTTACATATACGTTAGTACCTTTAGAATGTATTGATAATGGTATCATCCTTAGAACCCAATAACATTAATAGCATTTTATAATTTATAAATAAACAAATCCAATATATATTAAAGTTGAATTAACATAACTTTTTAAGTAAATTTAGGAATTATAAACGCGTATTTTATGTATGCGTTGTTCATATGGTTTTTTCGATTATAGATTTCTAATTTTCAAATGTATGCAAGACTTTACCAGCGGTTGCGAGATAATTGCGTAAATATAAAAAACGTGTACAGAAGAAAATCTCAATCACCTCAAGTGCGCCTATTGTTTGAAAACTACTTAGGATAAATTGTTATACTCAGACCCGCTTCAATTACGATAAACGATTGCTGTTTAGTTAATAGTTTTTATATAAATATTTTTACAGGTAAATGTTCACTGATAGAAAACGGAGCATTTAATTTTTATAACAGTCACATGTGGGTGGACAAAAACAACATGCCGTTGTTAAAGTTAAATATCGAATTTCTATCATTTTAACTAGATGAGTATTTTTGGCAATAGTTCAATGGGATTAATAATTTTAACAACATACCATAATTTTTTGATCCATATTCCGCTCGTTCTTTTGGGGCATGCACCTCCAAACCAGAGAGAGCTTTGTTTACAGAGTGGCACGTCATATTGCGACTATCGCAAAGGAGCATTCAAATTTTTTTACGAAAGATTAGATTTTACTCGATTAGATTAGATTATTTGAAGGCCCATTCATATTTTATCAATTGAGTTAAAGTTCTTAACCCTTTAACAAATGCTCGAGATTTTTAAAAGAGTTTATGATTTATTTTTTTGGAGGTGCACTAGGTTATTTGATTTAAAATAAAAGTTATTTAATAGTTGTATGTTCGAAAATACTTCTTAACTGAACTACAACCATTGAAAGTGTAAAGTAACGGCATGTCAAAACATTAAATAGTTCTTAACTTGTTAAACGCATATTTTCCAATTGATAATATTTGTTTATATTATTATTGTAAAAATTACCGGTAGTTATAAAATATCAGATCAGAATTATTCGACTGATTTCATTAAAGAAAAAACCAGATCTTATTCTAACACTATTGCTATTATAAAACATAAAATAATATTAGAGACAGTCAAACACAATTATTCTACTGATATAAAAAAAAAATACATAATAAATCAAATATAGGTAAGAAGAACTTTATATTCATTTTAAATACATACAATTGTCTGTTGCGTTTCGTGGGTAATATTTCTTGTTTATAATTGATATGCAATCCATATCTGATATGGAGTAATACACGACACAAAGGTTTGACAACACACATTTAATGTACAGCAAGAAGCAATGTTTAGAAAGCTTAACGGACGCACGGGAAAAGTTTTGCAAAAAGCATAATCTAAACTGAAAAACAAATGTGGTAAGGCTGCTAGACGAAAAACTATTTGTATTCCAGAACTTAAAAAAATGGTGCTAAATCGTACGTTTGAAGCACTATTGATAAACACTCATTCAAATAAGGGGTACGGTGTGGTAAATACTGGAGGAACAGCAATTACACTCTTATCATGCACTCTAAGTGCAAGCATGAAGGCCAAATTATTCTGTCAATGTTTTATATAACATTGTGTTGTCATACCTAACTTTATACAGTTTGTATTGTTTACAAATAAGATTTATTTTACTAGTAATATTATTTTCAACAGCTCTAACTGGAGTAACAAACATTTTTTTTACTATCTTTCTATCTGGTCACCAGAAATTATTTTCTATTAATTTATGGGGTCTAATTGTACAAGATTATCTAACAAGACCTTATCATCTGCTAGCCCATTGGAATAATCCACATTACCCCTGATTGATATGAGGTATTATTCTAGTGTTAAACAAAACATTTTTTGTCTTTTAAAATGGCAGTGCGCTTGTTCACTTTGATGTTGATATTTGTAAAAGTCTGGATAAATATCGGACTCCTAAATAATTCGATTGTAAGGGAAGATCTCGTCTCGTGGGTAATACACTCTTTCTTCTTTGGAATTGTTTAATATGCTTCCAGTTGCTTGTAGTATTATACACTAGGTGCTAGAAATCTTTGAAAGAGCACAACAAAATTTTATAAGTGTAATAGGCACGTAAAATTTTTTCTTCTTCCTCTTCTACTACTTTTATGTCAAAGCTTATTAGTGTGTTATGAATAATTATTGTAAGGTGTAAGTTGTTGTGTCTAAAGTACAAGTTGTTTGTAGATATTAAAATTTTAAAAAAAGTTTACAACAACGTTTTCCAAACGTATTTTTATTCAAGATCTGGTAGAGCCTAAAGTAAATATCTATGATTGTTGGTGTTTTATATCAAATATTAATTTTAGACTCTTTAACGTCTGTATTTTTTAGCATAAAAGGTGTTGGATACTATGTACTTATAGATGCAGTTTTGCAAACAACGCAATTTCAAGATCTTTCTGACAAAGCTATATTTATTAACAAGGCTATTTTGAATAAAAGTAATAGAGATAATATTAGAAATTTGCATCATTGGCCACTAGAAATCACCACAGTTTTACTTCCTTTCACTTAGTTTCCAAATAACTCTTTTCTCTTTGCTTGAAATATATGCTGTCGTGAAAGATGTACGTTTATAGTATTTTAATAGAATGCAAGACAGAGATGCTCAGGAGAATTGGGGCAAAACTAAGGCCTAAACTAAGAGCATGATGATGTATTTAAATGAATAGACACATGGCAGATATTTTTTTTTATTAAATTAAATTAAATATCTCATTCCTCAATTCCTAATCTACCAAGTTTTGTAAAACTACTGCTGTAGCGCATCTAAATGCAGTGATGATGAACGGTAACTCAATTAATTTTTTTTATATATGACTACCTAATTAGTTACACTTGTAAGTTAGATAAAAAAACAGAATGTTCTAAGAACTCCTTCTTAAAACTGGTTAACAACTGTGTTAATTGAAAAAAGTATTAATAAAAGCTCCTAAACATTTTGCTTACTGATGAATGCAAAGGCTATCACTTTTTTTACAGATAGTTGATAGAAACTTATTAGAGGTTTTATAATTAATGGAATACTTTGAACAAAAGTTTCTATTCCTATAACCATTAACAGGTTTTATGTTATATGGTATTATGTGCCCTTGAAAGTGTGTCATTATTGTCTACAACAATTTTTGTTACAATAATGAAGTTTTATAACTTTGTTTAAATAATATATTCTTGCTTTTTAAATTCAGACAAGAGTTTATTCTAAACCTCACTCGACATAACTTTTCATTATAAAATCGAAAAATCTGGCACGTTTGGCGACCAAACTGACAGAAAAGTAGTAATTTTGCCTATTGCATTCAGTATCTACATTTTAAGACTTCCATTATTTATACTTTGGTGTCCTATTTTCTTTTGCAGTTAACGATTTTTGTATTTTAATGTTAAAAACATTTTTTGGGCTATTCTAGATCTCCGGAAACCAAAGAAGCCTTAACTAAACTGAATATCTATTACATAGTAATCTGTAATACGATATTTTTAAACAAAAGCCCCCTAATTGTAAATTTTAGCAACTAAAAAAATTTAGAAGCATTGCTTAAAAGTACATCAAAAATACATTAGTGATTATTAACTAATATTATAGGTTACAAAAGAACTTAACATCCAGTCTTGCATTAGGTGGATTGGGTACTAGTTTGTTTAATTTATATTCGTGAGCGTAATGGAAGTAATAGTTAATGCACGTCATCTTACAAACAAATTTTACAATAATTTAAAACAATTTGTTATATAACTAAGCATCTAACATTTTACTATTACTATTACGACGTATTTTTATTCTTTTTTTTTTGTATGTTTATTAAATTTTTTAAAAATATGCTCTGTATTTATTATAAACTGATATAGAATCTTTATACAGGTGGATTCCGTAGAAATATTATCTATTCCAGACCTCATCATATCACAACTTCCAATAAGTTTTACTGTAGTTTCACGCTTTATATCCCCCCTCGCAGCAGGTTTTAGAACCACCACCCGTTCAAAATGTGTAACTGATATTATGGAATTCTCCAGACATTTATTCGGCCAGTGTTTTAACTAAGTTTGTTAACAAACAAAATCGGTTTACGGCGGAGGGGAGGGGGCGGCCGTTAATATTTTTGAATTGTTTGTAACTTCCATTGTTCTTGCAGAATTCAATTTTCTTTAATACTATTTGAATAATATTACCTCAAAAATACATAACCAAGCAATAAGGAAATCGAACTACTTATAAATTATCGTCCGTTGACCTTTAGGGGCAATTTCTTAAGCAGTATTTACGAACATGTGTCGTTTTTGTTCTAAAAAGATATTGACCTATCGGTGTTAGACAAGGCGTGCTCCGTCTGCGCTTCTAAATTATCATATCGTAAAACACTAAAATTCAAGTACAAATAGTAATTCTATGAAATATTTATTTTTAGACATAAAGTTTAAATAAATATGCTGTTATTTTTACTAACAGTTACATTAATACTAATTTAATTAGATACAAACGCTTTCTTTGTAATTAGAATAGTAGATAATTATGTTTGCTAGACTTTATACAACGTTCTATTAATATTATCAAGTCTATCATAGATTTACGAACGCACAAAATTTGCTAAAAGCCACATTGTATGTTACTTGAATAATATTCTAGTTTATCTTGGCTTTAAAAACACAATTATAATAAAATATAAAATGCCAAACATTAAATTATTTCTTTTGTAATAACTAATCTTCGTGTTTTAAACTTATTACTAATTGTTTACAAAGTTGACTAAAAGCATTCTCTTATTGTAATTGTAAAACATAAATCCATTCTGACAAGATTTTGTCGTTACCATTCATTTTATATGATGAATTCCGCACTTGTGTGTCGGAGCGGACGGTCGAGTGTCACCCTTCGATAATAAGTGTCCCAAAACGCTTTACCTGCTATTAAGGTCAGGCTTGCATTTTCTATTAATATTAGAATTACGAGTCATTTTATACATATTTCAAATTACAAATTATAATTTTAATCTGACGTGCTAATTGCCGTAACTCCAGCTTATCTGTATCGCGGCAGATAGCGCTATCGCGTGGGATAGCGCTATCCCGCGAATATTAAAATGCAAAATGTCAAACACAAACCCAATATTCGGTTATAATTCAAATTATGCTATAAATCAAACTATGCACTCTCACCTACAACCTCAAATGGGAGGACACATCTACCCGCCAAACTACAATTATTCAATTCCCGCACAACCACAGAATTTCATGCAACCGACTTTTCCAATACATACTAATCAACGGTCGTTGCTGAGATCTCCAACTCTTAACCTAACCTCCCAGGATGCAAATAAACCAAGCCAAAATTCCGCAATAAATGAATTTGAAACACCAGACAAGGATGAATCATCAAAAACCAGTAATAATCAATGACAAATTATAACATCCAAAAAAAGAAGACTTATCAACTCTCAAAAAGAGATTAGAGAATTTACACTTAATAACACCCATATTCACAGCTCTATCTCAACTAGAAGACAATACCAATACCCAAAATAATAACTCCACACAACAACCAAGAATACCAAAACCACCCGTAATTTTCATATATGGTGTCCTCAACTACGAGCAACTGATAGCCAACTTATCCAGCGTGTGCTCTATCCGCCCTCCGCTTGTCGAACGTAGACTTAAACGAACGTGGCCAGAAGACCTAATTAAAGATTAAAAATTGAAGAACTGTCGCTGGATGGTACTCAATACAAGTCACAATTCCAACATAAAATTTACTAAATACTCTATGTATAGTGTTGAGTAGATTGTAAATAAGCAAAAAATAAAAAAAAACTTAATATGACTATCCGTATCTACTTTCTTGTGTAAACATATTTTTTTATAAGTCCAGTATTTACAGTTAATTTTTTGTTGTTTTATTTTCACACATTTCTTACGTTTAATTTACGTTTGATATTTTTGGGTATAATGCAACTTAAGCCGCGTACTTAGACCTGTAACTTTATATACCGTCCTGTATCTTGAAAGCTTCCTTTTAACTTTTTTTATTCGGAGTTTTAAGATTTTCTATTATGTTTTTTATCCTTTTGCGCAATTTTTCTGTTAATATCGTAATCACTTTGGTTTTGAAAGCACATGCACGCTTTCTGTTATGAAAAAAAGATGGGATAAGGGTACCAATATATATAAAACTTATTGCAGAACGCAACATCAAAATCTGAAATCTAGAAAGCAACACAAAAAACTGCGCTTTTGTTAAGTGTTTGAAATGATTTATACAAAGATATTGTTATCACTACCAAAAGATATGTGTTGTAAAATAAATGAAAGAATTTTCACATTACATTTCACTGCCAGTAAAGTTTTATTGACCTGGAAAAGAAACATTCTAAAAGGCGTATGCATAAAATGCAGTACATAAATATTATCAAACGTGTAGATTTTTAATATATTAAAATATATTTTTAAATTCGTTTAATCTACCTTCATAATCTGTTTACAATTAGATAAATTATTAATTTGATTATTTTAAATAAATACTGCTAGTAAAGTATTGTTTTTAAAATGAAATGATGTACTGGAAATTACCCCATTTTAAAAACCATACAAACTACAAAAATATTAAGCATTAAAATGTAATTAAAAAGCAGATCAAAGAAGCATGTTCCACACTTCCTGTAAAATGAGTATATCAACACAATTAAATGTGAAGAAATACGTTACCCAAATACAAAGTGTAAAATAGTATTGACCATTGTCTACTCAAATGATCGACATGACGTTTGTTAATGCGTGAAATGTATATCAATTAGCTTATAAATCCGATACGACTTTATTAACAATTCCTTGAACAGCAGCAGTTACACATTTAAAATGAAACTTCTAATGGAAAGACCAATACGTCTACTTCTAAGGCTTTCCATGATGCAAGAGAAAAATTTTGTACACGTTACAGCAACTTGTGACATTCAGCAAAGATATCAGAGATAATACTATAATAGACGTAATTATCTAACAAAAAAACTCAATTATTAATTTGTAGTGAACCAAATAGTAATAATATAAAAATATAGCAACAAAATATTAAAAAAGCATTACACGGTAGGCCCAGAAATACTGATGAGAACGACAAAATAAAATGATTAACTGTTTCTGCATGATATTTTTAGGATTTCTTAAATTGCTATTGATAAGTATAATTGCAATGGATTTATTGAAAATGGTTAGCCTTTACACAAGCTTTAAAACGTCCGAACCACACACTAAATCCATTAGAAAAGTATTGATTTCAGTAACCAGCGCTTGCTTCAAACAATCAAAATTAGGGTGCCTTTTTGAGCAAAATGTGCCGTCTATAACTGCGCATAATTTTAAATCTAACAGTTTGAGACCATTGTTATCAGAAGATTATTTCTTTACCGAAAAAGCGTGTGATTTAAAGATTTTACAATATTATGTTAGCGGTCGAAGTTTTGACTCCCTTTTCACGAAAATGAATATCATTAACTCCTTCAGAACACACGACTTACCAAACCATTACAGTACTAGACCCTTGGCTTCTTTGAACAACCTAGCGTATATCCTGTCATTTTGTTTGTTAAAAGATTTTTCCACTGTTAAAATTTTTTCATGGGTAAACAAAACCTTCTGAGGTCATTATGTTCTCTTTGCTTTTCCTCTCCTGACTTTTTTAAGGCATTTGCTAACAAATGCTTGGTATATAGTTTTTAAACAATTAGTTTTATGTCTTACTTAATAATACGAGACATCAAAGTTTTGGAAATTTGCATCTTTCAAGACAAGTTTTTGCTTACTTACGTTTAATGGGAGCAGTTAAGGCTTTGACTGCTTAAACAGTTTAAAATGGACGTAGTTTTTCCAATCTTGAACGATCCTCGACATCTCCAGTCTTATTAAACAATATTTTAGCCCTACACACAAACATACGACTAATGCCGAGAAGTTTTGAGGGTTCTCAAGAATTATATATGTAACTTAAAATTTTAAGACTTAAATATTGAAACCATATGCTAAGGTCACAAATATTTCTAAGCTGTGTAAAGCAAGGGTAGGTTTAATTTTGTAATGGTATTTATGAGCATACCAACAAGAAACACTTTCGAAATGTTTGCTATTAGTTTCAATCAAATGAAGATATGTTGTAGAAGGCAAAAAATAAGAGATACGTATTTTTTCAGTCACCTCTAGAGGTTCCCTCTAAAAACAGAATATCTCAAGTTTTATTTGAGATGTATTTACAAAACAAAATGTAAATTAATTGTTGTTTAAAAAGGAATAGAATCGTGGTAGTTTCACCTCCAAAAAATTATCCCTTATTTTTTATAAAGGCAAATATGTATTTTCTAATAAATTTTTGTTCTAAAAATTATAAATTTAGTTAGAATTTTTTATGAAGAGTATAGTAAACTCATTACTAATGACCGACTTTTTAGTTAACAAAATAGTTATGTATTAAATAAGTTTAACTTTTCGTTATGTATTTGTTACAAAAAATTGTACAATTTTTAAACATAAAGAGCATTAGTTTATGTCTACTAGTGTTACCCATATTTATCATATAATTTTACATTTATTATATAACTTTTTAGTAGTTCTTTAAAACTTAATAATTTGGAAATGATAGAATAAATAATATTTTTCTACATGCACATTTACAAGTTCGTTGTTTCACTCTTGAAAGGTTTGATCTCCCTTTTAATAAGAATAAACTTCTATTTCTTTCGTGCACTCTCATACCAAAAATTATCAAATGGCTTGTTGTTAGAAATAAAAATTTCATCCAACAATGACTAAACTAATAGTGACCCATTTTACTTTAAAAAAGGAAAAAGTAAAGGCTAATACTAAATTTTATACATAAAATGATTACCCATAATTATATAGTCACATGTTTGCATGGGCAGTAAAAATTTCGTGATGCTGCAAATCGTTGTAAAAGAAAAGTAATGTTTATAGAATATTTTGCAATATAAATTAAAACTTTATGGATTCTAAGCAGAATAATAGTCCAAAAAAGTGTTTTTTTTTAACATAACATTTTTTCGCATTAAGAACATCAAATTATAGTAACATTATTACAACCATTAATTTCAGAATGTATTCCACATGAATCACCGAAATCGAAAAGTATAGGATTTTCGAAATCTTCTGGTCTATCATTAAGATGCCCACCCACTCTTATACCATGAATATTTGAAAAGATTCTAATGACGTTTACATGAGAATTGGTTACAAATTAGTGACTCTAATTTAATTATATTACTTCTCTATGTAAATTCAAGAGCATCAGATTTTTTGAAAAAATATTCCACAAAGTTTTTCCATTTACGAACACCATAAAATAAAACGGTTAGATATTTCCAGTCGTTCCTGTAGGTATTATTTTTAGATGTATTATCTTATCAGGTGGTCTATATCTTTGAGCAGCTGTGGCACAGTGATCATGCCACGAATAAATCAACAACGTATCGTAGTCCAATATTTGGAAAATAAATTTCTTTTAAATATGTTTTAAAGTGATCTATACATTTTATTTTAAATATATCTTTTACTATTAAAATTTATCTTTTTCAAGAGTCAACAAACACGTTTTTACCTTATGTCAGTTTTCCAGATTTTAAAGCTTTCTTGAAATGTTCACGTTTGCAAGCCCAAACAGAGTTTTTGAGATCACTAGTCTAAACTCTCCACTTGGTTCCATCAGAAACAAAAATAATGATGATAGTAAATTACCTTCAGTTAAAATTGTTGGTTGCATTGTGTAGCTGTAGCCTATTGAGGAGATAGATTGTACAAGACATTACACTTGCTTCTTTCGTTCGGCAGTTAGTGTACACGTTGTAGTTTTCATAACTATTTTTGTAAACTGTCATTTTTGTTTTAATACTTATTTCCTTCTTATTAAAAAAGTCTTTTTTAATTCCGTGAAAGGATTTTGTTTCTGCCTTTATTCTATTATTAATTTTGTCATTTAGTTTCCTAGTATTGTCAATAACTGATCCTAAATATCTCTTACTTGCGTCACTACCTGATTGTTAATTTGTAAGCTTATTTTTCGCTCTTTGTATATGTTATCACTGCTGATTTTCTTTGATTAATGTTGATTCTCTATCCATTGTCTTCCAGCTCCTTAACCTACATATGGTAGATTTTTTCTGTATTTGTCATTATCACAACATCATCTGCAATCATAAAATCGTTGACTTCCACGGCCTTTATTTTACAATAACCAACATTTATTTCCTTGCTTTGGCTGCCAGTGTTTTTTTTTATTACTTAATCTATAAATTTAAATAACAGTAATGATTTAAGGTTTCCTTCTTGTTTAATCCCTTTGTAGTTCGGAATATTTAAGACTCTCGATTGCTTGTTTTAATTATATTATCCGTTTCCCCATGCAGTGATTTTATTGCTTCTACCAATACCCTTGCTACGCCATTGTTTTCAATGCAATCCATATTTTTCAACTCGCCACCTTGTTGAGGAATAATTTGGAACTATTAATGTTTTTCATATTTTTGTAGCTTAAATCCTCCTTTACTCATATATTTAAGTAGCTCTGATTTTATTACGTCTATTCTTGGTGTTTTACCATTTTTAGATTTCTTCTGCTTCTTTGGCTTTTATGTTGTCATTAAAGCCCGGATGTTCAGGCAAAATGCCTAAAATGCCTAAAAATGCTTATTTTGACTATTTTTTATTTAGAAATGCATTTTCCGCTTATAACAGTTATAACTGCCTATTTAGTCACATAAATTTAGTTTTTCATAGAATAAATAGCAGCAACAAAAATCCCATCTAATTATTACCTACGTTAATTACTTGTTCCCGGTAATCTGTTAATCTCTTACCGAGAATTCGACCTGAAAATGTAGACCTACTTTTGTATTAATACCTACTTTGTTTGGTGATTTGCATTGATGTTTATTTTTTCTTACAAGAAGGTTTGTTTCTGCCACAATGCCGAAAGTGCATTCTTTTGTCACCGACAAATTAATTAAATTTGTGTGCGAGTTTGGAAATGATACTTTTTCAACTGATGGTTTTGTGTTTTTTTGTAAAATCCGTAAGAAACCGGTGAATTTCGAGAAAAAGTATTTTGTTACTCAACACACTGAAGGACTCTTCCATAAAAGAGCAATCGAAAAAAAATAGCCGCTCCAAAAACTCCGTTACCGAAAACGTTTGTGTCAGCATTCAATCGATAATCTATCTTATGTAAAGCCTTTGTGAGTGCTGGAATTCCGTTATGGAAATTACAAAATTCGTCATTGCGGTCATTTTTCGAAAAGCATGTCAAGCAAAATTTACCAAATCAATCAACGCTCAGAAAAATTATCTCGACAGAGCTTACGAATTCCCAATGGATGAAATTCGAAGAAACATGAAAGACAAGAAGATTTGGATATCAATAGATGAGACAACAGATGCTACAGGAGGGTGGAAATTGCAAACTTTAGCTTCTCTGTATCAATACAACCTGATTTTGCAGGCACATCACCAATGTAATTGTTAGACCTTTGGAGCCAAATTTAAAATTTATTTATTAAATACCGAATCTCTTAAGAAGGCAAACAGTACTACAATCGCAAAATTACTCACGACTTCCCTATCACTACTTTGGCCAGAGAAAATTCTTCATGACAACGTACTTATGTTCGTAAGCGATGCTGCCCCATATATGAAAAAGCAGGCAATGCTTTGAAAGTATTATTTCTACATATGTTGCATTTGACATGCCTTGTCCATGCAATACATCGTGTAGCATAGGAAATACGTGAACAATTTTTCGACGTGAATATGTTTATATCTTCAGTAAAAAATATTTTTCTAGAAACACCATCTAGGATAAAACTTTTTAAAGAAGTGGCATCTGACTTAGCTCTACCATCTCAACCAATATTAATTAGATGGGGTACGTAGATTTCAGCTGCATGTTACTACGCACAGAATTTTACAAAAATTAAGGAAATAGAAGTTTAGACAAAAATTCGGCAGTATCAATGAAGACATTTTGAAAAAAAAAGTATACAAAATGATCTGGCCTTTATTTCAACTAATTATGCTGTGATTTCTAGTGCAATAGTAAGTTTAGAAAGCATGGACTTAACTTTAGTTCATTCCATCAATATTGTAAATAATACCATACGAAACATATGTAGTGTCTCAAGCAATAAGGAACGCAGTATTAAGGAAAAATGTGAAATTGTATTTACTACAAATCAAGATTTTAAAGTTGTCAAAAATCTAACTCATATTTATTTTGGAGACACAATTGTAAAAAACGTAAATTACAATGTTCCAGAAATCACGTGTTACACATTTGCTCCAGTAACATCAGTAAATGTAGAGAGATCTTTTTCTTTTCCTTAAATCGTTTTTATAGGAATTGCGGTTTTATTAAGTTGTACTTCCTGTTGGATACATATTACTCCTGGTTGCAAATCGGACATACATATTTGTCTTTGTTAGTTGTAAGTGCCCATTTGATAACTCATTTTTTTGTAAAAAATAAAAATAAATTTGTAGATTCACAGAGTATGAGTAAATACTTTGATTTTATTATCAACAACTTTTTCAATTATAATTTTGTTTGTACGTGAAATATTAGAAATATATACTAAATACTAAAATGAGTTTAATTTACTATCTTACAATCAATCTAACATAATTTAATGGAATTTAAAGAATATCGATGTTTCCCGCGTTTTATCTTAGCAAATGGAAGAAGTAATGTTATATATTAGGCTAGAAAAATTTTGCTTTATTTTAAACAACAAGCTGATATGCAACATCTTATCAAAGACTTGTTTAATATCTAAACAGCTCTTTGTTTCTAGTATTTTCAACATTTTGATAATAATTAAAAAAATAGTTAAATAGTTTTTACGATAGCTAAATTGATTTGGCTGGTCGATTAAAATTAATCATAACTTCTTTTTTATTTTGTGAGAGTCTTTTAAATATTTTGTTGTACCGATTGTTCAAAGCTATATTAAAATTCTACAAAAATCTTAAACGTTGTTTAGTAATGTTTGTTGTCGTGAGGTATTGTTTCTATCACGTGCACATAGGCTTGTGGTTAAACATGTGGTTTTATTTCCAGTATGCACTTTGCTTAGGTCTTTGGATTTTTGCGGTTAGTAATACTATATTTCTACTACATTAATACATTCTTAGAGTTTTGTACAATTTGGTGACAGAACTGTCGTAATAAAACCGAATATTAGAGTATGATACATATATGTATAAAATCATTTTTATACCTATCTTTAAAAGTATTAATAAAGTACAAGTAGAAATTTTTTTATGATTTTAGAACTTTATTTATATAATTTTTGAATCATTCAAATTAAGAAAAAATAATTTTATTTATATTGATGAATACAAATACGATTTTGTAAAGAAATGTTTTAAATTTTTATAACAACTAGAATTTTTTTTAACTAACTTACAAATTTAATTTTTCTAATAATAATAATAGTAAAGATATATATACATAAAACACAATAGGTAGATATTACAATATAGAGTATGTTTAGTTATTTATTAGCATTATATTATTTAATAAAATAAATATTTAGTTAGATATACGTATATATTTTTTTATTCAAATTTATAAGTTAAACAAGTGTACACGATCAACTTGACGCCAAGTCTTAATTTGAAAGATTTAGAAATTAAACGAATAATGTTCTAATATGTATAAAAATATTTTAACGTAAACTTTATTAATCCTTTTAACGATATGTTTAATTTTTTTTTCTAAAAAGGTAATTTATTTTTTCGACTATTTGTAATGTATAACTATTTTTCCATTAAAATTCGGTCACTAGTAAAGGGTGATTTAGTCACCACGATTATCCAATATTTTTTTTGAAAAGTCTAGAACACTTCAACTTTGGTTTACTATAAAAAAACCATTTTTAAAAAATTCTAACCCATTTTTAATTTTTAGGATAAAAGTTCATAAAAACTAAGATTTCTCCTTAAAAAAATAAGGGATAAATACTTCAGGGATGAAACTACTACGGTTTCGATAAAAAATTCCATTGTGTTTTGTAAAAAATAGAACTTGAGCTATTCTGTCATTAGGGGAGACCTTTAGCGGTGATTTTTACCACTTTAAAGTGCTTATGGGCAGCTAAAACATACGTGTTTTTTATTATTTTTTTTCTTCTACAGCATATCTAAATTTCATTAAAATCGGTGACGGGACACTTTTCTAGTGTTCCTTGTAAGTATAATCAAAGCACTCTAAATATATCATAATCTAATATGCGGTTTTATTACGACAGTTCGGTCACCAAATTGTACAAAACCTTAAGAATGTGTTAAACTAGTAGAAATATAGCATTACTAACCGCAAAAATCCAAAGACCTCAGCAAAAAATACATTGGAAATAAAACCACATGTTTAACCACGAGCCTATGTGCACGTGATATCAATAATATCTTACGACAACAAACATTGCTGAACAACATTTAAGTTTTTTTGCAGAATTTTTATATAACTTTGGGAAATTAGTACATATAAGTATTTAAAAGACTATCACTAGATATAATAAAAGTTATTAATTTTAATCAACTAAACCAGCCAAATTATGGTAAAAGCCATTTAACAATACAGCACAACCACAAAACTATTAGCAAAATATTAAAAACACTAGAAACAAAGATTTTTTTTAGATATCAAACAAATATTTGATAAAATGTATATCAGCTTGTTTAAAATAAAGCAAAATTTTTCTAGTTTAATATGTAACACTGCTACTTACCAATTTATTCTAAAATTTTAACATCGATAAAAATAAATATGAATAAATCGTCTACATAAAATGACATGCACATGAGTCGGTAAAATATCTGCATTACTGATAACAATAAGCAAAGAAGGTATTAGAAGTAAAAGAGAATACCAGTCTTTTGGATATATTGGCTAGAGATAGTAGCGTTGCTCCAACTTTAAAACTACATTAAAAAAAGAGACTTTGTAAAAATCAGGGCAAATTTTCTTTAAACTGGTAGTAAGCAAGTTATGTCATAAGTTTAAAGAATACGGTTACGTTATTTGTTAAAAAGACCGATTCAAATAATGTTTTAAAATATGCATTTGGTCACATAAAACCTGGGTTGGTACTAAGTAAGAAGTAATAAGAATTTTTAAAATCCATATTAAACGGTTTGCACTTGTAAATTATAAGAGAAATAGGTCTCTAAAACTTACAGTGTTTATTTACTTTTAAGAGTGAAATGATAATTGATTTTCGCTATAGTCTAGGTTAATAGTCTTTTGTCTAAATGTTGTAATTTTATGTTTATTACAAATAACCCTATTCCTGTCTGATGATATATCAGAAGTTATGCCAAAAAATAATTTATTATAGTGCTCGCCGTTAAAAGAAAAAAAGGATATGCGTCTTTTCGTTCTTTGTAGCGTCTAAATAGAGTAATGCTGTAACTGTATTGACTAGCGCTAGTAATCTGATAGCAGTTTAACAATATCCAATGGATCGTTTATATCGCCACTATTATTTCAGAATACAACAAATTGCCCAACATGAGTATTGACTGAAAAATTGCATAAGAAAATTTAGGTTGTAGAAGTGAAATATTTAAGAAGGGCGGCTAATGTAACGATAATGGGCAAAATAGAAAACGATGCCATAAGAGAAACAGTAAAGTTAAAAAATGCTAGGAAATATATCGAGAAGGCACAATTACGGTAGTCGAGACACATAACTAAACGAAAAAAGACAAGTTAGATTAGTGTAAAAAGCAAAAAAAAACTGATAAGAGAAGAAAAGATAGATCGCGCAAGATACCGGATAACTAAGTGGAAAATTTACTGAAGAATAAAAGATTAACGTGGAAGCAGGTCGGTAGAAGCAAGTGGTAAAAAAATGGAGAAAAATGGAGAAATAACACCAAACAAAATAAAAAAGTGTAGTTGTAATAGCCTTTACCTAACAGTAGAAGAGGAGCAGGGCGATAAATGTAAAAATAAATAAATTTTCCCAAGTTTATAAGGTATATTCGGGTGCACCTTAGCTTATTCTGGTAAAAAATCGTGTACTTTTTCTCTAATAAAAATAAAATGTTAAAAAATCGTTTTCTGAATTATTTTTTAATAAAACAAATATTTTTTTAGATTATATATAACAAACTTTGTTTATTTATTTATTGAATAGTAGTGTAGCAAAGTTTAAAATAAATTCTCAAAGGGGAACTTAAGCATAAAATTTACTGTAAATCTGTTTCAAAATATTATATACAATTTAACCACATAATTTAATTGTTAATAAACCATATAATTAAGAGATAATTAGTAAAGTATATATTTATTTTTTACAACTATATATTAGTAGTTTTGTTGCGTTCTCAACGGGTTTTATCTTAAAACTATTATAATGTACTTGTGACCGAGACCTTTGCGTGTTAAGTAAATAATTATGGGAATTTGACATCTTGCAACACAATCAGAACGCTTTCGTGTGTAAAATCAGCGTAATTGATTGACGGGTAAGATGTTCTAGGCCGGCAGTGCAATTTAGCTGGAAAACCCAATGGAAATACTCTCGTTTGCGTACGCACAAATTAGCATACCGCCTCAATTAATTGGTGAATATTAAGTGCGTGATGCCAATTGGCAATCAAATATAATTGCTGTGCTGTGTTTATTATGCAATTAAAGGAGTTCTCAAATTAGGGTTTCCCGTAACGTAAATCTAAAGAGAGTCGATGTGTATTTATATAAACAAAGATATAAATACAGCAATAACTTTAATACAACTGGAATTTATTTTAGAAAATTCCAATGATGCTTAAAGCTGCGGATGTGAAAGTTTGAAATAATCTAATAAGTCCTACATTTGTTAGCAATTAAGAATTATTAGATGAATGTGGCAATTGTTCAAATCATTAAATTTCTTTTTAATATTAAAAAAGCGAAAACATTGACATGAATTGGGGGAGACCTATGTCCAAAGATGAAAAACGGGGGGTTAAAGAAGAAAAAGAGAAAGAAAAAGTAAAAAATCTTAATATTCAGTGGTTAGCAGATGCTTATGTCAATCATGTATTACATAAAAATAATTAAAACGATTACAATTATTACAATACACCACCAAAATAAATCAGACTACAAATGAGGTATCGTAATTATGTTAATCAAAAAATACATAATATTTCTGATTTCTCACTATTTCTCACTAATTGCTCACTACATAGTTCAATCACATACCTATTTTCAAACTACAAAAATCTTTGTCATCAAAGATTTTACGATAGTTAATCATTGACGTTGTGGGAAACGCGTTACAAAGTTATTAAAACTGCGAAGTACCTTCAGTGGCTTGGCTTGACTGGCCGAACAGTCGGCATCGTAACAACTACATCAGCTTATGAGTTAAACAGAAATACTTTTGAAACAACACACCTCACAATTTCGTCAAATTTTATTTCAATCGTTATAAAGTCCAACAGATGAATTTGAAATCGTATCGCAAGCAGAATCGCCTTTAAATAGTAAAAATTATAAAATTTGTATTCACGAATTCGCACATTGAGATCCTGAATATGTACCGGAATCGTACTCGTTCGCCGAGTATGACATAACGTAAAATTTCCAAAATTCTTTGGCGATATTTTTATGGTAATAGAAATATGTAAATGGTTAAAGATTCGTTACACATTTATTTATGTATCAATCATTATTTAGTAACTACCTTACAGCTTATGCTGCATCAACAGATAAATCGAACTCTTTGATCCAAATTATAAAATCTGACTAAAACTTCTCTATAATGGGTATAAAAATAAAGTATTTTGTTGACGATTATTTAAAGTATTTTTGAATTTGAATTAATACATAATGCTAAAATTTTACTAAACAATACAATGCAAAAGATTAGCACTCTCAGAAAATTTACTAAATCACCCGACAACAATCTACTACTTTTATAATTAATTTGATGTAAATTCAGTTCTATAACAATGTTCTCGCAAAGAAACACGTTTGAATTTTCAATGATTAAAACTAAAATGCTTTATGTACTACAAACTGGAGAAAAATAATTTTTCATCTTTCGTTTATGCAGCAGTTGGGAAATTATGAATAATTTTTAATTGCTCAAAACTTTTACAAATGCCAATATTTATGCGTACAAGCTTAAGCTCTGAAAAAATTACTTTAGAAAAAACCATACATTAAAAACTACAGGGGCTTCAGTTGTAAAAAGTGTGAACAACTTAACATTTTCCTACATTAAGACACTACAATTCAAGTTTACGCATGCTTTCTGTCTATGGCGGTAGTACATACATGTGAAAAAGGTAGCCGCCGTTGTTACTAAACTTATCCAGCAAAATGTAAAACAACTCAACACATCAAAGCAAAAAATGTCAATTATTTAATCTCAAAATAATTCCAAGTCACACATTAATAACAAGAATCGTTATACTGTCATTTTAATGCATAGTTCGATGTTCTTTAAACTCTTGTTTCAATATTCCTGATATTGAGTTTGCAGAATCGGTTTCTGTAAGTAATTTAATAGGAGTTTAAGTATTTCTCATTTATCAAATCACGCTTGGAAAGGGCATTTTTTCTTAAAAATCTCATTTTCGTTCAAAAATAACGTTTACAGATTGGGTGAATTTTATTTATTTTTAGTACTTTTTGTGTTTTTATTTAGACATTTCCGAATATCTCAAATCACAATCTTTTACATTTTTAACAAATATAACGATACGGGTATACCTCAGCCGTTGAGTACTCATAGCAGCAAAGCTTTATTTTTGTCTCATTATGCAGTTTTTAAAACGAAAACTCTTAGCAATGATAAGAGTCATATTTAACTTTAAAAGAGTAAAGACGTATGTATTTATTATGCTCCGTTATCTTCAATTGTTAGGTGCCTTTCGTGTGATAGTACTTCAAAAGTCAACTTTTAACACGACCATATAAGGATTTATTCGAAGCTTTAAAACTGTACGTGCAGTTTACTAATATCACATGTAATTCACTACTGAAACATGTTTCCAACCTACGATTCAACAACTTCAATCAAAAACCCTTCGTGCTATAGTGAATGCACCATGGTATGTAACAAATCAGACACTGCATGAAGATCTCAGCATTCCTTTTATTACTGAAGAAATTCACCGATTTACTCAGAATTATCAAGAAAAAATTAGTAATCATCCTAGTGAACTAGTCCACCAACTGTCTACCAACGTCCTTCCAGTGAGACGACTAAACAGAACCTGGCCTTGCGACATGAGAACCCCTTAAAGCAATAGGATTACTACAAGAGTGCCACTGCTGAGTGGTTTCTCTTAACACTGCTTATTTATTGTCATCACATTTACTTAATACTCCATGTAGAGTAGATTGCAAATTTACAATTGTTAATAATAATAAAAAAAACTGTAGTAGCAACACGGGACTACTATAAGTAACAGCCAGACCTACCATTTAAATACAGGGAATGCTTATAATTGCAAAAAAATATGTTTCCTGCTTGGGTGCATGTGTTATTAGTTCGTATGACTAGTTTCAACTTGTTCGCTAAAGTAGTTTGTTTAAACGAATTTTTTCAGTAGACATGTTGTATGTTTTTTGTTAAAATGGATTAACTTGAATATCGTGCCGTTTTAAATGGGTTAACCCCAAAGGAAATTCATCCGAAGTTGACAAAAGTTTACGAGGACTCTGCTCCTTCCATGTCAACTGTTAAAAAGTGGGCAGCTGAATTAAAACGTGGTCGCACATCCCTCGAAGATGACCCACGTGAAGGACGGCCAAAAACCGCAACCACACCGGAAACCATCGAAAAAGTGCATGATATCGTGTTGGACGATAGGCGAGTGAAGGTGAGTGAGATAGCTGAGGCTGTGGTGATATCGGAAGAAAGGGTGCGAAACGTCTTGCACGAAGAATTATGGATGCGAAAGCTCTGCGCAAAATGGGTGCCGCATTTTCTGAATGCCGATCAAAAGCAAATGCGCAAACGATTTTTGCAGCAATCTTTGGACCGATTCAACAGGGATCCGACCGATTTTGTGAGGCGATTTGTCACCATGGATGAGACATGGGTCCACCACTACGCACCAGAAACGAAACAGCAGTCCAAGCAGTGGGTAGAAGGCGGTGGTTCAGCACCAAAGAAAGCGAAGTCGATCATATCTGCCGGAAAGGTGGCCAGCCTGTTTTGGGATGCGAAAGGGATCCTGTTAATTGATTATCTTGCAAAAGGCAGAACAATTACAGGCGAATATTACTCCAACCTTCTTGACCAGCTGGATGCCAAAATTCGCGTGAAGAGGCCTGACTTGAAGAAGAAAATAATCATCTTTCACCACGCGCCTGCGTTGACGATGGGAAAACTGCGGGATTTGGGGTATGATTTGCTCAGATATCCCCCGTATTCTCCTGATTTGGCACCCTCAGACTTCCATCTGATCCCAAACTTAAATTATTTTTTTTTGTAATCGAGAAGCTATACTAAAGCCACGTGCAAATCGCGCTCCGTAAATAAACTCAAATAGTGAGTCTTTACGAGTTAAAATTTTCACGTAAGTGATAATCAATAAGAAGTAGATTAGATAGAGATTTAAATTTAATTATAGAGTAGTAATCAGAAGGACAGATTAAGTAATAAACTAGAAATAGTAAAGGGGCAAATAAATACATAATATTATAAATTTTAACGTCAAGGATAAGGTTATCGCCTCCGAAAGGTCGACTTGGGCTGATAACACTTTACGCTGTGTGAGACGTTCATATAGGCAAACCATATTGCAAAATACTGTTTAAATTAAGGCAAACAAAATTAAATAAAACTAAGGATGAATGAGATCGATAGAATTGAGAAAATGTTCCAAACAATAGAGGAAAACATGAAGGAAATTAATACTAAGTTAGATAAGGTAGTACTTGAAATGAAACAGGTGAAGGAGGAAAATAAAAAATTAAAATCCGTGATAGCGGAGCAGGAGATGAGAATAGATAGCCTTGAAAGAGAGGTGAGAATAAAATATAATAATAAAGGGAGTGGTAGATGAGGAGAGGGAAAATGAGAACGAAATAAACAGAAAAATATTAACAGTACTGCATAACATTGGTGTAAACATTGATAGGAACACGGAAATAAAACAAATAAGAAGATTAGGGAAGTACGAAGAAGGAAGTAAAAGGCCAATTTTTGTCAAATTAATTAGAGAAAATGTGAAAATATTAATACTGCACAATGCAAAAAAACTTAGGAGAACGGACATCAGAATAGATGAAGATTTTAGCAAAGCAACACAGGAAGAAAGAAAACTATTAATACCTACTCTTAAAGAGGAGCGCAGAAAGGGAAACAGGGCAAATATAAGATTTAATAAGCTAATAGTCAATGGTCAAGCGTATACGGTAGAAAATATAAAAGAAGGGGTGAAGACGTTAGGGGAGGTGGTAAAGGAAAACAGTGTACAAAGTATTGCATTGAAAAGGACAGTAACGGAAAGATCTCCGGAGGAACAGTTTAGATGAGCAGCTAAGAAAAATAACATGTACCTCAAGAAAAAACTAATAAATACAGATAGGTTGGCTGTTTGGTAACGAAACTGGTAAAGGATATGAACATGAATTAAAGGATTACCAAGGTATAGGATATAAGAATAAAGGAAAGACAAATAAGAAAGACCAACAAGGTACAGTACAGCAGCAGCAAAGTAATGAGAAAAACGTGAGAATAGGTATATAGTATGTACAGGGTATGTACAAAGAGTGCGCAGTATTAATGTTGGTGAATGAGCTACAGAAATACAACATAGAGATTGCAGGTATACAAGAAGCACATTTAGCGGGGAACAACATACAAAAAGTTAATAACCATACACTGTTTACAAGTGGAAACGAAAATAGGCGATTCTGATAAAAGAGAATTTAGAGGAGGATGTTAAAGATTTTGGAGCCCAATCAGAAAGGTTATGCTATATAAGAATAAAGACAATATTATGACAATAATTAACGCACACGCACCAACTGAAGATAAGGACGATGAAATAAAAGATGAATTCTACGAATCTTTAGAAGAAATGGTTCAGAATATCCCTAAGAATGATCTTAAATTAGTAATTGGTGACATGAACCCAAAAGTAGGCAGAAAAGTGATGTACAGAGAGGTTACATGTGACGAAAGTAAACACGAAGAGAGTAATGAAAATGGGCTAAGTCTGATAACATTTGCCATAGAACAGAAAATGAAAATAATGAGCACGCACTTTAAACTAAACGACATACACAAAGGAACATGGAAAATTCCAGCACGAAAGGAAACAAACCAAATTGATCATGTACTGGGAGAAGAAGAAGTGGCTCAAAAAATTAAAAACGTTAGGACGTATAGAGAAGCTGACGCAAACTCAGACCACTTTCTCGCAACAGTGGAAATAAAATTAAGTAAAACAATAAGAAAGAGGGGAAAACACAAAAGAAAAATAACATATGATCTTAAGGCGCTACAGGATACTGAAGTAGCACGGAATTATATTAATAGTATAGAGAAAAAATATAAGAACGGCGATGAACAAAGTGGTGAGGTAGATCAAAATGAGGAAGAATATACCACTAAACAGGAAGATTAATAAGAATCACTGGATAGATGAAGCATGCATAGAAGAGATAAACAAGAAAACGAAGATGTGGTTAAAGTTTTTACAAACGCAAAATGATCAAGACAAAAATCTGCATAAAGAACAAAAAATCAAATTAAAGCAGGTGTGTAGAGCAAAAAAACGTAAATATAAGGAGGAGGAAATAAGGGACATTGAGGAAAAGTACAAGAAAAAGGAAATAAGAAATTTTTACAAAGATGTTAAAACCATTAGAACTTGAATCCAAAGAAAACAATTCTATATCAAAGGAGAATATGGAGAACTATTAGGTAATACACGGATATTCAAAAGATGGAAAACTATTTTGAAAAAGAGCTAAACACATACGAAGGGACACAAGGAGAGGAAGCGTATCACACAGAGAAGAGCATAGTGAAGAAATACAGGAGATACATGATGAAGAAATTAGAAAAGCCTAGAAAGGACGAAATTAAAGAAGTAATATACAAAATGAAACATGGCCAAAGGAAATGCTCTGTAAGCAATCCCAGAACGAACTTAAAAACGATTTCGATTTCGAATTTCGAAAATTATTCGACATAAATTTTTCTTCATTTTCGAATTCAAGCAAAATTTCCTATAAGAATCACATTTAAAATCGTAATGTACAGAAAATTTGAAGAAGTCGAATATCTCGAAAACTATTCGACATAGAATTTTTCGATTTCATTATTGAAATCAGCGTAAAATTTTCTTTAAGAATTACTCATAAAATCGCAATGTCGAAATTTTCCGAAATTGAAGTCGAATATCTCGAAAACTATTCGAGATAAAAACTTTGATTTCGATTTTGAAATCAGCGTAAAATTTCCTATAAGAATCCATTTTAAAATTTTAAAAATCCATAATTTTGTGACGGCGACAGACAGACCGACAGACATATAGAATTCAGTAACGAACTTTTTAAGTTCGTTGAAAATAACAAGAGCCCAGGGGAAAATGGAATAACAGCCGAAAACCTAAAATCTGGAGGTGAAATTATATGTGAAAGTGTATGAATTAATAAAGACCATATGGGATACAGAAAATATGCCACAACAGTGGGAGAAAGTGCTGATAGTACCGGTTTTTAAGGGAGGAGATAAATATGTTTGCGGCAATTATAGGGGAATCGCAATATCAGAGATATACAAGGTGTTGGCAATAGTGATTAAACAAAGATTAGAAGGATATTTGGAAGCAGCTATGGGAGAATACCAAGCGGGATTTTGCAAGAATAGGTCTACTAATGATCAAATATTTACAGTTAAACAAATACTAACGAGGACGTACGAATATAATATCCATATGCATATGCTTTTTATTGATTTCAAGACCGCCTAAGACTCCATAATTAGAGATAAACTGTATGAAGCAATAAGAACACTAGGAATCCCAGAAAAATTAATAAGGCTGATAAAGCTAACTTTAAAAGATACTAAATGCATGGTGAAAGTAAATGGGGAAATAACAGAAAGTTTTGAAGTTAAAAGGGGAGTAAGACAAGGGGACCCGCTATCTACTCTATTATTTAACGCGGCACTGGAAACGACAATAAGGAAAAGTGGAATAAATAAGAGAGGAACGATTATGAATAAGAGTCATCGATGTCTCGCTTACGCGGATGACATACTTTTAATAGCAAGGAGCAGAAAGAAGATAACAGGAATGGCTGGAAAACTGCTACAAGCTGCAAACAAATAGGTCTAATAATAAACAAAAGTAAGACGAAATATATGGATTTAAAGAATAAACATGCATCAAATGAACAAAACAAACTGACACTACAAACGGGAGAAGAAGAAGTACTAGAATTCGAAGAGGTGGAAGAGTATTTGTACTTGGGAGCATTAGTAACCAATAAATGTAAAGAAGAAAGAGAAATAGAGTTAAGAATAGCTAAAGCGAATAGATGCGCAGGGAGCATGAATAGTATAATAAGATCAAAGGATATCTCCAGAAATGCCAAAATTCGGATCTATAAGACCATATTGAGGCCGACAGTACTGTACACCAGTACACCAGACATGGACTATGACAAAAAAACACAAAACAGTTTGGAAGTATGGGAAAAAAGAATGCTAAGAAGGATATACGGTGGGAAGAAGGTAGACGGAGTATGGGAGAGAAGAACAAATGCAGAACTATATGAATTATATAATGATCTAAATATAATACAGGTAATTAAAACCAGAAGACTCCAGTAGTTAGGTCATATGGAAAGACTGCCTGATAGAATAATAAAGGGGTTAAGATGGTGTATCCCTGAAGGGCGGAGAAAAAGGGGAAGACCGAGGAAGAGATGGTGGGAAGCAGTGAAAGAAGACCTAAAAGAAAAAAAAGGACACAACTGGAAAGAAATAGCCAAAGATAGAGTGAAATGAATATATATATATATATATATATATATATATGACCAACTGGTCAAGAAGAAAAAAATCATCTTTCACCAGCACCTGCGTTGGCGATGGGAAAACTGCAGGATTTGGGGTATGATTTGCTCAGCTATCCCCCCTATTCTCCTGATTTGGCACCCTCGGACTTCCATCTGTTCCCAAACTTAAAAAAAATTTGTTTCTGGAAAGCGCTTTGCATCCAATGAAGAAGTTGATGAATATTTTCACAATCTTCCAGATTCTCATTTCCGAGAAGAATACTAATATTGGAGAGGCACTGGATCAAGTGTGTTGAAGTCAAGAGAGATTATGTAGAAAAATAAAATCATTATTTAACTGAAAGTCGCAGTCTTTCATTGTCAGGCTAGAACTTTCACCACCCTAAACAAACCAATCTAATGTCAAAAGTTCCTCAAACCCAAACTCTTCTAGCATCCTCACCATACCTAATTAATTCACAACTAACTCGGTTATTGTATACCATCAGGTACCAAGTAGATATAACCCTAAAAGCGTATATCTAACTGATATCTCCGACACAAAGGACATGCGTAGCAAACAGTTAAAAAAACGAAAAAGGACTACTTTTCCCGGAAATTCTAAAACTTTACCAAAAGCACAAATAAGCACATCCAATAAATACCAAATTCTCTCGCAAGACACAACAAATAATACAAGTCAAGAACACGAGAACTACTAATCCCCAATTCAAATCGGGGTGAAAAAATACAATCAAATGATTAAAACCTTTACTAATATCCTAGAAAAAGAGCAGTTTTATACAAAAACAATAACCAACGACACAATAAAAGTTAAAACTTTGTGAATAAATTTTTACAGAAAACTTGTGGCATACCTTAAAACCGAAGAAATGTTATATCACACTTATCAACTAAAAAAGGACAAATCCTACAGAGTTTTTATTAGAAATATTCATAATTCCATTATGACAGAAAAAATTAAAACGGAGTTAGCCAAACTCGGACATACAGCAAGAAATATTATGAAACTTCAGCACAGAGTAACCAAAGACCCTTTGCCACTATTTATAATCGACCTTGAACCGAACAACAACAAAAACATCTATGATGTCGAATACTTAAGCAATCTGAAAGTATTTATCGAACCCTCTGGGAAAAAGAATATTATACCGCAATGCACCCCTGTCAGGACTACTACATCTGCTAAGTACAACCTTTACCACGGCAATCGTCCGCCTAACTATAAAGAATGTTCATTATATAAAGACCTACAAAGAAGTCGAAATGCATCACTCAGAGGTACGGCAACTAATGCACTATAATAACAACAAAGAATTACAAACGCCAACGATTCCGTTTTTCTTAAAAATCAATCAAACATCACAAATAGTACAGTTTCTGGTCTTCCACAAAATGCACGCACGAAAAACCGCAAGGAATAACAATGCTGCATTGACCAATAAAAACCTACAACTGAACAGCTCTAACTTCCTAACAGAATTCAAAACAATGTTTGTACAATTTCTTAATCAAAACAGCATGATGTTAAACATGCTATCCACTGTCATAAATAAACTAGCATAATAACTTTATCACTACGCATTGTACTTAACAAATCATATATTAAAAGTAATTATCTTTCTGCAGGTACATAAAATTGACATATTGTTAGTTTCCGAAATCCATGCAAGTTTGAGAACAGTAGTAAAATTTCAAACTACAGCACATCTGTGACTAACCACCCGGATGGGACAGTCCATGGAAAATCAGCGGCCATAATAAAAAAAATCGATTACAAATTATCAACTGCAATTGTACGTAACTGTAAAAATTCAAACTTTGCATATAAAAGCACAAATTTGTGATTTTAATTTAGTAGTTGCATCAATCTATTCCTCCCACGGCACTCCTTTACCGTCGATGATTATCAGGATTTCTTTCGATTCTTTTTTACATTTTCTGTTGGAGGTGATTGTAATACTAAAAATACATAATAAGGTTCACGGCTAACTAATCCTAAAGGAAAAATCTATTAAGGTCGCTCAAAATCTCAATCTCAATTTTTGTCTACCGGAGAACCCACTTATTGGCCTAATGACCAAAATAAACTACCAGATCTACTTGATTTTGCATTTGTCAGTGGCATAGAACTCACAACATGTATCTCACAATATAATCAAATTACTATTTATCAACCGACTATTTGCCAGTCTTAGTAACTGTCAGTACAACAATGATCAAAAAGAAAGTTTCTGTAAGACTTTGTTCAAAAATTATTGACTGGGACTACTACTCAACCAAGAAGTCAATCTCGCGCTCAGAATTAAAACCACGCAAGACCTTAAATACTTCACAACTCTAATAAGAAACGCTACATGGTAGGCAACACTTGAACTCCCAAATATAATTAAAACCAATACTATACCCCATCCTATCCGAGACCTGATTATAGAAAACGCCAACAGTACATTACTCAGCTTTCTCTAGATGACCATTTAATATGGAACACCACAAAAAATTTAAACATTCCATTGTAGCGATTCTACCAATTAAGAAAATGGATGATAGTTGGGCCAGATCAGATCAAAATAAAGCAGACACTTTTGTTGAAAACCTCGCAAACGTTTTCGTGACATCACCAACTTCAACGAACAACGACGCAATAATAATTGAAACTTTTCTTGATGCACCTTGTCTAATGTCCCTCCCACTGAAAGCCTTCTCATCAGCTAAAGTTAAAAACTAAATATGGCTAACTAATATTTTTAAAGCCCCTGGATACGACTTACGAGTAAGAGAAATTCTTTACAACTTATCTAGAAAAGCATTAGTTCTTCCGACCACTATCTACAACGGTATTTTAAGACTGTCATTCTCCCATTTAGTGAAAACAAACATGCTCATGTTATTATGGCTGCCAAGCCTGAAAAATAACCAAAACAACTTATATCCTTCTACCTATCTTATCCAGATCGTTAAAAAGATATTCCTCAAAAGAATTAAAGAGACCTTAGATTTATACCTAATACTTCCATCCCACCAATTTTAATACTACAAACACAAGAACATCGATTTGTCACTACAGTTATGGCATGGCTTAAAACTGGAAAAGTTTGTGCCAGCTTATTTTTACGAGATGCATTCAAGTTATAACACCTCAGGACTGGGAACAAATAGAAACACGCGGTTTATTTAAAAATACGCACGCACTGTTTGTGAATGCGTAATAGAGATGGCAGCAATGTACTGCATACAGAACTCTAGCGACAGCCGCAAGAGTGAGGACTGTTTTTGATACTTAAAATGGAGACGTTTTTATTACAAAAACAGAGTATAGTCATTCCTTTTCTTCATTTGAGTGATGTGGCATCGATTGAAATTCATCGCCACTTGAGTGAAACATGTGATGATGGTGGTATGAATATGTCTAATGTGCGTTTATAGGTGCAACAGTGTAAAGAAGGCAAAATGTCGTGTGACAACAAACCAAGACAACCTCGGTTTTGCACTAGCCTGTCTGACGACATGATCAAGCGAGTGGAGAAACTTATTTTGGAGGATCGCCGAATGAGTGTGGAACACATCACTGTCAAAGTATGTTATTTCCGTGGGATCTGTGCACACAATCTTGCATGAAGACTTGAAAATGCAAAAAGTGTCTTCCAGCTGAGTGCCACAATTTCTGACAACTTTAAAGTGATTTGTCATGCTCCCTACTCACCTGACCTAGCTCCTAATAACTTTTGGCTGTTTCAAACAATGAAAAACACTGACCGTGGTCGGAAATTCACCAGACGTGCCGCTATTGCATTAGCGATTTTCCATTGGACAAAACACACCCCTAAAGAAGCGCTCGCAGCGGCTATGAAATCATGACATCGACATTGTAAAAAATGCTGCAGGGAGATTAGGTCGAGACGTGACACAAGTTTTACAGTATTCGTGTGATTAGTTTGTGAGAAAAAATCGGAGGTGTTATAACTCGAATATACCTCGTAGATATCCAGCAACCGTTTGATAAGGTCTGGCATAAGGGCTTTCTTTATAAACTCAAGTTACACTTTCCAAACAAACTCTATCTTGTTCTCAAGTCCTACGTAAGTGAGAGAATTTTTCAAATTAAACTGAATAATACAGCTTCAAGTTAGCAACACAGTACCGCTGGTGTACCACAGGGCAGTATACTTGAGCCATTTCTTTATCTCCTATGCACAGACGATATTCCAATCACTCAACTCATCGTTACAGCTGATAATACAGAAATTTTATCCATTAACGATACCCCAGTAACTGCAGCAGAACATTTACAAAATCTCCTCGACCTAGTTGAAGCTTGGTTCACTCAATGGAGGATTACAGTTAATAGTGACGAGTCTATTCAAATAACTTTTACCAACAAATTCACTTTGTGCCCACAGTTAACCATTATCAATACCTATTCAACCTTAAGTCAAACATCTTAGATTGCATTTGGGCCAAAAACTGACTTAGCGTGAGCATATTAAGCCAAAAAGGAAACACCCAAATCTCAAACATAAACAAACAGATCGGCTTCTCGGGCGGCGCTCTCAACTTTCTTTGTCGAATAACGTTGGGATTGTGCGAAAGCCTCCCATAGAAAGATACTCCAACGCTTCCAATCTAAAACCCTACCTATTATAGCAAACGCTGAAAAAATTCACATATTCGTAAGTTCCTATTATAGAAACCTGGATAGTCACCCCAACCAGCTTGTAGAACAGCTTACTACCTGTGATTTAGTTTGGAACTAATGTATTCTTTTGGGGTCCAGCACTGGTTAAATCCCTCTCATGTCAATTTATCTTTCTACTATTTTCCTCTTACTTCAATGTAAAGTAGCTTGTAAATTTGTAGTTTATTAAATAATAAAAAAAATGATCAAGACCTACAACACTACAACAAATATACCGCTAAATGATGGTTTAAAGATTATTTTGGTGGCTCATTCAAGCTTGTTTGATTCTGATAAACATATTTAGTTTCACAAAGATTATTTGGATCTTATAAAGTAACCAAACATTTTTGTTGAATACCCTCACTTATTGAACTTTATTAGATACTACTTATATGACAAAAAGTCTTAATTTGTCAATTTGATTCTCTTTGTTTTGTTAGTTTAATGTTCGTGAGACAAAAATAACTGCCGTTATTAATAAACTCGATCTTATATTTAAACTTATCCAGCAAAGTGTGAAGCAACTTAGTATCAAAGCAAGAAAGATCAATTATTCAATCTCAATAATTAACAAAAACTTTTTACATCGCTTTTGATAATTAAATGCTATGGAATGAATCATATCCAATGGCGCTTTACACCTATGCAATAATCTTTTCCCTAACAAATACATTAACAAAATTTATTTATGTTACGATAGCTCTGCAGTGCTGGGTTGGATAAAAAAAAGTGTAAAACCACATTAAAATCGTTCTTGCATCACTTGAGGTTTTCAGATATCTTGGTGTTGTGTAATATTCAAAATATAGTCAAAAATACATATGCCAAAATATGGTTAAAGATACTATTTAATCAGCACTATTTAAATTCGAAATAGTTTTGGCTTCTCTGCAAATTTTTATGTAATCCACAACGTAGATTACGGCCACAAATTTATCAAATTGTGCAAACAACCTTTATCAAGTTTATCATGCTTTCTATTGACACAACTCACACATTCTTTGAAGTTATTCATTAAACATGTCCACAATGTTTACCGACATTTACCAATTTGAAGGCATGGTTTCACTATTAGTCAACAACAAATTTAAATTCTTATATTTGTTTATTGGTGACAAGAATTTTCTTCGAGTAGATAAACACATTATTCATAACCATGCTCGGTCCACCAAAAGATTTTCTTATTTATTACCATCTAAATATCACTTTACAAACCAGATGATT
The DNA here is from genome assembly GCA_036346155.1 of Sinelater perroti. Classification (NCBI taxonomy): domain Eukaryota; kingdom Metazoa; phylum Arthropoda; class Insecta; order Coleoptera; family Elateridae; genus Sinelater; species Sinelater perroti. The sequence goes on from JARFIY010000001.1 coordinate 74,492,977, forward strand.
AAATGTCAGTATGTACTAACATTTTAAACTGGTTCTCAAGCTGTTCTTAATGCTAGTCAATAGAAATATTGGATAAGGTATGAAAAAAGTGGCCAAAAAAATTGATTTGTAATGACTTCACATATAATTTAAAACCTCTTAAAGACGTTATGGGTGATCTTCGCAAAAGTCCCATGATTCCCACTAGGGCATTTTTTTACAGAACCGATTTTTTACGTAAAAATACAGGGCACTGGCACTAAATTGCCAAAATGTGCACATTCAACTGTTTTAGCATGGGGACAGTATACGTTGAAATTGACTATAGTCAGTGCAGATATGTGTCTAATGCGCTTGTGATGGTTTCTTGTCCGACGTGGATTTTAAGGCGAGGTTCATTTTGATAATCTAATAGTAACAACAAAATCCAACAATTTACTTAAGATTCATTTACGTGAAAATTTAGTAGAGTAAGATCGCCTTATTTCGAAGATCTTGGAAGAAGGCGATTAAATCTGCCAAGTGGTACTCCTACAAACTTATCGGAAATTTAACTCTTAATTCTAAAAAGTTCAAAGCAAACTACTCTAAAATTAAATTAATATTATATATACAGGGTTTATCCCGAATGTATCGGGAATAATTTAATAAAAACAAAAGTATTGCAGGTAATCGTTTATTTCTTTAAAATTCTTCAAAATAGTTTCCTCCTGCATCTACATAGCGTTTGCAGCATGCCTGAGAAGCTTTAAAGGCTTTCTAGAATGCTTATGGCTTTCTTTTAGGCTTGATTTGAGTTTTGGGAATAGAAAAAATCCGGGCGGAGCCAACTCAAAGACGTATGGCCAAAAATTCTATTACAATAGTGACGTGTGGGTGCGCGCGTTGTTGTGGTTGACGGCCCAGGTGCTGGAAATCTTTTTTTGGACGCGAACAATCTTTTTTCGAAAGCGTTTGACCGCATCGATGTAAAAATTTGCCTTCACTGTTTGTCCGGCAGGTACAAATTCTTTGTCTGCCACAGTTTTGTGTCAAACAAGACAAAGGGCATTAATTTCGTTTTTGACTTGCTCATACGGGCCTTTTTGGAGCGAGGAGATCCGGTTGTGTGCCATTCAGAACTTTGTCTTTTTAGTTTCGGAATCGTACTCGAACACCCATGTTTCATCACCGGTTATTACTGCGTCCAACAAGACAAAATCAGATACAACAAGTTTGAACAGTTCTCGGCAGCTCAACACACGTAAATCCTGGGACAAAACCTTCGGAATCAATTTTGCACAAATTTTTCTAATTTGAAAATCTTCAGGCATAATTTCATGCACTACCGTTTTTGGTAAATTAAGTTCCTGTGCTATTAATCGAATACTTAAACGCTAATCAGAGAACAAATATTATTTCACTTTGACCAAATACTTATCACTACGGTTTGTTGAAGGACGTCATTTGCGTTCTTTGTCTTCCACAGCTTCTCTTCCCTTATGAAATATCTTGCACCATTTACAAATCCTCGTATTTACCATGGATTCCTCACCGTAAGATTCCGTTATCAGGTTCAAAGTCTTAATACCGCATTTTTTAAGTTCGACACAAAACTTCAGCTCCTAACATTGCTTTAACATACGCTGCATGACAAATCCGTAACGCGTCACCAATACACGATTTGCGGGAAGTGCAATCCTTAATCCCTCAAGGCTCGAAGGCAACTGAGCCGAGTCGCATTCTTACCTAAGACCCCTCCCCTACCATCAATTCTGCCGAAAACCACACCCTCTAGTTTTTGGTTGGCTAGAAAAATTATTCCCGATACTTTCCAGGCAAACCATGTATTATTATTATTTTTTGCGCAATAAGGAGATTTGAATGAGTTAGATGATTAAACAAATACAAGTACGTTCTGGAGTATTACAAAATGAATACTATCTCACACTTCAGACGAGAGTAAAATGACATTATTATATAGAAATTCTTTTCTTCAAACTAATGAGAAAAGCCAATACATCAGATTTTTAAGAGCTTTTAAAACGAGTAGTTGAATTATGTTTAGGTCTTGATAACATAATATTGGTGCCCTTGAAAAAACACTACAAAATATGTGTTGTCAAACGCTTCGTAAACATTTAAATTCAAGCTTTGCGTACAAGAAGATGAGATAAATGGGATTCTCAATCAAAAATAGACGGATCACTTATATATTGACTAAATATAGCAGATTACGCAGTTGCTTCATTTGTTTTGAACTAAGAAATAATCCTTCTTTTAACCCCTTTAGGTTTCCAATTTATATTTTTATTAAAGAAATTGCTTCGAAATCCACAATAACAGCACTTTTTACTTTTAACTGTATTTAATACTATTAGATTTTTAATAAAAAATCATTTTTTATTTACAACTACCGTGCTCTCGTTGTATTTCTGTACATTCCTTTAAACTACAAAAAAAATTGAGCTGTTCTTCTTGCTTTTGTTCAATAGTTATGCTTATCTAAAGTTTTTTATACTTTGAATGAGATGCGCCTGAGGGTACAATACAAAGGCAAGTATTCTCTCTATAAAAATATTTATTTCTTGATATACATGAAAGTTAAAGTAATCGCATAATCACATGTTTTCACAATCTTTTATTAATATTGGTAAATCTAAATTTAGATGTAAAAAGTCCCCCTTTACACCGTTAAATAAAAGAAAATACACCAAACCACATTTAACAAGTTTTTTAAATGTAATATTTAAAAAAAATTCAAATTTTACGTAAAATGTAGTATTCTTAAGTACATAATTTGTTACATTTACGTAGTTATTTTTACCAAGGTATGGTAAATATTTTACAGCTGCTCTTTACAAAAAAGATTCTCAAACAGGGTTATTTTACTAAAATATTTGCAAAGGCTTTACAACTTTGTAACAACAGTTGAACGCGGAAAACCAACAGACATTATTTATCTGCAATGTATACCGTGCCAGACAAAATAGTAAAACAAAGAGCGTAGTGGAAAAATGCTTTATACACATAAAATATTAATTTTGTTAGTAAATACTTTGTTGTTTAGTAAAATTCTATTTCTATAATAACTCTTAGTGTTAATATTGCTTCTCTTGTCCCGGTTCTCTTTCGGAAGCCGAATTGGTCCTCAGTTAAGTTTTCCTTAATCTTTGTTTCTGTTCTTATATATATTAGCATTGTTATTATTTTCTAGATGTACGTTACTAAAGTTATTGTTCTGTGTTCTTCACAACTTCGACTACCAATTTTTTAATAATTGTTATTATCACACTCTTTGCAAAGTCATCTGGTATGTATCCTGTGTTATATATTGTGTATTATCTATTATATATTAATTTCTTTTTGACTAAGACTTTCTATAATTTTCGCTGGGATTTTATCAATTCCTGTTGCTTTTCTGTTAGTAAGATTTTTTAGTGCTTTTTCGAATTCTCCTCTTACACTTAGTATTGATAGTTCTATCACATTATCACTTATTTTTTCTTTATTTTCTATATGTATTTTCTATGTATTGTTATCTTTATATAAGTTCTGTATATAAACATATACTCTATATATTATATATCTGTTTGCTACTTCCTTGTCATCTGTTACAATGGTTTCGTCGTCTTTATGTATGCCATGACTCGTTTTCTTCTTCTCATTGAACAACTTCTTTAGCTTTTTATGCATTTTTGATGTTTTCTTTATTTATTTCTTTTTGTGATTCTTTGAATTTGTTTTCTATGTATCTTTCTCTTACTTTTCTTGTTTGGTTGCTTATTTTGTTTCTTAGTTGCCTGTACCACTATTATTCTGATATTTTCTTCTTACCTCTATTAATTTTATTACCTCTTGTGTAATCCACGGTTTACGCGGGTATTGCTTTACTCTTTCTAACTATATTTATTGCTTTCATTATGTTGTTCTTTATGTTTTCGCATGGTTTATCTATATTTTCTCTTATTTTCATGTTACTTTTATCTTCTTCTACTTTTATTTGGTTGTCTTGCAGTGTTTTTATGTTCTATTGGTTTGTCCTTTTTTAAATCTATTTGTGTTATACCTTACATTTTATCATGACTGTATTATGATCACTATCAATGTTCGGACTAGAATAGCTTTTGCTAGCTTTAACTTGGTTCTTGTATCTTTGACCATTATATAGTCAATTTGATATCGACTTACATCACCCGGCATTCTCCATGTATACCTTTTTCGTGGATGGTGTTGAAATAGAATGTTACTAATTGTCAATTTGTGCCGAGTACGGAATTCGATAAGTCTCTCACTTCTCTTGTTCTTAGTCCGTACTTTCCTATTATATTCTTCTTCTTGTTTACCTACAACAGCATTCCAATCTCTTATTAGAATGACATTTTTCTTTTTGTGCTTTTGTCTTGCCACCTGTTACCTTAATTTGGGGCCTCACTGGGTGCTGTCAGCCTAAACGCAACTTTTTTTACGAGGTTGTTACTCATCCTCCTCCTTTTTTTCTGACTTGGGACAGGCGATAGGTTTGTAAAGCTACATCCATTGTAGCCTTCCTCATATAACAGGCAGAGTTACATATTTACTTAGCAATGTTGTAGTTCTAGTTAGAAGTAATTTTCAGCTAGATACTTCTGAATTATTAAATTACTTGCGACTACAAGGACTTTTAATAATTAATTTAAGAGATTATTTTACGCCATTTTGTTTTATTATTATTTAGCTTTGACATGACACTGTTTCAAGTTGCTGCTATAAAGTGGCTTTATTACCAGACAGGAGAATTTTTTTATAGAAAGAATTTAAAACCTTTTAAGACATTATAAATAGTGCCTCAATTTTCATGCCGATTATTTCGAAAAGTAATAAAGAGTTTTGGGTTTCTAATGTTTATAATAATACAATGTTTTTTATTTACCCGTGTTTATTATAAATAACCAAATTTAAATTTTTTTCTAAGTTGCCCTTGTATAATCTATAAATGTGTTAATTATCAATTAAAATATAACACTTATAAAATAAAAAAGTAATTTAATCTAAGAAAATACATTTTTAACATTTTTTCAACTATTTTTAATGGTGTTTTACGACTTTTTTTATTAAATTATATTTAATTAGATAATAAAACTTACACATTTGTTACATAAAAAAAGATATGCAATAGATCCAATTAAGCATCCGCAGTTCAGGAAGAGGGCTAAAAATACTTAAAAACAGAAACCTTGCAAAAGCGTAATTTCAATAAAAAAATTAATTATTACATTAGTAATTTTTAAGGATTAAGTAATCAAAACTATTGAGATATTTATTAAAAAATAATAACAAAGGGCAATAAAGAAAACATAAAAATTAAAGAAATATGCTGCATATTTTAGCAACGCAATATTTAAGTACGTTTTTTTAAACTACGTCAGTAAATAAAATATAAACCGGATTTTCTTTGAACATATTGAAGAACTGTAAAAATACAGAACTTGTAAAGTTATTTTTATTTACACCAATGGGTTTAACGAAACTTGAACTCGCCTGCACTGGAGTCGCGAACAGCAAAGCAAACTCTTAATTGCGAGGCCACGGAGAGCTCAATCTCCTCTCTTAAATAAGTTCTTGATTCTGCTATAGTAAAATATAATTGCCACAACGACTAATCAACGAATGCATCGTGTGATCAAATCTCGGTCCGCTAAGTGCTTTTTTAACAGCTAAACAAGTTATGATAGAGTGTTCCAGTGTAGTCCAGAAGAAATCTTCAATTTTTTGTCGAATTTGGGCAATTGCCAAAGGACCAGGCGTTGACGTGAAACAGAATAATATCTTGATTTTGCCGATCAGTGGAGTAGCTTATTCCGACTTGAGAAGCAATTTCAACAACCGTTAATTGACGGTCATCGTGTAGAAGCCGAATAATGCAAATATTTTCCTCTGGTGCCCTTCATTTTCAATTGTTTTTCGTTTTCCTGAAAGTGTTTAATATATTACGCGTACACTCAAGTCTTCTTAAGTCTCCAAACCGCGCATTAAATATTCTCAATACTTTGTTCAGTTTCACGCTCTCTCTCTCTCTCTCTCTCTCTCTCTCTCTCTCTCTCTCTCTTCATAATTTATATATATATATATATATATATATATATATATATATATATATATATATATATTATCGAATGCCCATTTACCAATTGGTGTAGGGTTAAATTTCTACATGTAATTTAACATTTACTTATAGACCTAAGTTAACTAAATGTATTTTCTAATAACTTGTACATACTTAACTTAATTCTAGAGTGTTTTATTATTGTATTGTCTTTCCCTCACTTGTTTGGTACACAAACTTACTCCACTCCTTTTATTTTGAGCTAATAAGCTTGCTTCTTGCCACGATTTCCTCTCTCTGCTAATATCTTTCCCACGGCGCTATCCCATGTTTGTTGCGGTCTTCCTCTTTCCCTACTTATTGCCACCTTTGCTTTCCATACTTGTTTAACCTGTCTGGTCTCATTCATGCGTTGTAAGTGTCCCCACCGACTCAGTTGTCTATTCTCTATAAATTTGAGTATCGTCTGGATTCTTAGTTCTTGTCTCACTTCGCTGTTCCTTATCCGATCTCTTAAGGTTATCCCTTTTACTCTCCTTAGATATCTCATCTCCGCCGCTTGTATTTTACTTTTCATTCTTGCTGATAACACCCATGTCTCACACCCGAAGGTTAGTATAGGTCTGTATATTGTCTTAAATACATTCATTTTTGTTTGTCGTGTCACTTCTCTTTGGTTTAATAAATTTGTCCTTCATGGCGTAGTAAACTTTATTAGCCTTTTCTATTCTCTTTGCGATCTCTAGTTCTTGTTTTCCTTTTTCTTCCATTGTGACTCCTAGGTATTCAAAGTGGTCTATTTGTTCTATGTCCTTTCCCTCAATTTGTATTTTTATTTTACACTGTTCCTTCGATATTACCATCACCTTTCTTGTCTTGTCTGTATTTAATTTCATATCATATGTTGTTAATACTTCGTTCCATATTTCTAGATTTTTTTGTAGATCTCTCTCATTTGCAGTCATTATTATTACGTCGTCAGCAAACGCGCATTCTGCTATTTCTACCACTTGCAGATTTCTATATCCCACTTTTATCTTCTTCGTTCTTTTATTGCGCTCTTTTATAACGTCGTCCATTAGTACGGTAAATAACACCGGGCCTAAGACTCCTCCTTGTTTCAGTTCTTCTTCTGTCCTGAAGCTCTCTGATGTCCTGTTTCTGCTCATCACGTAGTTGACATTGTTGTTATATATGCTCTTGATGGCCGCTATCAATCTTTTATTGACCTGTCTTTTAATCAAGCTTTCCCATATCATGTTTCTATTGACTCGGTCGAATGCTTTATTTAAGCCTAAAAATGCACAGAACACTTTTTTTATTATACCGCACTGTTTTATTTATAACTTCTTTTATTGAAAATATATGGTCTTGTACACTATAGCCTTTTCTAAACCCACTTTGTGCTTCAGATAACGATTTCTCAATTTTCCCCTTAGTTTTTGTCCAGTATGCGCTCATAGATCTTCAGTACTACACTCAATAACGTGATTCCTCTATAGTTGTTACAATTCGTACTATCTCCCTTTTGTAAATTGGCAGTATTTTTCCTATTTCCCAGTCTTTCGGGATTATCCTCTCCTTCCACACTTTATTGTAAATTGATAGTAGTATTTTTTCTCCATCTTCTCCCATGTGTTTTATCATCTCTATCTTTATTTTGTCGTGTCCAGGTGCTTTACCATTTTTTGTATCTTTAATTGCTTGCCTCATCTCGTGTAGCTCTATTTCTTCTTTTCTTTGTTCTTCTCCTTGGTTCTCTTCTACATTTTCCTCTGCTTGTTTTGGGTTCAGTAATTCCTCAAAGTATTCTCGCCATCTTTCCATAATCTCTTTGTCTTCTACTAATATTTCCCCTTGTTTATTCCTTATCCGATCATTGGTCAGTGGTTTCTTACTTCTTAGTGTTTTTAATATTCTATAGAATAGTTTCTGGTTATCCTTACTATTTTTCTCTAATCTTTCTCCGAATTCTTCCCACTTCTCCTGTTTAGCTTTAATTACCATGTTTTCACTCTTATTCTTTGCTCTTTGTATCTTTTATATGTCTCTTCTTTCCTGTTCCTTAAATAGTCCTTCCATATTTTCTTTTGTTCTTAACTTCATTTTAATGTTTTCGTTCCACCATGCTGTTTGTTTCTTATTATTTGATGTTTTGAGGGTTCCACAAACTTCTATTGCTGCTTCAATCATAATATTTTTGAAAATGCTCCATAATTGTTCTAGTTTTGCTTCTTTCATATTTTCTTGTCGTGCTCTTATTTTACAGCTTATGATTTCTTTATATCTACTGCTCACTTCCCTGTTGTTTAGTTTATAGGTTTTGATTGTCTGAAATTCTACCTTCTTGTGTGTAGTATCTTTTCCTATGCTGGTTATCTTGTTTTCTTCTACTTTAATTTTTGCCACTACTAAGTAGTGGTCGCTATATATTTCAGCTTCTCTGCTAACCTTAACATCCTTCACTGCTCTTCTGTTGGCTCTTTCAACTAGTATATAATCAATTAAGGATTTTTCGTTCCTGCTCGTTACTTCTCTTGTAAATTTGTGTATATCTTTATGTTGGAAGAATGTATTAGATATTATTAAGTTGTTTAGTATACAGAAATCTATTAGCCGTTCTCCATTGTTATTCTTTGTTATTTCTCCAAACTTTCCTAATGCTTTTATAGCTTTATTTTCTTGTCTACCCACTCTGCTATTTAGATCTCCTGCTATGTATATTTTTCCTCTGCTGTTTTCTGTTATCTCCGTTAGCTCTTCCCAGAATTTGTCTTTGTTTTCTTTGGTGTCATTTTCATCGGGTCCATATACTACTATTATTGTTACTTCATTTCCTTTATCTTCTTTTAATTCTACCGTTAATATTCTCTCACTCCATCCCTTCCATTTTATTATTTTTGCAGCATGGTTTTCTTTAATTATGCACCCAACCCTGCTGCCGCTCTTTTGTTCTCTGCTACTCCACTATACACGAGTATATGTCCATGTGCCATTTCTGTTATTCCTTCCCCTTTCCTTTTGGTCTCTGTTATAGTTAATATATCTAATTTTGTGCTTTCGAATTCATCTATTAATTCGTTTTCTTTCCCTGCTAAGCTTCTGATATTCCACGTTGCTAGTTTCCATATTTTTGTTTTCTTGGTTATTTTGTTTCCGTGTCCATTGCATTTTTGTCTTTTTTTCCATCCATTTCTTTCCTGATTAGTTTTTTGACATGTAGTCTTGGTTGTTTTCCTTAGCTTTTCTTCTATGGTGTCTCCGTTCGGTGATCTATCATTTACTGTTCTTTTATAGTTACTACCTGCCTCTTTTTCCTTCTCATTTTGCCACTGTTGTTGAGTTTCCGCTTTTATTTCTTCGGCACTGTATATTTTATTATTTATTATTAGTTTGTTATATTTCAGTATCGCTTTTTGTCCTCTTTGCCTCGCTTCCTTCATGATTGGTATTAGTTTTCGTCGTTCTTCTTGTCGTAATAATTTGCTATGCAATAGAAGTGGGCACCTCTTGCTTTGATGCCACATTAACTAAAGAATCGGTAGTGCAAGGTACTCTACTGAGATGTCTCCTTTAGACGTCTCTGTCGACTCTCAGAAATTACGTCTTTTTTCGTTTACTCCACATCTCGTAAAAAACTATAATTCCGGTTTATATTTGATTCACTCACGTAGTGTTACTTTGATAAACGCATTTTTTTTGTTATGTTAGAAGACTAGCGAAAAAACACTTTGAGAAGGTGTAGAAGTGTAAAGCCTACAAACTTGCGCAAAGTTATACTAAAAACTTGTTGGCAAATCAAAACCATGCCAAGCTATCGAGTGATTCAAATTGCACTTGGATTCTTATTGTTATCAGTGTAAAATACCAGTTACCTAATCACGACTTCTCTGACATGCGACCATTTCTTCAGTGGCGTTTTTCATAAATATAATGCGATTCTACTTCACCAACTACAAGCCTGGTGTTCTCTTTTAGATCTATAATTGTAGCAGGCTTATTGGCATAAACTGTTTCCTTCAAATAGCGATGACCAATCGATGTCACCAATCTGCAAAATAAGACGACCAGGAAATTTGGTTTGAAATGAGTGTTTCATTTCCTTGAAATCGCATGTTATTCAAGTTTAAATAAATAGTTCGTTTGGTTAAACGAAAGTTGTTTAACATCTCACGATAGCGTATGCAATTGACAGTAACAGTAATTCCAGCTACATTCTCAAAAAAGTAAGAGCTACAGTGCACACCTAACAGTGCACTTTTGTGGATGCATTAGTTTTTCGTGAATGGCACGTCGATTCTCACTAGCTCAGATGCGACAATTTTGACGATTTACAACGCCATTTAGAGAAAAATCAGCTTTATTGCTCAATATAAATTTTTACAGAAATTAACATTAACTATTGTGTTTTCTAAAACCCAGTTCATAAATATACGACGTCACGTATTTAGATACCAATTGTACAAATGTAGGTAAACTTCCAACATTTACAAAACGCAATCTAAACCATAAAGGTCAATTTGAATAATTCTCTATAATGATAAAAAAATTACTTTACATTTAATATAAAATTTTATTATCCATTAACACCTTAAAGTAAAGGCCATATAAAGAGGTAAAGCATTACTAATATTTGTAAAACAATAAATTTCAAAGCCACTAAAAAGCTTACTTTATACTTCAGTCCTATCGTCGCTTAGAACACATTCTTTACATTCGAAAACTTATTGCTTAGTTTGGTTTTACAAAAATACAAAATTAAAAATAATAAATCTTATTCTGTTTTAAGTGGAAGAATTTACAATATACAAAAATATAAGTTAGTAAAACGACAATTACTGAAAAAAGAGAACAACTGGCACGGGGAAGCTGCTTATAATGTTATACATATCTTTACAGAGTTCACAATACTTGCATCAATAAAGGTACCATAAAATTGATGACAGCGAGCGAACGACAATTCAATGGACAACTAAAATCTTACTAAACAAAACATTGTACGCAATAGCAACGTTTCATAAAACTCATTTAAACTTACTTTGATAAAGAGATAAATATTATAATTTTTCATTTATTTGTTATCTTACATAATTATAAATACTATTGAAACTTTAACTTATTCGTTAGCATTTTAAAAACTTGACGTTGTTTGTTGATATCTGTGGGTGTTAACAATTTTCTTATGTAACATTATAAAAACACTACAAATTAATTATACTTCTCAGAGGTTGCGCAAACAAATGTTTAGCTAGAACGAGAATGACTATTTGTGAAAATCAAGGGCAAATGTATGTGCGTAAGTGCTGTACTTGTTTGAAGATAACACTAATTGTAAATGCATAAAACCCCATCAAAGTACAACAGTGATATCTAAAAAAATTTTATTAACATTCAGAAATACTTACTCCTTCAGTTCACTAAAGAATTTATTTAAGTGACTCATCGTTAATCGTATTTTAAAATAGACAGCAAATTTAAAGTGAAAATAAATGATGATTTAAAAGTATATATTTATCAAATATCACTTTTGGAGTCGGTATTCTTTTAAACCATCTTGTAGATTTTAAAAACATGGTAAACAGTTTTATCAGAGTTTAGGTAATTTAACTTTGAAAATGTTTCTTTATTTAAAGTATTTTTGTATACTTTAATTTTTTATATGAGGAAAGTGTAACAAAAAAAATTTAAATCTTGTAAAGGTGTACCTTATAATTTCTGGGGTGTAAAGTTATAATTCGAAATAATATCAATACCACCAATAATGGCGAGGATACTTAACGTGTTAAATAAAAAATAGATAATCTGATAACTAGGTATAGCACACCTTATAGCAACTATATGATTGTTAAGTAAATTCTAACAATTTTTTATATCTATTAAATGGAGAAGAGGGTAATGTTGTTTGCAGTAACGGTCGAATATTATATGTGCCTCCTGAACAACGCTGGGTAAACAATAAAGATTTGAACAGCCAGACCGTCAATTTTCAAACTCCCGGCAGGCATATCTGCTTTACAACTATGGAACCCCAACGTCAAATTTGCCCTTCTATGGAACATCTGATTATCAAATTCCATATTCGTATACCCCAAATGTGAAATTTTTGGTAAACTCTTAGTAGATAACAATGTCGATATTCTCACAATGCAGAAAACTGAAGCAAAAGAAAGGTTTTACCTCATGGTACAATTTCCTAGCATCTATAAACCATTTCTAATATAATATTGCAATGTATGCTAGAAACAGATTGAACAGTCTTTCTCTCACTTCAGAATATCTTTTACTTGCGGTTAAGCTACCTGACTTTATTTTTCCAACATTTATAAATCATCAACTGCCGTTTGATCAAAATACGATTCTACCAAAATTCAAAAATCCTGCGCTGGTCATAGAAGTATTTATCTGCTATTAACATTGGGGGTATATCAAAAACTTTACGAGTGGAGGGATTATAGAGCTTTTTTTACTCAATCAGATGAAAAAAAAATACAACACGGACTTAATAAACACTATCATTGAATATTCCGGCCACAGCGATATCTTCCGAATGATCTACAATTTTCTCAACTTGCGACAAAGACTAATCATATCATTGTTAGCACTACTATTCCCATTACCTTGCCAAGATAGAACAAACTGGAGAGGGGTTTACACCTCAATTAAATGATGACATAGGCTTTTCTATTTAAGTCATCTTCACCGCAAAGGCACACGTACCAGAATACCTCTGTTGGAATAAAAATTGTATACATTTTTATCAAGAGAAGATCCTCGATTAGAGTGAAACGTTTAGACTCTCCAGATGATACTAAGACAGCAAAATGAAAATAAGCTGTCGAGAAGCTCAATTTTACTTACAGTAGCAGAATAGGATAGAATATTCTTCAAAAGCCTAAAGCATCTGCTAAACCTACAAGCAATAATAACCCGCCTAATCCAAAATCCATTGCAAACAGAATACAATTGCACTCAAGATTTAAGATACCCAATAAAATTCAGAAACGAATGGAATCTGCATGAGATGCAAATATGGAACTATAAACGTCAATACTGGGTCTAGTCTACTCCGCTGTAAAGTATTTTTTCTTGTATTGCCGAACAATAAACACAATGGCAATATAAAAACTACCCCAATACACTAGCTCCCTGTTTTAAGCAATATTGTCCCATCTCATCTACGAAATAAAGCAGCTCTCAAGTCACAATATAGAAGAATACTCCTGGACAATGACTTTTTTATTTATCACCACATTTAACACAGTATCAAACTAAATTCTCTCCTCGAGTCGCAAATTTCGCTAATTAAAGTGACTTAACAAGATAATGCCAATTTTACTATTGAAAACGAATGACCAAAAAAAAGAGAAACCATCGATATGGAAAATTAAATTTTCATCAAGTTTTCATGGGAGAAAATGGCAATATCTAATCAACTTTGCAGAAAATGATAAAACTTCAACTAAATACGAACGAGCCAAAGAACTCGCAACAGAAAAATGATTCGCTAGTGATACCCCAATTCTCATGAATGCAACTTTTGTTAAACATAGAAACAGATAATTTCCCACAAAGCACCTCAAAAACATTGAAAAGACCGGAAACCAGTGATCTACAGTTGTAAATATAAGCTTTTACCGTCTTTTCTTCCTAGAAATCGTCTATGCCGCATATACACTTAAATCTCCTTAAGTCTTATCCCAATCTGAATTTTAAGTTTTCTTAAAATTTTTTACTATCATGAAAAACTTGGTAACAATATGTTGCGTAACAGAAGAGGGCACATCCTACTTTGACATTATCATACAGAGTTTGTCCAGAAAGTAATGCACCGGTTGGGTTAGGTGTGGGGGGGAGACTCTTAGCTTCACACTGCTTTTAATGTCGGTCTGTCATAATCTCTAGGAGCGTCAAAATCGCAGTTTTCGTGAACCTGCTGTTAATACCTGTGTCACGACGTGCAATGGAAGAAAACTATCGAACAACGTTACGCGATCAAGTTCAAATTGAATAAAAGCTTTGCTGAAACCCACAAAATGATTTAGGCAGACTACAGGGACTCTGTTCTTTTTTATTCTCTAGTTTTGAAGTGGTAGAAGTTGTTTGAAAATGCCTGGGACGAGATCGAGGATGACCCCCGCTCTCGATAGCTTTCAATCAGCAAAAGTGACAAAAATGTATCTCGCGTTCGTGATCTTTTAAATACCGATAGTCGAATGAGTGTTTTGAATTATATCAGAGACGCTTAGTACTCCGAAAACCACTGTGCACGAAATTGTTACCGACAATTTGCACATGCGAAAATTATGTGCCAAAAGTTGGTCCTCAAATTGTTGACTGACAACCACAAGGATATTCGAGTGACGATGAGTGAACTTTTGGATTGTGTGCAAAAGAAACACGACTTTTTGGACAATGTCATTACCGGAGACGAAACATGGGTCTTCGATACAATTTGGAGACGAAACGCCAAAGAAGGCAAAAAAGTAAATCGAAAGTCAAAACCATGCTCATTGTCTTTTTCGGCGCCAAGGAGGTGATCTATAAAGAATTTGTACCCCAAATTCAGACGATCTACGCTACCTAGTACATTAAAATGCTTGACAGATTAAAAAACAAAGTCGTACGCACTCGAAAGAAGATCGCCGTAACCTGGCACTATAACGCTCCCAGTCGCACCGCTCTGCACGTTCAGGAGTTTATGGACAAGCACAGCTTAGCAACGTTTTCACAGGTCCCCTACAGTCTTGGACCTGGATTCAGCAAACTTCTTTTTGTTCCCGAACATCAAGTCCGCCCTGAAAGGAACTCGTTTTGAAACCATTGAAACGATCCAATGCACCGGCTATAAACGAGGTATCCGTCGACGCTTTTAAGATGCGTATCGAGCATTAAAAAGTCGCTAGCAAAAGTATGTAGATGCCCAATGGGAGTACTTTGAACAATTTTAAACGTTTGTAACGATGTCTTGAATAATTTTTTTTACAAATTTAATTTTATTACTTTTTGAACAAACCTTAGGCTGACTAAAAAGCTGTAATACAAGTTATCTTACGAGAAAAATACTTTTAGGCATATCCAGTTATAATACTTAGAGGTCGTATTCTTCCCCGATCATGTCACAACTCTGTTTTAGCGCGAAATTTTTACCCAATATTTATCTACTTTGCTTTTTACGATAATAAATTCTTATACAATTGAGAACTAATACTATTAAGAGATGTTAAAATAGAGAAATCAAACAATACAATTCATAAAATTATCCTCAAAAAAAATTTATCTTTACAATAATGGAAAACAAATTAATATACTTATGTGGTGAAAAATATAATGGCTAATAATAAAGGCTTATACAAGAATATTTACAAGTACATAAAAGAAATTCAACTATATAGTTTATAAAGAATATGCTAGATCTTAGAGTAAAAAGAGATCTTAAATTCACAATAATTATTTGTTTTCAGCAAAACTCAACATAGCAAGAGTAAAAAATTCATTTATTAAAATTTAATAATCGAAATGAAATGACTAACTCGGAGATGATCAGAGATTATTGCCGGATCAGAAGAAACGGTTATTGCCACGTTAAAGATGGGACTTTTTTATGTACATCTCTCAAAGAATTAGCTGCCGAGCTCCGAAGAAAATTGCCCTAGATAGGAATCGAACCCTCGACCACCGGATTACAAGCACGACGCCTAACCGGCTGAACCATTCGCTGACTTGTGCAAACGTCAGTGGAGCATGCATAGAACATTTGGCATTAGGAGAAATCAAGAATAGAATACGGGTCGACTTTCCTGTGCATTCCTTACACTTATTTTAAGCTACCGTAGCTCCGAGGGGTTCGGAGCTCGGCAGCTAATTCTTTAAGGGAAAAAATCTCCTCTTTAACGTGGCAATAATCGTTTCTTCCGATCCGGCAATAATATCTGGTCATCTCCAAGTAAGGAAAATAATTTATAAAAACAAATAGTAAGTTATTTAAGAATGTTTAGAAAAAGGAACAAACTAATGATAAAAAAATCTGGTGTGAATTATCACACGACTTTCCTTATCCTACTATTGTATATTATACCGGGTCCATCGTCTCGGCCTTGCGCTGCTCTCGCCTAAAACTTATTATTTTAAAAAAGGACGAGGCGCGAGTCCAACACTCGAAAGCTGATTAAATAAACAGTACAAGACAATAATTGACTCGTATTTAAAATTTTGCCACGTCACTGAAGGTAACCGTGCAAGCTCGGTCGCACGGCCTTCCCCATTATCGCCTGCGTGCTCCCTCCTAGCGGCCAAACGCACCCCCCCC
The DNA here is from genome assembly GCA_036346155.1 of Sinelater perroti. Taxonomy (NCBI): domain Eukaryota; kingdom Metazoa; phylum Arthropoda; class Insecta; order Coleoptera; family Elateridae; genus Sinelater; species Sinelater perroti. Next base: position 74,509,326 of record JARFIY010000001.1, read on the forward strand.
CCGTCCTCCCGCAGTCGGCCGAGAAGCTCTCCGAGCACGCTGTGATTGGTCCGTTTCATTAATTTTTAATCGGCTATAACTTATTTATTTGATTTCGGATCAAAAAATTTATTTTAATTTTTTGTTTGTCTCGGTCTGGTCTATCCAGTAATATAAATTTTCAGAAACATTACATGAACACCCGGTATATTAAAAATCCTGAGCTACAATTTTTACTTTCCTTATCCTATAATAAGGAAAGTAATGTAATCGGCGGAAATTTGACCTACCCAGTTTTTCACATTTCTGGACGAATTATAGCCTCAGGACATCAAAAAAGTTGGTTTGGGCCATTGGTTTGTTTGCGCGCGCGTGTGTGTGTCTAAGGTCTGTCTGTCTGGAAATAAACAGGATATCTTGAGAACCATAAGAGCTAGAGACTTGAAATTTGGTATGCAAGTTACCTGTAGGTAGGGGACGCAGTGTGAAGCTTTTGGTAAACATCGGTAGAGTCGTTTGGTCGCAAGGTCGCAAAATCGGTCGAAAAGCGGTCGCGAATCTAAACGGTTAAAGATACAAAAAATTTATGAGAATAAAAATGATTTGCTATCATAAGATAAACATGAATTTAAAATAAAAGTTAGTAAAATAGAAACTAGAAAAAAGTTCAGGATTTTTAATATACCGGGTGTTCATAAAATTTTTCAGTAAATTTATATAACCGGATAGATCAGACCGAGACGAACAAAAAATTACAATGAAATAATGGGGAAGTCCGTGCGGCCGAGCTCGCACAGTTACCTTCAGTGACGTAGCAAAATTTTAACTACGAGGCAATTATTGTCTTGTACTGTTTATTTTAATCAGCTTTCGAGTGTTGGAGTCGCGCCTCATCCTTTTTTATTTAAAATAATAAGTTCCAGGACGAGAGCAGCGCATGGCCAAGACGATGGACCCAATATAATATATAATAATAGGATAAAGAAAGTCGTGTGATGTTCACACCAGATTTTTTATTTAGTTTTCATATGTAAGTCATGTATGTGTAGTTTGCTTTCTTAGCATTCTGACTACACTAGGATAGTATCTATTGTATTGATTTTAGTATTTTCTTTGTTGCTTATTTTTGCATTAAATTTGTTTTTGCATATTTTGTATATTATTCTTCAATTTCTTCCACTATTATTAGAGGCGGATATTCCATTTTTTTTTTATCTTTGTATGTGGACTGTGTATTTATTTTCTTACTATTTTCGGAAATAAGCTTTGTTAAAGAAGTACCCATTTTTCTTCTCTTGGTTTTCCTATTTTTAACCCTTATCTACTTTTTTCAATGCTTAATTATTTTACTTCGGCAAAGAATTCTACTTGCTTGAGAAGTTTTTTTGTATTTCTAACCGCTTGATTGCTTTATTGGTGATCCAAGCTTACTTATATGTGACTGTGCAATTGCATCATTTAATTGCATTTTTCTACTTTGTATTTAATAATTGTTCATTTTGTGAACGATTACGGTGCTTCTAAAACAATTAATTGTTTTGCTGATTTAAATACGTTTGGTTTATTGTAGACAGCTGTATTCTCCATTGGCCGTTAGGGTAATGTATTATTTTAAATTTTCATTAGATTTAGATATTAAGGTCGCGGTCGCTCCACAACTACAGTCCGATACGCGGAGTCTAATCGCCCTTATCATGCTCGCTTATATTTATATTCAAAATGTTCCCAATATGTGTTTATTCATCAGATCCCAAACGGATACTTTTAAAACAAATGGAAATGAGTAAAACGTGCAGAAATAAGGCAGGAACAACAATACATACTACACTCTATATACAACCATACATTAAAACAAATGATTTTTATTCTCATGAATTTTTTGTATCTTTAACCGTTTAGATGCGCGACCGCTTTGCGACCGCTTTACGACCGCTTTTGCGACCTTGCGACCAAACGGCTCAGCCGATTTTACCAAAAGCTTCGCACTGCGTCCCCTACCTACGTCTAACTTGCATACTAAATTTCAAGTCTCTAACTTTTACGGTTCTTGAGATATCCTGTTTACTGACAGACAGACAGACCTTAGACCCCCACACACACGCGCGCACGCACACACACAAACCAATGGCCCAAACCAACTTTTTTGGTGTCCTGAGGCTATAATTCGTCCAGAAATGTGAAAAACTGGGTAGGTCAAATTTTCGCCGAAAAGGGATTTATTTACAAACATTTATAAATATTGAAAGAACCTCCTGATGCTCCGTTGCAATCAATTTGAATTCAATTTCTACTAAAACTTTCATATCAGACGATGATTGTGAACAACGAGACAATGCATCTGCATTTTTATGATCCTTGGTATTACGATACTCGATATCGTAACAGGTACAAGGACCAATACTGTAAGCGAGTATCGACGTACAGGTGCAAGTTACTTTTATTTCCAAAGATGGCCACAAGCGGACGATGATCTGTAATCAGGATAAAGTTTTGTAAGCCTAGATACTTAAAGGACTTTTTTACTCCGATGATGATGGATAAGGCTTCTTTTTCAATCTGATAGTAGCGTTTTTCAGTATCAGAAAGGATTTTGGATGGGATATTTCTTGCCATTTGGATAACGATAAAATAAAATAATTCCAATTCCACTGGAAGATGCGTCGCATGATATTCCAATGGGGGTGGTTGGATCGTGATGCGTGATAATTTATGATTTGCTTCTATTTTGCTCTTTTCCATGTAAGATTGTAGAAAAGTTCGCAAACATTTAATAAAAACGGCATAAACTTTCTGTAAAAATTAACTAACCAAAGAATGAACGTACTTCGGGCATTGAATCGCATGAATAGCTTCACCTTTCTTCGGACTAGTGTAGAGCCCTTTCTTGAATACGATGTATCCCAAATACTTAATTTTCCGTTGTAAAAATTTACATTTATCCTTACAAATGCGATAATTGAATTTTTTCATGTGACTTTCAGTATTTGAAGTTAATCCTGGTCTGATTGACTATTGTCAATGTAAGACTCGGATACTGGAATTCCTTCCATGAGTAACATGAACTTCTGGAATAAGGCTGGGGAGGTGACGATGCCTTGTGATAGGACGTTGTACCAGTAGAGACCTCGGTGAGTGCTAAGGAAGAGAAATTTCTTGCAGGTTTCTTCCATTACCAGTTGATGACAATCGTTGAATCAACCCGACTTGGAAAACTTGTCTCCTCTGGCAATTGATGGAAACAACTCCTCTGATGTTGCCAACGGGTATGGGTAACGTAAAACTGACTATTCACTGTTGACTTTAAGTCACCCGTAATTCGAACTTTTCCATTGGGCATCTAGACCACGACGATTGGTGATGCCCACTCACTGAATTTGATACGCTTGATAACTCCAGACTATTCTATTTCTACAAATTTCCGATCAACTTTTTCACGTAATGCAAAAGGGAGAAGACAGGCCCTCAAAAACTTTGGCGTTGCGTCATCCTTGAGTGAGATTTTGACTTTAAATCTGCCAATTCTACCAATACAAGATGAAAACAAGTCATCATACTTCTTTAAGAAAACTCCAGTGAGAGGCGGTTGATACTGGCTATACTCTTCTTGACATGGCAGGGAGAGAACTTGAATATCCCCATAAGATCACGACCGATTGATGACTCATATTTTAATGCGGTTTGTGATTTTCAGTCTATTGTATCTCATCTTGCACAAGAGATCGCCAATGACATCGAAAGATTTTCCCAAGTAACTACAGAATATATACTTGCACAAATACAACTATGGAGAGCCAATTTATTTCCAAAAACCTTCATCGAGCATCTCCTTTCCACAACCGCTGTCCAGTTTTATTTGATAAAGATGTCCATTGACTTTAACATGCAGTATGACGAGTGGATCTTTGGTAGATGGCTATACTTGGTAAACATGGATTATTTAGAACTTTTTTCCGCTTTTTAAAACGTCAATACCGGTCCCAATCCCGGATAAAAAAGGGGGAGGGATAGAGGAGTAATAACCTCAAAAAAAAACTGGCTCCTACCTGGGATTACAGGCGAAAACCGGCCAACGACCTGGACAGAAGATGACAAATTAGTCACAATGGCGGAAACGGCGACTGTCTCAGATTGGGCGGCCGTATATAAAGATCCACCATATTAGGGGTTATGGCGTTAGGCATAAACAACCTAACACATGTAAAAATAAAGGAGTTTGGAAAGTCATGGGCAAAATGAAAAATCAGAGTAATATTCTCCGGGTGGTAATCCGCACTTTGAAGAGAGGGAGTCCTATAAGATACGGGGGGGGGGGGGGTAATTCTGCTTTGAAATTTCAAAATCCAGTTGAAGATAGCAACCAGGAAAAGAAAACCAGGAGAAAGAAGAGAAGAAAGGATAGGAAAATAACTGTAGGAACATGGAATTTACAAGAATAGAGGAATAAAGATAAGGAAGTGATGGGATAGTTCAAAAAAACGAATCTGGATATGTTAATTTTGAGCGAAACAAAAAAGAAAGGTCATGGAACTCAGGAAATTGACAACAACACTTTGTTGGAGTGGAATGCAAAAAGACAAGACAACAAAGGCAGGAATAGGAATAATAGTAAAAAAAAAGATATAGAAGAAACATAAAGACCTGGGAACCCATAAATAAAAGAATAATAAAATTAAATATGTCACTACACGGCAGAGACATAGTAATACTCGGTGTTTATGGATCAACAGATGACAGCGCAGTAGCAGAGAAGGAATCATTCCTAGGAGCACTAAAAGAGGAAATAGAAAAAATTAAACGAACTCAAGAAATAATCATAGCAGGAGACCTGAATGGAAGAACCGGAAGGAAAGAAAAGGACGAGGTAGTAGGAAGGTACGGAGAGAACATCATAAATGACAATGGAGAAAGATTAACAGAGGTATGTGAACTATATAATCTAAAGATCATGAATGGTTTTTACCCACACAAAGACATCCACAAATACACATGCATACAAGAGACAAGGCAGCTGAGATCAATAATAAACTATGTAATACTAAAACGAAACAGTACAATGAGAACGAAGGACGTAAGAGTCAAAAGAGGGGCAGAATGTGAACGGATCATAAGCTGCTGATAGCAAAAATAGGGTTCCCATGTCAAAAAACAATAACAAGTGAAAAAGAAACACAGAGAAAATAAATGATATACCGAAAGAAAGGCAGCTCAAGTTACACCTACTGCAAGACACGATAGTGAGAGATTTATATAGGAGAAGATTAGACGATAAATTAACAGAATTCAGATACGCGAACATAGAAGATCTACCAACACATAAAGGAAAGATTAAAACAAGCGGGATTCGAAGCATTAGGGGAAAAAGAAGAGAAAACCACACAATATAAACACAAACTGACAAGTGAAACCCAGGAACCAATTAAAAAAAAGGAACAATACAGCAAATGGTTAAGCACAGAAAAGGAAGAAGACTTAAGAGAGTATAATCGTAAGACCAGAGAAGTGAAGAAAATGACAATAAAGGAAAAAAATGACAACTGGCAAACAACTTGTACCAATATTGATCAATACCTGGGGGCCACTAGTTGCTCTGAATCATGGAAGACAAAGAGTGGGAAGCATACTATGCGAACCTGCTAACAGAAAACAAACAAGAGTACATGAAGGACATCGAAGAGAAGGCAGAGAAGGAAAAGGAAGAGAAGAAGGAGACAGATAAAGATAAATATGAAGAAGAGGAGATGGTGCACTGAAAGAAGTAAAAGCGGCAATTAAATCATTGAAAAACAATAAGACTGCAGGACCAGGAGGGATACCATCGGAAAATTGTTCAGAATGATAACGATAATGGTCCAGAAAGTGATGAGTGGAGAAGACACGCCTAAGGAATGGAAGGAAGCCTATCTTGTCTCCATATTTAAAAAGGGCGATAGACGGAAATGTGAGAATTACAGAGGAATCAATGTCAGGTAACTTCCAGACAACAAAGGGGTTATTACAGGGATGCTCCACACCACCGACTTTATTTAAGATCTATCTAGAAGAAACACTGAACAACTGGAAGCGTAAATGCAAGGGTATGGGAGTGCCAGTCAAAAACGAATATCTATACACGTTGTGCTACGCAAATGATCAAGTGGTTATAGCGCAAGATGAGGAAGATTTGAGCTTCATGATGAAAAGGCTGAGCGAGGAGTACGAAAAAGCGGGGTTACAGATAAACTACAAGAAGACCATGTATTTAGCAACAACGGAAGAAAAGTTAGAAGACCTACAAATAGAGAAGGATTTAAGAATAAAAGCCACAAACAAATTTAAATACTTAGGATTTACAATAAAAGACAAGGCAACAACGGAAGAGGAAATTAAAAATAGACTGGGACAATCAAGATCGTGTATTAGACAGTTGCATCCAGTAGTATCGAATAGACAAATTCCAACAAACACAAAAACGAGAATATACACCACAATTGTACAAAGCATAATGACGTATGGAGCGGAAGTCTGGGAAATGTAAGAAGAATAAGAGCGACAGAAATGGAATATTGGAGGAGGTGCTGTGGGATAACCAAGATGGAAAGAACCAGGAATCAAGAAATAAGAAGAAGAATGGGAGTAGAGACAGACATAATTCATAGTATCTAAAACAAGAGACTCGCATGGTACGGTCATGTAAGAAGATCGGATGACAACAGATGGATCAAACGATTAACAGATTGGAGTCCCGCAGGAAGGAGAAAAAGAGGAAGACCGAGGAGATCGTGGAGGGATGAAGTGGATGAAGCGATGGAAAGAAGAGGTTTAGAGGAGAGTGACTGGCAAGAACGAGAAGCGTGGAGAACCTGGTTAAAAGAAGGAAAACGGCGACAGCTGTAGAATCTGAGTATATATATAGATGAAGAGGGTTATAGAAGTATGATATATAATATATATATAAGTTAATATATATATATATTATATATATGTATATATATATATATATATTATATATATATATATATATATATATATATATATATATATATATATATATATATATATATATATATATATAACGTCAGTACTTATTGAAGCGTCCACGCCTTTTGCAAGAATAACAGACGACATTCTTGTGTAAACACTCCTTTACTTTGCTGAGTGACTATGAACCATAGTTTTGACAAGAATTAGACCAACACTTGGATAAAGATGGCGTTTGACTTTCCAACGCAAAACAGTTGTTAAAGGACTAAAAAAAAACTTTTCCAGATTTGGAATCTTTTCTGGACTTGAAAATAGTGTTGTGGACTCTCTCCTTCTATGTGGGCTTTAAATTGCTGCACTGGACTCGGTAGGCAAGTGCGACTTGCATCATTTCCTCCAGTTTCACTTTATTGTCCTTTTCAAAACAACTTTTTTGTTGTGGACAAACTGTAAATAAATTGGTTGCGGAGTCGCTCGTTGAGGTCTGGGAATTTGCACGTAATAGCCAGTTTTCGAATCTCCGCCAAGTACGATGACACTGATTCATCTTGTTGCTGTCGGTGGCTAGCGAATCTTATCTGTCTCGCGATTGTCTTCGCTGCGGGCATAAAATTCACCTTCAGGATTGCGACAAAATTCTTTGAAGGGCTTGGAGACGTCCGGTGCTACCAGGTTACAAAACATAAAGAAGGTGGCTATTTCAATATTGGAGAGGAGGATAAGTCGGCACCGGTTTCTTCTGTTTTCTGGGCATTCGCATTGGCCACTAAAAAACCGTCAAAAACATAGCCACTGGCTAGAAACATAATGCTCCAATAACTACCATTTTAAACTACCGCAAACTAAAACAGGAAAAAACTATAGTCGATCATACATTAACCTAAAACTTATTTTTCAATACAAACAATGATAAAAATCCTTATCAATTTTTTGGAAATTTTATACTGACAGTTTCTATTACATATATCCCATTTTTGTCGCCAAAAATGTAAAGGGTTTTCCATAGATTAGGATCTAACAAAAACGCTATATTTCTAACATCGCAGGTTAACGTATTTTTATTCACAACTTCAATTTACAATTACTACGAATAGTTCAAAAACATGTTCAAACAAGTTGGGATTATGGTTTTTTATGCGAGGTTGATAGCGCCTCTAGCATTTTTTTCATCGGGGCCTGCGTGACTTGGCTCTCCTCAGAACCGATAGAGCCAGCAGCGACCACCGGGGCTTGCACCCGATCGGAATCGCTGGTGGGACCGCCCAACTCCGGTAAATGGCGCCCACCTAGGGTAGTACATTTGGTGGTATTATCACGCATTGCTCCAGCTTAGTTTTTTTATCGAGGGATTCCACCGGCTTTTATGTCCACCCCGGGTATTTTATTTCCCCATTACTACACTCTGTACCTAAAGAGCATTCTTCTATTCGCAACTTGGGAAGCGCCGGATGGGAGTAGCCAGCAAACTTCAGATCGGATATGTACGTATGTACGTATGACTTTTTCCGGAGCGTCGTTCCATTTGCCTCTAGCTCGACCGGACTTTCAGCAATGACGGTTACCAGGGCATCGTCGGCGAAGGCTTCTATAGACACTCCTATTGGCAGCCGTAGTCGCAGGAGCCCATCGTACTGCACGTTCCACAGAAAAGTGCCTATGACTGACCCCTGCGAAACACCTGCCGACAGATCAATCTCCATACCTCTTTGCTTGGTATTAAGGATGAGCTTCCTATCTTATAGATAAGAACCTGCCACTTTCAGCAGATACTCTGGAATATTTCCGTAGAGAGCTTTAAAGATTTGCTCCCGGCCTGCCGAGTTAAAGCCATTTTTAACATTGAGCGCAACGACCGCGCAGTACCCGCCTGGTTTTTTGCCGATATTCGTCGATTTTTCCACTGCTTCCTTGACTTTTGCCAGTGCATGTATTGTCGATCTTTCTTTTCTAAACCCATGCTGTGATTCGCTCAGTCCTCCGCTAGCCCCCAATGCTTTTTCCAGCCTGTTAAAGACTCTGCGTATGCATGTATTTATGCGCGACACACACACTAATATATATATATATATATATATATATATATATATATATATATATATATATATATATATATATATATAAATGGTACAAGACCCAAAAATCACTGTACGTAATCTCAGCCTCCTTCAAAGTAAGCACCTTGGGTCTTACACACTTTTACCAACGTTGTTTTCACTGTGCAAAATATTCTGGATAGTTCTGTGTTGCAATCGCAACAAATTGTCTCATCGCATTAGCCATCGCTAACGTTCTAAACCCGTTTTACACACTTTGGTTTTTAAAATCCCTAGCTCATTTTTTAGTTTTCCTCTGATTATAGCTTGTATGTGCTCATTATTTTTAGCGTTCTGTCAAAAGCTTTCTGAATCATATGAATGTTCAATTTGGCATACAATTTAGTCATTGAAAATGCGACAATCACACACTACATGAACTTACTTGCTTGAGTCTAATTCCCTATTGACTCCTACAGTAACGTCTTCCTTATTAATTACACCCCACTTTCAGCTACTGCCAGGTCACACCCCGGTAACGAAATCTGTTCCAATTGTATTGATATTGACTCGATATTTTCGAAGTAAACCTCGTAAGTCAACGTTATTTTTCTGCCAGACAGTTATATTTATATAAAAGTAGAAAAACACCAACAAAATTAACATTATAGATAATAAATACTACATGCAACTTTACATATGCCTTAAATGTCAAATATGTGCATCAAAATATCATAAGTTACAAAATTTTGTAGACACCTTTAAATGCCACTATTGAGGTAAATCAGCAAAAACTCCTGTTTATAATGTAATTTCGTGTTGCGGTGCAAGAAAATATTTTATTATAATTAGAATAGTTCATACGTATTTCCTTGTGCAGAAAGCAAGTTTATTAAAAGGTCATTGTTACGTAAATTATGTTCCTCTTGTAGTTCTTTTATAATTTACTAATATTTGCTTTAATAATTTGTATCAATAACCAAACAATTAAAGTAACGGACGAGTTATTCTTACAACCTTACTATAAATTCCAAAATATAGTGTTTGATACCATTTCTAAAATTAATTTTATTAGTCATTGAAATTTATGTAAAGTACAAATTATTTAAGTTTCCAGTTAAATACATGGAAACAAAAGAATCTTAATTTTTCTTCTTGAGTTGCACGTAATTTACATTGTAATAGCCATTAGTTAAAAAATGAATGTTGTTTCTGTTATAGTGTAAAGTGCTGTATGTTGTTTGCCACATAAAATTAGTTGTCATGAAAGTTATTAGTCATAAAGGTAAATGTTTAGATTAATTAAATATTCTTATATGTAAAGTGTGGTATCTCGACTTTATCCGATTAAAAGTTAGGAAGGAAAATAAAATTATAATAATTTTTATTTTCAATAATATAATTATAAAGTACTACTCTACCACTATTTTTGAGGGGCAACTTTTACATTTATTTTATTTAGTAAAATAAACCTTATCAAAGAGCTTAAGTTTCTGCAAGGACAGAATACTACAATAACAGGTTACGTGTTGTGACGTTTTTATTTGTTCTTTGTTCAAACTATATAAATACAGCAAATTATGTTTTTGTCTTAAGTGAGACTTTATGGAATAATTACTAATTGCATAATTTTTACTTTTAAATTCCTACATCTTGTTAAAATGTGAATAACATTTTGTAAATTTTTTAGCATATTCGCAATTTAAATCTAAATATTTATTATAACAAAAAATACTCTAAGCTCTATTTCTTCAATTAGAAGAATAACTGACAGTTGCTCACTGCAAAATATGTTCGTGTTTTATATGAAATAGCCTACAAGTCTTTCTGACCGTTTATATTACTTTTTGGCACTTAGCAAATAATAATAATACTGCAAAAGATACTGAAAAACCGTTGCTATGATTTTACTAACCGAAGATGCCATTTTTATTTTTTTAGTGCAAGTTCACTTCACAGATGCCAGCCCATGCTCTATTCTTTACTCTTAAGTAAGAAGTAACTTTCTAGGTCTTATCTTCTTTCAAAACTGATCTTTCATTTTCATAATGTACTAAAAAGTTAGAAACTGCAACAGAACACTACGTTTTATAGTCGTCAGTGAGATGTCGCAATATTTGTAGCTACTCATTTTATAAAAATTCCGAAATTTCAAATAATTTAAGCTAATGTTCCTCTACTGCTGTTTATTTCGTAGATTCCTTAGATCACGCGTACTCGAGCAATAGTTTCAAGTATTATGCTGTCATATAACCAATAGCTTCAGTTTTGATCGTCAATATTTCAACTTCCTTCCATAAACATTTCCTTCAACGCAGCACCATTTGCACTGACTTACAGTCAGTTAAGTAAAAACCTATTTGGCATAGTTAGCGGTCGGTAAAAGGAATCACCTTAATTCTTTCGTGAGTCGATAGAGAAAACTTTTGTTTTCGATGCTCCGTCACAAACGATTCAGTTGGCATTGGATTCTTTCTATAGAAACTCGTAAAGCTTTATGAATGCCGCGTAGCCACCCGAAAGGTGCAAAAATGTCTCATGCAACGGTTTCTAAGTACATGAACAAGTCGAAAACACTTATTAGCAAGTGGATGCGGTAATATAATGAGACAAAAACAGTTCATGACTTACCAGAACAAGGCTCGATTGTGTCCTCTAAAGTGAAAAAACAGATCGTGGATTTTTTTTGCAAAATTCGGGCTTAAAATTGCGTTAAAAAGCAGAAAAATTGAAACAGAAAGGTGCAGATACATCGTACATAGCTATCCGAATTTATCTTCGTACGTATGATATCAAATGCCGTAGTTCAGTAAAGAAACCTTTGTTAAGTGAAAATCATGTGACTAAGTGGTTCTCTTGGGCAAAGAACAATGCCGAGCGAGATTAGAGTAATGTAATTTTTAGGGACTTCTTCTGTTTGAGGATATGTTATCGTCCAACAAGCCTGGTCAATCTCAATCAGATTTAAATACCCAGTAAAAGTGTATCTTTGGGACTGCTTTTCAAAATTGGGTTTTGAAACGTTGCATCTCTTTACGTACAACCTAAATGCTCGAGGTATATAGAAAATATTTGTTATCGACTGCCAAATGTTGTTTCGCCAAGAAAAAGCAAGACTGGATCCTGCAGGAGGACAACGACTCCAAATACCGCAGCAAGCTTTGTATCAACTGGAAAAACAGTCTGGCATCGTTACACTTGATTGGCCGCCGCAGGCGCTCGAGGCAAATCTGATTGAGAATGTGTGGACATGCACCAAGCACAATTTTCGTGGCAGAAAAGTGCTTTAAAGCAGTTAACACGCGAAATCCGTAGCATTTTGAGGCTCTTGGCGGATGACTACTCCATCAATTTGGTCCAAAGCGTGCCTCGAAAATGCCAGGCAATTATCAACGCCGGTGGTTATTGACACAACAGCATCTCTGTTTTGATGAATTACAATATACCCATGCATGTGAAAATATTTTTAAATAATTTTTTCTCAACGTTAACCTGAACACTTGACTACTGACTGACTGTACCCGTAGCGCTACACGCATAACAAATTGTCACATGAACTTTGTCATCAAGTTTATTATTATTGTCAAAAAAAATAGTGTTGTATATTTGTAAGTTCTATGATAACGACAAAACTGACGGCTCACTATACACCGTTTATAATAAAATTTATAGTGTTACTGTATACACACTGTTAATCTCCTATCATTATAAACACATGCAGTTGAGAAAAAAATTATAAAAACTTATTTTTGAAATATTGTATGTAGATATCTTGTTCATTTGTAGAAAATAACGAGCAGAGAATATACCTTCTACTCCCAAAATGTGATTTTTCCATTTATTACATCTATAAGAGGATTTCTATACACTCATAAGTGTTTCAAGTTAAAAATAAAAATACATATATGTGTATCTGTACATTGAAAAGCAAAATAAGATTTTGTATAAACGTATAGATTCTTGTATTCCTTTTAAAGACATATCTGCAAACGTTTATGCCCACAAAAACAGGCTAATATTAAATCATTGAAGAAGATTTGGCAATTTTGTACCTTAGTATTCCTTTCTAGATTTTCCATTGTGGTATTCTAGAGCTTTTATTTTTTTCTACACCCGTTGAACTTTAGTAAATTCAGGCTTTTCGGCAGTGTTAATGTATTTAAGTTCCTTGTTTGTTAGGTTCTTGTGAGTATAAACATCTATAACATCTAAGTACTCCAACTTAATATGGTTCTTAAAGCTTTTAGAGTTGAAAACTAGAACTTGTTATTTAGAACTATGGCCACACCACAGAAATATTTCTGTTGTTTATTAACTTTCGAAAGCCTGTAAGGAGTAAGCGTAAGTTAATGCGATAACGATCTTGTCTCTCTATCTGTGTGTGTCCGTCTGTCTGTCTGTGTGTGTGTGCGTGTTTGGCGACACGATATCTCCGGAACTACTTGACCGATTCGTTTCATATCAACCTTAGTTTGGTATCTTCCTCATTGTCAGTATTTCAGACCTGTAGCTTTAATTTGACCCGCAATATAGGAGTTACAATGTCACATGCATGACTTGCTTCACTTTCGAAAAAATTTTACATCCGTTTCGTTTTATTATTTTTTATTGTTAATTTAGAAAATTATTTATATTAGCTTGGGTTCAAAGTTGTCGTTTTTTTTAAGTAAATACATAGCTACCAAAGAATTAACAAATCTAAAATAATTGCCTTGTTTCTGGAGATTTTCAAGGTCAAATAATTCTTTCGTTTTTTTGATTTTGTTCAGTCTTGAATTATTAATGTTTATTTAAACTATTATAATCTAATAAGATGTAATAAGAAATTTAGAAATTAGCTACAGATTTTCCCAAAAAGCCTTTTTAGAGAATCATTAGACCTTCGCAACTTTTTGAACGGTTTTATTTATTTCTTTGTCGTTTTATTTTAAATTATTCAACGATATTGCGCTGTTAATAAATGGCACAGATTTACTAAAAAGTATTGGATTTTTTATACAGCATTATTTTCTTTTTTGTAACTTCTCTTATATCGACTTTGATATTATATTATGTAAAAATATCTTGTAGGAGTTTTTAATGCAAATAAATTTTCGATTAAAAGCAACTCATTGCTGCATTTATGTTGTATTTATTTAATAAATGTATTTTATTTTTAAATAATTTTATAAATTCATATCATCAAAATTTAATAAGTAAAACAAGGATCGTATTGTATAGATTTCCTAAAATCTCATCTAATATAAAAATTATATCTAATAGTCTATCTCTATATTTTATATTTTTAACCTTTAGTTTAAAAATAAACCATAATCTAAAAATTGTTTTGTAATATAACTTTCATGACTACTAATCTATAAATAAGTTATTACTTTACTTTAGATATTTTAATAAAAGAAAAAGCTTATTTTTAGCCACTTGGGTTTTTATTCAAACCGAACATTAAAAAAGAAATGAAAATGGAGCTCAGTATTGAGTTGAGTCATATTAAGTCTATTCTACAAAGTATCCCAAAAAAAGTTTCTTTTTAAGGTAGTTATAAAAAAACAAAGGAGACGTCTAAATTACGTTAAATAAACTTTAGTGTTGTTAAAATACAGACTTTAAAAAATTATTTTTTAAAATAATCTAAATGTAATCCTGCATATTCGCGACACTCTTTTAAACGAGCACTGGGCGGCGCTTAGTCTTCGTAATGGCTGCCATTTCTTGGCGGATTTTTTTTCAGTTAAATCAGAGTATTGCTGCGGCATATTTAAGATGCAAGAAAAAATCAAATCAGGACTGCATGGAAGCCAGTTCTTTATCTGGAAATCAATTTTTGGAAATTAATTTCACGAACCTGTGATAGAGACATGTTAGGAGTTTGCGATGTTACTCCATCCTGTTAGAATCATGTTTTTTAATTTATTCAGCAAAATTTTGTATTTCAGGTACAAAGAAATTCAACATCTCCACATAATGCTTTGAAATCTCTATTAATGCGCGGCCTCCTTCATCTTCAAAAAGTACAGGCCGATTATTTCCCTCGCTGACATTGCAGACCGTACAGTCACTTCTAGTGAGTGAAGAGGTTTCTTACTCGTTTTGTGGGTTTGTAGCGCTCCAGTAACGCAGTTTTGATGTGAAAATGTCTCTCATCCGAAACCGAAATGTTGAATGAATTTAAATGCTCAGTTAGATAGTTAACGAATTGAAGCCTCTGACTGGCATTGTTGGACTTTAATTCTTACACTAATTAAATTTTATAATTTTTGCGCATAACACGGTGTAATGATGATTTAAACACAATCTAAACACCTGTCCGTTTACAAACGGATAGGCGAGGAGTCCGCGAACGGCTGTCGTAGGCTATTTACGTTTTCGTCAGTTCCTGATGACTTTGGTTGTTCCGACTTAGGTTTATCCAAAGTTGAATCAGTTTCTTCGGTTTCTGATGAGAGAAACACTTGGCGCAACAATGATAAGCACTAAACCTTCTGCATATAATAATCACCGAATCATTGTTTTTATAAAATTCTGTCATCAAAAATGCACGATCTATTCTCGAGAAGCTCTCGAAAGCTGCATTACCGATTAACGTGCTCCGCCCTTCACCGGTTCATTACTTTCAAGCAGGGAGCCAATCAAATCGAAACTTTCTTTTAGGACGTCCAGCATATTCAGTAACATCTCGGAAAGATAAAAATCAAAAAGTTTTTTTTTGGAATCATCGCACCTACCTTCGAGGTAAATTAAACATGTACTATTCTTCTTCATTAAACTATACAATTTCTTTAGTTATAAATCCACTTTAAATAGAAACTGTTCTATATCAAGTTTCAAATAATCAATCCTAACTCCTAACTAACCTGGTCAGTCAAGTCAACGTTATTCTCGCAACGGCTGCCAGGATACAGCGCGATTGCGCAATCTGTTGTGACTATAAGAACTGTACCTCAATATTTTTGTAACGAGCCACGTATGTCAATGTTAAAATATTATCTGAAAAAATTTTGACTCATTAAATTTGTTAGTTATAAAATTCTTAAATGTATTTTAGACGTTTTTTAAAACTTAAAAAGCAACCATTTCCTTCAGAATTGTGTTTCAATCAATTTTTTAAATCTTCTTTAGATTAGCATATGTATACTTATGCATGGACTTTATAACAGCCTTTCTAGTCGTATCATAGTTTGATCCAAGTTAATATGCAGTTGACTAGTAATTTTGCTTATCGAATATAAAAATATGTGATTGCTTGGATATTAATATCCTTTATCTTCTGTTTTTCTTATTTTTGGTATAACATAATTTTGTTTACTACCACACGCAATTGCAGATTTTTTTTATAAAAGAACTGAATGCAAATGTTTAATTTATACTCTAATATAGATTGTAATAAAATAGTAAATAATAAAAAAGTTATGCTTTTTTAACTAAAAATAGTTCAGATAGAAGACTTTGGCAGAAACCTCCGTTTACACACAAGCGATAATTAGAAGACAATAGCAACACCGGTCCTGCGGTGCTGTACGCAGTAGTTCGGTAGGTAGTGCAGAGATAGAAGAAGAAGATTATGTTGCAGTTTACCCATCTTCTACAAAAATTGGAAATAAACACTGCCATACAAAATCCCGCCACATGTGAAAGACGTGCAGTAATACGATGTTTGTGAGCGAAAAAACTTTCGACAGCTGCTATTTATTACGAACTGTGTAATGTTTGCGGATCAAATGTGATGAGTGAAGATGTTGAACGTCAATTGTGTCGCATGTTTAAAAATGGACGCACTAATGTACACAATGAGGCAAGGATGTGGTCGCCCATCTGTAATCAGAGATAAAATTATGCAGAAAATTAACCAAAAATTTCATCATGCACATGGAACAGTAGCTTTGACAATGACACTGCGCGTATGTGTGTCGATAGTATCTTTTCAAATTTCCCTCATATATAACAAAAAAAATAAAGAGGTAAAAACGCTTTTACCATATCAATTACAAAAAAGTTGTACAGTTAACTTTAAATATTTTCTACTGACAAACCTTTTTTTCGTTGAGGTACTGCAGCCTCGAAGCGTTACTGTGCTTGGTAACGTGCATTGTTATATACAACGATTTCACATACATCTATGAGTTTTTAGCAAGACTCGCATTTGCCCGCGCACTGGGTGCGCGATAACGGAGCAATGCTCTTTTTTACGTGTTTATTGTTATGAATATTTACAATTTGTTAATTATATTAAGCATTACTTCTTTATCTTATAATAACTTATGTTTGCATTAGCTTGAAATAATATGAAATAAAATAACAGAGTCAAGAACCCATAACAAAGATACAACCGCAAAGTTTTCCCATTACCATAGCAAAATAGTTAGAGCAACAAATAAAAAAAGGGAAGACAGATAGCCAGAGATTCTCAGCAGATAACGAAGAAATTAAGTAAAGGGGGAAATTACTAAAAATTACCAGCAGAAACACGACAAAAAACTAACGACACCAAGTAAAGGATTATATTCGATGACAACAAAGGCAATGAATGAGGCAAACAAGAATATAAATATAACAAATACAATAAATACAAAAAATAGCAACTCGGAAATAATAGAAAAAGTCAAAAAGTATAAAAATAATCATAAAATAAAAATAAAAGAAACGTAATTAAAATTAGCACATAGAATATAAGAACAATGCTGGAACTCGGTAAAATGGAGGCAAGTGCGATGGAATTGGAAAGATACAGAATAAATATAGCGGCGTTACAAGAGCTTAGATGGAAAGGACAAGGTAGGATAGACAAAAGGAAATATACACTTTTGTACTCAGAAAGTGACAAGCAAGGATTATATGAAGTAGGATTTGTAGTAGTAGAAACCCTAAAAGACCACGTGATTGACTTTAAATCAATAAATGAGAGAATGGCCTACCCGAGAACAGAAGCAAAACCTTTTAACATATCACTTATAAACGTGTATGCATTAACCAAAGTAGCAGACCATGCATAAAAAGAAATACTGAATGAGAAAATAAAGGAAGAAATAGACAAGACACCAAAGAAAAACATAGTAATAGCATTGGGTGATTTCAATGTATAAATAGAAAAAATGATTGTAACAAGCAAATACCCGATAAACACAATTTATATCAAAATACTAATAATAAAGGACAAAGATTGTGCAATCTAGCAACAACGACAAATATTATTATAAGCACCACTAAATACAAACACCCAAACAGACACAAAATAACATGAAAATTACCGGACTAGAAAACGTACGCACAAATAGATCATATATTAATTAATAAAAGAAAATAATCAACAGTAAAAGATGTGCGCACATACAGAGGAACATGTGCAAATAATGACCACTTTATGGTAACAGCAACATTAAAACGAAAAGTGAAAAAACAGAACAGAAACAAAAAAACTAAAAAAAAATTGTTAGGTGTTGAAACATTGAATAATAAAACACCAGAAAAAAATTGCTGAAAAACTAGAAGTAAAACTAAAAGGATATAACATAAATGAGAATAAAATAGAAGAACAATGGGCAAGAATAAAAGTATGCATAAACCGTACAGTGAAAGTTCAAATAGGGAAAACAGTAAGCAAACCAGATCCAGGATGGTATGATAACAAATGTAAAGAAATAGCTAAAAATAAAATGAAAGCAAGATTAAAATTGATTAAATCAAACAAAGAAAAAACAAAGCTAAGTATGAAAGGTTAAGAAAGGAATCAAAGAAAATCAATTGCAAAACAAAAAGAGATTGGTTGGGAAACAATAAAACAAATTAAAGATACAAAAAACTATTATAAGAAATATATGGTGGGGAATAATTGCACGAAAAAATGTACGCAATAATAAAAAGAATATGGGAAGAAGAAATGATACTGGTGGAATGGAAATCTGGACAAATAATCACAATACATAAGAAAGTACGTAAGAACTATAGAGGATTGACACTATTGAATATAAAATCACCAATACGGAAATATTTATTATATATCACAAAAAATTTCAAAAGTCAATACCAATACGGCCTCGCTAAAGAAAAATCAACGAGTAATGCGATCCACATAATAAAGAAGATAATAGCAAAGGCACATAAATATAAAATTGAAATGGAACTTCTAGTCATCGACTTTAAACAAGCTTTTGATTCCATCCAAAGAAGTAAACTGATAAAGGCGTTAAAAGAACTAGGACTAGATACTAAGGTAAGAAGACTAACGCAAATGACAATGAGAAAAACAACAATAAGTGTACACACGCATAAAGGAGAAACGGAAGAATTTGAAATAAATAAGGGAGTGCGACAAGGAGCTTTCTTGTGCTTTTCAATTTAGCACTGGAGTATTGTAAAGAATTTACAAGGGCAAAGTAAGAACAAGCAATACCAAAATTATAGCCTACGCGCTCGACGTTATACTAGTGGTCAAAACCCGCACATAAATGAAAGATATGTTAAAGCAAGTTGTACAGGGAGAAGCTAAACTTGGATTAAGAAATAATGTAGAAAAACTATAATAATGAGAATTGGTAGACAATTACAAACGGAAATCAAAATATCAGAGTGGAGGAATACGAATTTTAAGTAGTGCATAAAATCAAATATCTGGGAATCATGTTATCAAGTGATGGAAACGGAGACATAGATATTAAGGAAGGAATAAGGACAGGTAATAGAGCATTTCAAGCAAACAAAAAGATGCTAAGAAAAAAAATACATGGAAAGAAAGCGAAAATGAAAATATACAAAACAATAATAAAATCAACTATATTGTATCTTACGCAAACAGTTACAATAAAAAAAATCTGGTGTGAACATCATATCGGCCCTGCGCTGCTCTCGTCCCGGAACTTGTTATTTTAAAAAAGGACGAGGCGCGAGTCCAACACTCGAAAGCTGATTAAAATAAATAGTACAAGACAATAATTGTCTCGTACCTAAAATTTTTCTACGTCACTGAAGGTAACCGTGCAAGCTCTGCCGCACAGCCTTCGCCATTATCGCCTGCGTGCTCCCTCCTAGCGGCCAAGCGCTCCCCCCGTCCTCCCGCAGTCGGCCCGGTAGCTATCCGAGCGCGCTGTGATTGGTCCGTTTAATTAATTTTTAATCGGCTATAACTTATTTATTTGACCTCGGATGAAAAAATTTCATGGTAATTTTTTGTTCGTCTCGGTTTGATCTATCCGGTAATATAAATTTCCCGAAACATTTTATGAAAACCCGGTATCTTAAAAATCCTGAACTTCAATTTTTTTTCGAGTTCCTATTTTACCAACTTTTATTTTAAATTAAATCATTTTTATTCTCATAAATTTTTTGTATCTTCAACCGTTTAGATTCGCGACCGCTTTGCGACCGATTTTGCGACCTTGTGACCAAACGGCTCAGCCGATTTTTACCAAAAGCTTCGCACTGCGTCCCCTACCTACAACTAACTTGCATACCAAAATTCAAGTCTCTAGCTCTTACGGTTCTCAAGATAGCTTGTTTACTGACATACCGACAGACACACACACACACACACACACACACGCGAACCAATGGCTCAAACCAACTTTTTTGGTGTCCTGAGGCTATAATTCGTCCAGAAATGTGAAAAAACTGGGTAGGTCAAATTTCCGCCGATTACATTACTTTCCTTATTATAGGATAAGGAAAGTAAAAAAACAGGAAGAAGAGTTTGGAATATTGGAGAGGAAAAAATAGAGAACAATACTAGAGCCAGTAAGAGTATCAGACAACGAATACCGGAGTATGATAAACTTCAAATTAAAACAAGAGGTTGATGAAGACATAGTTAAAAAATAAAAAAAATCAAAAGTTGAGATGGTTGGGTTATATATGGGAAGTTTGTGTAGACAAAACAATATTCTTAATGTTAGAATGGAACCCAGGTTGTAAGAGAAGAAGGGAAAGATCAAAGACAACATTTAAGAAAAATTGGGGTTAAAGATTGGAAGATCAAAGAAAGACAGAAGAGTGGAAAGTAATTTGTAAGAAGAATAATTATTGGATCTGATCACACCCACATAACGATCTAGAGATCTTACTATTAAACTTAATTTTCTTAGTCGTCGTTTATTAAACGTAGAAATCGTTTTGTTTGCAATGAAGATATATTCGCGCTTTCATACACCTTTTAAGTATGGAAAATAAAAAAAGCATTTGTGACATGTAATGCTGCATTCTTTTAAATAAAGTGAACGATATTGCAAATCAAATTTGTAACGTTTATGGAAATGCGCCAATTATTTAGACAATTCATATTTGGTTTAGATGATATAGAAGTGGTAATATTAATTTAAAAGATTACTATAGCGACCACTTTATTCACTACAGATCTGCAATATACTGTTTGTAAATTAGCTTATGCTTAAGCATTTTTCAATTAACAGTATAATACAATCATCTTATAAAGCTCGGCTATAACAAATTCTTTGAAGTATTCCACATCAATTGATAGAGAACGACTTCTTTAACTATATTTCCTCACGTTATTTGCTTTTTCAAAAAAATTAATTTTTAAGCGCCAACACTCTTTGCCCAGCGATTAGTTTTTACTAGTAGCAAGGGTAGATTTTTACACAAAAATGGTTTTATGTCTATTTAGTGGAGATTAAATGATGTCATTTATTATGAACTACTTCTACAAAGTGAAACCATTAATGAAGCAAAATACTACTTATAACTGGAAAAACTGAAGAAAAAAGGCCAACACTAAATAGCTGGAATTAACAGCCAACCGACCAATCGTTTTCCAGAACAATAACGCCAGGCGACTTTAAAAGAAATCCCAAAGACAATTTATAAAAATTGCTTCTACAATAAAAAAAAAACAAATTTTGTTCAATGTTTCATTATACCATCACACAGACTAATGCGTGTCATTTAGATTAAAAACAGTTACGCGCTGACTGTAAAGAGGTAGCTTTTGGAGATGCCTTGATTTTGTGAGGTTCAATAACAAAAAGTCTGCTTATTGGCACAGCCCAATAAATGAAAATGAGTTTCGTTACTATTTAGCACAACATCATCGGCTAGAATATTTGCCAACATGTTCTCGTAAGTAGTCTTCCGGAAGTACCAATCATATTCTTTAACTTTCTGAACCAGTATCAGTTTATATGGATAGAAAATGAGTTCATAGTGTAGAATTCTACGCACTCTGCAGTCAGATATGCTCAAGACGAGAGCGTGCCTGACTGCTGCGATATTCTTAGGTGTCGCTTTAATGCTGAAGTAATCTGTGTGGGGTTACTAGGCCTTCTATCGGGCCTCCTTAGGTGGCGGATAGGGGAAGCCCATCAGATATGATGGGTACTGGGGAAATAAAATACCCAAGGCGGATCAAAACTAGCAACGGCGTGGTAGGCGTCTTGCAAATGATGCAATCAGTGGCTTTATCAGCACTAAAGCATCATCTAGGCTGGTATGGGAATGCATCAACGAACTCATTGAACTGGCAGAACACAACACGGTGAAACTATTTTTGGCACTTAGGCAGAGTGGTATCTACGGCAATGAGAACGTCGATGAATTGGCTAAAAAGGGCTCTAGTGAGGCTTATATCGGCACAGAACCTGCTTTAGGAATTTCACGAAGTGTATTAAGGAGAGGGCGCACTCATCGTCGAATGCACTGGAAGAATCGACCAGGACATAATTTCAGCAAAACCTTCAGCAAGGGACCTTGCCAAAAGAGAGCTGCAGAACTCCTTAATCTAAGTAGTCCACAGCTAAACACAACCATAGGGTTTCTTACAGGACATGCGACTGTAAAAGAACACCTCTGGAAAATTTGCAAATTCAATGGTGACCTTGCATGCAGACTCTGTAGCAAGGAACCAGAAACAGCCTTACATATCCTATGCAAGTGCGATGCGCTGTGCAGGAAAAGGCAATATATATTCGGGAGATCAATCCTGGATCCGGGAGATTTCCAGACACACCCTGTAAAGGATCTGTACCTGCTGATTCAGGAGACATCAGTTTGGTTGTGAATTTGCTTTATTAGGGTAATCACAATAAGCCATAGGCTGCAGTAAGCATGGATCCATCAAGGAAGACATCCCTCAGCGGCAAAAGAACCAACAATAGGGACCCTGTATGATGCCACTTAATATTGCCTTTACCTTAAACATTTGGAAAACTCATTTACTGTAAAACTACAGCTGGATTCAGAATCTGATTGATTCTCCTTACCAAATTTGGTACTGGTAATAGTCGTACCACATAAACTAGCCTATTTAGCGAATACCCCTTTAAAACAGACTTCATGTTTACAACAAAAATTAAAACATTTTATACGATAGTAAAAATGCTTTAAAAGATTTATTGTGCATAAGATTAGCTTAAAGTGCTTTAATGGGCTAGACGACCTAACAGAATACGTTATGTACAACAATGAACAGTAAATGAATCAGCGAGGCAAGGGCAGTTGATATTTATTTCGAGAATAAATGTGCTTTGGGTATAAATACGTAATTTTAAAGTCTATATCTTTTAAAAAAATTACCCAAACATAATAATAATATTTCTTATAATACTAAAGCAAACCGATAGATTCAAATTGGAAAATGCCAGTAAAATATTCTCAATAAGCTAAAAAATATACAGATAATAACAGAGGGAAAAAAACAATATCATTTGTATACACGAAAGAAAGTAACAAGTTCTTCTTTTAATTTTATTTCTTACTTAATTTTTGTTGGAATAAATAAGTATTATATTACTGACAATTTTCTTTTAGTACTAATTATTTCATACCTAAATCAGAATTTATTGGGCTAAATTTGTTCTTTTTTAATATCTAAGAAAGTGCGTCTTTTATGATGTTCACTGAATTTACTTTAACATAAAATTATACTGCTTTATGAAATGCGTCATTAAAATTATAGATAGCATGTATATTAGCTCAAATTTATATTTAGCACATTGGAATTAACTGAAGTCAAAAAAGTAAACATAATTTTCATAAATTACCATTTATAGTATTTAAATTAATTATAATTTTATTTTATATTTAAGTTGTAAGACTGTATATGCGCTGTCATCTATGAGGTTTTACAAAAATGTTGCATCATCGTATCTGCAGAATTCTATATTACTAATTGTATTATTTAAAAAATCCTATTTTAAAAATAAATCAACGCATTTTAATTACTTGAATATTATAATAAAAAATAATTATAATTGAAATTGGATTGCAATTCTTTTACGAAATAGTAGAAACTAGATTGACTGCTATTATTTTTTATTTTCTTATAAGTATTAACATTTATGCATTGTTGCACAGTATCCTTTCATTTACCATACAATTCATGCTTCATTTGCCATTCAGGTCAACAAATGCTAATTTTTGTAGTATATACAAGGACGGCGCTCTAAACCGTAGCGAATACCATTATAACAGTTAAATAACAAAGAACTGATTAACATATTATTAGTTTACTTATATAACCATGATTTAGGTACGACATAGTATACAGTTACTACTATAATAAAAAATAAAATATAATTTAATGCAGGGTTACATAACTGATGTGTTAATAAAAAAATAAGCTGCTTAGACACGATGAATTATAAGAGTAATCTTAATATTACAATATAAAGCATTATTATTAGAAGAGCTTGAAAATATATGCACGAAAAGATATAAAACACGCCCCTTAAAGTAATTAAACATAAAAATATGCAAAACAAAAATACGTGTTTTAAATAGTTTTATTTTAGAATTTCGACACCTATATTACATGTATACTTATACAAAAAGGTTATAAACAAATTTTTGCGGGAAAAAAACAAGTGTAAGAATATTTTATAAACATGAAAACATGATTATCCTAAATTACTATTATAAATTTCTACGCAGGAACTTACCAAATATTTTTCTAAACTGTCAGTAGTTAAATATTGTCTTCGATCGCTTAACAAATGTTTGTAGCTTGAAAATGTACATTCAACTACGCAAGAAGTTGTACATATTATAATTGGAATCAATTCTAGATCATTTCTCTACTTATCGTCTAATATATCGTTATTTTTTTTTAACATGATGTACCTTCCATTTTTTATCAAAACAAAGTTTAAATTTCGTATTTATCTTGTACGGAATTGTTAACATTTGTTGTTAGCAACTGCTGCACCATGTTTCCCGAACAGTTAGCTTTTTTTGTATATGCAGAGTTGTTCCTGGAGATCTTGCTTTATTTGAAATTTTTATCACACGTTATTCTTCTTCTCGTGCTACCCGTTTCGGATGTTTGCGATCAATGTGGCGATTTTTATTTTATTAACAGCTGCTCGAAAAAGTCCAGTGGTCGTCATCGAAAACCAAGATCTTAAGTTTTTGAGCCATGAAATGCGTCGTCTTCCAGGTCCCCGCTTTTCTTCTAGTTTGCCTTGAAGTATTTGTTGAAGTAAGCCGTAACGTTCTTCATTTCTGCTAATGTGTCCAAGATATTGTAACTTCCTGATTTTAACTGTATTTATTATTTCAGTTGTTTTGTTAACTCTGCGTAAAACTCCACATTTGTCACATGATCAACCCATGGTATTCTCAATAAACGTCTATATAGCCACATATCGAATGCCTCTAACTTTTTCATTGTAGCTGCAGTCCAGGACTCTACTCCGTATAACAAGACTGAGAATACGTAACACCTTAACAGTCTTATTTTTATCTCGATATTTAAATCTCGGTTTTTGAATAGTTTTTGCATTCTAATATATGAGCTTCTGGCTTTTTCTATTCTACACTTGATCTCTACTGAATGATCCCACTGATCATTGACTGAATTGCCTAGATAGATAATTGATTTTACTCTTTCAATCTTTTCGCCGTTTATTATTAAGGGTTCAGGTGGAATATTGTTTTTACTTATAACCATATATTTGGTTTTCTTTGCATTTAACTTTAACCCGTACTGTTGACTGATAGTCATGATGTTAGTCATAATATCTTGCAAGGCTTTTAAATTGTCCACGAATATGACTGTGTCGTCCGCGTACCTTATGTTATTCAACTTTACTCCGTTTACTGAAATGCCTTCTGTCGCATCTTGCAGAGCTTCGTTAAATATTTGTTCCGAGTAAACGTTGAACAACAAGGGCGATAGAATACAACCTTGTCTCACTCCGCGTCTTATTTCTACATCATCTGACAGCTCTCCTTCAATTTTGATGTTTGCAGATTGATTCCAATACAAATTAATTATAATTCGAAGATCTTTGTCGTCAATACCAGTGTTTTTCAGTATTTGTATGAGTTTATCATGTTTAACGCTGTCAAATGCTTTATGATAATCTATAAAGCTTGTATAGATATAAATGTTAACATCTCTGCAACGTTGAAATAATACTTGTAGAGCAAATAGCGCTTCTCTTGTGCCTACGGCATTACGAAATCCAAATTGGGTTTAGCTCAATTGTTCTTCACAAAGTCTGAAGATGCGTCTATGTATTATTTTCAAAAACATTTTTAGTAGGTGGCTCATGAGACTAATCAATCGGTAGTCGCTACAACATTTGGCACTAGATTTTTTTGGTATAGCACTAAACGTGGATTTAAGCCATTCTTTCGGTATTTGACCCGTATCATAAATGTAATTATATATGCTAGTTAACCAGTTTATTGCATCGTCATCTAATAATTTACAAAATTCTGAATGAATTCCGTCCGGGCCTGCTGTTTTACCTACTTTCATTTGTTTTATCACTGCCCGCACTTCATCTTTCATAATGTCCGGGCCCGTGGCGCATGGCTCTGATTTTATGACTGTTCGCTGTTTATCCTCAAGAAGTTCTTTAACGTATTTCTTCCATACTTCTAGTCTTGTTATTTTGTCTACAATGACATTTCCTGCATCATCTCTCATGCAACCTGTTGTTTTGGACTTAAAAAGTCCTGCGGCATCTTTAACTTTTTTGTACATGTTAAAATTGTCATGTTTTCTTTCTAGTGACTCAATTTTAGCACATTTTTCTTTTAACCAAGTTTCTTTAGCAGCTCTTATAGCTTTCTTAATGTTGTTGTGAATGGTATTATAAGTTTTTATATCTCCATTTTTATTTCTTCTTCTTTCTTCCATCATTTCTAAAATCTCGTCCGTCATCCATGCTTGTTTTTTTTGATTAAGTTGGTTTTAGATACTCATTACTTACTTCTTCTAGTTTTGTCTTGAATTTTGTTAATTCCGCGTCAACCTTGTCTGTTGCAGAGTAGTTTAGAAAACCTTTTAATTGTTGTTTCACTTGTAATTTGATGTTTTGGTTCTTTAGCTGATTTAAGTCATATTTTTTGTCGTTTTACTTTTTATAACTTTCTTCAGTTTTATGCACATTTTAGCTAGTAATGGGACGTGCTCAGACCTTATGTCCGCACTAGGGTATGTTTTAACTGATTTTATAGAGTTCCTAAATCTTTGACTTACTAGCATGTTATCTATCTGATTTCTTACTATATGGTCGGGCTTATCTAATGGAGATATCCAAGTATATAACCTTCTGGCCGGCAGTTTAAAGAAGGTGTTTGTAATTACTAATTGATGCTCTTGTGCGAAGATGTTGAGTCTACCACCTCTCTCGTTTCGTTCGCCTAGACCGTACGCTCCAACAAACTCGCCGCATTTCCCTTTACCTATTTTGGCGTTAAAATCGCCCATCACGATAGTCAGATCTTTCTTTTGGAGTTTGCTAATAATTTTGTTTAGTTCTTTATAGAACAATTCTATTTCCTCTTCAGATTTATCAGCTGTTGGAGCATATATCTGCAAGATTTTGCATTTGATTGGTGTTGTGCTTAATGTGATTAAGATTAACCTTTCCGAAATAGGGATAAAATTTTCGACACATTGGCTCATATCCTTTGAGACTATAATTCCGACGCCGTTATGGTGTTGACCGTTATCGTTGCCTGAATAATATATAGTATGTTCTGCAACTTTAATTTGTCCTGATCCAGGCCAACGCATTTCACTGATGCCTAAAATATCGACTGATAATCGATTCATTTCCTGTATGGCGTTATGTACTTTTCCAGCTTCATGTAATGTTTTTACATTCCATGTACAAATATTAATTTTCCGTCCGGGGATTCTTAGCAGCCTCTGCCCATCGAAGGGCTGCCGGGAACTGAGGCCCATTCTCTTTGAAACTTTCGCCATAATTGATTTTACTAGGGAACATTGACAGTGTCAATGCAATTAATGAGGTGGTTTCCCTTTGCCTTCCTCATCGCAGTAACAGAACCGGTCAAATTTAATATGTAATTTTCGCCTCTGTCTATCTGATATTAGGCTGTACCGAAGATCTTCTTCTCCACCCTAAATAAGTACTGACACTACTGCTGCCTCATGTCAGCTAGTTTTGGTCCGCCCCGGGTATTTGATTTCCCCGGTACCCACCATATCTGATGAGCTTTCCCCTATCCGCCACCTGGGGAGGCGCCCGATGGGGGACTAGCAACCCCACACGGGATCACACGTTATCTATAATAAAATTTAGTGATAAAATTTATCTACTTCTTTAATTTTAAAACTTCTTGTAAATTAAATTGTAAATAATTAACAGAAGCTTCGACCATAAAAATTACATTGCTCCAATCTCAGTCGATATTGTCCTTTGCCCAAGGGAGCATATGATTTTCACCTAATAAAGGTTTCTTCACTGAACTACGGGATTTGAAATCATACGCACGTAGCTGAGTTTGGATAGCTATGTATGATATTTCTACTCCTTTTTGTTTGAATTTTGTTGCTTCTTGACGCAATGTTAGGTCCTTGTTTTGCAAAAACAAGTTTACGATCTGTTTTTCGACTTTACGGGGCACTTTCCCTATCGAATCACGTTCCGGCAAGTCATCGACTGTTTTTGTCTGTTTATATAGCTGCACTCATTTGCTGGCTGCCCAGTTCCAACTCATCTAGTCCATGATATCCCAGGCTAACTTGGCCGCACTACCGGACTCTCCCCGTTCATCGAGAAAAACGGCAGACCCCACAGATCGACAGACGCATCTGAGTCCCAAGCCAACCCCGCTCCACTCCCGTCGACATTAGAGACAGTATATTCTTTCCAACCAGCCCGATCCGTGCATATGCATTGTCCGGTCAGCTAGGAAACCCCACGTGAATCAGCGGAACAGGGCGGCTAGACTCAAGTTCACAAGGGAGCACCTCCACTGGACATGTCAGTAGTGGGACGTAGTAATCTTCAGAAATGAGAGCAAATTCTCACTGTTCGAATTGGATGAGATACGCTACGTACGACGTATGAGCTCTTGGTACAATTTCCGATACTAGGTGTCTACTGTAAAGCACAGAGAAGAGTCGGTGATTGTGTCACGTGCGTTTTTATACAAGAAAGTCGGCCCCTTTACCGTATCACAGAAATAATGGACCACCATGTTTACAAGAGCATTCTGTAGAATGTCATGCTTCCCTACGTACGCAGTACCCACGGCAGGACCTTCACATTTCTACAGGACAAGGACCGCAAACACACGGCACAGAATAGCACTGGTTCAGGCAGAAAGGGTCCGACTTCTCGACTGGCCCAGTCGAAGTCCGGACCTAAACCCCATCTAGCACTTGGGAGGTACTGGAAAGGCAACTGGAAAAATGAAAAGAATGTGGATGAGAAGTTCGTACAGCTGCAGAAATGAAAGAATATTTCTCAGTCCATCATCGACAACCTCCTCGATTCGATGCCCCGTAGATGTCAGGCTGTCATTAGGAACAAAGGATATGCTTTGTTGTATCGCTTAAAACAGATCAATCTTTTCTGTAGAATTATCGGACTGTCAATCTTCTGCCAACAAGGAAACAGCCCCCAAAAATAATGCTTTTAAGATGCTCCAGAAAGTCGTTAGAAAATATAACTTTATTTCAAACAAAAATTTAAAAAAACTTGCAGAATGTATAATTAATAAAAACCATTACTCAAAGCTTAAACAAAAAAGAAATGCTAAATTCTTTCATATATAAAGGCCAGTATCTTTTTGCAATGCCATATTTGTTCGTATTCTTCATATAGGATAAACATGATTGTGCTAAATAGAAGGAACCATTTTCAATGTTTTTGTTTGTTTTTTTTTTTGAGTATGGCGCTAATTCTCGTGCCGTGAAGATGTGGTGAACGACCGCTCCGCACGTGATAAGAATTCAAGTGCCCGAGCTGATACGTAATATCTAAACACGTACGTACAAATTTTAAATCTATAGTTTCAAAAGTAAACGTTATATAAATTTAAATATAAACTTTTTACCGCCATTATTACATAAACAAATGATTATACTGGTGCGATCCCCTCAGGGGGGAAGGTATTTCATGTTATGCAACAATTTAATGAATTTAAAGAGAGATAAAAGTCAACTTTCATCACCAATAATTCAAAATAAAAAAATTACTTTCAATCGGATAAACTAATTACAATAAGTAAATTCTTCTTATCAAACGATAACATACAAAAAGTATACAAACATAATTTATCAGTAAAAACACCCCGCGGCAATTACCCAGATGGATACAGGTGAACAACTTAGTCCCCCAACCTCTAGCTTAACAAAGAAAAATAATATAAAAATCTTACTTATATTCCTGCATTATGCTATATCACTGAAGTACCCGGAAATATTAAGAGATCTTAAAGAACAAGTTAAGGGAGAATTCGAGGCCGCACAAAGGGAGATAAGATACGAATCAATTTAAATACTATTGAAGATTACAGAAAAATGACAAAATTTTATAATGAAAATAAATTAAGTTGCTATACACTTAAGATTAAGAAATAAATAATTTATCAGTCATCATCAAAAATATTCCGGTATCTATCACGGACGAAAAATAGCGAGAGAAGCTAAAAACGTTAAATGCCCTGTGTTAAAAGTAGTAAGATTTTATAACAAAGATAAAAAACCGATACGACTGTGTGCTGTAGATTTTGAAAATACTGATATTGTTAAAGATATTCTTAAATTATCAAAAATCCAACATAGTATAATAGAAATAGAACTTAGAAAAAAAGCTAAAGATTTTCCGCAATTTAAAAGGCACCAGCGATATAGTCACACTCGAAATTACTAATTGGAACCCAAATGTATAAAGTGTACAAGAGCTGTCTAAAAAGTCGGAAGTGCTACCACAATATGTCAACTGTGGAAAATTGCACCCTGCACAACTGTAAAGGTTGCATTTATTATAAAAGAATTAGTCTCCAAACAAAAAAAAATAAACAAACTAGACCATAAGCATAAACAACATCAAACACTGCAGATATATATATAATATATATAGTATATATATATATATTATATATTATATATATATTATTTTTACCGCCCTGTGCGGCTTTCGTTCTCAAACGCCACATGTCTCGGTTTTGAGCATCTTCCTCTTGTACTTGATACTTGATCATCGCATCTCGTATTCCGTTATTTCATGATCTTCTGGGTCTTCCTCTTTTCCATTTTCTTGAGATCAACACTACGATACTATAATAAAAAAGCTGGTGTGAACATCACATGACTTTCCTTATCCTATTATTTGGGTAATTCTGGCAAAAATCCTGGGTTTCAATTTTTTTTTAGAGTTCCTATTTTACCAACTTTTACTTTAAATTCATGTTTATCTCGTGATAACAAATCATTTTTATTTTCATGAAATTTTTGTATCTTCAACCGTTTAGATTCGCGACCGCTTTGAAACCGATTTGCTACCTTGCGACCAAACGGCTCGGCACTGCGTCCCCTACCTAGATGTAACTTGCATACCAAATTTCAAGTCTCTAGCTCTTACGGTTCTCGAGATAACCTGTTTACTGACAGACAGACAGACCTTAGACACACACACACACACACACACACACACACAAACCAATGGCCCAAACCAACTTTTTTGGTGTCCTGAGGTTATAATTCGTCCAGAAATGTGAAAAACTGGGTAGGTCAAATTTACGCCGATTACATTACTTTCCTTATTATAGGATAAGGAAAGTAAAAATAACCAACAGAGTCAGCAGTTAGGACAAAATTATAACAGAGAATTCCCAAGACTTTCAGTAAACCATAATAGAGATAGCTCAGCAAACGACCAAGAAACTCCAAATTTTATAACTGCGCTTGTAACAATTTATAGAAACAGTAAAATCTAATATTTCCCCAGCAGTCACACCTTGGAGACAAAAAAAGGTAATAAAGCACAAACATCAATAAAAATACTAAATTTAATTAAACTAAAAAATCGAACTAAACGTGAATGGCAAGGGACAATCTTTTTTCACTTAAAAACCTTACTAAATCACCTGACATATAGGGTTAGAAAAAAATTGGATAACTACAAATTTAGTCAGTACAACAAATATATTAAAGAACTGCAATCACAAGAAGCCACAGTGTGGCAAGCTACTAAGAGACTAACTAAACCACCGAATATTATAACCCCTGACAGATGATAATAACACATTTGTAACTGATGAGCAAAAAGTCAATGCGTTAGTTTTACATCTAGAATTAGTTTTTACTCCTAATGACACGACATGCACTATAGACCATTTGCAACAGGCGAGAGAAATTAATAATAACTTTGCAGCTCAAGAACCCACCGAAATTGTACCAACCTCGCTTGTAGAAATAAAACAATGCATCGCACGTTTGTCTGACAAAAATCTCCGGGTCCAGAATTGATAACAAATATAATACTAAAACACCTAACCAAAAAATCTTTGGCATTTTTATCTATGATCTTTAACAGCTGTCTAAGATTAGGCTAGTGTCCATAAAAAAGGAAACACACTTCCATTTCGTAAAAGCGGAAAAAATAAAAATAAATCAGAGAGCTAACATCCCATGAGTATACAATCAACGATCTCTAAATTATTAGAAAAAGTAATATAGACTTCTTCTATATACTATATACGACTTCAAACATTACTGAGTTAACGAAATATTATATCCAAATAACAATTTGGCTTCAAGAAAGAACATTCGACAACGCACCAATTAATAAAAATAATAGAAACTATTGAAAAAGGTTTTGAGCTTTATAGACTTACAAAATGCTTTTGATAAAACATGGATAATTAGACTAAGATATAAGATCATTAAACTAGAAATCTCAGACTACATTATTAACACCATCACCTCATTTATTAGCGACACAACATTTGCAGACAAGTAAATGCGCATTATTCAACACAAAGGACATTAAAACAGGAGTCCCACGGAGAAGCATATTAAGACTAACTTTATTCAACTTGTATGTTTATGATATACAAACCACAAGTACCATAACCCTAGCAACGTTTGCTGATGATACGGCTGTGATAGACCAAGACGCAAATCTGATAATTGTTACCAAATACTTGAAAAAATCACTGAACGAGATGTGTCAATGGTACAATAAATGGTAATTAAAAATTAACGCAAGAAAATGCCAAGTAATATTTAGTTTAAACCAAAGAGTAGAACGACAGGGACTCTGCAATTAAATATCTATGGGTATATCTAGACACCCGAATTGGATGGGGTTTTTACATAAACAAAAAAACTAAATGAATGTTACGTCAGATAAGTGATCGTGTATCCACTAATAAACAAGAAATCGCACCTTAAAACAGACAGCTTAACTATGGAAGAATTTATAAATAAACAGTGTACTAGGTACTAAAAAAATATTAAACAGTGCAATATTGCAGTGTACTACAACCTTAGATAAAAAACATACATAATAAACTGAAAAGAAAACTACCGCAAGATCTGATCAACATAAACTAACTACCTATTTTTGTGTATTAAAAAAATTTAATTTATGAGGATGTATATATATATATATATATATATCGACATGCTACTATAAGACATTGATTACAAACATCTAACGCAATCATGTATAGTATAAATAAATGCTTAGGTGATTTTATTAATAAAAAAAGTATTTTTTTGCAGAATAACAATTAAAAGCAAGAAAATAAAATCTACTCACCAACTTGTTAACTGTAAATCCATTGCAATAGATTAACTTGAAGTTTTGCATTAGATTTAAACAAATCTGAATAATTTGTACTAACAAAAGGTTGTTGATGATTATGCATTGATATAGAAATCTTTAATGGTGCGTGACGGCCGGGCATAGTGAGCTCAGTTCGTGGGCTGTGCTCCCACGCGGGGCGTTAGAGCTATACCATTATTATAGAAATCTTTAACTGACTTGTATTGTGTACGGTAGAAGAAAAACATCTTGGAGTCATCACAATCAGAAAAATTATTTTTCATCAATATTAAATTGTCTGATGTTATCTTAAATTACTGTGCTTTAAGGTAATCATCTTATCAATTAGGAGTTAGCACCGATATTAAAGTATAGAAATAAAGAACATTGATTATTAGTTTCAATTAAGAATTTTTAAGTTGTGCTCTTCTATCAATAATTTATTATTTCAGATTCACTCTCGCGCTTTCTCCATACCTCTTTTTCTCAACTATTTGCACTATTAGTGTGTGTACATAGGGGAGGCGTGCAAATGTTATACTATTTAAACAGTTAATATTTTTTCGTAAAGAATTCCATTTGTACAGAAAACGTGGAATTAGATCTCTTTTATATTTATTTAATTATTTTCTATTGATTTTTTAAAATAAGTTTATCTTTTATTTCCAGCTTTACAAGAGCAACAGCTTGATGAGCAACTACTGATGAAGATTTGCTCTTTGGATTTTGATAAACAAAAAATTGTATTTTGTTTTCAATAAAGAATTTAATTAACGCTTAAAAGTTTTTCTCTTCAGATAAATTAAAAGAGAGTTGATGTATTATATAACGTTGTAAATATAAATTTTAAAATCTTCTAAAATCATTGTAGTGATTTTTATCAACTCCCCTATTAGTAATAGCTATCTAGAAAAAATCGTGCTGGTTTTCAGTTGAGTAACATTTGTCAACGGCATTGTATGCTTTTTAAGTTTCACAAGGGTAGTAACACAACAGTTGCTACCTAAAACATTTACGATGTTTATCCAAGTGCATTAGACGTTCGTAAATGCCAAAGATGGTTTTCTAACTTCAAATCCGGTAATTCTGACCTTTCCGACTCGTATCGATCAGGAAGACCAACAACTTTAGACAATGATATGTTAAGCGCGGAAGTAAAAGCAAATCCGTGTCAGACAATCCAGAAACTGTCAAACACTCTTAACCAACCTTGGTCGACGATTCAAGAACATTTGCAGCAGATTGGTAAAGTAAGCAGAGCAGGTGTTTTGGTCCCGCATATTATGTCCGAAGAAGACAAAGCTAACCGTTTCACCACATGCAACCTATTGCTTCAGCGGCACGATATAGAATCATTTTTTAATCACTTGATTATTGGAGATGAAAAATGGGTCCTCTATGATAATTCAAAACGCAAAAGGCAGTGGCTCTCTCCGAATGAATCGCCACGTAGTATAGCTAAGACAGGTTTACAACCCAAAACGGGGTTTTGTGTGTTTGGTGGAGTATTCGCGGAGTCTTTATTTTGAAGTACTGAAACCTGGACTAACTGTTAATGGAGACCTTTACTATGAACAATTGGAACGAGTAAATCAATCTTTAATTGAAAAGTTCCCAGCGATTGTCAACAAAAAAAGCGTTATTCTGCAACACAATAATGCAAGACTGCACTGCGCAAGACAAACCCTGACAAAATTAATGAATTAGGGTGGGAAGTATTGCCTCACCCATCATACTTGCCCGATATTGAATTTGAAAATTTGAATGAAGTCCAAAATACCATCTTCAGATGTTTTGCTCAAAAACCAATTGATTTTTATCGATCCGACATTGAAAATTTGCACACTAGATGGCAAAAGGTATGTTGATAACGAGGGTGGCTACATCATTAATTAGAAATAAAAACTTGTTAAAAATTTAACTTTTTAATTGAATTTAAAAAAACGACTTACTTTCCGGCCCCCTAATTTTTGAATGAGATGTTACGCCAACATTTTGATACTGTTCCTCGTATTAATTTTTGCCAAGCACTGTGTAAATATGAATAGCATTTTTTATGTTGTTTTTCCAGTCCTTCCCGTATGTTTTAATTAGTTGACACCATAGAACTCAACAAACTTTTCCGATAATATAATTTTGTGAACCTTAGAATATTTTGGTTCAGCGGCTGTGTTGTGGTGTGGTGTGACGTTACATAACAAATATCATTCCCTCTTCAGTTTCTAATTCCTTCTCTGGAGGATGGACGATGTATTGTCCAAAAGAAGAACAGCTTTTTGACGAAGATCTTGTTGTCCCAACAACTGTTTAACCTAAAATTGACAAAAAGAGAATTACACCATGGGAACAATAGTTTTTAGATTCTGTTTACCTATGGAACAAAATGTTGAAAAAAACACTCTTTAAAAACGTCTCTAGTCATCCACGCTTTTTTGTATTCTTGTAAATTATGAGATTTCTGATGTTTTTGAAACTGTCGGGATTTTTTTATTTGCTATTCACAAGTTTTTTCGATTTATGTAAGCATGTGTATTTGTGCAGCTCAAAAATGTTAACCGTTGTTTGAAAATTTTCAGACCTGGAGCAGTTTTTTCACTAAGCGCAACTTATATTTTTTCGTGCAACATTTTCCAATAATAAATTTGTCTCGTCTGCACTGTAGAATTGGTTTTTAAGAAATTCAGATTGTTCAATCAATTTAGTAATTTTTTTTTAAAGAATCAATAAATTATGTTTGGGATGACAGTTTCGAGAATCGAATTCCGTAATGACATTTAAAACGTTGCAACCACCCATCACTTACAATCAATTTTACATTGCTGATTGGGTTTAAGCTAGAATACATGTTTAGTAGTGCTTTATACTTTATAATTTCTCCAGTAATTGGTAAATATCTTTCGCGTTGTTTCAGAAACCATTTACACAATTTCTTCTCCATGCTTGGAAACACAGAGGTCTTCAAAGTACACTTTTTATTGGGTTTTAATGTGTGGCTAACAGTACTAAGAACCCTTCTGTTTTTGTTGGAACAAATTGTTGATTTGACCGCACTATATTTTTTGGAAAGAGCAGTTACCATCATCTTTTTTCTGTGCTCTTCAATAATTTTAGCCTTTTCGTAGAGGGAAAGGCATTTACTATTGGTATCCTTGATTTTCGGCATTTTACACATTATTTAATCACCGCACGGAACCTGCACAATGAATTCAATTGAATTGTAGTATGAAATAAAAGTTAAATGCAAGAATCGAATCTTGACTTGTAGTTTATGTTACAGGGTGTATCGCTGTTCACGTTACCGGGTTATGATGGCAAACTCCGGATGTTTACAGGACCAAGATGTTCATACGAGTATCGTTATCGAACTTCTAGTGTGCAAGCAACATACTTGGTAACGTATAAATCTTTCCTAGTTTCTTTTAACTTAAGCTTTTTTTCAATGTTTCTTTTTTGGATGAAAGTAAAAGGACAGAGGCAATATACACGAGTTGAATATTTTAGCCAAAGCTTTCTAAATGTGTTTGGAAAATAATATAATAATTAAGACCTGTGGCATAGAGGAGTAACAAACACGTTTTTTTTTTGGTTATTTATCAATTGGTGATACAATAATTGCATTTTGTTCTTTTGCTAGAATAGATAAAGTTGCAGGCATTTTCTTCCTTTGTCCTACTTATGATTGTCGTAATTGTAGAAAATAACAGTGCTATTAATGCAAATAAAAAGGAAAAGAAGAAAAGAATAAGAATTATCGTAACCGAATGATACTGACATAAATGGTCTAATCAAAATATATACTTATCAAGTAGTTGATGAGAGTAGATGCGTGGAATTTTATTTAATTTGAATATTCTCATGTGCCTAAGATAACTTGTTACTCTTGACCAGTAACGTGACTCCGTTCTTGATAAATTACAAATACAAATAAGAAAAGCCTAGCTGCTCTAAGCGCAACCTGTACCATAGAAATATAATAATTGTGAATGTTCAACGAAATTAAAAAGTTCGTTACTAAATTCTATATGTCTGTCTGTCGGTCTGTCGGTCCGTCACAAAATTTGAGATTTTTAAAATTTGAAATGGATTCTTATAGGAAATTTTACGCTAATTTCGAATTCGAAATTAAAAAATTTCTATCTCGAATAGTTTTCGAGATATTCGACTTCGAATTTGATTCTTATAGGAAATTTTACGCTGAGTTCGAAAATGAAGTCGAAAAAATTCTATGTCGAATAATTTTCGAGATTCCCGAAATTCGAAGTCGAAATCGAAAGGTCTTTTTAAGTTCGTTCTGGGATTGCTTACAGAGCAATCTCTTCGCCGGCCCCATGTTTTTAATTGTGGATGTATATCCAGAGTAATATTCATGTAGCCGCAAAGTCAATACATTTACATCAGTAAAGCCAAACCAGCCAATTAACATTGTTCAGATTAAGATTTTACAGTCTTACAATTAATAGCAATTTTCAGTCAAACTGTAACAACACCACAATCTCCAGATATCATCAAAAATGCTGATACAATAGTGTTAATGTCATCCAAATGGACGGCATCTGTGGTAACATAAAAAGAAGTAGACGTGCAGCTCAAACAATAAGAAACGTAACTCGAATATAGGTATATCTTACCAACATAAAATACACAAACAACATCAAAAACAATACTTAACAAAATATAAATTAACTTAAGGTATCTAGGCGACCACCAATTTATGTATACGGAGTAACTGATTACAACAATTCACCAATAGCTTTACAAAAGTAGTTGATGATAATTATTAATATTATACACTAAAAATAATGGCTAACACTATTTAAACTAATAGAAAACTGATTACCCGTAAGGAGTTGCTATTCCCTCATCTGGCGCCTCCCCAGGTAGTGGATAGGGAAACGCTCGCCATATACGGCAGGAACCGGAGAAACAAAATAATTGGAACGAACCAAAACTAACGCTGGAAACGACGGTTTTCGAGATTAGGAACGGTACTCCAGTTTTCCGACATTGCTACCTTATAGTAAAGTAGTGATCCACTAAAGGTTAGAGGAAGAAAACCTTGACTACAAATTACCCTTCCTCCACGTAAGGAAGTTGAGGCATTAGGTTAGCAACCCGGTACTCGTAAAAGGTTAAATATGCTTTAAAAAATTCAGGAATGACCCTTAAAACACACAGAAGACAACAAAGGCAAAGAAAACGGGAAATAACTATGTGGAACATACAGGATTTAGTGAATAAACGAGAAAGAAGTTATAACAGAAATAGAAATAGTAAACCAGGATATACTAATCTTAACAGAAACCAAGAAGAAAGGAACATGACAAGAAGAATATGAAAACTACCTTCATCTATGGAATGAAGTATCAAAAAGCGAACGAGCTAGAAGTGGGGGGTCCAAAATAATACACATAAAGTGAGCGAACACAATACAAATGTGGCAAGAGATTAATGGCAGGATTAATAAAGTTAAAATAAAAATCCACGAACAACATATAACAGTAATAAAAATATATGCAGTGAGTGACAATGTGCGGGTGGAACAAAAAGAAATGTTCTTTGATGCACTACACTGAAAAATAGAGGCAGTAAATAAAAAAGATGATCTAATACTAATAGGCGACATGAATAGCAAAGTTGGAAAAAGATCTAAAGATGAAACAGTGGGAAGTTTTGGTGAAGACACCGTAAGCAACAATAAAGAGAAGCTAATCACTCTATGCAAGAAACATAGAATGAAAATAGCAAATACTTTATTCAAGCTCAAAACTATACACCAATATACATGGACACAACCAACACTAGGTCTCCGATCGATTATTGAGTTTAGAGAGAGAGAGAGGGGGGGGGAGTTGAATATAATGGTCCAGGAGGTAAAAGTGTTTCAAGGACAGGAATGTGAATCAGATCACAACAAAAAACATGATAGTAGTAAAAAAAGGGATGACGAACAAATAGTAGAATTAAAATATACATTATACAAAACAGACTTGCTGAGGCAGGACAGTATTAAGACACTATATAAAACAGGTTAAATATAAGGCTGGATACAAGTCAAGATGGGACGCCAAATGAACTATACGATAATCTAAATAAAGGTATAAATGAGCCAGTTCGAGAAGCATTAGGAACACAAGGCAAAATAATTAAATTCCCAAAACTTTTAGTACTACACTGAAAGAAAAAATTGAAGAAAAAGAGGATGTACTGTAAGTAGTTATCTGAAAAAACAGTAGATTCTAGACAGAGATATGTTGAATGTAAAATGACATCAGAAAAGATGTTACAGGAGCACTAAAAAACTGTAAAAACAATAAGTTAGCAGGACCCGAAAACATCAGGATAGAATTCTTGAAAAATAGAGGACAAGGACAAGAGTCATACAAACAGCATACAAACTAAAATATTCCAAAAAAATAGAGAACGGAGAAAACATACCAGAGGAATGGAATCACGCATACGTAATTTCTATACATAAAAGGAAAACAAACCTCATGCTAGAACTATCGCGGAATAAGCATACTGTCTACAATAGAAAGAGTGGAAAAATTGTAAATCAAAAAATCAAAGAACATATGAAAGAACAAAGTGAGTTTAGAGCAAATCGGTCGTATTTATTTAACACCTGTTATGTAAAGCGAATTATAGAAAGAAACGAAGAAAAGAACACAAAAAATGGATCAGAGAGGCGCAACGTTTATATCAAAACACCAGAGCACAAATAAAGATAGGAGGAAAAGTAACCAAAAACATAAAAGTATCTAGAGGTTAAAACAAGGGTGCACGTTATCGCCCCTGTTATTTAATATATATACAGAACAGGTCTTAGAATGGTGATACAGAAAGTGCGGAAAGATGGAAATTCTAATACGAGACGACGACCAAACCATTTTTGCATAGAAAGAAAAAGATATGATATATATGTTAAGAAAACTGAAGAAAGAGTATAAATACAGATTATAAAAAAAGAATATAAGTGCATTGGAGGACAAACAAACGAATTAAAAATAGATGATAAAATAGTAAAACCATGCACAGAATACAAGTACGAGGGCAGTTTGATAAGTCAGTGACTTTTTGAATAAAAGGAAACAGGAAATAGACCCAAGGGGCTAAATCTGGAGAATGTGCTGGATGGAGTAGCAGTTCTTAGCCCCATTTATAGATTTTTTGAAGTGGTCACACGGTTGCGTTTATGGTCGAGTGTCAGCAATCGCGGCACCCATCGCGCGGATTGCTTTTTCATGTGCAAATATTTATGTAAAATTTGATGTACCCTCTCAGTTGAGATACCTATAGCCTCAGCCACCTCACGCACTTTCATTTTCCGATAGTCCAATATCATTCCGTTGAATTTATCGACGATTGCATGACGACGTCTTTAGGGCGACCTGAATGTCCGGCGTCACTTGTGCTGGTACGAACACAACGGAATTCACTAAACTATTTCTTGGCCATTGAAACTGATGGTGCAGAGTCCCCATAGTATTTATCGAGCCTTTCCTTGGTTTCGGTGGTGTTTTTTTTAACAAAGAATAATGCTTGACGAGCACACGATATTCACTTTTTTCCATTTTCGTCGAAATTCACGAAGTTGTCTGCTTTCAATGGCTGTCAATCACAAACTAAATGACGCAGCTTGCTCAAAATTTGACAGTAGTCTATTAACAGATGGTAATTAGCAGAAGCAGTGTTGCATTTAAAGTTACCACGCGGAAAATTCAGAAAGTCACTGACTTATCAAACTGCCCTCGTATCTAGGATCAATAATAGACATACGAAAAGAATCGAAGCAAATACAGAAGACAAAATTATAAGAGGAAAAAGAGCGACGCAAGCATTATATGGAACCATTTGGAAGAAAACCTCACAAAAGAAATAAAAAAGAAAATATTCCACGCGATAATAGAAAGCATAACTTATGAAGGAGAGATGTGGTCGATTACAAATAAAATCAGAGACAAAGTAATATGGTAGAACTAAACTACATGAGGAGATGTCTACAATATACACGAAAAAACAGAATAAGGATAAAAGTAATATGGCAAGAAATGGGAGTAACCACATCAATCACTAGTGGACTAAAAAGAAAAGTTCTAAGATGCCCAAAACAAATTATAAATTGGTCACCATAGAGAAGAGAAAAATCGGAAGGTAAACCGTCAAATGGAAAACATACATAAAAATTACAATGTTAGAAAGAGGACTAAATGAAGGCGACTGCAAAGACGGGAAATATCACATCCTTCTTTATCCATCAATGTCATGTATTGGAAGAAAAAACTATAAATTATAAAATATCATCGATGTACTACATAGAGTCTTTAAAGAGCCGTTACCTTTTTTATTGTTATTACGAAAATACTTAATATGCAATATACTTAAATAAAATAATAATTAAACTTCCCAAAAAAAGAAGAAAATAATATAATGTACTAAATGCTAAGCATATAATCACGAGATATACTACTGTTACAAATTTTATTATTGCGTGAAATCTTATAATACTAAAATATACAATAAATTTAATACCTCGCGTGATACGTGTGTCTTATATAGTGGAAACCTTCTTATGAATTATAAAGGTAGTATTGTATATTGAAATGTGTAAAAAACTAAAAATAGTATTATTTATAAAATTCAAAAGGTAATTTTTCGCAAACAATAGATACTACTGCTTTTACTAATAACCAAATAAATCCTGTGTCAAATAATATAAACAAATACAGAAAACGACATCACTCTTGCTCATTTCCTAAGTAAATTTACAAACTTGTTTAAGGAATTATAAACAAATATAATGACAATTAATTTATTATCCTTCATAGTGATCCAAAGTTGCCTGGAAGTAAAATTATTTATAAAAAAAATCAATATGTTTTTAACATCCTTTTCTTTAAAATATACAAGTGCAATATCTACCATATAGAACATCGTGATGGTACCGCTCACAATGAGAGAGCTGCAATAATAAATTAATAAAGTGCATATTTTGAAGTAGAACACCCATTTAATATTAGAAAGGAATAAAGCAAGGAGATAGGCTAAGCCCATACTTGTTTATAATAGTAATGGACAGGCTACTGAAAAACAAGACAAAGACGGATAAATTGCAGACTACAGTGGGACACAGGAATATGAATTAGAATGAATAGCATGTAATATGCAGATGATTTAGTGCTTATATCATATAAAAGTAATAAAATGCAAACGTAAATTAATATATGAAATAAAGAAATAGAAAAACTGAAGATAAAAGTTAATGTAGAAAAAAGTAAAGTAATGTATGTAAATAAGAAAAGAGAACAAGAACAAAACAAAATAATGTAGAAAAATCAACCTGTGGAAAAAGTGACCACAATTGAATATCTGGAAAATATTACAGTAAATGACGGGAAAGTAGACCTCGAAATAACTAACAAAATAAAAAAAGTAAACAACTTATGCTACACACTAAATAAGACAATTTTCGGGAAAAAAGAAATAAACGAAATAAAATAGTGATCTCAACGATCCTATACGGAAGTGAAACCTGGAAATTACAACAGAAACATAAGCCAAAACTGATTACAGCAGAAATGAAGTACTTCAAAAAGATAGTGGGGAAAACAAAATTGAATCACATTAGAAATGAGAAAATTATAAGAAAACTAAAATAACAAACAATAATAATTAGAATAGTATGGACATATACTAGAGACTAGACAGAAACAGATTAACGAAAAAACTAGCGGAAGCTAAAGATACGAAGAAACGGAAAAGAGGAAGACCGAGACTCACATGGATGATGTGCATAGAAGAGAGAGGAGAGGCAATAGAAAAACGATAGAAAGAATGAATAAAATGATAAAGCACCGTAAGGATGGAAGAAATAGGTAAAGGACACGGAATGCACAAATATCTAACAACTGTAAAGGTATATAGGATACCGGAGAAAGAAAGAAGTAAAATACTATGAAACAGATTATTTTCACTGATACTTGTGACAACAATTTATTGTCCTAGGCATTTCAACACAAAAAATAATTTCTTGGTTATTCTGCAACACTAGGGAACTGATTTATAGTGGGAGGCGATTTCAATGCTAAAGATTTCTAATAAGGTCTAGACTTATAACAACTAAAGGAATTAAACTACAAAAAGCAATGGTCATTGTCAATTGCAAATATTTAAGTACTTGAGAGCCTACCTACTGATCCTCTAATGTTAACAGAATAATTGATTTGATTATTTAATTAGGAGATTTTACATACTAGGTAAATTGATGTAATAACTATTTTAAATTTATCATATCTCTTTCCAGTAATAGCTACCATAAATACTACCAGTACTAAAATTGGGAAGAACCATCTGTATATGATAGAAACAG
This sequence comes from Sinelater perroti, assembly GCA_036346155.1. Taxonomy (NCBI): domain Eukaryota; kingdom Metazoa; phylum Arthropoda; class Insecta; order Coleoptera; family Elateridae; genus Sinelater; species Sinelater perroti. Next base: position 74,553,644 of record JARFIY010000001.1, read on the forward strand.
ACACTTGTTTTTTAGGAGTATATCTTGGCTAGTAACTAAATAAAACTACCATTAAAGGCATGGCCAAATATTATACTCCTTCAAAAAAGGACAACTTTGTACTCATAAATTATTCTCAGAAGATCTATTAAAAAATAAATGGTAGAAAGATATAGCAAGAAAGCAAACTTCTGACAAAACAAATAAATGGGTTGCAAAAATAGATCAAAAACTCGTTATACAAGATCAAAATTAAATATTTTTAGAATTACAATTGCAATTTATTCTTTTATTTAAGAAGAAACTACTCCTTACAAAAAATAATGGAAAAGACTTTATATAGACCAATAATTATCCCTTGCTTATCTAAACTACTTGAAAAGTTTTATCCATTTTTTAATGTTCAGAAGTAATTTTGCAATCCCAATTTGGCTTCAGGAAAAGTCATTCCACCTTTAAACAGATTACAGTTTTAGATGTAGAGTAAGTTTTGAATTGTGTTTGTTATACTGGATTGCTGTATAATTTTATAGCACCATTTCAGCAAACGATTCTGTTAAGTAATAAGTTTTTCATTTTATACATGCAAAATTATTTGGACTAATAACTTACCTCAAGAGATCATATTACTAAATAGAGGAAGGGACCAAACATCACGCTTTAGAAGCATCTGTCGCTAGGTTATAAATCAAACCATTTACACACCAATAAATTGCTACCATATAAAACTGCTCTTATGTCCATACAAGGAATATAATGCTATGAGACCGTGCAAAAACATTAATTAATATTTCCAAAATAAAATGGTAAAATAATAGCCAACACACCTCGATATATCACACCTGACACTTCACAATGTTCAAATAAAATAAGTCAAATGTGATTAAGAACTATACTAAAAGACATGTAATTTACTTGAACGAACACCTCAACCCACTACCTGTAAACCTTCTTATTGTCAAACACTTAATTAGAAGACTAAAAGACAATTGTGTTAAATTCTTTACTTCCTTGTTACTTGTGCTTGTTCATTCTATATATTCTTGATGACAATAATTTTATACGTTGGAAGGAGAAACATTGTATTAAAAAATTTTCTTGTTAGGTTCTATGTTTGTTAGTTACAAATTAAACTAATAAATATAATTCTAATAGGAACCGTTATTTCACTGGCTATACATTATCCATATCTTTAATAGACAAAAGGTTTTACGTTTCATTTGCCATACGATACATCAAACTCTTGCTTATCAATGAAGAAAATAAATTTCTTACAAGCACACAAATGCTTAAAATCGAAATATTCATTTTAAAATAACTATTTTCATAATATCCACAACTAAAATAGCAACTTAACTGATATTAATTTATTCAAAAAAATTGTAGTGCACATTTACATGCTTTAGTCACATAATTTACTTAGTGTGTACTTAGTATTATATAAGATATTTTGTATAGTTGCTTACAATAGAGTATAGTGTGCAAAATATTTGTACAAAGGTCAGGTTCACATTCAAAAAGTGCCAGCAGAGACACAAGGCAATGAGAACTACTGAGCTGCTACAGCAGTTCGTGTTTTATTTTGAATTGGAAGAAACAGCTTAAATTCTGCTGGAAGTTCGTCTTCAGAATAGAGCCTGTCGGAAAAGTACACCCTGCGTATCCTACAGTTGGCATGGACCTGCACTCGCAGAGTTTCCACATAATTAGTCCCATAAGCCCGCCTTGTGAAGTCTGCTACATTGAACTGTATTTGGTTCCACCCTTCGTCCAGCCTCATTGGCATTGTGCATATGAAAGGCTTGACGCGTGTTGTCGACTGGTAGTTGCTAGCCCTAAACCTTCGGCGCACATTTTTGTCGTCTAATATCTGCAAACACAACTTGAGTATATACAACAACGATTAGCTTCTGGTTGCACCTGCACTTCGAAGGTAAAATACTTTTTCAAATTTTTCACTATCATAACCAGGAACGGCAGCTTAATGCCAAGGGTTTTCCGAGGGTCCGCCGGACAGGTTATGTACGTCGTGCTGACGTTGGAGCCCACGACTTCCAGCACCAGGGACTGGATGTCCTCGTCGGTTATCCGCTTGATGTGCCCGTTTTTCACCTTCTTGTCCCAAATTTGCAGGGGTTTGCTTCCGATGCTGTACAGGATTGAGAGAAATCCGCTCTGGAATGTGTTTTTGAACATCTTCGGCGAACTACCATCGATTTGATTTGTTTACGTCCAAAACAGAGGTATAGGTTAGGAATTCAATCGCCGGGATTTTTACTGCCATCTAGTGAGATGTATTTCCATAGCAACAGAAATAATTAAATAGATTTAAAAAAAACCTTAAAAAACAGTAAAATTCTTAGAAATGTAAATTTACAATATTTATTAATTTAAAAATTAAAATATTGTAATAAGAATATTAATACCAACAGATAAACAATTAACACGCATTTGAGATAATATAACACAGTTTAACTAACGAAAACTATAATTTATACTGCAATATAATTAATTTTTTATGTTTTATTATAAAATACTGTAAATTCTAAGAAGAAAACTTAGAAAAATTGAAATTATCTTTTGAGTGCTAGATGCTTATTGATAGGAGCTTTCACCACTAGATGGAAATTCAATGAATATAGCTGCAACAGTACACTGGATGGAGCTGTAGGAGGCAGATTTTTGGAACTGTTTTTTTGAAACCTATTTACCGTATCTTGTTTTTTACTTTCCTTATCCTATAATAAGGAAAGTAATGTAATCGGCGGAAATTTGACCTACCCAGTTTTTCACATTTCTGGACGAAATATAGCTTCAGGACACCAAAAAAGTTGGTTTTAGCCATTGGTTCGTGTGTGTGTGTGTGTGTGTGTGTGTCTGTCTGTCAGTAAACAGGATATCTCGAGAACCGTAAGAGCTAGAGACTTGAAATTTGGTATGCAAGTTACTTGTAGGTAGGGGACGCAGTGCGAAGCTTTTGGTAAAAATCGACATAGCCGTTTGGTCGCAAGGTCGCAAAATCGGTCGCGAATCTAAACGGTTGAAGATACAAAAAATTTATGAGAATAAAAATGATTTGTTATCACGAGATAAACATGAATTTAAAATAAAAGTTGGTAAAATAGGAACTCGAAAAAAAATTGAAGTTCAGGATTTTTAATATACCGGGTGTTCATAAAATGTTTCGGGAAATTTATATTACCGGATAGATCAGACCGAGACGAACAAAAAATTACAATGAAATTTTGACTCCCACTTCAGACTTTTCACATTAAAATCGCATCCAATTATAAATCTTTCTTCTAAGCTTGGCAGCAGTCTTGAATAATCTCCTTTTCTTTAAATTATGCCTTGGTAGGCAATAAATGGTAATCTTTTGTCCTTCTACTGCAACATTTATTGCTGTAGGTCATATTTCGTTTCTTTTATATTTTTGTTTGTTCATAATGCATTATTTTTCCTCTCATCGTTACAGCACTTCTTCTTCTAGAAAGTTTGGTTGATGTACAACATGCTAAATTTTTGTAATCCATTTTGATGTTGCTGAATAGCGTTGGCATTCCAAGTAGCTATTATAATCTCTTTAGAGTCAATTACTTTTAGAAGCTGAAGTTTTATTTGCTATTACCTTCAAGTTTTATTAATCTTTCTGAGATCCTTTATGTATGATTTTTGAAAATTTCAGTAACGGTAGAAATGTTTTGGGTCCTATCTGCACGATGGTTGATTTGCTTTTACCTTTCTATTGTTTAGTTTTGTTTAGTTTTTAGTTTTACATTCTTTTTTAGTCTTTTGGCTATTTCGTATTATCTGAAGCTGGTTGAATGTCTTTCTCCACAGCTAGCATATTTCGTTTTTTTAAATTCTTTCAAATTGTGTTCGTTAGCATATTTTATACAACACAGTTATTTGTTGTAAAAATTTGAGTATTGTTTGTATTAAGAAATCACTTTGCTTTTTCTTTGTGACTCTATTTATAATTCCATGTGTGGGACCCGTAAGGAAAAAGGAAAATAAAAAAAAATTGTGGTCAAAATTGATTATGAGCGATAACTTTTCAACTACTTTTCCAGAAGTACTAAGAATATATTTAGAAATATATGAAGTGAACATAACATAGAATGCAATTATTTGTAACCTTATATTTTGAACATTTTAAAAATTGTCGGGTAGTATGGGCAACATCAAAATGATTAGGTTTATAAATATAAAAAAATATTTTTCTTGTGCAAAAGAATGTGTAATGTATTACGACTCATTTCTTTACCTTACAAAGATCACAAAAGTAAAAATGCTAGTCATCAATGTCCGCACAGAGCTCGTGTACCCAGACTTTACATTGGATCCAGTTTTCTTCAAGAGTTTCTCCGCATACAACGTATTCCACATCCACGTTATCTTGAGAAGTGGCTAGTGTAGGACTGTCGAAACTAAACATTTTGCTTCTTTTCTTTTTTTGTTGGTAACCTTTTGTTTTTGTTTTGAAAATTTTATTTGTTTCCTTATGCTTATCTGTTCAACTTTTTGGTTCTCCAAATCTTTTTTTTCAGTCAACATATTTTTCACTGGCGTTGATGTCAATATTTTGCTCTTTTCTGCCTTGGCTCGTCAACCTCTTTTCACTGCAGGAGGGCAGAGGCGACACATCTTTTAAAACACTTTCAAAATCAAAAAGTTGTGGTGAGGTTGTTGCTTTGGAGGAAGTTATGGTCTCTTTAGAAGAGATTCTAGAATTTGCCTTGGGAGTACGTTGAAGAAAAGCTGGCAAGGCTGCTGGTGAGCTCGAAAAGGAGATCTTAGATGTAGCAACAGCAGTTCCTTTAGAAATTGTCCCAGGAAGCGCTGCCTGTTGAATGTTTGAGATCTCACTGCCCATCAAGCCCAAATCAGTACAAATGTTTGGATTTATCGGGTAAATGCCAATACATCTAAATTCACTTTCAGCAATGTACATTCGACACACCTGCTTGTAGGCATCATCTACTAATTTTGTAATGTCATAATCATTTATTCTTGACCCTGGTTTAGCCCTCATCCATAAACTGCAAACAGTGTTGTAGTAGTTTTTAAATGACTTCATGAACGATCTGTCTAGAGGCTGTAACTTATGCGTAATATGAGGAGGAAAATTTAACATGTGGACATGGTTTTCATGAGCAAACATGGTGTCATCTAAGTCCTTGTGGCTACTATGCCCAACTACGATCAGCAAGACAAGATTTTTTGCGGAAGGCTTTGTGAAGGAAACAAAGTGCTCAAACCACTTGAAAAAAGCCTCAGTCGTCATCCATCTAGTAGGAGTTGGAAAACGAATGCTTTCGGTTAGAGCACCAATCATGAGATGGTCATTCATTCTTTTCTTTGGAAAAATAAAAAAAATAAAAAATAAAAAAGAACAAATTGCTCCCTCTCTTTCTCTCCTGAAGTTATTTTCCCAACTTGACGTTTTCCTTTCAGTGTAATGGCCTTGTCATTTTTGTGCACACACGAAACGTCTGTCTCGTCTGCATTAAAAATTCTGGACGGTCGAAAGGAATCTTTTTCTAAGAGAATTTCCAACTGGTTGAAGAATCTTTCGACCTGTGGCTTATTAACCCTACACACCGCATCAAACTAGTTGATCGTGGTTTTCTGTAGCTCAGTTCTTGGTGTCTCTTTATAAAACCAGAATAAAAATCTTTACGTGCCACTTTTTCCTTTATTAAATCTATGATTTACATTTAATTTTTCAGCCAGGTCAAAGGCCAGCTTTAAGAACTCTGATTTGGATAAGGGCATTGGTCTCGCATTTAAATCCTTCATATGAGCTACTAAATGAGCCTCATTTTCCCTCAAAGGTTGCCTTAAAACACCAATCTGTGGTTTCATTTCAGTCGACTTCCTATTTGAAATAGTTTTTAACTTCCTTTGCAACGTGCTTCCTGGTATATGATAGCGGTCGGACGCAGCCCTTTCAGAAAGTTTATTTTCCAGAATACTTACTACGGCTCTTTCATTTTTTCATATCATCCTCTGACCAGTCCTCTCCACTTTTCGGTTTCTTCTTAAATTTTGGCGTAGTGTCCTAAAAAAATTAGTTACGTGGCCCATACTACATGGCCTATACTACCCGATCCACATTGATATGAAAACATGGCGGATAGCGTAAGACGTTAGAGCAAACCAAAGGAAACTGTCAGTGTCTTATATTAATGGAGTAAACTAAATAATAATCCTAATTTTATAGATCTATTCTTACCTGTAATGACTCAGAGCGATGGTAAAAATTATTCGAGACAAAAACCTGAAAGATCACAAATAAAGATTGTTCACTCATAAACGACACTTGGTGAAGTAAACAAACTCTTTGCGCATGCCAGAACGCGGGTTCAATAGGCTAGACCGTGTATAGTGCTGTTAGCTACCGGCGAATCGTTGAACTACCAATTGGCCCATTCTACCCGCCGTTCCCCCAATATCTCTCTTATCTCATAAATATTTTTAATATCTTCATCGTTTTTAATGTTTTAATGTGGTGTTTTCTCTTTTATTTTTCTAATGTTAACTACTTCTATTATTTGGTAGCCTTGTCGGCATAAGCGACATAGGTCATTATATCAATATTCAATTCTACACATTTACTTACTATTAATTTGATGTTCCTTATTTATTTTCGTATGAGTACAAAATCTAAGTATTTTATCGGTTTCTGTATTCCTCTGCACATTTAACGTTTAGATTTATCATAACCAATTTAAACTCAACATTGTTTTGCTTTTAATTCATCCATTCCGCTTCTCTTACGAATTTTTCCATCAGTAAGATATTTTATTTTTTGACATTTAGTTTATATAGTATTATCTGAGGATTTATTTTTATTCTTTACCAAAAGTTTATGTACTGCCTATTTCTTGCACTTGTTGCTGTAATTTTCTAATTCTAATTTTTCTCAATTTGTCATACGTTATAAAGGTGTTGTTTATTATTTCTCAGATCAGAAATTAGTTTTGCTGGGTGTTTGTTACCGCAGCTAGTTTGTCGCGATAGTTAATAGGGGGACAAACTGCAATAATAATTCCCCTTATTTGCGATGATGTTCTCTTCAATCAAACACTGCGATTCGAAACTACAATTTAATGTTGACTGAAGTTAAACAAAAATACAAAGTTGCGAATGTGCTCGAGTGCATTAGTCGAGGCTTTCGATGAGGTTGCTTGTTAACGACTGACTACTATTACAAAACTGAGTCGGCAAGTGCGTGACATCAAATTCAAGAGGTGGGTTCTTGAAATCAGGGACAATAATTACCTGCAAAAAGGAAGATGGCTGCAATTGTTTAGCTTAATGACGAGAAAACCCGCTGACAAATCTTAAACTCATAATTATATTTTTGAATAGGACCATAAAACTTGTATTTAACACAAAAGAGACGACAGCGGTCATCTACCTGAAGGGAACCCACCGATCACTTAGACTTATAAATCTGTCACTCAACTTGCCTGGAGAATCTTAATTCTTGAAATAAGATAATCCTTACAACTATCCTTAATAATAAATTAATAACTATTCCGTACTAAACATACTCCCCCCGTTGAACAGTGTTCAACAAACAACACAAGTTAATGGGGGTCATTCATTAGGTAAGGCGCATAATTGTCTAACACACCTACGGAATTTATCAGCGGGAATTTTCACACGAAATATGAGCACTGCACTATCTTCGCCGAGATGAACCGCAACAATGCCGCCAAGGAACCATTCCAGAGGCGGAAGGTTATTTTGTTTAATCAACGCAATATGATTGATGTTGACCCTCTGGAAGTTACGTTGCCACTTGGATCGAGTGATGAGGTGGTTTAAATACTTTGTCATATGTTCCAAAAATGCTGCATCATTCTTTGATCGTGTTGCCATGCAGACAATCGATGGGTTGGTTCACTGCTTGAATAGGTTTCGGCTAAGCTAGTCAATGGACCACCTATTAGGAAATGGCCAGGGGTCAAAGGGAAAAGATCGTTCGGATCCGAAGAAGGATGAGAATTAAGAATTACTTCAATCTTAGTGGTGTATGTTTATAATTGCTCAAATGTTAATAGTTTTTTTTTTAAGTTTATTTGCAGATTAACAATCAGAACCATTTTACATAATAAATATATAGTAAGGTCCTATAAGCTAATGAGGAGACGGTAGTGACGTGAGGGGAGTCCATCCATCGATATTATCCCGTTAGTTTCTTCTTAGATCAATGGGCCACGTTTTTTGTAGTCGTCTAGGAGGTGGATCATGTTGCAGGCTGGATGCCAGGACATTGGGATGAACTTGAAGTCGCAGGAAATGGTTGTTGCTTCTTTTAGTACGTTCTTATAATACTGTTGGCATTTCCTGGTCGGTATGCAGGGTGTCGTTGCTAACATACCAGGGAGCATTGGCTAACATTCTCAGTGTTTTGGATTGCATGCGTTGGATTATGTTTACGTTTGACTTGCAGGAGCATCCCCACAGCTCGATGCCATAGGTCCAGATAGGTTTAATTATTATTTTATAAAGTAGAATCTTACAAGGTCCATCCCAAAAGAAATGAGCCTTATTTTTTTTCGGACGCGAGTGTACATTCCGGCGTGCTCTGACGCTTGGGGCAGGTGGTGGGGGGTCTTAGCTTCCATACGCGGTCGGTGCAAGTCGGCTCTGAGCTCTCGGAGCGGCAGGACGGTGTTTCCGTGAATGTCTATTTTCAATTTTCGACACGGCGCGATGGATTCAAAATCGATCAACGCTACGAAATTAAATTCTGCTTCAAACTCGGCAAGAATGCTACCGAAACGTTTGGAATGCTTCAGGAGGCCTTCAAGGATGATTGTTTATCGTACTCGCAAGTTAAAAGTGGCACAAAGCATTTAAGGAGGGCCGGAAGAGGTGGCCGACGAACCTCGGTCTGGACGACCGTCAACCTCCCGAACCGACGAGAACGTGCAGCGAGTGCGCGATTTTTGAACGCCGATCGTCGGTTCAGTGTTTATCAAGTAGCAGATGCCTAAACATTCCGAAATCGACAGTACATCGAGTCATTTCCGAGGATTTATCGATGCGGAAGGTGTGCGCCAAACTTGTGCCGCGGGTGTTGACTGACGAACAAAAACAGCTCCGGGTGGTTCGGTGTGAAGAACTCTTGCAAATGTGCGAAGATGACCCGAGTTTTTAAACAAAGTGGTAACAGGAGACGAAACATGGTGTTTCCAGTACGATCCGAGACAAAAGGCAGAGCGCTGAGTGGCACACCACCGCGTCACCCCGGCCGAAGAAAGCTCGGATGAGCAAATCCAGGACCAAGACAATGCTCGTCGCCTTCTTCGACGCCAGGATTGTGCACTACGAGTTCGTACAACCCGGACGCACAGTGAATGCCGCCTTCTACCTGGAAGTCCTCAAAAGACTCAAAAGAAAGGTCACAAGTAAGCGGAGCGCGATCAAAACGACTGGAGTTTGCACCACGACAACGCGCCGAGCCACACCGCGTTCATCGTGACCAAGTACCTGGCCCGGATTCAACTCGGCGTGGTTCCCCAGCCTCCCTACAGCCCGGACTTGTCTCCCCGGACTTCTTTTGTTTCCGCGGTTGAAAAGAGTGCTAAAGGGCAAGCACTGGGACTCGGTTGAGGACATCCAAGAGAATGTCACAGCAGCCCTCAAGGACATCCCTAAGGAGGCCTACCAGGAAGCCTTCCGGACTTGGAAGACCCGTCTCCAAAAGTGCATTGATGCAGGAGGATCCTATTTTGAAGAATTTTGAGGTGTTGTAGCGATCTGCTCAATAAAACTATTTTTTTTTGAAAAAGGCTCATTTCTTTTGGGATGGACCCTGTATTTTCTAAAGATAGACACGATTTCCTACCAAGTGACCAGTACATTTTTTTAAGTCGTAGATCAACTTCCTTTCGTTTCTTTAATATATGCAGTTTCCACGTGAGTCTTTTGTCTAAATGAAGGCCCAGATAGCGGGCTTCATTTGCTTGAGGAATTGCTATATTATTTAGATGCACCGGCGGGCATTCCAAGCGATTTAGGGTAAAATTTACCTGGGTGCATTTGGCTTCGTTCACTTGTATTCTCCATTTGTTTAGCCAGGTTTGTAAGAGGGACAAATGCTGTTGCAAGTTTAAGGAGGCTGTTTGAGGTTTGGTAGGATGAGAGAGAAGGACTGTATCGTCAGCGAAGGTGCTTATAGTTGTAGCTACTGTTGTAGGTATGTCTGCCGTGTACAATGTATATAGAAGAGGTCCAAGAACGCTGCCTTGTGGTACTCCGGAGTTGATTGAATGAATGGCAGAATATTCTTGGCCATACTTTATCTAGAAGTGTCGATTTGATAAATAGGATTTTATAATTAAATAATATTCACTTGGAAGGTGTAATTTGAGTTTATATAAGAGCCCCTTGTGCCATACTTTATCGAACGCCTGTTGTATATCAATAAATACTGCTTGACAGTAAGATTTAGACTCCAGTGCTGTGTTGATCATATTTACGACGCGATGACATTGCTGAATGGTAGAGTGATACTTTCTGAACCCAAACTGGTGGTCCGGGATGCAGTTTTCCAATATATCTGTTTCATGTATTCTCCTGACTAAAAGTTTTTCTGACAGTTTAGAAACTTGGGGCAGTAAGCTTATTGGACGGTAAGATGTAATTTCCTCAACAGGTTTACCTGGTTTTCGTATGAGAATTATCTGTGCGAATTTAAGTGGTAACGGCCAATAATGGAGACGTAAGATAGAATTGAAAAGGTTCCTTAGAAACACCAGACCGACTCTAGGTAGTTCAGCAAGCACTTTACCGGATATTAGTTCGTACCCTGGTGCTTTTTTATGGTTAAGATATTGAATTTATTCTTCCAGCTCTGCACAGGTGAATCTTTTGATAGGTAGCGACAGTTGCAATGGTATGTCCAAGAAGCTGTTTACTGTATCATCAGGATCATCTGAGTAGGGCGTAAAAACATTAGCAAAGTGTCGTGCAAATAAGTCTGCCTTTTCCTGATCTGTTCTAGCCCACTCGTTATTTGTTTTTCTTATTGGGGGATTTGTTTTTTGTGGTCGTTTGTTTGCTTTGTCGATTTTTCAAATACTATTATCTGTTCTTGATAATGTAGTTAGATAATGGTTAAAAGTTTCCTGCTTTATCTTGTGTAGTTGGTTCTTTAAGGTATTTGCTAATCTATTATACACTGTTTTGTCAGCTGGATGTTGTATTCTATGCCATCTAGCTCTCATTCTTCGCTTCTGTCGAACTAATTCAAGTATGTCATTAGGAATACTTATATCTCTTTGAACGCTGTTTGTGATCGTAGATGTGGATTTCCATGTTGCATTTTGCAGAGTAGTGATAAAGTGATCAGTAGCTTGCTCTAATTCCTGGGGAGTTTTAAAACTAATATTTGATTGTAGGGTTTCTTGAAGACTGGCTCTGTATGAGTCCCAATCTGTTATCTTGGTGATTTTTTAATTATTGTTGTACTGATTGTAGCTATAACTGGTGTATGATCTGAAGATAAGTCAAGATTGCTGATAATATCCGTATAGTTAGAAGAAATTCCATTTGTGACAAAAAAGTCTAGCAAATCAGGTGTTTTATTATGGTCCGTGGGCCAGTGTGTTGGCTCCCCAGTTGATAGGTATCCATATTTTTCTTCTCGTAGGAGGTTATATAGAGCCCTACCCCTAGTGGTAATTAGCCGAGATCCCCAGTAGGTGTGCTTACAGTTGAAGTCTCCACCGCATACGAATGTACTGCCAAGTGATTGGAAAAACAGCTTGAGGTCCTCCTTGGTAATATTGTCTTGGTGGACAATAGACAGCAGATATGATAATTGGGTTTGGTAATTTACAAACTTGTATTGTTGTTGCTTGTAGGCATGGATCCTCATATTTTTGTAGTTCATAATGAACTATTGAGCTCTTTATGAGTAGCGCTGTTCCTCCGTAGGCGTTACCATCCGGATGTTCCGTATGATAGCATGTATAGTGCGGAACTCTTAGATAAGATCTGTCCGTAAAATGTGTTTCTGGTATAAGAAATATATCTATATTATAAAGTTTTGAAAATAATTCTATTTCTTGAATTTTTGATTGGATGCCATTCGCATTCCATAAACATATTCGTAAGGACTTAGACATTAACGACAAGTTTATTTATGACAGTAGACAACATGTTTATTATCATGTTGTTTTGTTGCATTAGCTGGGTGAACATCATTTTGAATTCTTCTAAGAACTTTTGTAAGATTGTGTCTTGACTGTTGGCTTGTACAGTGTCACCTTGTACTACTTGGCTGTATGTTGAGGGTGTGAACTTTGAGTGTTGTCTATTGTTGCTGGGTGGTGAGTGGTTTGAATTGATAAACCTGTTTTGGGTCTATGTGTCTGGTTTCAGTCTGTTTTGTAATTATTTGTGTACTGTACAGCCTCTATAGTTGGAGGGATGATCACCGCCACATAAAGCACATTTAGCCGGCAAATCTTTTGATTTCTTGCATGTCTTAGTGTCATGCGGTCCTCCACATTTAACGCAAGCGTAGGGACGGTTACAGTAGGCTTTGGTATGGTTATATTGTTGACACCTCGTACACTGGACAATTGATGTATTTTTACGTGGCGGCTCCACTTTTATAACGTGATTATTTAAGAATTTAAGGTTGCAAATGTCTTTATTGTTTTCAGCAGGTTCCAAGTCTACAAAAAACATTGGTAAGGATAATTTTGTAATTCTGTGTTTGATGTTTGTTACAGCTCTTACTTTGAAACCTTTCTCTTCCAGTGATTCTGCTATTTCGGTAGAGGGTACAGTAGGATGGAGGTTACGAATGACGACTCTATAAGCTTTGTTTTCTCTTTGTTCTCTCATCTGATATGTTTGGTAAATTATACCTGTTTCCTTCATGAATGTTACTAACTTACGGTATGTGTCTGGAGTATATGCACTTAGCTTAACTATATTATCAGCCATTGCTTTTGTTTTATATTGTTCTATTTCAGTAACAGCTGTTAGAGCATTTATCATTTTATTATAATCTGTAACTCCATGTACAAATATCGGAGGTGGTCTGGGTATCTTATTTTGTTGAACAACCGGTGCGACTTCAGTAATATCCTCATTAAGGCTATTAAGGGCAGAATATCTATTATTTTGTGTGACATGTACTGCTTTATTTTGTGTGACATGTACTGCTTTATTTTGTGCTGATTGTTTTGTTATTCTTTTCCTTTTTCTGTTTTGTACACATTGCCATTCTTTATTGGGCATTGTATTCAATTCCACTTCACTATCACTATCGGATGTATTTATTCTGTTTGATAAATTATTTGTCGGTATGTTATTTAGTTGCATTGATGTAAAAGTATGATTAGTTTGTGTATTCATTTGAGATTGTAAATTTGGGATCTGCACATTTGGCACATATGTCAAGTTGTTATGTAAATAAGGAGTATTGATAATAGGAAATTGGGGATTTACTTGGCTATCCATAGGAGCGAAGCTATTATGTGATTGAGATGCTAGCTGCCGTGTTAATTGCGTTGACGGAATATAGAAATTATTATTGCTGTTGCATGCCATTTTAGTAGGATGTGGCTTGGTTTAAATGTTAATAGTGCGAACAAAATGATATTTAAATGATTTAATCGCAGCCTCCCACAATCCGCCAGGTGAGATGAAAAATGTCAACTAATGTTTTCAATTGCTAAATAGCGACTCTCGTTGAGTACGGATGACCTAAGAAATAATTTAATAATTAACAAGTTAGCCTTATCAACTTCATCTGGGGATAGATCTTTAGTTAATTTAGGCATGTTTTTGAAATTGCATTGCAAGTAAATCGAGGCATATAAGCCACTACTCGTTTTAATTTATTAATAGAGCTGTATCTTTCTAAGAGGTTGAGTTCAATAAATTTGCCTTTTAAACAGGTTACCGAAGTGGTAACTGCACGTTTCTTTGGTATATCGATTGCATTTAAGGCTCCTGTCGGCAAGGATGATTCCGAATCAACAAGCCATGCAGACCCTGATTGCCAAATAGAGCATTCTATAAATTCCAAGGGAGTTTGACCGCGAGACACCAAATACGCGGGATTGTCATAAGAAAAGACGTGACTTTTTGCTACACTAATTGAGGCTAACGTTTTCAATAAATGAGGCTCAGTATTTATCCAATGAAGAGCTATAGTTGAATCAGACCACAAATAGGCGCCATAGAGCTCTATACGAAGTATTCGTTTCATTGATGTGTATAAGCGTACCAACAGACCTGCAGCGCATAATTCAAGTCGAGGTATTGTAAGGGGCCTTACTGGATCTATTCTAGACTTGGCGCCAATTAGTCGAATGCACACTTCACCCTTATCATTAGTAAATCGCAAATGGAAACAAGCTCCATATGCCCTTTCGCTTGCATCACCGAAACCGTGAAGCTGGATAATTTTGGTTCGCCGACTAACAACATAGCGATAAAATTTTAGTTTTTCTAATAGCGGAAGCTGAGCTTTATATTCTAACCAAAGCGTATGGACATTTGTGGGAACTATCACAGGGCCCAATAAACCTAGAGGATCAAAGAGCTTGGATTCTTGCGATAATATAATTCGTTTTGTAACCTTTTCATCATTTTCGGATAAATTTACAGCGTGGAACAAGGCATCGCCTCGAGAATTCCATTGAATGCCTAACGTTTTTACCGTGGCATTAAGATCTAGAACCATGTGAGTGGTATTAGAATTTTCTGGGTGATTTAATAATAAATTTGGGTCATTAGAAGCCCATTTTCGAAGCGAGAAGCCACTTTTTTTAGTAGAGTTGATAAGTTGTCTCGAATAAATTCAGCTTTAGCCCGTGTGTTGGCTTCTGTAAGTAAGCCATTAACATAAAAGTGCATTTTTAGTATTAACGATGATATAGGATGATGATCAGCTTTATCATTGGCTAACTGATGAAGAGTGCGAATTTCTAAAAAGGAGTCCTTTTTATTGAAACGATAAAGTATCCTTTGATATAAGGCATATTTGGGAGGTACCAAGACCTGACGATACATTTTTTCAATGTCGGCCAATAAGATGAACAAGTGCCCACAAGTAGGCTGAAAAGATCGTCGTGTAAGGCTGAACCAACCATTAATGTATCATTTAAGGATATACCCGTTGATGTCTTTGCCGAACCGTCAAATACTACACGAAGTTTTATTGTAAGGCTGTCATCCCTTACAACTGCATGATGGGGAAGAACAAAACTTTCAGTGGAGTTGCCTTGAGACAGAGACATGTGTCTTAATAATTTATACTCTTCTAGAAAAGTAGAGTATCCTTTACTAAGTTCAGGCTTGTTTACCAAATGATTTTCTAATAAAAAATAGCAGCGTAGAGCTCCTGCATACGAATTGACTGGTAGACCCTTCTTTTCCTTGAATCTACCCTCAGAGATGCGAATGGTATTGGCCTTATAATGCGCTTCACATGCACGTTCCTCGGCGAAAAGCGGGTTTACAAGTGGGACCTCTTCAATCTCCCAAAATTTAGTTAGAATTTTCTCCAAAGGGTTAGAGTTGACGCTAATATGACACTGTATGCTGTTCTTAGTGCAAGAAAGAGCACTGTTTATTTCTCCAGCAATGATCCAACCCAGTTATGTTTTATTGTAACATGGCAAGAGGTTGGTTCTTTAATCTAATTTGACCTCTACATAAAAGCTTATAAAATAATTTAACTCCAATGAGAATGTCGACGATGCGTGGAGCGTAAAATTCTGGGTCCCCTAAAACGATATTTTTGGTAATTTCAAATTGCGATGCGTTTAATTGCAGCGAAGGTGTGAGTTTAGTAATGTGTGATGTTACAAGAAAATCAAGACATTTTTGATAATTACTAAAGCGAGATTTCAGTATACCTGAGACTTGATGCTCGATGGTTGTTGAAGTGCCGTCTATGCCAGTGACATTGATTTCAACCTGCTGTTTTTCTAAATTTAAAAAAACAGCAACTTGTTGCGTAATAAAGTGGGCTTGAGAGCCTGCATCTAAAAGGACGCGACAAGAAATAGATTGGCCATTTTTGTTCGCAAGATCTACTATAGCGGTAGCCAGAAGCGCCTCTGATTGAAGGCGACCATGCAGGTTAATGCTAGAGGTAGATTGAGCAGTTTGTTCGCGCGGAGGATCAGCCCCCTTTACAATAACTTGAGTATTGTTTTGATTTGCTGTTTCAAAGTGTAAAAGAGGATGATGCTTTTTGTTGCATTTGTGACAATTACCTGACGTGCATCGATTTGATCTGTGATTTCTGCGAAGACAATTTAGACACAGATTAATGTTTTTTGCAATTTAATAGCGCTCTTGTGGAAATAGAGCTGCAAGATGATATTAAATGATCACCCTTACAGTGTTGACAGTGAGTAGTTGCTGTTGAAGTAGAGAAAACCTGTTGTGATTGTTGTTTGACTTTTGAGGAAATATGACTTCCCTTTCCCGATTGAGTTAATGCATTGACCTTAAGTTGAAGGCCTTGGCTTTCTTCAAATTGAGCACGATGTTTTAAGAAGGTGAGCATGTCATGCAGCGTAGGTGATGGCATTTCATTTGAAAATTCTTCCCATTTTTCGCGAATGGATTTATTTAATTTTTCTCTAACGATCACGATTATTAGAGTGCCCCAAGTATCTACCGGTTCTTCAAGTGCTTGTAGAGCCCGAGTGTTTTTTTGTGAATTTGATCAACTAATGGCCGAACAAGCGTGTTCTTGGACATACATGGTAACTCAAGTATAGCTTGTACATGTCCCTGACATATGATTTTCTTATTGCCGTAACGATTTTTCAATAAGTTCCAAGCGATTGGGTAGTTTTCGTTTGATGATTCTATAGACGATATGACGCCAGTGGCCTCTCCAGTTAGACAACCTTTGAGGTAGAAGAATTTCTGAACATCCCGCCTGCGATTATTTTCATGGATTACCGAATTGAAAAAGTCGTAAAATCCTAACCACTCGGTGTAGGATCCGTTAAACCTTGGTATATTTATTTTAGGCAAATTGATTGAATTGGGTATATTAAAATCACAAATATTATTAGCTTGAAATGAGTTCATCGAGTTGTTTGAAATTGATTGTGCAACGGGTACGGATTTTCGAGCATGAGCTGCTAAAAGTGGGCGACTTATTGTATAGGTATCAAAATATTTTGTTTCGAATTCTAAACGATATTTTTCTGATTCATCAGGTTCCTCAATAAGAGCATCTATTTCTATTTGAGCCCTTTCAAAGTTTTCGCGAGCTAATTCTGCGTCTTGCATGCATGTTTAAATCTCTTTCAGTATCAAATTTTTTAAGGAACGTTTCATAAATTGTTAACGATCGTTTTGCGTTTGCACGTTGCGCCTTTAGCAATTGAATCTGTTGTGTTTGACTCATTTTGTTACAAATAAAATTTGTTATGATTAATTACAAATAACAATAAATGTGAATTATTGCAATTAATTAATTGCAAATTACCAATAAAGTGTTTGCGATTAATTAAAAATAGCTACCAATAATTGTCAACGGTTGCAATTGAATATTTACGAATTTGATGATTTATACTTAATGACAATGTTCAAACTAATTATTCAAAGAGGAATTACAAGAATAATTTTAAAAGGATTTGGTGGTACAATATGAAAAGCTTTACCGACCTTTTAGCGTTATTAAGCCTGTTGAACCCTTGTTTGTTATTGGTTGACCTGGAATGCTGCTGACCTACGAACGATGAATGCGAATGGATTCCAGTACGATATGATGTGTTTTCTCTTTAACGGCGAAGATTCACTGGTTGATTTAATATTCGGCTCGAAGGACCATATGTTTGTTACCGCGGCTAGTTTGTCGCGATAGTTAATAGGGGGAAAAATTGCAATAATAAATCCCCTTATTTGCGATGGTGTTTTCTTCAATCAAACACTGCGATTCCATACTACAATTTAATGTTGACTGAAGTTAAACAAAAATACAAATTTGCGAATGTGCTCGTGTGCATTTAGTCGACGCTTTCGATGAGGTTGCTTGTTAACGACTGATTAACTATTACAAACTGAGTCGGCAAGTGCGTGACATCTAATTCAAGAGGTGGGTTCTTGAAATCAGAGACAATAATTACTTGCAAAAAGGAAGATGGCTGCAATGGTTTAGCTTAATCACGAGAAAACCCGCTGACAAGTCTTAAACTCATAATTATATTTGTGAATAGGGTCATAAAACTTGTATTTAACACAAAAGAGACGCCAGCGGTCATCTACCTGAAGGGAACCCACCGATCACTTAGACTTATAAATCTGTCACTCAACTTGCCTGGAGAATCTTAATTCTTGAAATAAGATAATCCTTACAACTATTCTTAATAATAAATTAATAACTATTGCGTACTAAACACTGGGCTAATAAAACTCGAGGTTGCTAATACTAGACGATATTTCGTTCACCACGGCGTGGTATCACTTTCGCATTCTAAAATTAAACGGATAGTAAAATTTGATGTACTGGCAGGAAATTAAATAGGGTAGATTCTTTCGTGAACTTTATGTTATATGGTTTTTCCACTAGCAACTAATCTGATATACTCAAATTTTAGACTAGACATCACATCGTTCTTTCAGTGAAACGATTATACTCACTGCAAATTTCATGTATTTCACGAAATGTTTGACAATAAACCTTAACGAATTTACAAGCTATAATATTGTATAACTTTCCATTACTATTTGTTAATACTAATTGAAAATACGTGCCAACTATAATAGCTAGAACATAACCTGTTATGTCGACATAAGATATCAAAGTAGGACATCTTTATTGCAAGACCTCTTATTTTACAATTAATCGAATAAAGTTGTGTATACTATTAACTAAATTTTATTAATTAAACCGGGAGGATCTTATTTGTGTTTTTTAGTTAAAATTGTTATTTTGAAATTGTACGTAAATCCTTTCTTCTATTTCCTCTTGAAGGTCTCAGAAAAACATTCCTTACTTTTGCTATATTGATTGTTTGACAATATTTTCAACGAACTTAAAAAATTCGTTACTGAATTCTATATGTCTGTGTGTCGGTCTGTCGGTCCGTCACAAAATTTGAGATTTTTTAAAATCTGAAAATCGATTATTATAGGAAATTTTACGCTGAATTCGAAAATGAAGTCGAAAAAATTCTATGTCGAGTAATTTTCGAGATATTCGATTTCAAATTTTCCCGAAAATCGAAATCGAAAGGTCTTTTAAAGTTCGTTCTGGAATTGCTTACAGAGCAATCTCTTCGCCGGCCCATGTTTTCTTCTTAAAACTAGACGCTTCGGCATTTGCGTTGATGCCATTTTCAAGAGAGTTTAACTCCTCGCTCAGGGTCTCAATCTGTTTACTCCCCAAGGAGTTTTATGTTTGGCTTTGTATTTATAGGGCTAGAAGTGAAAGTTAGGCGAGAATTTTGATTAGAAGAAAATGCATTGAGTTGCAAAAAATTTGTTGGTTTGAAGGTATTGCGTCATCGATGGTGTGGGATAATGAGGGGTTTTCCTACGGCAGGTAAGCGTTGACTGTCGTATTTTGTATTTAAGTGGAGTGGACGTTTTTCTATTCCAATTACTTCACGAATAATCCTGCAGATGAGATGGGAAATGGGAGCAATGGTTTTTATCTCCTCCTCCTCCTAAGTGCCGTCTCCATCGAGGTTGGCGGTTATTATTGGTGAATTGTTCTCTGTCTTGAGCTAAATGAAATAATGTCACTGCATTCTGTTTTTTTATCCTCTTATGTTCCTCAACCATGATTTTCTTTTTCTTCCTATATTCTTTTTCTCTTAGATTTTGCCTTGCAGCATTACTTGCAAATTTTTGTAGTTTTTGTGACACATTAGGTGTCCAAAATATGTTTTTCTTGTTTTTATTAAGCTTATTAATTGTGCTTGGGTTTCTAATCTGTTAAGTGTTTTCGTTGCGGATTCTCTGTATGCAGCTTATCCTCTGCATTCTTCTGTATTGCAACATTTCAAATTTTGTAATAGCTTTATATTATTTTTCTTTAACGTCCTTGTCTCGCAAGCATATAATAGTAAAGGCCATGTGTAACATTTTAGCAGTCTGATGTGTTTTGATAATTTTAGATTACATAGTACTTTCCGCATTGTAATAAAGCTCGTTTTTGCAATTTCTATACTACGTCTTACTTCGTTTGAGTGGTCTAATGTACTGTTAATTTCTCTTCCTAAATGTTTGTATCTACGGAAATATTGTATTTATGTTCCGTTTAAGCTTATATTTGGGTTTACTGGGTTTAACTGTCTGCTAAATACAATTGTCTTTTTTTTTGTTAATTGACAGTCCCAATTCTTTTCTCTTGCTGTTCAAAATTTTTATTAAGACTTGTAGTTGTTCTTTATTTGCTGTCATAATTACTGTGCTATCTGCATATCAAATTTTGTTCATTTTTGTGATATTTATATCCACCCCTTCTTCTCTATCCTTTATTGATTCGTTTATTATGTATTCAGCGTAAATATTAAATAAAATTGGTTATAACACGCATCCCTATTTTACACCTCTTAAGATGTCAACAGATTTTGTTCTTTCATTGTCAACTCGAATGCAACTTTTGTGGTTCTAGTATTGATTGAGAATTATTCTGTCTTTACCATCCAAACCTATATCTAACATGTTCAGTAATTTATCGTGCTTTATTTTGTCGAATGCTTTTTCATAGTCTAGGTAACATATATACAGTTCTTCTTGTACTTCCAAGCATCTTTCTGCTATTATTATTAAAACCAAGATTGTTTCTTGTGTGCCTAATTTTTTTCGAGAGCCATACTGTCTTTTACTAAGAAACTCTTCACAGCTGTTCTTTATACGGTCGTATATATGATTCTAAAAATTATTTTTAAAGCATGGCTTATTATTCTTATAGTGCGATGATCTTCACATTTAACAGATCTAGTTTTTTTGGTAGAGATGTAAACATGAAGTTTACCAATCATCTGGTATAATTTCACTACTGTATACTACAATATATTATATAGTTTCGACAGTTCATTAGCAATATTAGAATTAAAATGCTTAATATATTCTGCAGTTAACATATCATCCCTGCAGTCTTATTTTCTTTGGCAGCTTTGATGGGTGCTTCTATTTCCATCTTGAGAATATATGGTCCGTTTTTAATTCTAGTAGTAGATAGTTAGTTTCGTCGTTGAAAAGTTTCTCTATATAAATAGGAAGACGCGGAAAGACCAAAGGAAACTGCACTCAACTTGAATAACTCTGCAGGACCCTCCAGTTCAGGCCCCACAACAGTTTTTTTAAATTTTCGTATTTAATAAAAAACGACTATACAAAAAAATATATTCTATCCAGAATTTTCCTTACAGT
Organism: Sinelater perroti; assembly: GCA_036346155.1. Classification (NCBI taxonomy): domain Eukaryota; kingdom Metazoa; phylum Arthropoda; class Insecta; order Coleoptera; family Elateridae; genus Sinelater; species Sinelater perroti. The sequence continues at coordinate 74,575,025 of JARFIY010000001.1, forward strand.
GGAAACGTTAAGGAATACAACCTCTCACTAATTATGAAATTAGATTTGCAACTAGCCCTCGTATAGGAGAGTTAAAGGTCCTATCACACTTTCTCACGGGAAACATCAAACTACCCAAAATTTGCCGATACACCTTCCACGTCTTCTGACAAAGCAACCGAAAACAGACGGGTATGCACTAATAAGTCAAATAATTGTAGCTCTGGCTCCACGTGCAAGAAATCTTTAAGTGATGCTTCCGGACAAATTTTACATTCGCATCAGATACTACGCGAAGCGGCGTAGAAACGCTTTGCGGTTTGAAAACGCCAAAATGGGGGATGAAACATCCAACGTCAGGGCTAGAATCGGCCGCTAATGGCACGTGGCCCCGCTCCAAACAATCCGACATGACGTCCTCATAGAGGACCCCCACTTTCGGAAATCGCCGGAAGTGTGCCTCCAGACCCAACGACCGTCGAAAAGCTAGATCGTAGGAACTCCCTAGCTTTTGTGAATTCTCCCGAAAGGCAAAGAAACGATGGATTTTCCATTGGTGCTGTTTGTGACGCTCCTCCAAAACTTAATACCGAAAACTTGAGGCGTTCGAGTGGCAAGTGCAAAGGCCGACACACCTTGGAAGTTAAAAATGTGAGTTGCTTCCCGAATCCAACAACAATCTCAGATTTTTAATAAATGCCCTGACTCGTTTTAAACCCTCCCGACAACCGCCGACAAAACAACCGTCAACTTTTCCGCGAGATCGGACCTTTTTGGACTTTCCAGCGAATGCAGACTGGTCTTTTTCACCTCCAAAGATCTGCCTGAAGGTTTACTCCCTTTCGATGGTCGAAATGCAAGAGGGGGCGATCAGATAAGCCACATTTGTCACAGGGGATGCGGAAGCACAAACTTTATCTACAATAAAGTTTCTTAAACACATACACTATTCTCAAGTCTTCCTTTCCTTTGTTCAGCGTTTTAGAGCAGTTAGTTTGGTAGATAGAAAACAATTTAAACATTATACAAATCTCTAACTGAACAAAGTTACTAAAAACACAGAACGTTTAAAAGTTAAAAATTTACAAAATAAATATAGCAAAACCAATGCCTACCCAGTCTTACTTTCTAAATCCTCGAATGGCAGTTCTATTAGCAATAACAGCAAACCTGCATTATTTTCTTATAAATTTGATTAGGGGACGATAGCAATCTTATGGTGATTTAGAAATGCAACGTTGCTCGACTTGAGATGCGAAGCAGCAGTTATCAAAGGTGATGGAGACATGTACGGTGTTGCTCAAATCGCGCTGATCCAACAAGCGGAGCAGCTCTTCTGGAGTTGGCCCACAGCTGGTTTTATCAACTATAGCAGTCTTGTGAATGAGAGCTAGGGCAACTGACAAGTCCCACATTTGAATTGCTCCGTCAGAATGTAAATCTTCGGGGGCTAAAACCAACTCTGTTCGACCAAATGGCTAGCAATGAATTTTAATAGCCAACAATCAACCAAATTTACAATTTAACAAATTAAGTAATCAATCAATTTAATTCAACCGAAATAATTTACTTTCACAAAATTTGAAAATAACCAATTTCTAAAACGATTAAGGTCCAACGTTTCAACGCTTGGGCGTAATCTAATCTAACGCGGACACGACAACGCGGAAAAACCCCGATCGAATTGACCCGGCTGGAACAAGCAACAAAATGTCTCAAATTCGGCTAGCTAGGACCAAATGTTTCGATCAAAAGTGGACTGTATCGTAATTTTAAATTTAGACAAATTTCAATCAAAAGCCAAAGCTGGAAAACTCGCCTTTGGAAACGGCTCTCTCTTACAGACATTGGCTCCCCGTGCTGTTCTTCCGGGGGATTAAGGAAGAGGAAAACGGTGTGGGTGGAAAGAAAGAACAAATTACCCCAATCTTTACCGCGGAGCCGATCGCAAGCGTCTTTCCTGGTGTGGGTCTTCCAGCTGGTGTTCAAAGTTTACGACTAGGTTTTTATTGGTTGCTCGCCGGGTCAGATACAAAGTAAATTGGACCAAGCTTTTCCGCCGGCTCAATATTCACTCCCCAAATTCAATCGGCCAACCGACCTCCGAGATGAGGAAACTCTGGTCGGCAAAATATCAAACCTCGTAATAAAATTGGCTTCAACACGGCCACCTGGATGTGACAACTCTTGCCGCCAAAACAAAACGCGTCGGCTAACTTTCGGTCAAAACGGCCTCGAACACGGAAACTTTAAAGCCGGTCGCCCGCTTTCTAAACCATCACAACTAAATTCAAAACGAAGCGAGCGAAAGAGCGAAGAGCCAGGCCGCTCTGCTTTATATATCGGCGCACCGCGCATGCGGGCAAATTGACCGCCGCTATCTCAAATCAAAACTAAAGCATGTATGCAGAGGAAACCATAAGACTGCCCGCCCTAATTTAAAATCCAAATAAAGTGATTGGAGATTGGCGCAAATAATCTCAATACAAGCTTGAAACAAGTCGCTCTTAGGGTGCCATGGGATTGTACTGAGTCTTCTACGTGAGAACCACTTGCAAGTGGTATTGAGAAAATTGCAAGTGAATTTTTTTCCAAGTGAAAAATTTTGTCTCTGGTTTTTGTAGCAAGTCACTATTATCATGAATTTTTTTCTTAATCCTTTTCTCAGATACAGTACTTCTTGGTAAGGAAATGGCATCATTTTTATGAGTTTTCTTTTCAATTTGTTGTTTAATTGGTTAAATCTTGTACTTTCATTAATGTTCTGCCATTGTGCCCTGGCTTTACTTTTTCCTTACTAGCTCCATTATTTTCATATGTATATTAAAGAAATTGTTTTTCAAGTTTTTTGGTTGTAGAGTGGCAGTCCATTTAGCTTCTTGAGCGGTGGTTATAAGATGATTTGTAACATTTTCTCATTTGTTAAGTGTTTTAAAACTAATGTTAATTTTTAAATGTTAATTAATGTGCTCCTAATTTGTTTGCCGATGAGGTTAAATGTTAAAGTATAGCGCCATTTTCTTAAAGAGGAACTGTCACTGCTGTTAGAAGAAATCCCATATCAATTAAGATTACAAGTGTATTTTAAGCACGATGGTGCTTTGGCACATTTCAGTTTAGTTGCTCGTGAGTTTTTGGACGGTGCATATTAAAACCGTGGCCTCCTCGGTTTACAGACATAAACTCTCTAGATTTTTTTTTTTTGGGTCACCTTAAATCACTAGTTTATCTATACGATTTTCATTAAAAATTTGAGGAAATCAGAAATCGCATTGTTGCATCATTTGAGACAATTCGAACCAACTCCGGTATTTTTGAAAGTGTTCGCTATTTAGTACAACGGAGCACCGAAGCTTATCTTGCAGTTGGCGGAGATCATTTTCAACAATTAAGTTCATTTTGTTTATCACCTACCCTTTATTGTATAAACTCTTATTTTATTATTAACCATCTTATAACTTTAATCCCGTGTGGGGTTGCTAGTCCCCCATCGGGCGCCTCCCCAGGTGGCGGATAGGGGAATGCCTCCCAGATATGGGTGATACCTGGGAAATGAAACAGGGGCGGACCAAAACTAGCATGGCATAGGAAGCAGCTGTGTCATTAATGAGTCAAGGCTGCAGAAGAATGACTTCGGTAACAGGCTTGTCATCATATACTTACAGGTGGCTATCAAATTATGATACACCCGGCTGTAACACTGCGATGAGGAAAGCAACGGGAAACTACCTCATTATATTCCCAAGAAAAATCAGGATGGCAGAGATGGGCCAGACTGATCGCCAACGTCCAATGAGGATACGGCACAAGCAGAAGAAGATAACTTTAATACTAAGCCGTTTTGGTTATTTATTTGTATGAACTTTTATGATCAAAATAACTCCAGGAATCAACCCTCAAAGTTTGTCGCATAAATTTAGAATCACTCTGTACAAAATTTGCTACTCATTGTTTGGTTGAATAAAACAAATTTCGAACCCACTACAGGGTTTAGTCGCCCAGGTAAATTCCCCTGCGTTTCGGGCACCGATATTACGGAGTACAAGTGCGGAATATAAACTTTATTAACGTAGAATATTTTTCTATATATATCTACCCGATATATATCTACCCGAAGTATTGAAAAATATTCGATTGTCGTAATGTAGATTATTGCTCATGTTAAGAAAAAAATTGACCGTTGCAAGAAGTTTTATTATTACAATGTTCATTTCTCTTGTAAATATCGTTGTTACAAACAATTAATAGTTTGAATGCCAGAGTAAAAAATAATTGTTCGCCCTATAGAGAAAAAGTCCTCAAATACATCGCTTGTCCCAAAAGATAATCTTATCATCATGAAAGTTTCTCTTGTGTATTTACATTTTTTAGCAGTACCACTAACAAAGGAGAATTAAAAACATTTAGTAATCGGAGTGTAGCCTGCAAATAATTATTCTCATTGCTGCAGAAGTTTCTTCAACATTTTATTCATCCTTAGAGGAGGGTATTGTCAAAAAATGAGTTAAGATTCTGTAGTATTAGAGTATATGATTATATCAATACACATTCAGTTATCAAAAAACCCTTGAGTGGCATTCAAGGATCATTAGAATGTAAGATTGTCTTTTAGGAGATATCCTCGTCATAGAATGTTTAATGCAGGATAAAACATTTTGTTATTTTTTTTTGTATTTATGCAGAGGTAAATTAAAATTGCTTTTTTGTATTATGTAAATTTTATAATTTTTATTGCAACAAATATCTTAGTGAGTTTACAAATCGCTTAGGAAAAAGATCTAAATAATTAGTCATATAACTTTAATTTTCTTATAATTAGATGATAAATTAAAAATATTAGTATCGGTTTATTATTTACTGTATCTAAATTAATTCATAAATTTTAATGCATTCTTTACCGTACCATTTCACTGCATGCCAATTAGATAAGCGAAACCGTCTATTAAAACATTAAATTAACTCACAAAAAGTGATGGGTAACTATTTCTAAAAAAATTTACAGCTGTTTTATCTGCACTTTATTAAAACAATAAACAATATTACATCGATACATTTGTGAGGTTTTATAGTTGCGCCTGATTTTTGAAGTTTTAGTTTTACGACCATCTTTAGGCAAAGCAAGTTACGTAGCTTCAATCTCTTTTCCCGAATTAAATGATATAAATTACAGTTATAGTAACAGTCATTTTTACAACAATTTAAGCAATGAATAGTATTTAGTCGTTACGTCAACAAAGATATAGGTATGCAACATCCACATAATAATCTATTACACATATATAAATTTTACGTACTCGTGATACACGTTGGCAGAATCAAAAATTTATAATGCAGCTGTTAAATGATGTAACATTTCAGTTAGAATAAACATGGTGAAATACACTTCTGCTCGGCTTTTACATTAGACTACACAAGTGCACATTACTCTGTGATTAATACTGGCTGTTTGGATATACGGTTGTTCCTATCTTAATGACTATACAGATGCAGCAGCAAATAGTGCAAATAAAAGGTCTCTCCACTTTAATCTATGAGACAGTGTCGACAGATAAAGGTGAAAGTACAGCAAATACAGTTTTATGCGATCATAAAATGAAACAATTCTGTAACAATTGTACAGTCCTTGAAAACTGCAAGTACGCGTTAAACTCATTTCAAAGTTGCGAGCAAAGCAGCATGATATGTTTAAATATCACAGTACGGCTAGTTCACTAGTTAACACAACAATAAGTAGGATACATGGCACAATTTAACCTTAACTATTTCGATATGGACAAGATATACTGTGCGGGCATTACTGCTAATCACATACAGTGTAATCCTACCGATAAAGGAATGCCGACTTAAATTATAACACGCCAACAAACTGTTTAACAGCACAAACAAGCAGTTAATAACGTTAAAGCCATTTCAGCAAATGCTGCCCTAAACTTATAAGATAGACAACGTAGCCATAGAACATGTAACTCACGTAACAATCATATAAAACTCTCAAAGCATAAAAGTAGACGCCTCGGCGGCAAACAACAGACTGCACCAATCTAAAATATGCACGGAATAACATGTAGGTAAACTTTATATTAGCTACACGGTTCGACTCTACATCTGTGAAAATATACATACATATAATATTGCTAATACACGACTTTGCCTATTAAGTTTTATACACAAATAAAAGGAACCTACGCTTACACTTATCTTACGGTCATGCAATATTCACAACAAAATGCGTGTCCGCGGAATGGGGGATAAGTCTGTTCAGAGATATGTTAATTTTATCACAGCAGTAAGAAAAGCTCGTACGTCTACTTAGTGGTTACTTAATAATTTAAAATTGCGTTCTTTTATTTTATACATTAATTTATGTCTCTTAAAATAAACTTAGCGTTGAAGTATTTATCGTATGAGAAGAAGATAAAAGAACGCATTTTGAAAAAATTACCTTTAAATAATTTGAATGAGAGAAAAAAATGAAATTTTATAACTTTAAGTTTTTCGCAAAAATCAAATGTTAATTGCAAAAAATGCTTAAATGTTTTGACTGTCGGTTAGCTAATGTAAAATTATAAAACTTGTGGTTTAAGTTGCGGAATAAATTTCGATAGACACATCTATGAAAGTCCGCTTTCTTAAAGTAACAGAATTTATTTTGACAAACCAAAAATTTAAAACTCTGAGTTAAGTTTACTTTATCACAATACATTATCGATCACAAAAGTAAAAGAAAATTAAAGATTTCATGTATTAATAATGTACAACAACTAGAGGTTTCTGACTAATTGCAAGAGAAAATCTGTAACAATATTTGTCCCTGAAAACTTACAAAGTCGATTAAGATTAAAAATAAATTTATTAAGTATATAGTAGCAATGCAGTAAATTATAATTAACTGCCATACAGGTAATAAAAGTGCTGATTGTTATTTACTTTTAAATTATTATGAAAAATTTGTTTAAAAAAAAGTATTACATGGGACAAAGAAAATGTATATTTATAAATGGTGTATTAAATCAAAATTTATGTTGATTATTTAAAATAGTCAAATAAATAAGAAAAGTACAAACAAAAATATCTTTGATTTGTTAATTTAATTACTATAAAAATTAGCTAAACTAATTAAATTACAGGAACAAAATATCCGTGGCTTGTAATTTGTTTGACTTCTTGTATATTATTTAAGTAAAGCTCTATAACTCTCTAACTAACTGCACTTAACAGATAATTAATTAATTAACTGATTAATTTATTCTTGTCGTCCTAATAATTTTGCGTAAACTGTTTCTAACGGCAACATTTTTTTACACTAAATTAATCTACTTCTTACAGTATATTTTGACATAATGCAAATATTCACTACGATGCACTCTGTTAATTCTATATGAATAGCAAATGTATAAAAAATAGAAAATTTTTACGTCTACTTTAAATTGTTAAAAGCAAATTACAAAAGATGTTTTTAACGTTCTCAAATTTTTGAATTTATTGTAAGAAACTATCAGAAGTAAAATTATTCAGGTTTTACCAGTTTCGGCTTAAATACTGAGTGATTAAAAGCTTGACTTGATACTTCTTTTGGCTGCAACCAACAAAACTATTGAAATTTTGAATGTTGAAGTTAAAATTATAAATTAATTCCAAATTTAACAAAAAAATTAAATTTAATTTAAGTTAATTAGTCACACATTCTGGAAATTGTTTTCATTAAAAACTAAATAATTAATTGGAAACATACAAATGTCATACTGATTATTTAGTATTATATTATAATGGAAAATAAAGTACGCATTGCAATAATTTAATATTGTAAAATTCTAATTAAAAATCTAATTTCTGCTTAATTATTGGCAAATTAAAAAGCTTAATATATTGTTTGCTTTGGCTTAAATTAGTATAATTCTTAGAATGTTAAAACGAACTTTTGAAGACATAGTTATGAGCCGATTACAAATTTACCAAGAGAATTAAATTTAGTTTGAGCTAATTAATTAAATATTCTGGAAACTGTTTTGAATGAAATATATATATAACTGAAAATGTAAAAACCACATACTACTTAATGGGCATTTTATTATCAGAGAGGTGGAAAAAGAAATAAACATTACAATAATTTAATGCCGTAAAAAGTTAATTGCAAGTTGCAATAAAATTTGTTTAAATGTTGCATGTTTAAAAAGTTTGATTTGGTGTTTGTTTTGAGTAAATCAGTAAAACTATTAGAATTGTAAAAACAACTGTTGAAAATAAATTTATTAATAAATTATAAAATTGCCAAGAAAATTAAATTAAGTTTAAGCAATTAACTGAACATTTTGGAAAGTGTTTTTATTGAAAACTAAATAATTAAACTGGAAACGTACGAATGTTGTTCTATAAATGGGTATTTTTCTGTATGAAAAGTGGCAAAAGAAGTAAACATTGTAATAATTTAATGTCGTAGAACTAGAATTAAAAATTGCGGTAAAATTGGTGCTGCTTCTTTTAAAAAAAGTATGTTAACCAAATATGACCCCAAAACTTATTTAGTAGAATATGCTATGGAAGATTTTTTATAGTTACTACTTTTGTTTAGAAAACTTAATTTGAAATAAAAGCTACCGAAATTGACAAAAAAATAAATAAAATCAAGTAGTATAATGATGTGCTACAAAAAAACTTTTAAGGTTTCTCCAGATTATGAAGTAAGGTATGTCATATTTTATTTTAATAAATAAAAAGTTAAAAAGCTAAGATATATTTTAAGTAGAAGTTCTGTATCGCTGACATCCAATTTGTATTTTTTTAAATTGTTGCTGTACATAAAATTGAAATAAAGATTTGTTGCTCCGTAGAGGAATTAGAGACGCATAACTATCAAATATTGCAAAAAATAGACATGTATCTCAGACTAAAACCCTTAAAACTATATAGTAAGGGCCAAAAAGAAAATATAAAATAAGGAAATGTATATGATTTATAATTAACATTTTATGCTTGAATTTTATTTAAAATTCACTTGTAATATAATTTCTCGTTAAGTATAAGAAACATAAATTGTTAATCAAACAAAAATAAATTTTTCCTTTGCTTGAAAAAATTGTATCTATTTAAAAAAATAACAGATATCTTAAGTTAAGAGTTAAAAGTATATAATACATCGAGCAATTTGCTTCAAATTTTGTTACCTGTTATTAGAAAATTGAAAACGTCAATCCGTTGGCATTTCTGAGACTACAGTTTTTTTGATTAACTTTAATTTTCTCATTTAGTAGAATATAGAAGTATAAACAGTATAAAAACGCAGTGGTGTTTCAATTAACCGTTGTAATAAGGTGAGATCTAGAAGAATTTTAGATTAACGTTGAGTTACCCCCATTCTCGCTTGTACATTAGTCTACAATATATAAACATTTAACATTAAACGGTTATTACTCTATATAGTTCTAATACTTGTTGATATGCTACTACTTTATCACCTAGATTGACAGATGTAGTGATATGCCAATAAAAGGCCATCGTTAAACTTTAAATATATAACGCATTATTGTGTATACAGCTAATAAAAATTTCATTAGAGAAATATTTTACACAAGACAGAAAACAATGCACAGTGAAATTATATCCATGGTGGCGTCCACAGCAGTTCAGGAGGATATTAGCGGGTGGGGCGGTTCCGCCTGAAAATCATGCGCGTACGTGCAGGTGCCATAGTTTCAGTCAATGACTTGAGTGGACGCAATTAGTTGCTATACAAACAAGTTCTCTACGCCATGTAAAATCTTAGCCGGCTGCATATTCATCTAGTTCAGTTCGCATTTTGACGAGGCTTTGCTAAGAAGGTCTGCATGCTGTTGAGGCTTTCCTCCAGAGCCTGCGCAAATCTGGAAGTGCTCGTTCTTTCGGACGACCAGAAAGCAGATAGGCAGAAAATGATGCTGTTTGGTTTCGGGTTGTAAGAGGCACCGTAGCCGTCTGGGTCAACAGGGCCGTATCCCATAAAACTGTCGGTCGCTGTAGAAACTTGGCTCGTGCTTAATAGAAATTTATTAGCTATACGATAACTCTCGTCTGTGAATAGTTCTGGCAGTTGAGAAGCGGCAGTCGGTGACGTTTCCTTAGCGGCTTCACGTAGTCCGAGAAGATGTATATCTATACCCTGTCCCAGTATATTATCAACCATTTCTTTAGTCTGTTCCTTAACAGCTACGTTCCACAACTCCAATTTCTTTTCATCACTAACTAACTGAAACGTTACCTTCTTGTTGCCTAAATCGTCCCCGTCTTTTGGTTGTGTCATAACTGTAACCCAATTTAAAGCTTCCGGAGTTGCTGAACGGATGCAATCTACCCTACCAAGCAAAAATCTTCTAGTTGACGCGCTTTCGTATGTCGCGGTTAACTTTCCATTTAATTTGTAATATGCTAATTGTAAAGCTAATTGAATGTAGACATCCGGGCTTACGCGACAAGATTTAATGAATTCTTTTCCATATCCACCAAATCTATAAACTTGATAGTCTAAGTCCTTTATTAGGTTATCCAAATGTAAAGCTGATTCTTCTATTCTCTTATGATCTTCTGTTTCAAGAATCCATTCTAGACGCTCAGGTGGAGGTAAATGGCTGCCACAGGCTTTTGGAACATCCGAGTTTGGAGGCAAAGATTCGGCATGTTTCAGTAACTGTTCTACAATTTGAATAACAGCGACTCCTTCGGCTGCCGAATGCTCGTAGCACAAACCACAGGCTCCATCTCCCGAAATTATAAGCTGTATCGTTTTATCAAACCATCTATTAGCCGAATTGTGCACCGAACCTCCGCCGTGGAGCATTTGCAATGCTAAATTAGTTTCATCCCTTCCTCCAGCTGTATGCCCCTTGAGACCTCGCTGCAATCGGAGGTTAAACGTAGTTGGTAAAGGTTCATCTAAGCACAAAATAAGTAAAGAATGCTCTATTAGTTCCAAATTTCTTCTATTCCGCCCGTCTTTCCTTAAAGTTTCTCTGGCTTCCCACCACTTAGGTCTGTTCCAGCCAGTCAGTAAACCCACAGGTGGTGGGCTAGCCAAACACGGGGCATCGTCCAAAATGTGAAGTATTTGGGTGCAAAGTTCGTCTTCGTTTAGTCTGCCGCGGTCGGCGGCTAACACGGGCACGCAATAGAACTGGCTGCGGCAAATAACAATTACGTGCTCCGGTGACTGCTCTCCCGTGATAGGTGGCGACGGTATATACTGCGTGTCCCTCACCTTTCCCGGAATCCTGCACACTCCAAAGAGCCTGTAATATTGAGACATGCAAAGCGGCTGCCCCGGTTCCCTGGATGTCGCTCGCTCTACGGGAAGGGCGCGGCGGTCGAGAATTGCTTTGTGGCTCAGGGCTGCGTCCAGAAGCCGGGCCGCAAACCGTGAAACATCCAGGACCGTGGTGAATTTCCTGGGAGGAAATACCATGCCGGGGTTGGAGTTGATCGGCAGCGCGAGCAGGTTAGCCAGGTACATGTCGTTCAGCCAGTACGTATAGGCCTGCAAAAGAAAAGGCTTTGAGGCTCCGCTCCCGGTATTTGAATAAAATTAGCGGGGATGTTTACGGAATGAAAAATACATTCCGAGGCATTCATGCAGAATGATTGCATTATTTCCCCCATTGTGTAATAAAGCCGCAAGCTGGTCGTGATTGGGAGATTGCTTCGATGATAGAACGCGTGCGTGCGTGCTGTTCCCCACGATTGGCTGCCACCCGCATCGGAAGCTCGCTAAAGTTTAATATTTAGGTTCATTTCCTTAAGAAAAGCTGTTTTAATAAACGGATTTTCTGGAGCTTTAAATTATAAATATTATTATTGGGTCTGTTAAAACTCTGAGTACTGCTGAATTTTAATTTGATTTTTTAGATTGTTTATTGGTTCTATGTTAAATAACATTTTTAATTAAATTTTAAAGGCAGAACTTACCAACAAATGTAGTATTAGAAATATAATTTTCTATAAAATAAATATTGAAAATAAAATTGCATTTAAGTGCGTACTTTATTTTATATTATAGTATTTATTTTCTTACAAATTTCTTAATTATAACCTTTACACATTTAGGATTTTGTAATTTGTAATATACAAAATATTTTTACCTATTTTTGTTTATCAAATAAACTGACTCTTCAAAACAAATGTGATATTTAAATTAAGGTGTCGTTTAAATAAAATTTAAGATTTCCCATATGAAATAATAAAAAGGGTAAACATTAAATATTATAACGGCCAGTTAAAAGACATTTTAATTAAATGCATAACATTGCTTCTGTTAAAAAATGTATAACCCACCAAGAAAAAGCATTATTGCAATGTCAAACAATAAAATAAAAATCTTATCATATGTAAAATATTCTAATCATTTGACCATAAAATACAAATTAACTATATTAAGTGACTAGAGAATTTACGCTACTGTTAAAATGAATGCATACTCCTCAAACAGAACCATAAGACCGAATGAGACTGGCCTCTTGGGTGTTCTACTTCCCTATGTATTGAAACAGAAGTGAAAGTTTTGCGGGAATGCACTGAGTTGGGGAAAGTTTGTTTGTTTGGACTAGTTATGTGGGATAATAATAATTAATAGTTTCCAAATAATGAGTCAACCTTAGTTATTGTTTCGAGTATCAAGGCATTCAAGGCGTGTTTTTATTCTGATGTTAGGATGGAAAATGGAAATCAGTGTTTTAGATTTGGAAAAATTAATTTTTTTAGGTTTCTTTATTATGTTTAGCAAGTGCAAAACAAGTTTCTATCTTCCGTATATCCAAAGAATGTTGCTATATGGGGCTTGATATATGTTTATTCATTTGGCTTAAGTAGGTTATGTCACAGTTATCATAAAGTATTTTGCAAACTCTTTTGAATTTATAAGGGTCCTTAGCCGATAAGACGAAGTCAGCTATTTTATTGTTAGTAGTGAAAACCGTTTGTATATGTTGTTTGTCTAGTACGTGGCCTATTTTGTTAGTGATACCTATAATAAAAGGCAAGACTATTTTTACTTAGTGGAGAAGGTATTGAGTTTTACAATTTGCGCTTTGTTAATATTTTTAATAACGTGAGTCAAGAATTTATTGGAACATCCGTTTTGTATTAGAGTTTTGGCGATTATTTTCATTTCAATTGTCAGTTCTTAGTGTCGGAAAGGTTGAGCGACCTGACAATAAGGGATTTAACAACTGAGTGAATTTGAGAAGAGTAATGATAAAATATAACGTTTATATAACGCTTATTATGGATAGGTTTCTTGTATATAGTCTTCTTCTGGCAGTGCCTATCCGTTTCGGATGTTGGCTATTAACATGGCTATCCTAGCTTTATTGGCTGGTGTACGGAAAAGTTGAGTTGTTGTTAAAGAGAACCATTTCTTTAGGTTCTGTAGCCACGATATTCTTCTACGTCCTGGGCCTCGTTTTCCGTACACTTTCCCCTGCAAGATGAGTTGCAGTAGGCCATATCGATGTTCCTTACGTTATGTGCCCCAGGTATTCCATTTTACGTTTTTTGACAGTGATGATCATTTCACAGTCTTTCTGCATTCTACGCAGTACTTCTCTATTTGTAATCCGGTCGACCCATGAGATTTTCAGATGCGTCTATAACACCACATTTCGAACGCCTCTAACTTCTTGGTAGTAGCCTCGGTCAGCGTCCAAGATTCCACCCCGTACAGGAGCACTGCGAATACGTAGCATCTCAGTAAACGAATTTTTATTGGTATTAAGAGGTCGTGGCTCTTGAATATTGTGTTCATTTTAATGAACGCTGCCCTGACCTTTTCAATTCTTTGTTTTATTTCAGTTGAGTGATCCCATTGTTCGTTTAGACTTGTCCCTAGATATGTGTATTTCTCAACTCGTGTTATCTGTTGTTGGTTAACTATTAGACGTCCCGGTGGTAATGGATTCTTGCTGATGACCATGTATTTAGTTTTTTGTATGTTAAAGTTTAGACCATATTTTTGGCTTGATTCTGCTACGCGTGTTATTAGGGCTTGTAGGCCTTCTAGGTTATCTGACAGTATAATTGTATCGCCTGCGTATCTTACGTTGTTCAGCCGTTCTCCGTTGATGAGTATTCCCTCGTCAGTATCTTCTAAAGCTGTTTTCATGATGTGTTCGGAGTAGATGTTAAAGAGTAGCGGAGATAGCACACAGCCTTGTCTCACACCTCTTTCTATTTTGATCTCCTCAGTCATTTGGTTATCTATCTTGATAGTTGCTGATTGGTCATAGTAAATGTTGTTAATGATAAGTAGATCTTTATCATCTAGACCAATTGTTTTTAAGATTGATATCAACTCGTCGTGTTTGACCCGATCGAAAGCCTTTTGATAGTCTACAAAACACATATACACGTCACAGTTCACGTCTCTGCATCTTTGTATGAGGACTTGAATGGCGAAAAGAGCGTCTCTTGTACCTAATGAGTCTCGAAAGCCAAATTGTGTGCGAGTTAGTTGCGCTTCGCATTTTTTGTATGTCCTCCTATGTGTTATTTTTAGCATTATTTTAAGAAGGTGGCTCATTAGACTAATAATTCTATAGTCTTCACATTTTTTCGCATTCGGTTTTTTCGGTAGGGTTATAAATGTGGATTTAAGCCATTCAAGTGGGATTACTCCTGTTTGGTATATGTTATTAAACATGGCCGTGAGCCATTTAATTTCATCGTTCTCCATGTTTTTTAGAATTTCTGCGTGGAAGTTGTCTGGCCCCGTCGCCTTTCCGTCCTTTATTCCTTTTATTGCGGCTATCACTTCTTCTTGAGTAATTTCCGGTCCTGTGTTACCTATGGAGTCCCCTGTTTTTAGTGTATCGTTGTTTCTCTTATCTTCGAAGGTCTTCTCAACATAGTTTTTCCAAACTGTTTTTATTTCATTTACATCTAATATTGTATTGCCCTCATTATCTTGTAAGCATCCGGTTTTCTTTGGTCGTTGTAATCCTGCTGCTTCTTTCACTTTTTTGTGCAGATTGAAAGAGTCATGCTTACCATCTAGTGATTCAATCTCTTTGCACTTTTCCTCCATCCAAGCGTTTTTGGCGTCTCTAATCTTTTTCTTTATTTCTTTGTCGATTTGTGTGTATCTGGTATTGGCTTTGTTCTTATTTTTCCGTCTTTTCTCCATCATATTCAATATGTCGTCTGTCATCCACATCTTCTTTTTCCCTCTCATTGTGCGTAAATATATGTCAAGAATTTCTTGATTTGTCTCTTTAAGCTTCTGGATTTTCTCTTTTGTGTCGGCTGCTATATCTGTTTCTTTGATTTTTCTTTTAATACGTTGCTGTATTTCTTGTTTTATATCTTTATCTTTCAGTTTCCTCAAATCGTATTTCTTTGCTTGTTGTTGTTTAACTTTCTTCAATTTGAGTGTTATCGTGCCGACAAGAGGGTTATGGTCAGGTTTGGCATCCGCACTTGGATATGTTTTTACTGCTGTTATTGCATTTCTGAATCTTTTATTGATCAAGATATAGTCGATCTGATTTCTGACGACGTGTTGTGGGTTATCTTGGGGGAACCTCCAAGTGTATAGGCGTCTAAGTGGTAACTTGAAGAACGTGTTGGTGATGACTAGTTGTTGTTCTGTTGTAAAAATACTTAATCGATTTCCTCGTTCATTACGTTCTCCCAGTCCAAACGGTCCTATGATTTCACCACAGCTTCCTTGGCCTATCTTGGCATTGAAGTCGCCCATTACTAATGTCAGTTCATTCTTTTTTACTTTCTTCATGACGTTATTCAGATCATCATAAAATGTTTCAATTATATCGTCGGATTTGTCAGCCGTTGGTGCGTGTATTTGGATTATATTGGTTTTGATGGGGAAGGTGTTAATCTGAATTAGAAGTATTCTCTCAGAGATTGGGACAAAGTTTGTAACATGTCTGCTAATTTTTTTGTTAAGGATAATGCCAACTCCATGTATATGTTCACCGTTAGTGTTTCCTGAGTAGTAAATATTGTGTTCGTTTATTAAGCATTGTCCTGATTCAGTCCATCGCATCTCACTGATCCCCAGAATATCTACGGATAGCTTTGTCATTTCCTTGATGGTATTGTGTATTTTCCCAGCTTCGTACATGGTTTTCACATTCCATGTACCTATCTTAGTAGTTCGTCTGTAGGTATTCAAGACAGGTGTGTTTTTATTGAAAATGTAGGGATTTCGCGTGCTGACGACCTGAGAGGCCCTACTTTTTGAAGGATGTCCTCTCCTGCCGGATCTTGGAGTCCGATCTCCATGATCAGTAACGAATCTATTATCTTGAGTCTGTGCCATGTTAGTTGTACTAGGGAAAACATAATGGGGTGGTTTCCCGTTGCCTTTCCCATTGTATATAGTACGGTAGAAAATGTCGATGGGAGAATTTTTTGTTATAAAGATATCTAGGAAAGAAAGGGATTTGTCTTGTTCGATTCACATTGATGTTGATGTGAAGTTATTTAAGTTGGAATAGAATTGGAAACACAGATCTTGTCTAGGAAGTTAGATAAAGGTGTCGTCAGTAGACAACAAGTACGTCTTAAGAAAAAGAAAGTGAGAGCCTTTATTTTAATATTTGCCACAAAAGGTGTGATATGGTAGGTGAAAATGGGAGACCTATAGGAGCGCTATTGATTTAAAATAAGCAATGGTTAATTACTTTGAGAACATCGTTTTCAAGAATGCTAGTGGTTGTTAGGAGTTCCTAAGTCTCATAAATGGGGATATTGGTAAACATGACGATAACATAAAAACTGACTATTATATTACCTATACATATGGGAAAAAGTTTGTGAATTTCTAAAGGAAGGAGTTTTGGACGTATGATAAGGGTTATTCTGTAAGAAGCTAAAAAATTGTACATAACTTGTCCAATCAAATTTTTCCCAACCCTTTGAGAGTAAGCAGAGAAAGACCCAGTGTAAAAAACCAACTTTAATCTCTGTTGATATTGGGAAATGTCATCAAAGTAGATGCCAAAATGTCGAAGATTTTTTATTTTTTTTTATTATACTGCATAATTTGAATAACTAAGAACATTTTTCTACCTATTTAACACGTAATATCACTAGTTCCAGATATTATATCTAAGAAACGATATAACCAAATTTAGGGCAGACATAAATATACGGTTTTCAAATTTTAGCCTTTTTTTAAAATTATAGTATGCTTAATTTATGATAAGAGTTTATAAAATAACTAAAATCAATAGAAAAAAGCACCTAAAATACAAGTATCAAAGGACAACAAGAACCTATTAATTTAGTACATTATAATATTTAGAAGTCAGTATCTTAAAGTTACATATTACATAAATAATGCTGTTGACCAGTTCAAAAAATCATTTGTCGTAAAAATTATATCATT
Source organism: Sinelater perroti (assembly GCA_036346155.1). Lineage (NCBI taxonomy): Eukaryota > Metazoa > Arthropoda > Insecta > Coleoptera > Elateridae > Sinelater > Sinelater perroti. Next base: position 74,592,372 of record JARFIY010000001.1, read on the forward strand.
GAAGTAAATAATATATTTCGTTCCGTAAAAAGTCCGGTAGATATTAAAAAATATTTTTATTTAAAATATAAAATAAAAATAAATATATATATATGAAGTACTTAAAAACCATTATGCTCTAAGTAAGGTGCCCATTATCATTACGAATTATGCGCTATCGCAATGTGGAGACTTCATATTTTGGCGACTAAGTTTATAGCACAAGAAGCCAAAAGCATGCGCCATATCTCCCGAGTCTGTTGAGGCAGTTTTCAGGGAATAAATGTGCATTTACTTCTTAGTCTGTGCTTGATATAGTACCAGACATTTTTGATTGAATTGGCGTCAGGAGATGATAACGACTATTCCAATCTATTAATTTCATTTTTTGTTTTCTAAGTCGTATACAGTCGGTTGCAATTCTTGGGGTCGTTACCTTTTTGTAACAACCAGGTTTCATTATTGTCTTCATACCATTTTAAAGAAAAAATATTTTTTGCAATAATCTTAATGAGGTATTTAGTAAATTTGTGGGAAGAATATTTTCCACATTTAGATTAGGACAGCTTTAAAGGTAACCAGGCCCAAAGGAACATTTTTCAGTAAATAAGACATTTTTTCGGTCGCTCTTTAAATTATTCTTTGCTCAGAAAAGTTGTTTTTCTAGGTATAATGATTTCACGGTCATATTTTGATATATAAAGTTGTAGGTTTCTAACCGTTGTTTGATGGTCGTAACAATTATATTATTATCGTTTTTGCAATTTAAGAGAACATGAGAAAATGTTAAGTTTATTTTTTTTTAAATAATACTGCTATTGCTAGATTCATGACAAAGTTGCTCATCTTATTCCTCAGTTTTCTTTTGCTTTTTATAATGACAGAAATATCACTTTTTTTTATCTTTATTAATTATTATCGAAATATTAATTTCACATTAATTTATTAAATATATCAATAACTATTTTAATTAAAATGTGAATTTAGCATTCAGCCTCAATCCTACTAAAAATACTTTAAGAGCCCAAAAGAGTTATTTTCACTCTTAAATAACTTTGTGCATAGAATGACTTATGTCGGGATTTGCAGAAATGTTAGATAAGATGTACCACAAAAAAGAATATTACCAACCTTTATTTTATGATTTAGTTTGTAAGTATATTAGAATTTGGTACTACCTAATTAAGTTCTAAGCCTCTTAATAGGTTGTTTATAGTTTTAAGCAAGCCTTAACAAAATATGTCGTGTTCTTATAGATGGACTTCGTAAAACATGAATGGTCATAAAAATTATGTGAAGCCCAGAAGTATAAATGCAAAATTTCATATTTGTAAAGTAGCATAAAAATACTAACAGTTTTCTGTTTTGCTTGCGTCGATTTAAAGTTTGGGATATCCAAAAGAAACGGAACTTTTTGTTTACATTTTAAGAAATGCAATAATTTATTTTCGCTAAAGTTCAAACCATAGATTACAATATAATTAAGTCAACCGATGCATTATTTTTAGTAAATAAATATATTTTTATATTGCATAACCAAAACATGGGGTCGGCGAAGAGATTGCTCTGTAAACAATCCCAGAACGAACTTAAAAAAACCTTGAAAATTATTCGACATAGAATTTTTGACTTCATTTTCGAATTCACCGTAAAATTTCCTATAAGAATCACATTTAAAATCGTAATGTCGAAAATTTTCCCGAAATTCGAAGTCGAATATCTCGAAGATTATTCGAGAGAGAAATTTTTAATGTCGAATTCGAAATCAGCGTAAAATTTCCCATAAGAATCCATTTTCAAATTTTAAAAAATCTCAAATTTTGTGACGGACCGACAGACAGACATATAGAATTCAGTAACGAACTTTTTAAGTTCGTTGAAAATCGACTTTTTTATAGGTGTCTAGATATGTAATAATTATAAAATTGGAACGAGGTATCGCTATGTTCAAAAAGTCTACATCTTAAGTTAGAAAACTAAATACGTAAATTTTTGCCTTCTTATTGACAGAATTTAAAATTTGGGCTTTTTCTCTTCCTCCCTCTGTATGTGCGTGAGTACGCGCGTGCTTGTGTGCATCTTTATGTATATAAAAATTTGTTAATTTCAAATTAAAAATTTTTAGTAGCACTTATTAAAGGTGATAAAAAGAAGAAATGTTTTAAAGTATTTTAAAAGTAGATAATAAGTTGTAGTACTAGAGCTTGAGCGTACCATAAAGTGAATTGGCATATCCAACTTTAGAGAGTGCTCCGTTTTATTATGACCAATCGCTTTCTTATAGAACTATTTACAGTTAGTATTTTAAAGGTTTTACTTATCAGTAATTTTTATGATAAAATATAAATTTTAGCACTTACCACAACAAACATAAACGTCGAACAAAAATTAATTAAGAGAACAAGCAAATTTCTTATAAAATGATCCGAACCATCTTATTACATTACTGCAGTTAACCTTGACTTAATTAGTTGGGTACAAGAAAAACCTGTTGGCGGCAGATTCTTCTCAATTTAATAGACACGAAAACAATAATTTTAAAAATTGGTTGAATTGCCTAAGAGATATGAGTCATGTAAATATAAAGAAGTTTATAACATTACTAGTGATAATTAAAATCGAATATGTGCATTTTAAATTGAATCAACATGACAATCATTACAAGTGTTTTTAACATATTTTAATTCAGTTAAAACAAGTAATTTCAAAAAAATTTCCCAAAAACCACAATTTATCACAACGGTAGTGCTTGAAGGTAAATATATGATTACTGTAAAATGTTATGCAACAATATACCCGTCAGATGTTATTTAAAAGTCATATTTATGTCTGTACGACAATAATGAAAAAACTTCAAGTTATCAAGCCTCTCGTATGGAAATCAAATGGCACTTGTGCAAGATTTAACATAGAAAAACCTGATATCTTTGCAGATTACTTGACTGGTATATTCATACTATACTACTTATTCACTCCAGAAGAAATTATTGAGAAATTTCTAGACACTGCATCTCAGGTGTCTCTTTTTTATTTTTTTTAACTGTCGAGGTACGGCCTGAGCTATTAAAATTAAGCAAACATAAAGCTTTGGGTTATAATCTTGTAATTGGAAAATCACTAAAGATCTAACAAAAAACCTTCGTTTTTCTTATAACAGCATATGGTAATATGAACAGTATATATATTACTTTTATGACAGTACCCTTACAGAAAAATGGTTTCCAAACACAGATATGCACCAGAACAAGTAATTTCATATCGATCGATTAGTCTGCTGTTCTTACTTGGTAGGATGTTTAAAATGATTTTCTCAAAAACCACTTGCTGCTACTGGCTCCACAACACAACAAATATACCAAATAGTAACCCAAATAGCTCAAGCGTTCGATAAGTTCTAAGATACTGAACTGATATATAAGCTTCAAACTCTTTTACCAAGTCTCTATTAAATTCTTTTTAAGTTTTACCTACTCGGTAGGTATTTTCCAGTAAAATACAGTTATGAAATCTCAAAATGCAATTCTAACCTATTAGACAAAGTAGCGTTTTTATCTCTCTTTTTTACATTATATACATCATTAATGTACCAAAGACTAAAAACATTATTACCGCCACTTTGCAGACGTCATTGCTATCCTATTAATCTATGATAATTGTATCATAACATCTGAAAGCTTTTAACGCAACTTTAACCTTATAAAAGAATGGCTTGGTAAATGACGCGCTGAAATTATCCAAACTAATTTGGTGTCAGTAAAGTTGATTATACATTTGATCGATTACTATAAATAATTTTCTGCATTTTGATCAATGCCTCATGTAGGAAAACTATATTGAACTTCGAAGTTTTATTAAACGTATTGGCTTATGGGAAGAATAAACAAGAAACCAACTACTGCTTTACAGAGACATTCTAAAACCGATATGTTTATATAACTTGCAATTTTAGAATATGCCAAAAAAATCCGGATAAAAACCATACAACAGTCGCAGTTCAACACACTACGCGGTGGTGAATTCGTCAAGGTTTATTTCTAATCTCGTGATATATGATGATTATGCATCACAATGCTCCACAAAATTCATAGACTTTCTTAAAATCACCACAACAGACCCACAAATCTCATATGAACTGCACTAGTATTTGTTCAATGCTCATCCGCATTTTGAAAGACTCACCTGGCGTTAGCCTTGTGACTTATGAACCTTCTGCCGTGAAATACACATGTTATCGCATTTATTAAGTACCTCTCGTAAAATAGATAGTAAATTTAAGAAAAGTGTTTATAAAATAGATTAGATATGATTTTAAATAGTAGAAAATAGAAAGAAGTCAAAAACTCCAAAAATAAAGTTTTAACTTATCGTTAGCTTTTAATACGACGCCTTTAAAAATTTTAAAGTGCTTATTTATTTTGCTGTATTATATTATGACATTTCTATCCAGAATTAGATTTCTATTTTTTAGGCAATAGAAACGTTATTCTGGTAATGGTTTAAACAATAGCATAATTTGTTTCAATTTTCAATTCAAATACAATTTAACAAAATAGAATTAGCGAATGCTAAAAAAGCTTGGACACACAGATCTACTTAACTAGTTTGTTGTTCAATTACATATATAAAAAAAATTATGAGTGCTGCTGCTGCTGCTGTCACATAGGTCAAAGGTCAAATCGTTCGTGCCTTTCCGTGCCGACCCGAGCGCCTCCGAAGGACAAATTTCGGCCCGGCGGCAGGCGCGACCGAGTAATATATTTCCGGAACCACAAGCGATGGAAAATTTTCGTTTGAGAGGGGGTAATAAAGCACTTATACATAAAAAAAATTATGAATTCTGTCACACAGGTCAAAGGTCAAAGGTCAAAGTTCAACTCTAACTGGGTATACGTAAATGCGTTGTCATGGCAACGGCGTACGCCAATTATGTCAAACAGAGATTTTTAATCGTGTTTTTATTTATTTTTAAAAACTACTATGCGAAGGGCTCAAGCATATCGGAGTTGGACAAGCTCTCCGGGGGGCCGCTGCCAGACCTTGTTATTATAAAAAAATAAATACTGCTGTATTTTAGCACACGGGTTATTATAAAAGGTAAATTATTAACTATTATTTATTAATAAATTAAGCAAAAATATTCAAGACGTACCTTTAAATATACAACATAAATTGTAGTGACAAATAATGGTACTTCTATATGCAAGGTCACATTACCATTATCTATATTTTTCTATTAAATCTAGAAAACCTTTAGAATGATTCAGCTTTGTGAGGACCTAAAACGTTTTCATTTAGGATTAACAACGGTGAGAAACATTAAATAATGTAATTAAAGAAAAGTAATATTTATTGCAGATATCAATTAAATTTTCACCAGAAAATGTATGTTAAAATTCTTTTAATAAGCAAACACCGTATTATAAATCTAATATTATTAATTATACATTATACCTGTGGTATTCAAAGAAGAAAAAAAATATTTATATATTTTATTATATACGCATTAAGTATTGAATAAAACATAACTTGGAGTAATGCATATATAAAGGATGTCTTAGAAGATACCAAATTAATGAATTCTTTGTTTATTTAATAATAAGTATAACACGAGTTGCTATGGTAATACTACTAGTCAAAAACGGGTGATTATTGATCATTGTTTTAATTTAAAAACAATGGATTTCAATGCTAATAAGTACCCGTTAAGTAAAAAGATGACAACTGTGATGTAATTATATGATACCAATTAAAGCACTTGACCGAAATTGTTTTAAAGTAAGTAGAAAACCAGCTGCATTCTATATTTGTAATTCGTGTTTGTGCTTCGAAGCCTCCGGACGTATGCTTATGGTCCATGATACAAGTGTTCGATAATTTTACCTAAATAGCTAAGATCAGGACTACATGCTTATAAATACCAATGTTTTATTTTTAATATTAAGTAATATTAATCTAACAAGTGTAATTATAATGCAATTTACTTTAGTTTTAAGAATATCGTATCCATATTTAAAACTAGCGGTTAAGGCTTGTAGCCGTTAACAGTACGAACTCAAATTAATAAATTAACCTGGTGTGCAATTATTAACTATAATTCAAGAATCTTTAATGCATTTCAACCAAATAAGTTTCTAACAATATTCTATTATCACAAATATATTAAAATTAAACACCTGCAGAACAAACAACAGATAACTGTTGACATCCAAACTGTACTCAATTTAATATACCTACTAATTTAAGTATAGAAGTACTTCTTACAATATCGCAAATGAATTGCAATAGTAACTAACAATAAGAAGTGATAATATCGAAATCACACACTACGCATCAATTAGCCATGGCAACTCAATGACTAGCGAAATAAGTAAAATTAACCAGAAACACCAAAGGCGATTTGTTAAAAAATAAAACAGTTATTATGCACAAAAAGGAATAATAAAAGGTTTATAAATAAAAGTAAACTTAAAATGAAATAAGCAACCAAAATAATGAAAATAGTAATTCTTAGCCAAAAGATTCAAAACTACACGTATCTCCAAAGTGATCAACTACAAGAGAATGACAAATAATTCAGCTCTAATTTTTAGTATATTTATTCCCACAACATGTCGTGAAACAATAAGATAAAAATTATCAACACATATAACATCTACTAACCATTTTCAAGAACTAAATATAAAGTACCATACTTATCAATTAAAACAAGGAGCCTATAGCGTAGTTACCTTACAACCAGACCGTACTGTTTCCTCTTCTTCTATGTTTTTAGGCTACTAGCCTGTTTTAAACCATAAAGTTGTTGTACTATGAGTTACGTCAGAAGAAGATTTGGTGTTCGTCCTTGCTTTTTACTTCGCGATTATTGTACTTCAACTATTCTATATTAACAAAGAAATAGTAAGCGAGTTAACAAGAACATAATGTAAGACACCCCTTACAGAGTAAACAAGAACCTACCACCGCTAGTATTCGTTGATCTAGAATCTCAAAACAATGATAAGAAAATCTGTAAATTAGAATTTTTATAAGATAAAAATTTTGATATAGGTCTACCAAGAGAAAAGAATAATAATATAATGCACAAAATTCCAGGTATATGGACATTTTAACACTTACTACATAAAATGCGAAAAATTTTATGACAAAAGTATTTAATGAAACTAAGAATAGTTTATAATATATAATGAGAATAATCCCGTAAGCTATAAAAATTGCATGATTTAATAAAATCTGGTAAAAGCAAAAACAAAGCATCCACCAAAAACAAAATATTATTATCCTAATATAAAACAAATAAACTATTAAACATTTTCATTCAACAAATGAGTGTCATATATAGCTAAAAGTAAGTAAATCTTAATGCGAAGATATAACAGAAAATTTAGAAGTTTTCTCAACGAGTTTAGAAACATTCTTATAACTACTAAATCAAAACAGCGCGGCAATAATTATGTTGACTACAGTCGTAAACAAGATTATCAATATGGAATTTCAATATACTAAAAATCATTTACGGAAAACTATCTTATCTTTTAAATTTAACCAATTTGATTTACTACTGATACCAAAACGTCACTCAATAAAGAAATCTGTTGTCAAGATTCTTAATGATCCTATCGGCTCTAGAAAATTAAGTTTTACAATTATATAGTAGTAAAAAAATCTACGATATATTAATATTAAAATTATGTTTTTATCCAGTAAGCAATATAAAAATTCCATTTTAGCTCAATAACTTTATAGAGGGATACCAATAGTTTATTGACAAACTTGAAACACATAAACTGATAGTTGAGGACTAAAATGCTAAATACACAATTAAGAAATTAAGGCTTATCCAAAATGGGACCTACTGCATACTTAATATCCAAGCAAACAATTTATTTTTCAAATAACATTGTACCAAAAAATTACATCATATTACTGCATATTAAAAAACTAGAAAATAAACTGGAAAACTTGACGTAAGAGCAATTTCTAAGAAAAAATTAACCCTAATAAACTGACGTATTTTTCATTAGTTGAGACACACTTAGTGGCACTGCAACCTCAGTGGCTTATTGTGCATATTAATATGCACTTAACTAACTTAATATTAAAACGTCACATATACCCATGAGTTGAACGAGACTCGAACTCGCCTGCGTCGGTTCGTGGACAAACGAACAATATTTTTTGCAACTAAGCCTCGGCGGTAGCCCCAAACTGGTGTAAAGACATTGTGCAGCTCTATAAACATTGGAAATGCAGTATTTCAACAATACTCCACCAACTAAAAAAAAAATATCCCTCTTTTTATTAATACAGTGTCATTTATAATAAAATCTGACGACAGTTAGGTAAAGTCAAATAAAAAGAAAGTTAATATGTTAACAAACATCTATCACAGATATTTACTCTACTTCTGCTTTATACTGATGACATAGAAATTGTAATTGATAAAGACACTCCATGATAACTTTTCCGTATCCCTCGTATCCCCTTTTACACCATCCAAAGTGTTGATTCTCACAAACCTATTAGTTACAATTTAATAGATTGAAAAATTATATGCGCTTATCTAGAGCACCCCTACAATTCAACAGTACTGTAGAATAATTGACACAATTAAGGAAAGTGTAGAGCGAAAATAAGTAGAGAGGTCTTCTTAGATATTCAGCAAACCTTCGATAAGGTGCGGCATAAGAAATTGTTGTACGCGTTGAAAAAAAGTCTCTTTTACCAACTATATCTTTAACTGAAATCGTATATGCAAGACAGAAATTTTTAATTTAAACTTAAAACCATGTTTACATTTCATTTGAACAAGTATCGAGTCACTCCGAATAGAGTCAGAGGACCGTATGATTTTGACGGCTGACTTACCAGTTACAGAGGACATCACAACCCCTGGTTTTGTTGATGATATAGCAAATCTGTCAACTGACTCACACGCAGAAACTGCATCTGAAAACTACAAGGCCACTTAGATTTACTGCAAGGGTAGTTCAGATAGTGGAGAATAAAAATTGTTTAGGAATAAAAATTAACAAAGAAAATGCACAAGTGCTTCTGTACAAAATTATATTATATAAACTTAAGGAATGGAGTTATAGGAGTGCAGCAAACCATCAAATCCAAAAATATTACACTGTTCACTACAAAATGTTTTGTATGATAATGGTTATTTCACGATATTTCTTTAATCACATCTAAAAATACCATAACAAATGTTATGAAACTATACGGCATCAGGTATACAAGATGCAACATTGAATATAACAGTCATCTAAGAATGGATTCACCAACCAGATTGTCGATGAAAGAATACTAAAAAGGCGACAACTAGAAGACCTGATTAGATAGAAGATTTTTCAATTTAAGTCACTAACATTTTATTAAATATTAAACTTTTGCATATTTAAATATTTGTACAATATAATATTAATTAATTAGTTTTTCTTTGTTCCTTCGGTTTATTAGTCTTCTTGTTTCTACTTTAAGTTTAGTTTGCTTTTAGTTTTGCTTGTTTTTTTAAGTACATTTTTTGCAGCTTCTTTTATGTTATTGATGACGTAATTGTGAAGATCTTCAACACTTATGATCTCTCTAATCAGGTCGTTTAAAAATGTCTTCTGTAGTATATTTCTGTAGGTATCCTCTTTGTTCCACATTTCTATGTGGTCCATGTTTCTAGTTCCTTTTTTAATTAATTTTCTTTTCTCTAATCTTGCATTAATTTCTACTCGTACTCTTATCATTCCATGGTCGCTGATGTTTATTAGGTTAAGAACGGATACATCTTGTATGTTTTTACGGTCTGAGATGAAATCGATCTTGTTCTTTGTGATTCTATCAGGGATCTTCCATGTACATTTCCGGTGCTCTTATTTAAAAAAAAATGTATTTATTACATTGAATTGTTGCGCTTCAAGGAAGTTCACTAACACTTGCCCTTTGTCATTACGTATTCCTACTCCATGCATACCTATAGATGTCTCTTCTCTTTGGTATTTCCTAATTTTGGCATTAAAATCTCCGATTAGAAGTGTGTAATAGGTTTTGTTTTTATTCATTGCCTTCTTTATGTGTTCATATAACTGTTCAATCTCTTCATCAGTGTGTTTAGATTTTGGTGTGTATGTTTGAATAATTTTTATGTAATACCAATTAGTTATCTTAATAGTTATATATAACTCTTTTTGATATTCCTACCGCTGAGCAAATATTTTTGGTTCATTTTCTGTTAATCAAAATTTCAACGCCATTTATATTACCGTCTTTTTCTCCCTTATAATATAATGTGCGTCCTGTTTTCAGAACCAGCACTTCCTTTTCCCTTCTCTTGACTTATTCCAACAATGTCCCATTTAATATATATCAGTTCTTCTCCTAATTTGGCTAATCTATCCTCTGTACAGATTACATTTAGAGTTTGATATTCATTTTCGCATGACGATCTATTCTTTTGTCTCTTATTTCTGAATTTTTGTTTGTTCCAGAATTATCGAGGCAGACCGGAGTACCGGTGTGGGATTGTGGGCGATTAATTCTACTCACTTGGGGTGTTGGAGTTTTAAAAGCTTTCTTTATGTTAAGTTAATTGGGGGTGTTTTCGAATTAAAACACCACGCTTGCTGAGCGGGTTGTCGAGTTTTTAATCAGACGTTCCTCTGGAGTCAGACGCTGTGTGCGGCCGCCCAATACGGGTACAGACGCCTCTATTCAAGTCTGCTTCTCCGCCTCTTACATGGGTGACTTTATTTGTCATTCTTTGTCTTTAGAGCCGTTGGCATTCTTCCCCTATAGTTCTGGATAGAAGCCTTTACAGGGTATTATCATTATATTATTTGGGACAGGCAGTGATAGTATAATGATCGCTGACGTAGTTTCAAGGTGAATTAAGTATTAATATAATAATCGATGACGCAGAAAACATGATAGATGAGAAAATTAAGGTTATAGAAAAATTGTATTGTGAAATTTTTTCATGATGTTAAGATAGTAAAGTATAGATTGGGCTAAGTGTGTAGTGGGTCAACTATAGTAAAAGCAGTACAAAAGAAATATTTAGAATTAAAAAAAAGCTTGTAATCCTGACAAAATACCAAAAATTTTGATATTGTTTTTAAGTGAAGCTCTTTGAAAATAATACAGTGTATGAATTCAGAGAACTACTCAAATATTGAATGCAATCAAGGTTTATTGCTTTATCCAAAGAAAATAAATGTGAAGGTTTTCTAGACGTCGAAAACTGGCAGTTTCGTTTCAGACAAGTCTTAAGAACACGAGAAGTGTTATTTACAATACAGGTACTAATACAAAAATTCAAAGGTATAAACTATGTTTATGCATATTTCATACATTTTGAAAAAGCAATGGACAAAGTGCACCATAAGAAAATGATTCACATCCTAAGAAAAACGGAAACAGATAAGAAAGACATAAGAATTAAAATTGTTATTCAAAAAGGCTTCGCATAAATAATCTACTCTTGGCTCTATTATTCAAAATGTATACTCAACAAGACATAACCGTAAATGGAGTGGTGATCAATAGCATGTAGTATGCCGATCACACTATTATAACATCAGACACATATGGATTAGAGTTAAGAACAAAATATATGGTGATCAACAAGAGGAACAACATAGCACTCAAACTCTATACAGATGGATCTACTATAGAACTGGTAGAATATATTTCATATTTGGGAGTATGTTACATGTGAGCTGAGACCACTTTAGAGAAATACGACAACAAATAGAGAAGCCCAAAGTTTTCTTTTATGAGTAAAAAAGTTATTCTGGTAAACCGCTATGTCTTTTCAGTCTTATTATGTACTATTGAAGGCTAAACACTAATAAAAGCCACATGCAACCGAATTGAAGCCTTTCAAATATGGATATTTCGACGAATGAACAGACCATACAACAAATGAAGAGGTTTTCCAAAGAACAAAAACCATGAAGAAAGTATTAAAAACCGTAAAAATTAGAACATTTACTCATTGCGCTTTGTCTTGAGAAATAATAAGTAACTATTTCAAGCAGTAGCTAACAAAATAACTATTGCAATGATAATGACATGGTATGGCACCAAGAAGAAAAAGAAATAATTTTTCGGCTCTTATATGTACCAATATAGTTTAAAGTAATTAATTATAGTTATATCACAAAAATTTGTTAAGAAAACAGAGTATCTTTATATTAAATTTAATATTTATGCAAAGTACATACAAAAAGGTAAACACTTGTAGAACCAAATCAAAAATATAAAAAACGAAGAACATTTCAGTTGATCAACAGTAAATGTTTTACTCAACCAAAACAGATTTAATATTTAGGAAAGAAATAACAAGCACTAAAGAATTACAATCAAAAACATGTACTAGATATTTGACTAATATTTTTGTGGTTACTTTATCGATCACATTATATACCATAATATACAGTACTAATTTTTTAGATAAGAGATTAATTATAAAAGTTTAAAAAACAATTTTCTGTACGCATTTTAATTAATTAGCAGTTAAAATTTCGCCCCGAGTTTCCAAGAGACGCAAAAACGTATTTGTGTTAGGAGTGTGTTGAGGTGTACCGTAGCCGTTTTATATTTTCAGCCCTATACAATCCAATTATAATTTTTAATCCCCCGAGGGGCAGCGAAATGCGCCGTTTGCTCTTCAGGTCTAAACAGAACCCTCGTTCGCTAGACGTTTAATCAGTAGATGAAGCAGCGACCAAACTTCTGGTAATTGCGCTTTTGTTAAACACAAAAGATTCTAATCTACCACATAGTGCGCCAGTGAAAACGTTAAAATTGCAATATAAGCCTTAAATAGATTTTAATTAATTTGATGGATGTATACATCGTCGTAATTGAAATTTTAATTTATTTTATTTTGTAGACTACAGTAGAAGCAATGTTTGCGAAGGACAAAGAATAAATTATAAGCAGCGTTTTGTTGCTCCAGGATAACTTGTAATTTCTTGTTTAATACCCGTGAAATATGTAAATTTACCTGGTAAGTATTCCATCAGAGACGGCTTATAAATTATTTTAGGTAAATTAAAATTTCTTTTAGACAGTATATACATGTAATTTAATGTCAATACGCGGAATCTTTGCATATTAACAAGCTTTAGAAATATCGCAGAAAATTATTTACTGTCCTTATTGTAACTGAATTTTGGGCAAAGAATTGAAAAACGCAATTTATTTATTACATTTTTATGAAATCCATTAAATAAGCTAACACAAATAAATTGCATTTTACTTACGATACAATTATTTATATTATATTATGTTACATAATATATAACGTAATAATTTTTAGAGGAATCGATAGAAGGACTGAAGACCAATTCCACAAAAATACAGGGGCAAAAGTGGCAATCCTTGCACTACGATTAATAATTGAAAAAAAATACGGAAAGATAAAAACACCTTCATAGCCTTTATTGATTTACAAAAGACCTTTGAACATGTAAACTGGGCAATCATGTTTACAGCACTAAAAAAAGATAGGAATAGAACATAAAGATCGAAGTATCCTAAAACAATTACATAATAATCAAATTACAACAATAGCACAAGGGGATAAAATTAGACAAGCTACAATAGAAAAAGGTGTAAGGCAAGGATATGTTCTCCGGAGAGAGATTATATCCTTATATATATATATTTTAGAGCAGACTAACGAGGATATAAAAATACATGGAAAGAGAATATGTATGATAAGGCACGCGGATAACAGCGTTATTAGCTGAAAACGAAGAGAAACTTAAACTTCAGCTTGAACAACTGGAAGTTATTCTAAATACAAATTGCAAAATGATAGCAATCAAAAAAATGTAAAGTAATGGCATGTAGTAAACACGATATAGGTATTATAAACATTGAACTAAATGGGACACGACTACTACAAGTTAATGTATTTCTCTACCTAGGCAGCACAATAACAAAAGATGGAAGATGCAAAAAAGAAATTAGAACTAGAATTGCATTAGCAAAAAGGACTTTCTACCAAAAAAAGAGCTTACTTATAACAAGAGCAATCCCTATTACAATAAATTTCATAAAAACATATGTTTGGAGCGTCGAATGGAGGTCGAAATAAGCGTGCGAACAGTAATGTTATAGAAGAGCTTTAAAGATCAGTTATCTTCATAGAATAACAAACGAGGATCAGAAAAGAAAAGTGTTTGTGTAAGAACATAAAAATAAATGAGCACACTAATGGGACACATAATAAAGAAGAGAGGAATACTGACCACAATTATTGAAGGGGTATAGAAGAAATTGGCAGACCACGGATGGAACATACTAAACAAATAATGGAAGACAGGATGTGCCACGTATAGATATCTACGAAAGATAAATGTATGAATAGGAAGGAATGGAGAGTTGCGACAAACCAGTTGAAAAGCTGAAGACACAGTGAGAAAGAGAAACAGAGAGGGGGGTAGGGGCAAGAGAGAGAGTGAGAGAAAGGGAAGGAGAGAGAAACAAATTTCGTATCTTGGTGATAGTAGTATAGATGGTTTCCACCTTGTGTTTATTGTAAATTTTCCTTATCCGGTCCGTAACCCCGTTGATATAAGGTAAAAAAAGCTTCGCCTGTTTCTCGTGAGAATTTGTTGGGTTTTAAATACAAAAATCATTTTAATAGAGACGACGGATTCAATCTACCTATATTTTGGTTTGTGGCTCTTAAGGGGCAAAAACAGACCGCGATACGATGAAAGAACGAGTGACGTCAGAAAATGCCAAAATGTTACCTGCGATGACCCGAATGACGTCATCAGCTAGCCTGATTACGTTATCTACCATTCCCGATGACGTCAACAATTTCTAAATTCTGACCACGCCCTTATAATCCGAGATCCAACTAACTACACAATGCACCATAACACCGGTCGTGAAAGCCTTCGCATCTGTTTAGTCGCAGGACAACATTAGAACTCAAATTTGACCCCTAACGTAATCGATTTAGAGCTGTTGTAGAAAATATTCTTTTTTATTTACAAGTTATTGTCAGATAAACAAAGGAAATTGTTATACATGACATATGTAATATAGACTAACTATTACAATAAATGGCTTGGAAAGACTATTTATAACGTCTTGTTTACAATAATTACAATAATAAATGTTAAAATTAACTATGAGAAATTGACAATAATTGAAGAACTAGGAAAATTATTGCGTTAATCACTATTTTGGTCAGAGGCTACTAGATCCTGTGGTAGTCTTCGTTTTAGTCTACCATGTACGTTCAACTGGCACAAGTTGCAGTGAAGGACACCACCACATGTTCTCGCGTTTTGTAAAAACTTTTTAGTTGTTTGACGAATGAACTCGTTCACATGAGATACAGCTAGCTCGTAGTGCAACTGGTTGTTACGAATATGCCAAGGCGCGTTCACTGCTATTCGTAAAACTTTGTTTTGGAATCGTTGTAGTTTATTGATGTTCGTTTGGGATGTAGCGCACCAGACTGGACAGACAGAGAATTAATGGGTGTAGTACCGTTTTGTACATTAAGATAGTGCATTCAGGCTTCAATGTTGACTTGCGATTAATCAATGGATAAAGTTGCCTTAACCTATTGTTGCCCTGTAATAGCTTGTGATCGAGATGAAAGCTCCAGGTTAGGCGCGTGTCCAAGTAAACTTCGAGATATCTGACTGCCGAGTCCGTTGGATTCCATTGTATGGGATTGCCGTCAATGATGATATTAGATACCGTAGCTATTTTCCTTAAAGTAAAGATTTTAGTCTGACATTTCGTGAGGTTAATTTGAATATTCCAACTTTTAAACCAGTTGGTAATCTTGTCTGCAGATTTTTGTAATTGATATACAGCCTCTTGTAGATCGGCATTTTGAGTGATAATTGCTGTGTCGTCTGCAAATTCGGCTATGGATGCTGTAGTTACCGGGAGATCGGATGTGTAGATGTTAAACAGTAGAGGTCCTAGTATGCTGCCTTGTGGGACTCTAGCATGCACTTGTTTAGTCTCAGATATACAAGAGTTGATCTTAACCGCAAACGTTCTATCTTCTAGAAATGAGAAGATACGATCTTTGACAATGTAGTAAGTAGGCTTATTGGTCAATAGTTCTTAATGCCTCCTTTGTTTTTCCCGGACTTGGCGAACATAAGGATGTGTGCGTGTTTCCAATCGCGGGGAAAGTACCCAGTGCAAAGGCATGCATTTAACATTGAGGATAGATGTGCCAGACATTTTACAATCTTGCACCATTTCTACAAAATATATGGATTGTTGTTTTGATTATGCAAGTATAAAATTTTAAAATAATTTGAAATATAAGCACAAACCAATATTTTTTTAAAATTGCGGTTTAAATTTTAAATATCTAATGAATTTTTGAGACCCTGCACTTAATTTTGCAAACGCCATAAATCCATTTATATGTATTGTTTTGTCAAACATACAGAGCCGTCTATACAAGAAGTAAGCGTGTATATACTTACAATTAAAATAACTAATATTTATATAATCACTTGCGTGAATTTAACGAATTTTAAATAATCTGATAACATCTTGAATTCGTTAATACTTTCATATATATATTTTCGAAGTAGAAAGTTAATAATTTATTTAATTTATTAATTTATTTGAGGCTTTACAAAATATATGGTAATACAAATGTTTTTTTTAACTAATCTATTATTTAAATAAATAATTTGTAAATTTTATTGGAGGTATTCCACTTTAATGTCTAGGTATTTTTTTCATTCCCTTAGCAGTCTTCCTAAGCCGTTCTTTTGCTATTTCTTACTGATTCTTTCATTGCGCTAAACAAAATGTAGTTACGCAATGTAAAATTCAGCAAATATAGGATGTAATACGTGTCGGTGTGGCGATTGCCATGTGTAACGCATCTCCATTTCCCATATTGCCGTTGCTGAATACGTCGACGGAATAGTTTCAGTGGCTGTAGTATGGCTCATTGGTAATATTCTCCCGAAGAGGCAGCTATTTCACCAGCGGAATCTCTTCCAACCCTAAAAGGCAATCCTCATTTCTTTTTGAATAAACAATAACCGCAAACGAGGGTTTTCAGGACGGGGACTTCTAGTTTCTTGCTATTCTAAAGACTGACGTTTGCTTTCCAGCATCTCGTCTCAAATCGTTGATTCGCCAGATTTTACCAGACACACATTCAAAGAATGTCTTTGGAGCTATGCTCTACAGCTTCTGCTAAGCGGTGAGGACATGGAAAACCTATTGTACACAAAACTTTGATATTTTCAAGTCGTACACACTCTGGATAACGCGCTTATGCTGGACGCTATTTTCTTTTGTTTTTCTCAACTTAGTCTTTGTCGTCTTTGATTTCTGATATTCTGTGAAACACATGGTTACTACTTTGTATAGATGTACAAATCAGTCATTTGCTCTTTCCAAAGGAACCACGCCGTTCATTACTGCCCATGATTGTGTGCTTTGATAGGTTTTCGCAGCAATACATAAATTATTCTACCTTTTCGAGGAAAATGCCAGCCATTTTTTAATCGTCTAAATATTTTTTATTTTTATACATTTTTTACCTACGACATAAAAGGACCTACGAGAAACTACAGCAATGAGAGAGGTAACTATTTTTTGCATTTTAAGCATCACTGCTATTTACTCTGTTCTGAAACCTAAAAATGAATCAGGCCAGATATTTAGACTTTTATATCTATTAAAAATAACAAATATTCACACAAGACTAATAAAAAGTTAAACAGGTTTTGTAAATTCTAAATAAGCAATTTAAATATTAGATTAAATTGATTATAGCTAACAATAATTGTAAATAAAAATTAAAAACAAACTTTTACATAGGATAAATAAATAAAAATATTTTAAATACTTATTTGTAGTTATTCCCAGATTTTAACAAATATTATATAAAATAATATTATTATTACTGTTTTAGTAACTTGTGAAACTCAAAATGATTAATTGTGTAGTCTGAAAATTAAATTAAGTCCACAATTAGTAAGAAATAAACAATTCATTTATATTAATGCAAATTATAGAACTATTCTGTACAAATTTAAAATTATATTTCAGCATAAATGTAGCTGTAAGTGTAATTGAATATTTGACATATAACCTCGATGATTTGACTCATTGATACAGACCCCGTATTTCACTAAACTTCAAAAAATTTAAGAGCGTTATATTGCAGGACCTTGGAGCAAATTAACGTCACCCTTATAGGAGATTACAGGTTCTGTTAAATTTTCTCATAAAAAATTTATTATCATTTGAGCTATATGACAATTCGCTTCTATTTTCCAAAACTGCGTTGTCTAATTTAGGTCATAGAAACTCTTTTTGTTTTGCCATTCTCATTTTTGAAATAGTACAATCCAATCCAATAAGATCTGCAATTCTAAGACCACCTGAATAGTGGCTCTTCAATTATTCGTAAATTTTTAGTTCTCCAGGTGCAATTGATTATTTGCATAACCGATTAAATAAATATGAGGCTTGTCTAAATACAAAATGATTGTGCATGATGTTTATGCGATATTCAATTTCCCTTGCATCTAAATTTCCTATGCAAAATTTGAAAACGTATAGCGTGCTAATTTAGAAAGAGTGGCAAATTTTAGTACTAAGCCTTTTGTTAAGAGATCCATTATTAGTTTTAAATATTAATATTTTTAGTGACATAAAAATTTCAAATTAATATTGGTACTAATACAAAAACGGCTCCTAACATTTAGAGGTTAATCATTGATAATCACCAATACTGATTTATTTGGAGCATTATTCATTGTAAAACAATAATAAATAAAACTATATTTTTGTGGTAGTCATTATTATTCTTTGTAAACTGCTGTAATGGTGATTCTTCCAAAAATGCTTTTCCAAGAATTAGAAAGAAAGCCGTCAACCAGTAAGTAGTAGCTGTATGTTTCAGAAGACTCTAGTTTGGTGTGGAATATAAAAAATTGTTGAATCTTCTCAGCAGTTACTTCAAAAACTGGATTAGATGGCTCTTTTGGAGCATGTTATTGTTTTGAGTCAAATTTATTAGATCTTCCAATAATTCACAATTCTCTTAAAAAACAACAAAAAAGAAAGCGATGGGTAATACTTTGAGTTAAAAAATGTTACCTGTTAATGCCATTCAAATAGAGGTATTAAAAGTTTTTTTTAGTAAACGAAGTACTACTGTAGAAATTTTGATTATTAAAGATTTTCATTTAAATAGTACCTTATTCATTGTATAAAATATTATTTTAAGAATAAGCTTAAAGTTTATAAGTTACAAGTTATTAATGTAAAAAGTAATCGACTATTTAGAATATGATATGGTTGTAGAAGTTAAATTTTAAATATTGTCATTTTGAAAATTAAAAATAAATGTTAATTAGAAAAATATGATGACTAAAAGTTGTTTCATATAATTTTTAACTTGTATATATATGACCGTTCTTCATTTCTATTACTAAGACTTTTTGTTCCTCAGTTCAAATGTGGCACAAATAAGATTCTAAAGGTATGGCGAAATACACTAAAACTTCTTAATTCTTTTACAATTTAAAACGGCTTCAGGTAGCACCTTTTATTTTGCATTACAGGGTTCTAAGAATAAATTAACATACAATGAATATTTTGCGAGGGTAATACTTCGCCGACAAATCTTTTACTTGGAAGTCTAACGTTCCAGCTGATACGTAGCTAAATGCTAACTAGTTGAATAAGGGGGACAGAAAATACTACGTTTGCTTTTCGAATCGGTGATCAAACAATTTTCATAGCTAACAAGATCAGGAAGATGGGGGACCTGCTTCTTCGCGCTCGAGTGCGCGCTCTGCTCGAACGAGCTGCATTTGCTAATTGACGGGGTCTGCAAGACGGCAATAAATAATTACCGGCCTGGTTCATTAATTTTATTCAGAGCAGTCCTGTTGTTGCTCTACTGCATCGCGTATACTGACCCAATGACAGACATTTTGCTGCCGGCAGGGATCACGAGATCGTGACCGGTTGTGCTTAAGAGATGATTGTACGGTTTGAGTGAAGGCATGAAGGTCATATCCAAAAATAAGAGCTTAAGGATATTGTACGAGAACATCGTTAATGAAACCAGGAATAGATTTTTCTAGGCCATTTAAGCATAGAAGTATTTAATCGTTATTACGAATTGTTCTATTAATTACTTTAATATAGTTAAAACAAAATAATAAATTATTTAATTTCTTAACTTAATAAGTTTACATTAATTTGTCTCTGGTAAAGACGACTGTTCTTAAGAATCATACTGCTTTGTTCTTGTATTAGCAACTAAAATGCAGATTTTACAACGGTTCAGTAGTTTTAGTATTAATGCTTGATGATTTATACTATATATACTATAATTAAACATTTGCACTGAAATGTTTAACATCAAATCAAATACATAAAAACACGTTTGAAGTGCTTTAAGATCATAAACCCTTTTATTCTGTAATATAGCGTGAGTATAAGCAAAATGAATTACCAATTTGAAAGAAGTGTAAGCAGGCACAATTTTGCAATAACTCAAAAGACTATTTGTTTTGTAAATAACATAGTATGAAAGAATTATTGCCAAGTGCATAAGTGAGATACAAGGCTTTTAAACACATAAGACATCAGCAAAATGGATAGTTCGAATACAGATTTTTAAACAAAAATGTTTTGAATTTCTTTATTGTATAGCTAATTAAACTCTATTTGAGCAAAGACATTGTCATTATATTTAACATAAAAATTTTTGATGGTAAACTACCAAAAACTATAGAAGTATCTGTTTGGTGAGTCATGTCCTAAAATAATTTCTCAAAATTATAGTTGCCAGAATATATCAGAAATTTAAGCAAAATATTAGTGACTCTCAATTTGGCTTCAGAAATAGGTTTGAACCCGAGATGCCTTATTTAACATAAAGGTGTTTACACAACACTGTCGAGATGTTATGTGCTTCGTGGACTGTGAAAAAGCATTTGACACCGTTCAGAACGATAAATTACTTCAAGTTCTCAGGGAGAGCAGAGATATATGTATAATAGCCAACCTATATTAAGGTTAGACAGTGGTTGACAGTGTGGATAGTCAGCTATCATAAGACATGCCCATATTGAGAGGAGTAAAACCGGAGTGTATCCTCCCCCCCCTGTTGTTCAATTTATACTCTGAAAAATATTTTGTGAGGTTCTCGAAGAAATAGCAGAAAGGGTCATAATCAACGGAGTTGTAATAATGTTCTGCTAGCCACAAACATGCAATATCTACAAATACTCTTATCAGCAGTGACAAACTGTAGTAAACAAATGGGGGCAAACGTAAAAAAAAAACAAATGGTTAATCGTTAGTAAACAATATACAGACATACAGAATGATATGCTTATGGGAGAAGAACTGATAGAAAGAGTAAATATCTTGGCTGCTATGTCAATGAAAATTGGGATTTAACACAAGAAATTAGATGTAGGATAGAGCAATCAAGATAAGCCTTTCAAAAGATAAAAAAATTGACCTGTAGCGCCTTGTCTATTACCTTACTTATTCAATTTAATAAGATGTTGTGTTTTCAGTATTCTCTTGTATGGCACTGAAGTATGGAAGCTTACCGAGTCAAGTTGCAAAAGACTGGAAGCTTTTGAGATATAGACATATTGCAGGATTTTGAAGATCTTATGGATGGACAGGGTCACAAATGAGGAAGTACTACGACGCATAAACAAACAACATGAAATTCTAAATACCATCAAAAGAAGAAAACTATACATCTAGGCCCATGGCTATGGTTATGAGAAATGATAAATAGAAACCACTTTATCATTCAAGGAAGAATTGAAGGAAAACATGCCCCAGAAAGACTCAAAAATTCACGTCAGTGGTATGGACTCAACACCACGGCACTATTTAGAACAGCAGTTGATAAAGTGAAAAGCATGTTATTGATCGCCAATGTTCTCGGAGAGCACAGCACTTAAAGAAGAAGATGAACTACTTAAAAATAGTGCTATAATTTTTTAAAAATATTTAATATTAAAAGAACTCAAAAATGGTTGCCCGTAATTCAAGGATACAACTCTGTGTTTAAAATCTGATATCTCACAACGCAATTTGCAAAAATATTTTTAGATTTAATCTTCAATGACTTTTATGTAATCTAAAAATGAAAATTCTCCGATAATTAATATTTCTTAATGATAGTGTAATTATGACAGCTAGCAAAACATTAACGCTGACAGTCTGTCATAGTCTTACTGTGTAAAAATGAAACAAATGTGTTAAAGTCCAAGGAAATCAAATGCGAAAACGTCTGCGCGAAATATAATACGGACGATAAATTTTGTAGATTCTTGCAAAGAACAGATGAAAATATATGCCGAATATTTACAGAATTTATTTTCATCAAGTGCAGCCTATAATGAGTTAAGAATATATAGATTAACTAATCAAGAATCTGGAAATGGCAAAAAAGATGAAATATTTATTTAAATAGTTGTAATCCATGCACATGTATATAATAATTATATTTTTTATATAAGCTATTATAAATAGCCACTTTAAGGTAAATATTGCCATATGTGAATTTCTTCTTTCAGTCCTAATAGACCGTACTACGAGTCATGGGAAATGACATTATGTTGTAAAAGAGTCTTTAAACAGTGATCTTGCCTAATCACATTATTTAGCATTCCATTACTATGACTCATGGTTATTGTAGCCGACTTTCACAACTACCATTTCTTTTTTACTTTCTTCTCCTATCCTGTCCAACTTTTCTCACTCCTTCAAATTCTATAAAATCTGACCCACGACAATCGATATCCAGGCCAACAAGTAGTTTTTGAAACCAGCCATTCCGCAGCTCTAGAAATTATCATCAATAACGTAAGAAAGTCCAAATTTTGTGTTTTATTCTTCGAAACGTGTTAATTCGTTCAACTGATAAAAATGTTTCCAATGATGATTTTATAGTGAATCTAAAATTGATTATTACATTAAATTAAACAAAAACATTAATACATACTATATTATTACACCTATCAATGAATATCAAACTAGCTATTTTAGTGTTATTAGGGTGTTTAAAGTATATTTATTAGAAAAAGGCCGCTTAGGAGTCACAGTAATGTTTTCTTATCGTATCTCACTAGTGATCTTAAAATAATTCTCAATATAATCTTTCTATTTTAGTAAATTAGCGAGTTTCACTTATGATAAACTAGATGCGATCATTTCAAATTGTGACTTATAACAAGCAAAGCTTATGAAAACTAAGTAAGCTGTTTATTTTTGTTGCAATATAAGGTCTAAAAAATCTGTTTAAAAATATTTAAGATATCTTGTTTAAGACACAATTAATTATTAAGTATTTTCCTTTTATACTAATACTCAAAATATGGTTAATATCTAATGTGGCTCTAGGTAGAACAATCAATTGCACTAATAACCTATGGGATTAATATAAAAATAAGGAAAGCCTGAAAAGTAGTCTGGAAAGTAAATTGTAACATTAGAGAGAAAACATTAGAAAGGGAAGAAATATATTTCTAACGAAAAATATTGATGTACCATATATTCTAGATGAGGACAGCAAATTTAAAAAATATATTAATAGAAAATGTTTGTACTATTATCCATTAGAGTTAATATATAAATAATCTAAACTAGTTGATTTCCTAGAGATTTTAAAATATATCAAAGCGATATCAGACATGGAGTATATTTGCTATGTCACAACTTCAACAATTTCTTGGATAACCTGGTTACCCAGGATAATCTATTTTGTCCTGGAAATGAAGTCTCAGTCAAAGCAACAGAAAAATTCTGCTTATGTGTAACTTTTATAGAATAGTAATACTGATAAAAGTTGAGTAAAAAAATCCTGTATTGTAGAGTTTCTTTTTTGATGACTTAGAAAAACATAAAATATCGACACGAACTTCTTCTGCTTTGTTATAGCTGTTGTCTTGATTATCATGTCATCTATATTTGTACACGTTGGTAAACTTTTGATATTTGACGCTTCGTCCACAACTGCACATCTTCAAAAACAAAATTTAAGTTACTGTTGACGTTGACATCCTTGGAATTCAAGATTCCTGGTTCTATTTTATTTTGGAAAGCTCTGACGTTGGAAAATGGCGTGCCTTTTAGGCACTTTCAAAGTGGCGAGAGCTTATGGTAACCCGGCTTTCAAGCCAAGGATGCCTTTAGGAAGTTGCCGGTGTTTTGAGTTGTACCCAGAAAGGTGGATGAGTCCTTGTTCTGAAGCTATCATCCAGTGATGATAGTCCAGCCTTTGTGTTCGGGCTGCGATGGAGTCCTACGAGACGCTGTCCGATGGACTGTTGGCTTTGGAAAAGCAAGGCAATCTCTGAAGCTGACTGGATAGTGTAAGTTACTGTTCCGTGCGCTTTTGCTTTTGTACTCTTGAGCATGTAGTAGGAATAGCAGTGGGAGGCGGCCACTGCTGACGTTAACGAGTCGTTACAGGCAAAATTTCGGATCACGACTAATTTTTTTACTGCATTTGTTAAAATTATTTTTATATTTATAAATCTCCACCTTCTCTCTATATGATCTCGGATAATAGTTCCTACAATTATACAAAATTTTTGACCGAATTCTATCTCATAGCCAGAATTTTCTAAGAAATGTTGAGCAACAGCTGATTTTTTAAGTTGATTGAAGCACAGATATGGTTTGGGTTTCTTTATTATAGTGATAATCGTACAGCCGTAGTCTCAGTGTAAACTTCCTCACACATACATGGTATACAGTATACCCCTTGTGTATCCTGCAGGTTTCAAATAAATGGTCGAAGCAAGTGCTGTATGTTGGTGTTGGTAGCACAGATCGTTTCTACTTTGTGTTTGTTCAGAATTTTTCCTACCCAGTGCATAACTGTTAACTATTTTGCGTGCGCATTTGCAAGGCTTGTTCTAAATGTATTAGGTTTTATCCAAAAACTTAAAATGACATATTTGCCCCACTTGATCTACCAATGCTTTTACAACCGTTCTTTTTGACTGTTGGTGATTCGACTGCTTGTGATAGTATCGGTTCGTATGTGTGGTGTTTCAGTATACAACGTGTTGTAAATGTCCATTTCCGATTTCAACACTTGTACATCTAGGAAAGCAAGCTTACTCTTTGTTTTCAGTTTTATGGCAAATTGTATATTCGGGTGTTTAAGAATTTGTGGTAGTGTTTCCAATTTACAAACGTGTCATTGATGTACCTTAGCTATATTTCTTAATCGCCGCGATCTCTTCAACTTTGTCCATGTTGGCGATTACAGAGTTGAATGGGCTACCCATCGCTGCTCTACTTTTTTTGTTAGTAATGTACGCCTTGCCAAACAAAGTAACTGAACGTAAGGCATTGTCTAAAAGCTGCAAGATATCATTAGAGAAATTTTGCTATAAGTAATCTAAGGCATTTTCGATTGGAAATTTGTAAACAGAGATGTTATAACAAAACTGACTAATACGTCTTCTCTTATAGCTGGATGTCTTAAAAGTGGTTAATAGTGTGCGAAGTCCTTGACGTAACTGCTGGTAAGTCCAATGTATGGTTCTAACAGACTGGATAAGTATTTGGCTAGTTTGTTGATGGCATTAACGATGAGTTGCAACGGTACATCGTCAGATAGATTTTGGGGAGCCCGTATATTCTTGGGGGTATACTTTTCTTGATGATGTCATCTAAAGAGGAAAGTTTTATCAGTTTGTTCGTGCATAATGTAAATGTTCGTATTGAACAGTTCCGCCTTCGTATTTGTGTAGTTCTCTTGTAACAGTAAAACTAAGGCATTATCTTTATATGCTGGTAAGACAATAAGGTGTCGTCATTCTTGAGTCCACGAAGAGTATTTAATTCTGCCCTTAGGCGGCTTAGCAAGGAGTAAGATGCGTATAGTCTGGACCGGAACTCCTTCTGTTTTATCCACTGGAAGGCTGCTTCTACGTTAGCAATGATGTCCTTAACCGGAATTGATTTAGTTGCTCCCACATACTGTATACTAATATATCTCACAGATAAGAAAACATGTAACTGCTATAATTGTCGTAAATATAACGTGAGGATTTTTCTTTCAAATTTTTGGTTCTTTGTTTAGTACACTATGCTTAAGAGGTAACTGAATGATAAATTTTAATGCATATTTTGTTATGACTGACTTTATGTACAGAAATGTACTCGATGAATTAAAAAAACATAAGTGTTCATTCTGAACATCACGCTATACTATAACATACTGGATTGTGCTACTAAAATTTGTAAATACACAAAAATTTTAACTGGCACATTTTTTTCTGCATCCAGATATTAATTCTCTGTCTACGATAAATAGAACCTGTGTATCAGGTAGCCAAAAATAAATAACCGATTGCATCACTAACCAAAGGAGCCGCTATTTACCGTAATTTAAATAGTTCTAAAAATCTTCATTGCAATTGTGAACAAAGAGTTTCAAGCTTGTAATCTGAAAATAAGTTAAAGTTAAAGCATTTGAGGGTATTCTCTTTATGCGTTTATACAATATTTTGATTGAATTTGATTATATATAAAAATGTTGATATTTTTAAATTTATATTTGCATGAGGTAGGGTTTATATTATATGTTTCGAACACGGGAGAAAAAAAATTTAAAAATCTAAAATGCATATAAGTTTAACAAAAAACAGCAGACATATAGCAAACATATGTAGGCAAAGATATACATATGCATAATACAAACGTAAGCTCTAAGCTAAGAGACATAAGCCGACAGGTAGATGGTTTCACGGCACACATGAATGTTTTATGTAAGGAAAACACGAGGCACCAAAAGGCTTTTAGCCTAACCCAGTGTAAGAACAAAATGGAGGAGGGCTTAGTATATTTATAACTAAATAATTAGTTTGCTTAGAGTAAAAGTAAAAAATATGACGGTTTTGTCGTATAAGCATTTCTTAATGTTGAATACGACATAAAATATGATTATAATAATAATAGTAATTTTATTTAAAATGTTATACAAATTATTCCACTAAAAAATAACGAAATTATAAATAGCCAGTTATAAAAGTGCCGTTTACGTTTTTTTTACAGCTTAATCTAAAGGAATAACGTATTAGACTTAGTAGTATATTTTTTTAAATAATAATTGTATTTTGTAAAATCAAATAATTTAAAAGGCATTTTACATGTTGATATGTTGGTAACCTAAAAAATAAAACCACATACTTTCAATAAATAAATAGACACATAAACAAAGGGTACACTGTTGATTGTAACATAATACTAACCCAATTATCCAACTTTTGTTGGCGCTCCAAAAGATATAACTGAAGTTTGAGCCCCAACCCTCCTTGTCCGCCGAACTTCTCCACGAGGTTCCGGAGACGATTTTGGCTAGCCTCGTCCAGCAAGGGCGCCATGGTCTTCTCGTACTTCTTCAGTGTTTGTTCGAGGGGCGGTACCGGTAGCTTCGGGAGTGCCACATTCTGCAACAAAATTGTCATCAGAATCAATACACCGTTTGAAGTCAATTTTTGCGGCAATAAATATGCGGCACATCTGCGCAGATCAATTGAAATTGTATCTGCCGTATTGATCTCCATGCACTTCATATGTAGGTCTGCGTACAGCTCACACCTCGCGTGGAATAATCTCATGTGAATGCTATAACGATCACACCCTTGCTGATCTGCGTAATTCAGTTTGGGAATCATCCATATATTCATAGGCACGGACCGCGTGGGGGACGCAGCCATGTGAAAACGGGGTGAGACGGGGCGAGGTCCCAATTAACATCCCGTGAATCATTCTTACAACACCACTCCCAATTAGTGTGTTTGCTTTCGGCGTTACGCATGTATTTGGCTGCAGTAAAAACGTCTGGCCTGTAATTAGCTGCCTGGTTGTAAAAATAGGTGCTGCAAATACGCCTCAACGTCCCACTAAGGAAGTTTTAAGGATTATTGCGTCATTTTTGACTAATTACTTTTGTAGATGAGTTAAAATATAATACGAAAGCCAGTTTTGTGAGTTTGTAGCTGTAAGTTATGTGAAATATAAAAAGTGTGTAATATTGTTTGAGAAAAGGTAAGCAGTTCTGCGGGTGTAGGAACTACAATCAGGTGCATGAAATAATTAATATAAATATTATGTATGTATATGTGAAGCAGAGACGTTGAAACGTGGACTTTTTTAAAAATTAGTTAGCAATATTAGATATGATATATTTTGATGATATACTTTTTTGTCAAATGCTTAGTGACACTACGGTAATATTTTAAAGTTAACGAAAACAATATATTTATTTAGACAATATTAAGTGTTATAAAAGAAACAAAAATCTTTTAAATTTTTTGATAAATAAAACTTGGTAATACAATGTGAAATGTGATGCTTTTTTGCTCATCTGCTTATGAATTAACTGATACAAATGTTTATAGTATATACTACTAAAACGTTTTGAGACTATGCTCTTCTTCGCTATTGTCTATAAGTTTAGTAACCAACGGTTTTAGACGTGTTACTAGTCTTCTAATATATCTAATACTAGTTTTTTCTTTGACATAACTTTCAAAATTGTTACAAATTTTTTTGTCTGGGACAAAATAGAACGCTTTAGTTATGACTCAAAAGGCCATGAATTGGAATTGTTTAGGAATTTCTATGTTTGAGTATAATGCAGTATTCTACAGCCTTGGTTTTACCATTGCTTTATAGCCGACAAGTTTGTTAGAAAGAGAGAATTTAGCCTTGCTCTCTATTAAAAATTATAGTTCTTTAGATTGTTTAAGTTGTTTTTTTAGTCTAGATGTATGCCCAAATACTTTATGCAGTCATCTTAAAGTACTTAAAAATTCATAATCACTCTAAGAATGATAGTGGAAGTAATATGAGAAGATTTTTTCAACCAGTTGTAGGCTTCAATTAGACTTTATTATAAGGTTTCTCCTGCTCTGATTGGGTATTAGTGTGTTACAGGGATCGTTACATTATCAGCGTAAGTTGGCTGGATTTCATACAGTGAATATCAAAGATCGCTTCGCCAACTTTTACTTGAAAGAAACTTTCATTAAGATAAGATTTGAGAATCGTATAGTACGAATACGAGATAATCTCAGTTAACTTAAATACAAAACCTTTATGCTACACTTTGTTAAAGGCTTGGTTTACGTCGAGGAAGACAGCAAGGCAGTAGCTTTGGAAACTAGCTATGAAATTGGTTATATGGTGGAACATTGACTCTGAATTCGAACTGGTAATCAGAAATAAGTTGCTCGTTTTCAAGAATAGGAACAAGCCTTTACAGAAGAGGTCTTTCAAAAGGATTAAGGAATAGTGTAGACAAGATGAGATTCTAGTATAAGCCTATTGAGATGTCTGGTAGCTAGACTGAATACTTTATTATTATATTATACTTATATTACTGTCATTCCATATCCTTTAAAGGCTTTAGGTTTTACTTCTATTGCGCAATTGCAATTTAACGGTTTTTTTTTAGTTAGTGTAGGAAATATCATGGTTCTTGTTGGGTACACTAAAGCTAGTCTATGTTAATGTAAAAAATTTGAGTACGTGTTGTATTAGATCTAATTTTTTATTTGTTTCTAACTTGGGCTGCGCTCACTAAAGTTGATGTTGGTTGTTGGAGCTGGTTTTCTTCTACCCGTTTTTCTCTAAAAGGAGAAAATCTTCTGTTCCTGATCTGTCTACAAACTCTTCTTGGCAGGAGATGCATTTAGCTTTGGTGACATATTTTTTCTTTTGAGCAACTGGTTTATAATCATAACTTTTGCCATATTTTACACAGTGATACGGATATGTGCACTAGTTTTGAGTATGATCGTTGTACTACTATCTTTTATATCAAAATAACTCTTTGTATTAGTAAGTTGGTCATACGACGATAGCGCTTAGTATAGTGTTAACGTTTTGGACTTCTGTATTACTGTTCTGTCGTTTGAGGTAAACAAAGTATAAATTTAAATGAGTTTTATCTTAATGTTCATAAGACGCTAGTGCTTCCGTTATGTCTGCATTATCGGTGATTTAGTGTAAATTTCTAATTATTACTACAAATAATTTGTCTTCATACAGCACAAATGTATGTCAAATAATTCCATATTTATTTAATACTACTTAATTAGTTTTTGTTTATCGACTGCCTTGATTAGTAGTTTTAAAAAACTGCTTTGCATGGCTTAGTATTGGATATTCATCTTTTTGCAAGTACGTATTAAGAAAATTTTGTAATAGAGCTTTGTTGGCTACATAGTAATTGAATATTGGCGGTAGTCTAGAAAATTTTATATTCTTTTATTTTCTTTTTCTCTCGTTTTTATTTATTGGTAATAGATTGTAGGTTTGTGACAAATGCAGTATCTACGTTAGAGTTGGAGGTTGTCGGTATTAAGTTCGTTCTTGCTCAAGTTCTGTTTCTATTTGTATAGAGTAGTAATTGACTGTGTATATGAGTTTTGCTAATAGTAGTTGAGTAGGATAAAATTTTATTGATGTGACTGCCAGAATGTGTGTTGCAACAAAAGAGAGCTTATTTATGGTTGTTAATATGTAGCTCATTGTTAGAGTTAAGGTTGCGAAATCGTAGCTACGAGAAAGTAATTTTGGCATTGGCTGCGAAAGGATACTTATTAGAACTTACCTGATACACTGCGTTGTTATGCATTCTAACAAATAAAACTTATCAAGGTTTAGGAATTTAAAGTGTTTATCAGCATTATTAATATCACAAACCTAGCTTTTTAGCTCCACTTGTCACGTTCCCTTATCACCGAGTGCTGCTTGCAACTTTACTCTGTGAAACTTAAATGTGAACTCATACTCAGCTGCCCAAATAAATATTATTGAAAAAATACGGATACGTTGGTGAAACGAAAAGTAAAAGGTTTAGTAAAGAAAAAAAACAGCCTAGCGCACATAAATACAAACGAGAAGAAAGATTACAAAAAGGAATATAACGAAAGGAGAAAATAAGCGAAAAAGGCACCAAGAAAAGCTAAAAAGGAAAGTTGAGGTGTTTGGAGAGGATTTTAGTAGAGAATATAGTTTAAATATAAGAGGTTTTTGGAACAAAATAAGAAGGAATAGGAAAATAATAAAAGACGTAAGAGATAACGACGGTAAGTAAAAACGGAGAAAGACGTTAAACCGCAGAGTAACTACTTTAGAGAAACATTTTATTACAAGAATTATGAAAATCTCGAGGAGGAGACTCAAGAGGAAAATAAGAAGGAAGGAGAACATAATAGACTGATGAAAAAGCTTGAAGATGCTTTAGCAAAATTAAACATATGTAAAGCAGGCGCTTTTGATAAGATACACCCAGAACTGATAAAATGACTGGAAAATAGTGGAAAGAAATGGCTACTGAAAATTTTAAGAATAGTATTGAGAACGGAGAGAAATGCCAAAAGAAATATAATCCTGCCTATTCACAAAAAAGGAGAAGACACTATAAGCGATAATGATAGAGCAATCTGTCTCGCAACAACTTTTAAAATTTACACAAGAATATCAGAAACAAAACTAAGAGCAGTGATAGAACCGAAATTAGAGAAAGAGTAGGTCGTATATAGAAAAAATAAGCAAACAACGGACAATATCTTTGTTCTGAAAAAGGTTATCGAGGGAATGATTAAATCAAACAGAGAACTTTGGTTGCACTTTATAGATATAAAAGCATCCTTTGATTCTATAGATAGGAATATAATATGGGAAGGCCTAAGAAATTCAACATTTGGAAAGAACGAAATCAGTAGGAAAACAAAAATACACGTTTATAAAGCAATTGTAGTTCTGACCTTAACATATTCTAGCGAAGCATGAACGAGAATCAAAAAGCATAACAGTATAATCACAGCAATGAAAATGAAATTATTTAGGAAAATAGCGGGAGACGAAATTAGGTATAATAAAAATATGAAAATAAGGAAAACTTTACAATTTGAAGCACTAGTGAACTTAACAGACAAAAAACTATTGAATTGATTTGGCTATGTCTGGAGAAAGAAAGAAGGGAGGCTCCCCAAAAAGGTAATAAAAGTAACGAATATAGTAAAAAGAAAAAGAAAAAAGGAGACTAAGAATGGCAAGAGGAAGACTTTGACAGAAATAAAGCAAATAACCCAGAACCGTAAAGCGTAGAAGAAGTGGATAAGTAGTTAAACAACAGCTGCTACAAACATTTAAAGAAAGCACGAAAAAAGCAACATTTAGATAAACGACTTTAATTTTTCTTAAAAATAATCTTTTTTTTGTCAATTTCATAATAATTTTTTCATTCTACACAAGCTATATTTAAAATTTATGAGTTATAGGTTTTAATAATCTCTTCAAGAGGTCGTTGATAACGTATTTTAATTTGCATTTAAAAGAAATAATATGTATAGCAAGAACAAGACGTTAACTAGACAGTGTCACATTTCAAATAATTGACTATGATGCAGAATGCTTTACATCAATTTATTTAATTTTTTCTATCGATTGATCGGAAACAAGTTGTATGCCAATTAGCGTTAATTGTCCTTTTATCGTCCATAGCCACAGTAGCAAAATGGCCAATAACGCAAATGAATGAATTCATCATGTTTTCGAAATACTTTGACAACGAATAAATTTGTTGGTAGAGTTTATTTTAAAAATGCAAGCATTTGATTAGCGTAATAGTTTTATCACCAAATATTCCTGAAAATTTCCTGAAATCAGAAGTCTGACTATAACTAAAAGCTTGGTAGTTGCAAAATTTATATAAATAACACTGAAAAAGTTTTAGAACCCAAAAAATAAAAATCTTAAAGACTACACTACAAGCACTTCTAGGTTAGGTTTTTCTGCCAAATACCAGTAAAATCAGCATCATAGGTAAATGCTTTATACAGAAATTTATGAAATTATTTTATAATAATAACCTGACCAATAAAATAAATGCAGTTTTAAAATTAGGATAATCGTAAAACTCTGTTACTTTTTCGAATATATAAATTTCTAAAAAAACTGAAAAAATCTTTTTTTCTCTTCGTTACTCTTAAAGTGTATTTCATGGTTCACAAATAAAAATTTGTTTGCAATAATATATCAAGTTTGTTTTAAAGTGTCAAATAATAAGAACTATACTACCAAAGAGATAGACACCATTGGTACAACTAGAAGGTATATATTCTATAAGCAAATATTAACTACTTTTAATAATTTAGAAAAGTTTCTGATACATCTTCACTTTATCTATTATTTCTTTTAATTTATAATAAACGTTATTTTCTGCCTTTTCTTCTATGGGAGTATCGGCCCTATGGACATAACGGATTTATTGTATATAGTAATTTACGACTTCGTTCTAGAATGCCGCAGATATCCACCCAGCTGTAGCCTGTTAATTGAGTTCTTTAGATTGTGAGTTGTAAAGATTAAGTTTTTTACAATCTTAAGAAGCTGAATTAAAAATTTGCTTTTAATGTTTGTTTGTTTTTGTATTATTTATTAGTATCCTTAAATAATGCATAGTTTTTCTAAATAACATTTAGACAAAATATTAAATTTGAGCAAATAAATCTTATAATGCTCTAATAAATCAAGTACCCTCTTATCATGCCAAATTTGTATTTAGTGTGCTTTTACTATGTATTTATTCTAAATTTAAGTTTATACTAGCAATTTTATCTGAGTTCTTAAGAAATAGATCTTTTCATTAATACTTTTTATTTTTAAAAAATGTAATTTTTTAATTTTAAACTGCAAAATGCTTCAAGGTAATTACTTTTATGAACTAGATGCCTTAAAAATAGCAACGTTATGGACAAAAAATATATAAAAGATAACTGAGCAATTCAATTTACAGGCATAATACATAATACAAAAGGTCAGGCTAATAAAGTAAATAATTGACAACTTCTAGTATTACGAAACCCCAAACTGATTAAAAAAATAGAATTAATAAAATGACTAATTGTTTATCAATTTCTCATACAGCTAAATTTATGAATATAACAAAAAACGCTAAAATAACGATAGGCTCTAAACAGTAATCATTTAATATTTATTTTAAGTAAAATAGTTAAAAATTAGAAAGTTTAATTATAAAAAAACTTATCACATTTTTAAAAAAGTAAATATATAAATAAATTGTAGTTAGATTTGTGAGAAGCGTGAGTTAGCAAGAATTAGTCATGCTAGTTACTGCTATTGCCAATAGGTTAAGTACCGAAAGCGGTTAGTAAAATAAGAGATTGAGATTGATATGTGACTAAATGAAATAAGTAGTGTGTACTGTCTTAGAGCTAGTTTAAAAAAAAAGATCGCAGAGAAACAACCAGGTGGTTCGTGGCAAAAATGCACAGAAATGTTAACAAGGTTTATTTTAAATTTATGAAAAAAATCTGTTATTGTATTAGGAAGTTTTGTTTGAGTCAGGAAAACTTTCACGTTAGAGATATAATGAGGTCTTGAAATACAGTATTTATTTGATATAAAGATTGTTTTCAAAATTAAAAGAACGTCAAACTCCGCCTGCGATAAATGAAGATGCATGGATTTAGTAGTGCACTGGATACCATTGCCGCTCCCGAGATAGGGAAATGTAGGAGGGTTGGTGAGCCAGATCAACAATCTACCCACAAATAATGCTTATAAAACCCAATGAGTTTGGCAAAAGAACTATGATTACGGAAATGATTGTACTAAAAGAACACACTAGACAAACACCATAAACATTAATTACAAACTACAATAGAAAAAATAACCTCGGAATTTAGACTACTCGAATAGTAACTACCCGATAGAAACAAAAGATAAATAAGAAGTTAAGTATGTTAACGACCAAGACGCAAATCAAAAAAAGACACTAGAGAGCAAATAATACAAAAGTAGCAATCTGAGACATAAATGGATGTAATACAAAACATCAAGAAGTTGTGATAAAAATTAAAAGTAATAAAATTGACATATGTCTATTAACAGAAACGAAAAAGACACACGACAATATAATTCATACATTTTGATCTACAGCGGTCTTAATAAAGAAAAAAGAGGTACCGAAAGAGATAAAAAATATTTAAACAACATTAAAGAAATGAAATATGTGTCACCAAAAGTACTAAAAGTTACCCTAGAAATCAAAACAGAAGAGCTATTTACAGTTGTGGCGTATACATTTGAGAACGTGAAGCCTGAAGAGAAAGATAAGCTTTATTTGAGAAATTAAGCAAAGAAAATCAAAAAATGATCCTAATGGGAGATCTAAACGCTCGAGTGGAAAGTCAAATAATAAATGGAATAAAACAAAGATTTAATAAATACACAATCAACCAAAATAGTAAACTACTAATTCAACTATGTGCAGATCACAATTTAAGGATTTGTAATATTTTGATCTCAGGGCTAAATACAAGCATACTATGTACAACATAACAGGGTTAAAGTTTATAATCCATTACATAATATGCAATAGAGCAATAAAACTAAGATAAGAATTGACCAAAAGAACCTTTAAATTTAACCGACATAAGCAATGGACACAGATTATTATTGCTAGAAAAATTAAGGGTGCAAATACCAAAAAATAAATTACGGACACAAAACCAAAAAAACGACAAAGAAAAACTGAAGATAGAGCTGTTGCAAGACAAAACAATTTTAACTCTGTATCAAAATCGTTCGTTGACTAATATTGCAAATGCCCACATATTAATCACAGACAATGTTGACGAGGCCTGATATAGATTAGAAACAAATATATTAAAGAGTGCGAAAGAACCACTAAGAATACAGATAAAAACTAGTAAGGAAAGGAATGAAAAAAGACTATGGTTTACAAGAAAAGTCAAGAGGTTGAGTGAAGAAGAAAGAAAAGACTACATCCCTATTTTGAACTTCTTTAAGAATATTTAACTAAAATAGGGATAATAGTTTGCAAAAAAGCTTGAATAGAGACAGTTGTTCTTACAACAATTATAGATTGTTCTATTGGTTTTGTTTTTAAATATCCAATTTGTATAAATCAATTTTCAAGAAGATCTTGTCATTCACTACCATTTTCTTTGCTACACTAAAAACGACTATTATTCTAGTTAACGTGGACTTTCTAGTCATTTATTTTACAAGTACACTGGGCAAAAACTTTTTGAAAGAAAAAAGGCAAAAAGCTCCTAGTAAAATTTTGTATATAATAAAAAGTCTGGCTATACGTAAATAACGAGTTGGCACTTGCCAAACTTAGTAAAGAAACAAGTTTCAAATTTGGTGGTATTTTCAAGAATATTTATCTTATCACTTAGAGCTTAAATCTGCATAATAAATAAATAAAATTGGAAGTCTTTAAATTAGTTTGATTTTTGTATTTAGCTTTTTTGTTTATTGGCTTGGGAGTGAAGTTTAGCAAAAATGTTGTTTTAGAGTAGGTGCTTTGGAATGGACAAAATTTTGATTTCGAGCGGCTGCGTAATTGACAGCGAGGGATAATCAGAATCGTCTTTTATCTTTTAGAATTGGGGGCGTTTTTCTAAAAAGAATAAAATTTACTTTTTTTATGATATTTGGTAAATTCTATACGGTAGCGGTTTTTCCGTTTGGGCAGAAAACTTGACCTGTAACACGTTATTTAGTAGACTCTACAAAGCATTAAAATACTCCTTCTAAAAATATTTCTTTCTCTTCTTAGACACATTTATATTACAAACTTCTTTAAATGATACCTTTTATCATATTGATTACAGGCGATCTATTTATATTAGCTTTTTCTTCAATGCCAAATCCTACCATCATCTTGATTAAGTCCGTTTAATTGCAAATCCTTCATAGACAGATCTGTCAGACTTTCCGACGCAAGAAACCGACAAATACATTTAAAATCATTACTTAACATTTAACAAACAATAAAATAGCTGAATTCACAAATCTTAATGGGACTACAAAATGTTTTATAATGACTACAACAAAATCTATGCAGGACAAACGAACAGGCTAATATCAAGCCGCATATTTGATATTTTTTTGGTTGTACAAAAGAACAATAATTCTAGGCACTTGATAAATATAATAAAAAACCGACCCTAAAATTAATTTTTATTAATTAGAAAAACTCGTTTCCATTTGTCATCCCACGAGCAATAAAAATATGTTAAAATAAAAAAAGCCCTTAATGCCTCAATACTAAATTCGCTGATCAACTTTTACTCATGATTTGAAAATTGTTAATAGATGTCATGAATAAAGCCCGAATGCTTAGGCACTAAAAATCATTAAAATATGCAGGCAAATAGGCATTAAAAAAATAGATATTATTGTTACTGTGATTTTAGTACACAATTATTCACGTAGACTGCTTTTTATTTAAACAATAGTAAAAAAAACATTATTTACAAGAATTACAGCTAATAATAAGATGTTTTCTTAAATTCTCTATCGTTAAGGATTGTCTCCTATCGGACAATAAATATTTTAGCTGAGAAAAGGTTCTCTCTACATCTACTGATGTTACTGTGGAAAATGTGAAACACGTATATTCAGGAACATCGTAATTTGCATTTTTACACTTGAGTCTCCAGAAAGATTTTTTTGCAACTTCAAAATCTTGATTTGTAGTAAATACAGTTTCACATTTTTCCTTAATAATGCGTCCCTTATTGCATGAGAGACTACACATGTTTTGTATGGTATTATTTAAAATATGGATGGAATCAACTAAAATTAAATCCCTGTTTTCTAAACTTAATATTGCACTAGGAATCACAGCATAATTAGTTGAAATAAAGGTCAAACCATTTCGTAAACTTTTTTTTCAAAAAGTTTTTTGGCTGTTTTATTAATGCTGCCCAATCTTTGTCTTAAACTTCTATTTTCTTAACTTTTGGCATATAGTTGGTAGCGTAGTAACATACAACTGAAATCCACGTACCCCATCTAGTTAATATTGGTTCAGGTGGTAGAGCTAAATCAGGTGCTATTTTTTTAAAAAATCTTATCCTGGATGGTGTTTTTAGAAAAATCTTTTTTAGTGAAGATATAAACATATCCTCGTCGGAAAATTGTTCACGTATTTCCTTTGCTACACGATGTATCCCATGGACGAGGCATGTCGAATGCAACATACGTAGAAATAATACTTTCAAAGAATTGCCTGCTTTTTTCATATATGGGGCAGTATCGCTTACGAACATAAGGACGTTGTCATGAAGAAGTAGTGATAGGGTTGTCGTGAATAATTGTGCGATTGTAGTACTGTTTGCCCTCTTAAGACATTCGGTATTTAACAAATAAATGTTAGATTTGGCTCCAAAATCTAACAATTACATTTGGCGATGTGCCTGCAAAATCAGGTTGTATTGAAACAGAGAAGCTAAAGTCAATATAAGCATTTTTAGGGAATTTAGGCATTTTGCCTGAACATCCGGGCTTTAGTCATGAGTTACACGACTGGTTCAAACAAACCACTTTTCTCCAAGTTTATGAATTTTCTGATAAACTTTATTTTTGATTATATATATTTGAATAATATACATACATACATACATATATATTACTTTTGTAAGTCATATAAAAATAGAATTACATAAAAATTCTGAAAATAGATATTTCAGCCAAATATATAAACATATAAAAGATAAAAATTGGCAAAGTATTAAGATAAGCGGATTCATAAAGGCGTCAAACCAGGTCTTTAAAACAAATACTATGCATTTACATACAAAGCCGACCTCAATGACAAGTAATATACAAATGGTTAGGTTCTGATTAGTCTATTGATGCGTTTGTGTAGCTTCGAATACCATTTGATTGTTGGTGCGTATTGATTATCCTTTTACTAATGTTAATTCAGTTATTGATGCTTCAACTATAAAAGAAGGATATTACTACTTTAACCAGTAGTAGTAAATTGCTTGTTTATGGTCTATATGCCACCAAATTTTACAAAATAAGGTGAATTAAAGGGAGGTGGTACACCATTTGTGGTCAAATAATTATTTTTTTTGTTTTTTGTGCAGAAATAAGAAGTGTATCGATACAGATTGTAGAATGATTGAGAATGCTTGAGAAAACAGTTCATCTAGTTGCTTACTCAAATAAAGTTTTGTAACTAAACAAATTTAAATAAATAAAATATTTAAAAGCAACCTGAACAGCAGCGAAAAGCAAGCTAAAGGTTTTGGAAGAAAACATTCATATTTCCACTGGTAAGAACTGAAAAAAGAAAAAGCAAGATCACGTAAAGACAATTAAAAAAGTGATGATAATTGTGTCCAGAACAGTATGTACGTATATTTAAAAAATGGCCAATGGAGAAAAATCAAATTAAGCAACCAAAAAATCAATTTAAAAGCACAAAAAATAGTGTTCTTGGTTTTAGCGAAATAAAAGGAAACAGAAGGAGATAAGATAATGGAAATGATCACGTAACTTTTTACAGTAGAGTAAAGACAAAACAATCAGTACAGGATGGGGTTGTGTGTCTTGTGTGCAAAAATGGTATTAGTTTATTGAAAATAGAACTTTACACTTAAAAAAAATTATTATAACACCTTTCAGATCAGTAGTACACTATATATATATAATTATAATTTTTTTAGGTTTTACGAAAATAACACAAAGAAAATGAAGGTATACTTTTAGGTAAATTTTTCAAAAACAGGTGCAAGACACGACTAATAATATTAAAAGTGTACGATTGAAAATTTTAGAGTGCAAGAAGATATAAATGGAAATACAGTAACCAATTTTTGTATATAAAATAATATATTGGTAGCCAATGCGCTTTTTAGCATAATAGTGCTTACAAAATTACAAAATAAATTAATCTAGAAAAGAAAAGTCAATAATTGATTTTCTACTAATTAAAATATTACTATGAAAAGTAGTAAATGTTACAAAGGAGTAGTGGAGTTAAAAAATCATTATATGATACAAATTAAACTAAATGAATACTGAGAGATTTACACAAACAAATTACCTGAAACATGAAATTCAACAATGTAAGAAATTATAAATTGTAATCAGACGATTTTAACAAAGAACATCAGAGAATGCTCAAGTAGCAATTTATAGACTGGAACACAAAACAAAAGACAACGTTCAAAATATTTAAAAAACGTTTTTTGCTTTGAATTTTAAGACAATGTAATTTTCATTTGCCGGTTTGTAGGAAATAAAACTTTTTTAAGGGTTGATTGATTAAATATTGTGTCACCAAAAGCGAATACAATATTGTTGATTTGCAATTTGATGTAATTTTTAAACTGTGAGTAGCTTTAATGTTTTTGTAATGTTTCTATATTTATATATTTACACAGTTAGGTATTAGCTTAATATAATTTCATAAAGAAAATTACTAACGAGCTATAATATTATAGGCATGACCAGAGCAATTAGACAATTCTAATAAGAAGAGCCATTAACGAGTTCAAAAATGTCTTGCTTCTAAGAATAATAAATTTTAATTCAGAGCCTGTACTATCAATGTGATAGATGACCCGAACGGGAATCCTATAAGACATTCTGAAGACCTACTAAGCAAGATTATTGAATCCTGTCAAATCCCCTACAAGTCTGAATAGAAAAGAGTAGATTAGATAACCATTAAATATTAAAACGCCTTTGCGCTTAATTACGACAAAAAAGGTAGAACAAATGACGTAGCATAAAATTAATATCAAAGAGGCTTGATAGATACGGCTTTAAGACGCCTTCCTATATTACAAAAATTATTAGTAATATAGTAGAGCAAGAAGTTATTAAATTATCATGCAATACATGGGTATCACCGGTTGTATCAGTTAATAACACAAACGGTTTATTATGGTTTTTGCATCTACTACCAGAGTGATAGTAATAACTAAAACATGGAGAATAACTCAATGTGTGAAATGAAAAAAAAAAAATAAGTAGAATTGTATGCGAAGAGCTTAAACAATTAATTAAATTAAAAAAAGAGAAAATAAATACATTAAAACTAAACCTGACACAGACTCAACAATTACAAAAAATATCTAATAAATTTTAATTGT
Source organism: Sinelater perroti (assembly GCA_036346155.1). Lineage (NCBI taxonomy): Eukaryota > Metazoa > Arthropoda > Insecta > Coleoptera > Elateridae > Sinelater > Sinelater perroti. The sequence goes on from JARFIY010000001.1 coordinate 74,633,360, forward strand.
ATATATGTATGTTTTAAATATTTAAATTATATTATATCTATAACGGATCAATTAATTTAGCGTTAAAGAAAGTTATACACAATATAGCCAATGTTTCATTAGACGAGCGTGACTGACAAATGCTAGTAATAAACGGATGGAGCTATAAATCGCCTTGTGTATAAGAATGCAAATGTTTGTTAAATAGAAAGTAATTTTTTATTATCATGGTTTCCGAGTATTTAAAATCGATAGTAAACTTTAGTAGACAGTAATAGGTAGAAAGATAATAAATGTCTGTAAGGTAATCGAAGGCTAAGTCCTTAATATGTACATAAACTTAGTTATTTATAACTAAGCAGTACACGTAGACCGTAAGCGATGTATGTACAATACGTACAAAAATAAAATAAAATGGATTAATTGTAAATATTGCTAAATCTTGAAATATTAAATCGATAAATAAATGTTTAAACATTATATATTTTGCCTTGCTCTATTTACTGTTTATAAGTAATAATATGTAGGTATATTCAAACACTTAAAAATAAATAGAATCAAATTATAATAGTTTGTAAACTATATTAGAATGCACCAGTTTATTCCTTTACCTAAAGATTACGTTTAACGGCATTTACAACAGAAAAACCAAGGGTATTGCAACATCTAGCATTATTTTCAAAAAGGTTTTAATTGTATATAATTTTTAAGGATTGTCAAATTTAGCGGACTTGTAGGGGAAATTAGATCAAAGATTTCTTTTCTTTTTGAGGAATATGAGGGTAGTTTGTTAGTAGTTTGTAGTAGCTTATTATTTTTATTAAACGCAACACTTTGAGGGTTTTTTTGGTATAGCTTTCTAGAAAGTTGCCGTAAGACCCCCTGAATATTTATTTGCGTTTTGTATTACACTTCTTTGTTTGACTCAATTTTTTAATTAAGAAAAATTTTAAGTTCTGCGAATAAACGAGAAAACTGTATCGAATGAATCTTGAATGCGTTATAGCAGTGGAACAGCCGTCGATCGTTTCAAAAATGTCGCATTGTATATTTCCTAGTAATGGATTTTCTCGTTTTAATCTGATCTAAGAGCCTAGCCTTGGGATCTTAGAAACGAAACGTTATTACATTTTCCATTGGATTTCTCAATTTTTTTGAAACCTCATGCAATTTACTGTTTAGATTGAGTCTAATAAAAAATTTGAAACTCTTAGAGACAGTCGATTGATGTATAAGCATAAGGATTTGTTTTGTTATAGAGTAAGTAGATGATGCATCTATTCAGCGCAAAGTTTAATAATACATAAACCAGAACACGGGCTTTGCCTATCATTTCTAGCGCGGTAGCTGTTTTAGGATTCTTAGAATGTGGTGCGATTTTAATACTTGTTAGGACACTTTTATATTTATTTGGGCAAACTAGAACTGTTTTAAATAAAATATGCAAATTACCTAATGTAAACAAAATTTAAGTATTACCTATTTTATATGAGTCTGGAAAGACTAGTGTTTAAACCTGTGTCAAATGACAAATTTGTTTTCTATGTACAGACTTGTCGTTCTTTATGAGTGCATGAACCAAATTACCCATCACGTCACTATCACAATAATAAAAACAAATTTCCGTGCTATGTAAAGTAAAAATTTATGTTTTGTCATGCCGTCTGATCTATTATTTCTGTACCTTATTAACGTCAATTTAATAACGGTCTAGTATATTATAAAATTTTGCAGTTATCAACCTTTTTGCTGCTCCAGACGTACATAGAGGATTGCTATTTTTCTGCTCCAGTATATTTATGTTCTGTTTGTAAAAAAAAAACACGTCTCTGGATTCCGCCGGCTGTTTACTCTACATTTCACGTGTACTAATATAGCAACCACTTAAGCACACCTGTGCGGGTGGTTTACTTTTTGCACGTAGAACGTCAGGAACGTACTTGTGATCGCTAATTTAATTTGCAATACAAACTGTTTACGTGCTTTATTTCAACATAATCATGGCTGAAATCACGTTCTTATACAGAGAAGTAAACAACAATTTGATCTATTAGCTGAGAGTCATAGTGAGAGCAATAATTTGTTTATTATCGATGAAGGGGGACTTGGTAGAAAGAAAAAGGCTAACCTGCTGATAAACCAATTTATTGAAGCTATTTAAAGATATAAAACAACTCATTTTAACTACGCAAACTTTACATTATATACAAACATTAATAGTTTTTATGACAAAAATTCCGGATGCAAATTCCGAAGTTTACATGATATACTATATGTGTTGCACTCGATTGGTGCTAGGTGTCATTATTGTAGTTAACAAGAATTAAGATTACAACATGTAATAAATAAAACAGAAACAAAATGTACTTCTTTCGCTATATATTTTACTAAGGAGCCACGTATAGAAAAAAAAATATTGGCGACCCCTATATATGTATATATATATATATGTAAAAAGTACTCTAAAAAGAATACAGTCAGCAATATCTTTTAAATGCACCATTACAAGATACTGACCAAGTACTACGTTATTATATTTTATTGAAATACAATATTTAAATGTTATACTGACTCATTTGTTTTTTTAAAACCCAATAGACCATCTGTTTAAATATACATTTAACAAATATTTAAAGTATAACTAATAATTGTTCTTGGCTAGACTTGCTTTCCTTAAAAGACCGCTCGTCTTCAAGCTATACATACATTCCGCTGAAGCGCCACGGATTTTCTGTAAAATTATTTATATTATGCGATTTGATTTTTTTATTTATGTTAGTACTGCCATAACAATTAAACATGAAACGTAATCTGGTACAAATTTTGGAAACCATGGCACTAAAGAGCAAAATCTACAAAATCCTTTAATTGTACTTGCATGTTACAATGGACAGATAAGTAATCTTCAATGCAGATTTTAATTAATTTTTTAGCAATATCTATCACACTAAAATAACTTATCTAAAAATATAAGTGACGATTATAGATATGTTTATCAAATTAATTTTAATTGCATTCTGTAATATCTTTTTCTATATTTTCAATTAATTTATTGATTAAAAGGTTAAGAATTTTTAATCAGCGATAATAATTGCACGTGAAAATATATTATTAACTATACCCATTAATTAGTTTTTAATTTAATATTTTTTTTTATTACCAGGATCAAGTTTATAAAATTGAGGTAGAGTTTTATTAAAAAAAAATTACTGGTTTAAATGATTATATTAATTTCCACGAAAACTGTAAAGAAACAATAATTAATTAATATTAAAATTAAAACATTATAAAACCTTACTGAAAATTGTAAATTTATTCACAAAAATATCAATAGTTATTTAAATGGTTAGAAATAAAAGCAATCTTGTGATAAAAATAGGTGTTTTTAAAATGTGTCAATAATTGTAGCCGATGGCATATATTTTTAAATAGTGAGTGTTATTACACACAAATATATTAAAATCTGTTTCGCTACTTACCAAACCTAGATCAGACCCTTACTAATAAATTTTATATTAGATGATTAATATTTTATACCCAAGCAGCCAAAAAGTTTAAAAATAAAAATTTTATGCTACATAGTTGTCAAATGATTCCACATGAATAACAATCTAGAAAAATATATTACATGAACACTTACAAAATAAAAATTTGAGTTTTTGTCGAATTGCTAAAAAATTGGCCAAATCCATGATGTTAAGGGCAATTTCAAAGATTGCCTGATTATTGAAAAAAATTCTGGAAACGATAATGAATACGAATCCTACAACAATTAAAAATGTTTTCAAAGCATAAGCACAGAATTTTAAACGTTCCTTCTCGTAATCTTTCTGGACAAATAAAACAGACAATTCAGACATTTATGGAAAAAGTCAAAGCTAAGAGTTTTATGCAAATATTAATAGCAAAATTGTCATGCAAATGTATGTTATGGACTATAAATTTTACTGTTATATTTATAAAGATACCTTATTATTCTATTTATCATACAGAATATCCGGATGTGACAGATTATGGTGGTACAGCAATAATAGTCCAAAATTTTATTGTGCATCATAAATTATCACCATTAAAATAGATTTTTTGCAAACCACAACAATAAAATTGCTGATCTCATAGACTTTTTTATCATCAACGGTATGCCTTCTAATTACATAGTTATTAATTCAAATAATGATTTAACATCCATACTTCAGTAATTGTCACCATAAGTGAAAGAATAATTTATAGAACACCTAATTGTAAGCCTACACCAAGCAATTACAAAACAAGTTAGGAAAAATTTTAGGAGCACATTAATAAACCTTTAAAAATTAACGTTAGTCTTAAAAGAACCAAAGGATTAGAAAATGCTACAAATCATCTTATAAGCACTGTTCAAGAAGCTAAATAGACTGCTACTCCACAACCAAAAAACCATTTCTTTAATATCCCTATGGAAATAATAGAACTAGTAGGGGAAAAAGAAGAACAAAAACCCAATGGCAAGGCACCAACAACAAAATTTAACCAGTTAAAGAACAAATTGAGACAACAACTTAAATAAATTTGAAACGAATTCTTTCAAACACAAATTAATTTACTTGATGTGCATAATAATACAATCTGGAAAGCTTCTAAGAGCATTAAGCAGCCCACAACGCATGTTTGCAGGACTAAACCAGAAATTGGATGAAAACTGAACTCGAAAAACCAGAAGCATTTACTAAACATCTGGAGTTAGTACTTACTCCACATTCTAAAAATATTGATGAGGAAGTTGAAGACTATCTAAGCACTCAAATGCAAATGTCACTACCAATTTCTAATTTTACTCTCAATGAAATTCATAAAAAAATAAGATTACTTAATAACTAAATTTTTTTTTGGTATTGACCTTATAACAGTAGTAGGACTAAAGGTACTTGAAAAGGTATTTCAATATTCGCGATCCAATGGAATTTGTGTTTTACATATTGGCCTTTACAATTAAAATTTGCTTATTCTTAAACCCAGAAAACGTCTCAATTAAATCAAATCTTATCGTCCCATTAGTTTACTTTCTTTGAAATCAAAGTTGCTAAAAAAAATTCAAAAATGAACTTTATAACAAATGGCTTCCAAAATATCAGTTTGGCTTTCGTTACTAACATTCTACAGTTCACTAGTGCCATCGAATAGTAAACACCACCCAGACAGCTCTAGAAAACAAAATTTGTTGTTCTGCAGTGTTCTTGTACATAACTCAGGCATTCAATAGCATTCAATAGCATTCAATATTTTAAAATTGGAGAGAGAAACATTCTAAAATGCCTTCTCGGGGACAAAAACTACAAAACAAGAAAATTTGACAATAAGATCCAAATGGCATTGAAAATGTTATTATTTTGAAGACCACTGTTTCTAACCAAATTTGGCCTATATGGGTGCATTTTGTGGTTGGTTCTTGGCTTGTTAAGCTATTATTTGAGTTTGGAAACTCTTGATGTTTCGTCTACAACTGCGACAAACATCAGGAAAAAATTCTTTTTTTAAAATATGTTCTTCTGAAGATGTCCACCGCAGTTTTGGACGAAACGTCAAGAGTTTCCGAACCCAACCACGGCCTAACAACTAGAGAACCAACTGCAACACCGCCCGTAAAAGCCTTCACATCTATTTGACCTATACAGCCAAAAATGCAAATTATGCACTAAAATTGAAATTTTGGTACAGTATCTCATGTGTTGTAGTTCAACTGGGCTCGACTAACTTACGTTTTGTTTTTGTTGTTATCTATTGTCATATTTTCTGTAATACTTTAATATTTGACTACTCAGATAAACATTTTACGAGTCTATTTATGTCAATGGCTGCGTAATTATTCTGAAATATATGAAATATCTACCTAGTACTTTTGACACTATCATTAATCTTTGGTTTTATTACAGAAAAAGTTACTGATACTTTTTTACATTTTATTTAACTTTTAAAATCTGATAAAAAATAAATAATAAAAAAAAATAATTTTCCATTTTGTTACACCCGTTTTTACTATGATAATGTGCTAACTTTTTTTATACTTTTTTTTGGTATAAAAGTTATATTATTGAACTATTCAATCAAAATCTTGTTTTATTCGTAAAGATAACGGCGTTTTACTTCTTCTCTCATATTAATTCAATCTGACTTTTTTTTCTTATGGCAGTCATTTAAATGTGGTTTATAGGAAAAGCTTATAGTTTTTCAGTGCTCTGTACAAAGATGTTAAACTATATATTATATGTGGAAATTCATTACGTGATAAAAAGTATCCGAACACTCTTCTGAAGAAGTGAATATGACTCTTACGCATATTGAAAGGTCATAGAGTAAGATATGTAGGTCATATACGTGCGTCAGACAAACAATGAGTAAGTTGTCAAAGTCGAGTGATTTTGAACATAGCATGATCATTGGATACCACCGTTACCCCAAATCGGTCTGTAAACTATCCGCCTTGGGACAAGTGCTTAATTAAACTGCAAATGGAAACAATTGGGATGAAAAACAGCGGGAATGAAGTAGTAGGCAGCATAATCTTAATTATCGCAGCCGTTGAACTAGAAAAACGCAATAATAAGAAATCGAATGTGCTCGGTGGCAAAAATTCCTCGTGATTTTCAAAATACGAAGATTGTCGGGAGTTAAAATATATGTGTTTTCACAGACGTGCTACTGCTCATAGCAACTATGGAAACAAGTTCTGTGGAATGATGAATCTCACTATACAATCTGCCAATTTAATGAACGTCTCTGCGTTTGACGGGTGCCAGAGAAATTTATTTAAAGGTATTGTAAGAACAGTCAAGTTTAATAGCGGAGGAATTATGATTTGGGGCTGCTATTTTAGTTTGGCTTGGATCCCTCAGTTTTTGTAGCCGGAAGGATAAATTCTGAGATTTATCTTGATATTAAACTCTGTACTTCTAATTCCTGGCAACACTTCACCAAAGATGCTGCCAACAGGTAGATTCTGTTCTGTCCACACAGCAATAGTTATTATGTGGTAGTTTGAAGAAATAGGTGTTGTTTACAGAGAAACAATCTCAATTGCACCGAACACTTGTAGAACTAATTACGCGCCCAATCAACTCCCATATCTTTAGTTATTAGACATACAGCAGTTCCCATGAAAGAAGGGAAGACAATTTTTACGGACATATATTGAAATCTGGTGGAAAGTTTTCTCAGACGAGTCCAGGCTACGACTGACGCTAAAGTTGGATCGATATCCCGTATTAAGAAATGCCACGTGAGTATCTGATTCTACAACAGTGTGCGTCTGTTCTCATAGAGTTTAGTTAGACACTATATAAAGGTGCTTGGCTTTTTATTTATGCATATTTTGCTATTATTCCTTTTTAATAATTATCATTAAGTAATTGACAACTATCTGGGCACTACGCTTAATTCTTTGGAATTTTTTCGTTCATGTTTTTCTATTCTCTAGTAGTTCTAATTTTGTCTATTCCTAGTGTTGTCAATCTTTTAAAACTACTCATTTTAATCGCTTAATGTCGCCTAACATTATTAAACTTGTAATAATAAAAAGATTTATAAATTTCGGATTTGAATTAGAAGTAGAAGTGATTTCGATTACGTGTAGCACGGTATATGTTCTAATTTCTTAAAATGTTGAACATGGAAATCGAAGAGGTTAAAGATGTTTAATGATAGGTACCAAATTTAGATAATTTTTTGCATAAATATTTAATAATCACCCTTAAGTAAGTGTTTTATAAATGGTTTTGTTTACTGTAAAGTACGAGTTTTAGAGTTATATTAATGATGTTTGTTAAATTAATAGTACATGTTTGTAATCTTGGCCTAAATACAATTAAAAATCTTTTAGTAAAGTATTCTGCTCTTCCTATCGGCGAACAAAAGAAATTCATTTCTTATACGCACCATGCTATACAATTACGGCTTGATTTCCTTTATCATATAATGCTATCTCAAATGCACTATAAAATTACTTAATGCTTTTGATACTATTATGTAGCCTGCTTTCAGGAGTATTGCGATTATTTAGTTTCAATATTATTTTAATTTTTAAAAGATTTTTTAATGATACGGATAAAAATTATAGGATTTTTGTTAAAACATATTTATTTATAAAATATGCTTTCTTATAGTTTTAGATAAAAATGAATTATGTCTTGTCCTCTACTGAGGAGTTAAAAAGTTTAGGGTGGCCATGTCTAGATAACTAAGTTATCCATTGTTTTATCATCATAGTATCTCCAAATTAATTGCAGTAATTAGAACATTTTAAAAATTATATATTAGTGCAATAATTTTATATTATTGTGTTTATTTCTTAGTAGTTAATAGTTACTGACAAATTAAATTGCGTTACAGAGACCTAAACCAAACAACTTTTTTCCTTCCTTTTTTTGTTTTAGACATGATACATTCAAGTTAATTTCCTGCAAATCACCATTATCACGCACTTATAATGATAATTTGTATACAAATCTTTATTTTAAATTATTTTCAATAGTTATATTGAATAAAACAAAATAAAACAAAGCTCCACTATCTAATAACGACTCGAAGCTACATGTTACTAATATAATAAACTAATATCTATAAGAATACAGTAACCATTGTGCCTAAAAGTAAAAGGAAAATATTGGCTAATATTCTTCTTTTTAGTAAATTATAATACATGGCTTCTACGAAACACTAATAATATTACTTTAATGGTTTCAAATATGAATGTTTTATCATTGAAAGAGCTTCATGACATCGGCCATAAGAGTGCTTACAAATTAATATATGTTTAAGTTCTTGTAAGCATTTTTTATTGATGAAACTGTAGTTTAAATTGAAAATATGGAAGGTTAACTTAAACAAATTTTTAAATGCTAGTGGTACAAGATAAGTTTTTATTTTAAAAAACTTATTGCGTTTTGTATAGTTGCTTGCTTACACAAAATAAACTTTAACTATACAGAGAAATTTTTAAAATAATTTCTTACAGAAAAAGGACCAAAAAAGTTTATATATATAAACATGCATTTGAAAATGCATGTGTAAAGTAATTCTTATTTATTTTTTTATTTTTACTTTTTATTATTATTTTTATTTATTTTTATTTTTTATTATTACTTTACTTATATAAATAACGGTTACTTTTAACAGCAACGTAATGTCTTGAGGAACATATACGTTTACATAAGCTTATTAGGCTTTTTGTTATTAAAAATTACCTGTAATAGTGTGTTTGCATATGTGACATTAATTATGTATTTTTCTTTAATATTATATTAATGTTGGTTGCCTGCTAAATTTCTTAAGGTGTTCCAAAATAATTGGCAGTCCTAAAGTTTCTACAGATTCATGCCTAGTGCATGTGTATATATATATATATATATATATATATATATATATATATATATATATATATATATAGACTATAATACTGCATGATGTCACCAGATGCTGTTGTTAAAACACGAAAGAAAAGGTAGAAATTTATTCTTGCAGCGCTGCGGATGAGGTTGTGGGTAGAACGAATGGAAGTAATCAATCATAGACAGCGGTGGACAGGGTAATTTTTTTGAGGGGAGAAATGAGTGGTTCAGATGTTCATATAAGGTTAGTAGCCGTACGTGAGAATACGGTTCCAAAATTGTGATTCGTAGATTAAAGGGACAAGAATTAGGTTGCGAAAGGCAAAATCACGAAAATTTGGCAAATTACACAAGGCACATATTATTCAGCGTGCGTGTGTTTGTTTGTGAGATTAGCCAGTGCAATTTTACGACAATTTTCGTGCATGGTTTCAGAGGCTTATTGCTTACCAATCAAAAATATATACATTTTTATTTATACTGACAAAAGAATTATTGTATATGTTTAACAACATTAAATTCTGCGATAAAGTACAATTTTATTCAAATGTTATCCACAAAAATACAGAAAATTGGTGTACAATTTATATTGTTTCAATACTATTTTCAAAATAAAATTATAATTAAAATTCTGCAACACTCTGGCTAAAATAAGTCCAGGTGAAAGTAACATGTCAATTAATATTAAAAAATTAGTAGTAGTAATAGTAGTTTTTAATCATTTCAAGAGGCACGCTTTTGTCAAAGAAAATGAAAAAGTAATTATCACTTTTATTACGAATAAAACAAGTAAATATAAATTTATAATTCGGAACTGTAAGTTATCAAATACCAAGCAAGCTACAAAAAAAAACATTGCACCAATACTTTATTTCATACTATATTACGTCATAATATTTAATTTGTGTTTAGTATATACACATATCAATAAATAAATTTATTATCAGTTAATAAAAGTCAAGTTATAAATAAAGTACTAACAATAAGAGTACAATGAGATGAGATGAAATATAAAGATATTTTACAGCTTTTAAAATTGTGTGAAAACATATGCATCATTTATTATATATAATAAGCTCATAATATCAGTAAATATTTTTAATTGTATTAACAGAGAAACTAAATAGAAGAGAAACACTTTCTATTAATATTAAAGGCAACATAAAAGATTCATAAAAATTTTTAAATACTTTCTCTTTAGATACAAGAAATAAGCGTACTAGACCACTCTGTAAAATATGTTGAATTATATGATCATCATATGCAATCTTAATAGATGCAGCGATGTTAAATCAGCAGAATGCATGATGTGTGGTGGTGCACAGCTAGTTAATTATAAAGATTATAAAATGTATTTGAGTATATTATGCAAAAAGTGTCCTAGCCAAGCACAAGCAAACTTATGCCATAAGTAAATCAACAATGATCTAATCCGTTTTTAATACAAAAATTGTATTATTAACCCAACCCGTATCACTACAAAATAGTTGATATAAAGTCAAAGTTAATAGATATCAAATAGTTCATATAAATAGACATAGTTTATTTTATGTTAAATATATAATTAAACGTCATAACAGCGGAAACTCAAAATTTATTATAATATTAATAAAATAAGTTACTAAAATTTAAGAATAGAAAGAACTATCAAGAAACGAAAATAACGATAAGCAAAAATTCAATATTTTGTTTGCATCAGAAAAGCATTTCTTTGGCTTTTCAAAACAGAAAAAAAGCTACAAGTTTTACAACTGTATTAATAAAGGAGTATATTAAAAATCTAAGTTTAAAGAATATTGTTTACAAACGAATGCAGAGAAAGGACACGCTATATGCCTTACTAATGAAAAACAATTATGTAAAATATTTTTACTCATTAGAAAGCAAATTTATGACACGATGCTAAACATACCTTAAAGGTCTTCTGCCTTTTTTCACCAGAAAAAAAGTAGAGCACCATATAAGGCTTAATTAATAAGATTAATTTTTAGATAGCCTTCATACAAAATCAAGCTTCCAATTTCTTAAAAACTATTTTAACCTCTAACATTGTCTAATAGTCTGAAAGTATAATACGAAATTAAGAATTGAATAAAAGCTCTGTGCCAGATGTCTTCGATAACAGATTTATTTAGTGCCAAAGAAATTATATGTACTCTTTCTCTCTCTCTCTCTCTCTCTCTCTATATATATATATATATATATATATATATATATATATATATATATAATATATTATAATTTTATAACAATAAAACTTCTGGTTTGATTATGTAGTAAGCCAACGCATCAAAAAATTTCCTCGTAAAAGTACACTTACACAGACATGTTCTTATAATGTTGACTTAAGGTTGGATTATTATCTCATGTAATGAAAAGTTGCTCGAGTATCGGATTGCAAGCACTTGTACCAGTTGTAGACTAAAATTTAATATAAATAAAACAAAAAATACATGATCATAAGTAAACATTGTGAAAGATGGGGAATAACTGAAAAAAGTTAACATACTCATCTAATTAGAAAGTAAACGAATAAGAAAACATAAATAGCTTTTGCGAGAAATGATTCATATAATTATAACGTGAAATTAAACCTTCCAATGGGATTTGGGCATATTTCCTGTTCTTGTATACAGTGCGGGGCATAGATGCTCACTGAGGCAACTCTTTAAAGTGTGGGGGCCCTTATTTAAGTCACTTTATTTAAAATTATCTGGGAAGATAAAGCAAGCAATTTGGAGGTCAGACAGAATGAGCGCTCGTTCGCACTCATGCACACAACTCCACAAAAAAAGAAAAAATAACCCACCTAATGAAGTAACCAACTATACACCAGATCCATTTTGTAGTAGTCTTTTAGTACGTACGTAGAAAAGATATAATGTACAGTAAACTTTTTTCAGAAAAGTTTGGTATGAAAGGTCGTTACTTAAAAAAAGTCTATTACTTTATTCATATTTCACCTTTCTCAAGTCTGACCTACATTTTGTAAGTATAATATAAAGAGCATTTAAGTGAACTTAGCGAATCCAACCTGGTGTAGCTCAGGGTAGCGTATTGGGACCTTTTCTATAACTTTTTTTATAAATGACTTTTAATATTTAATTATTTATAGCCATTTTTGACCACTTAAAGGGTTTGTAACAGATATTGTAATTGTACTGAAAAACTTCAATCATTTTCAAAAGAGACGAAACGGCAAGACAAATACAAAAAATTAAAATTTTATAAAATGGACTAGAAATACACTACCTATTCAGGCTTAACTTAGAAAGAGCATGATGAAACGACAAAAATTTGGTTTAAAATGTAACAAATTTTATTGGTTTCTAGAATAAAAATCAAAATTAACGCTCCTCAACGAATTTCTTGCTTAAAATGTCTATATGAAACTACGGCACACAACTGTAGGATATGGCAGCCAGTATTAATATTCACATCATTAAACGCTTCGAGCTTCGAGATATATGTGATACCCCGTGGTTCGTAATGATCTTTTAATAGACTCAAAAATAAATTTACTGAAAAGTGCAATGGTAGAATAGACTCAAATATTTGATGGCAGCCTTTCGTACCACCTATTTTATAAATTTTGCGTCTTGTAATATATACAAATTACAAATTAAAAAAATAAATATAAAAAATTTGTTTTTATGCATAATTTTTTAATAAATGGTAAATTTTTTTATTTTTTATTTGTGTACTTAAATTGTGGACGTTTCAACATCAGTTGCGATTCATAAATTAAAAATCTTAATTTATTGGCGTCCAAGCAAAACCAAACGTGCGGCTACTGCTGATACCTATTTTGTTGCTCTTCCAAAAACGTGTTCTTATAATAGTCTTTTTAGATTTGTAAAAAAGTCATTTGCAAGTGGTGTTTTGGATATTTTAAATAGTTTGTCAACTCTAATACGTCATGTAATTTAATGTAGTGTTATAATTATCAAAATATTGCACCGCAACTCTAAGTATTTCTCAATGCTGCCGCTGAATTTCAGCTAAGTTTACACAGAAGGAGCACTTAAAACGCAATATTTATGTAACTTCGCGAAAAGTAGGGCAATTTTTATTTTTGAACACCCGATAACAGGTTATTTTCGTTTTGCATGCGAGTAACTTGTTCTTATCGTTTAGAATCGCCTCCTAACCATAATGTGCGTATCAATATGAAAGCTTGCAAGTCCTTTAATAATAACACAAAGCACATGTGTATATGTACAAGTCGACGAGTAACAATAATTGAGGCGTGACGCTTGTGTTGTAGTACCTGCACGTGCCAGTTATATCGACAGCCAGGAATCCATAGCGTGCGTTGCGTGACCGAGCGCAATCACGCATACCATTCAGGGGTTTTTCGATTTTCCGTACTTAGGCGACAGCAGGACGTAAGTGGTCAATTTAATTCGAGTTGGGGACTTATTGTTGCGGCAAGGGTGTACTTATTAAAAGCGCTGTAGGTGCTTTCAATAATAAAAGGCAGCTTTCTTTGATCACCATTCTATAGCGAGGTTAGGGGTTCCACATTACATTTACCTTTAATATATTACATCAATAGCAGGGCTGAGGACAATAGGATACACGTAAGAGGATTTTCCTAAAGATAAAATAATTAAATCAGTCGAGCACACATTTTCCAAGTTGTTAAAATGTATTATTTAAATAAGTACACATTTGGGGATAAGTTAATAACTAAGGATAATTGGTGGTCAAAAACTAGTAATTAAAAATTATGAACCACTACAATTATAGTTAACATTTTATGTAGAAAGCGTTAAGATAAAATTTTTCTATTAACTGTATAAATAAGTTCTCAGCTTTAGATTTCACAGGACGCAAATCACCGTTTACATGTAACGTATTAGTCCGCCCTCTTGCGGTTTTAAAGCAATGACATTTGGTCTTTCGAAACATCATGCGATTTAGCATTTGATGCACATAACCTCAATAATCAGATGTGTCCACGATGGCAATCACAAAAGAGCATATTCGATTTTCTATTCACTTCGCGTTTGATCTTAAGAAAAACGCTGCTGAAGCCACCGAAATGATTTGTGCTGCATATGGTGAGAATGCTGTAAGTCATGCAACGCGCAAAAAGTATTACCAAAGATTTCGCGGAGGAGAGTTCAGTCTTAAAGATCAACCGCGCGCTGGACGCCCTCAAACATTTGACACGGATGAGCTGCAGACGCCTTAGGCTGGAAACTTTTCCCACATGCGGCGTATAGCCCAGACATGGCCCCTTCCGATTATCATTTATTCCGGTCGGTACAGCATCACTTGGCTGGTACGCACTTCAAAACACGAGAAGTCCGAAAATGGATCGATAACTTTATTATCGTCTCCAAACCGGTGAGCTTCTATCACAAGGGAATTCGCAAGCTACCCAAAAGATGGCAAAAGGTCATCGATGCCAACGGAGAATGCTTTGTTTGTTTTTAAATAAAACTTTAATTTTGCAGAAAAAAGCTGAGAACTTATTTATGCACCTATATATTACTACATACTACATTTGTTTTATTTGAGAACATTTAAAATTATTATAACATATTTAAAATCTTAAAAGGTGACGCAAATTAAGATCTTATAAATTATATAAAAATTATAAAGGTAATAAAATATACAGTCAGTATAGCGTGTTGTATTGGACACAGTAAAAAGTATGTTCATATTTTTAAATGTAAATTAAAGACAAAATTTCCAAAGATTCTTCTGTGTAAAAAACTGTTTATAATTTTTTATCTAAAGCGTCAAAAAAGTAAAATTGTTTCCATTAAATTTATTTTGCATACGTCTTTCTATCTACTGTTTCAGGTATAAGGCGATTCTGGGAGTTTATTTCTTTGTATTGACTGATTTCTTTTACAATTTTTTCTAAATGTTTTTGTTATAAAAAGATGACCCTTTTTATCAATGTTTATCTCACTTCTTCGATCCTAGTTCTTCTCGGTCTTTCTTTGGCCTCTATTTGGCAATTTTTCCTTTATGTATTTGTCTAACTAGTTTATTATCTATCACTTTTTTTACATGCCTCAGCCATTTTAATTGACATCATTCAATTTGTTTTATTTTTAGCTTCTCTCTTTGGCTTTACTCTCAATTTTTCTTAAGTATCTTATTTCTACAGCTGTCATTCGGTTAATGCCTACGCTTCTAAACCAAGTATTAGTTAGACAAATTTCTTGAAAATTGCCAATCGTGCTTTTTTCGATGAAGTTCTTAATTTCAGTAAAAAGTTTTTTCCAAGTCGTGATTCTTTCTTTTATTTCCTCATCTATTCTTCCATCTTACGTAATTGTTGAATTTAAATATTTAATTTCTTCTTGCTCTAGTTTGTATCATAAGTATATTGCGTGTTCTTGTAGTTATTTTCCTATTGCCATAGGTTTTTTGTCTATTTTCATATTAAATTTGTCTAATATTTTTCTGTATACTTTTAATTACTTGTTTAAAGTTCTTTCATTCTTTGCTATGATAGTACAGTTTGCTTATTTTAATTTGGCTCATCTGCGAACAATTCACATTATACAGTTTAATTTCTTATTTTACTCTTTTTAGTACTGCTTGTAAGACCAATAAAAACAATAATTATTCCAGTATGCATACTTGTTTGTGCCAGATTGTAGTTTAATTTAATTTTTAGCTCCACGTTATTATATGGTATGGAAGCATGAATCTTAAAACAGGCGGATATTAAAAACATTGAAATGTGGTGTTACAGAAAAATGTGGAGGATATCATAGACGGAAAGAGTAACTAATAGGGAAGTACTGCTCAAGATAGAGAAAGAGTGTGAAATAAAAAAAATAATAAAAATGAAAAGTAGAATACGTAGTACAATACAAGGGGACGAGAGAAATACTTGTTATATATACTTATAATACAAGAAAAGATTAAGGGAAAGAGAAGTGTGGACCGAAGAAGAACTTTCTGGCTACGAAACCTAAGGGAATGGTACGGCTGTAATACAAATAAACTGCTTAGAGCTTGCTGTGAACAAGGTGAAAGTTGCATTGATGGTTTCCAACTTCCGATAGGAGACGGAACTGGAAGAAGAAGAAAGTAGTTTAGATTTAATCTTATTGTTAAATTTTATTGTAATTCTGTGTATTTTTATAAAGACTGTATTGCTCCAATTGTTGTATACGATATTTTCCTTTTTCATAATATCTCTCAAATACCTTCCCTTTTAATTATGTCTAACGCTTTTTCCGTATCGATAAAACACGTACGTACGTTTCTATCTGCTTTAATTGCCTTTTCTCTTATTTGTTTCGTTGTAAATGTTGCATCTCTTACTCCTCTATTTAATTTAAATTCAAATTGCCTTTCCTCGATGGTATCTTCTATAATTTGTTCCTACCTTTTTTTACTACTATAGTATGTATTTTGGCTGCAGTACTCAAAAGAATTGTTCTCCTGTAGTTTTAGCAGTTTTACCCTTTTTAATATTGAGGTTATAACACCTATTTACCATTCTCTGGGTGTGCTTTATTCATTATTTACCTCTAGTGCTATTTCTAGTAATACTTTCAACATATCTGTAGTGAGAATGTCTTATCCACGTGTTTTTCTTGTTTAATTTTCCTAATTGTCTCTCTCAATTTTTCTTTTTATTATAATTTCTTTGAATGATTTTTTATTTTCTCTTTAATCTTTGTCCATACGTTTCCTTTTCTCATTCGATAGTCTTAGGTTTTTGCTTTTCAAATAGCTCATTCATTTTTGTTTTTTTTTTGTTGTACTACTATCTTTATTCTTTCTATCCACCGATTTGTTTGAACAATATTTTTGTTAACTAATTCAGCTATACCATTGTTTTTTGCTGGTGCTCTTCAATAAAAGTTTCCCATTTGTCTTCTCTACTTTTAATTCAGTTTTTATTTTCTACTGTCTTGTTTAATTTATACTATATTTGTCTTTGTTTTTTAGCTCATAGCATTTAATTTTCTTCCTTTTTGTCTAATTTTCTTCATTTAGTTTTGTGTTTATTTTAGTGACCACTCCCTGTTTTGGGTCCCCTTCTCAGTCTTATACTTTTAAGTTTTGTTCAAATATTTTTATGTATCAGGAAGTAATTAGTTATTGATTTTTCATTTTTACTTATTATACGTCTTATTATTTGGTGGATGTCCTTTTTACAAAGTGTGTGTTTCCAGTTTTATGTTAGTTTTTCAGGCAAAGCTTAATAATTAGTCTGAGACATACTTAAATAAAATAATACTTGATGATACTCGGTGAATAAAAAGGATACGGTCAAACTACGTAGTTCGTTTTTGTCAGATTACATATAACATATAAGCGATGTTTAGCTTTGTTTATCGAAATATGCTATCATAGCTAATCTTCAATTCAAAACGTTTCTCATCAATTTGCTCCATCCAAATGTTATCGTTTGTAATCAGTTTTTTTGTTTTGCTTCCAAGTGGGTTTTGGAGATTCCTTTCTTTGCTCTACGATTTTTACTTTTGAACATTTTGAAGAAAGTAAAAATTACGGTTACATTTTTAAACTTTTTAAACTCGAATATCATACTTAAACACGTTATTATCTCTTAAGATGCTGTATTTTGTGTCATATAAAGTAATTTCAATCAATATCATTTCAGAACGATTCACTTTCACTTACGTCATATTTTTAAATATATAGCGCATATCTTTTTTTAGCCTGCGCGACATTATTCACTTTGCAAAAATAGAAAATCATTAAACTCCAAAAATGCTCTTTAATTAGCTTCATGTTTGCATGTCAGCAAATAAAAAATAATAAACATATTTACGCAGACAAACCTAACCTTTCAGAAGAATATGGTTTTCTAGGTAGCCAGTGAAAGTAATACCAAATACTCTTGTTTAAAAATTACCTTATCAAAAAATACAAATCTGTGATCTATTCAATATTTAATTTTTTGTGTTGTAGTACCCTAATTAGGTTTTAATTTCGATCGCCTCTAAGTTTCTTTTTTTATACAGAGTATAAGAAAAATATTACTATTAGAAAACACCACGTGCTAGTAGTGACGAGGCAACCACAGAGTTATTAACTAAGAATGAAGAAAACCAACCGAGATAAGTATTTGGAGAAACAAAGATTAACAAAATTCTATTTACTTTAAAAGACACAAGTGACAACTCTAAATAATACAGGGTTTGGAAGGTAATATAATTTGTCCAAACACGCCCTTTTTTCTGATCGCAGCGCATTCGGACCAGTTGATTTAATGGGGGGGTAGGCCGTTAGAGGGATATTTAGCTGCATAATGCTTCCAAGCTCGGTCTGCTATGAGCTCTAAAAGTGTCAAAATCGTTGTTTTCTTGAGTCTGCTGTTGGTACTTGTGTCACGACGCGCAATGAAGAAAACTATTGAATAACGTTACACGATCAAATTCTGTGCCAAACTAAACAAGAGCCTCGCCGAAACCTACTAAATGATTCAGGTAGTCGATAGAGACTCTGCTCTCTCATATTTATAAGTTTCCAGGTGGTTGAAGTTTTAAAATGGTCGGGACGAAGTGGAGCCGTCAACCAGCAAAACTGACAAAAATGTGTCTTTTAAATGTCGATTGTCGAATAAATGTTCGAACGCTAGCAGAGACTCAATATTCCGAAAACTACTGTGCACAAAATTGTTACTGACAATTTGCACATGCATTGTTGACTGATGACCACAAGAACACTAGAGTGACGATCGCTCCAGCTCCCCTACAGTTCTGACTTGGTTCCGGTAGACTTCCTTTTAGTCCCAATAATCAAGTCGGCCCTAAAAGAAACCCGCTTTGAAACCATTGAAGAGATTCAAAACGTGACAAAAGCTCTACACGAGGTCCCTGTCAACGCCTTCCAGGATGTGTACCGTGCATGGAAGAGTTACTAGAAAAATTTACTAATTCAATTGCTTCACTTTTCAGACAAACTCCGTATATTATCAAAAGGCCTTAAATGTTTTGCAGGTTCTAAGAGACTGTGATTGAGTGTAGATAAATGAATAACTTACAGAGTTACTACAATAGAATCATCGGATTTTAAAAAGGTACATGAATTCAGCAAGTACATGTAGTAGAGACACCAATGAAAGAATCATCGTGAAAAAGAAAGTAATAAAAGCGTTGTACGAAGTAACATATAATAAAAATATGAATCGATAAACATTAAGCGTTCCATAGTTTATTAGAAGACATAATATTGTATAGAGGAGAGATGTAGACACTTACAAATACATAAGTAATAAAATTATAAAATTAAAATTAGATCTTGTGAGAGGTATCTATCAGGGAACTTTAGAAAAAAATGAATGTATTAATCATAAAAACATTAGAAAATAAAGTTTTTCAATGGTATGAGTATGCGAGACAA
Source organism: Sinelater perroti (assembly GCA_036346155.1). Classification (NCBI taxonomy): domain Eukaryota; kingdom Metazoa; phylum Arthropoda; class Insecta; order Coleoptera; family Elateridae; genus Sinelater; species Sinelater perroti. Next base: position 74,653,054 of record JARFIY010000001.1, read on the forward strand.
ATGTCAAATTATAGATGGCAAACAAAATCGAGACAGTGGTCTCTAAACGGGAAGAGAAGAAGGAACAGACCGACTTTTTCTTGAGAATACCTATATAAAAACGGATACAGAGGTTTGCAGAGAGACTAGGAAAACCAGTAGATATATAAACAGAAAGCAGCAAACCATATGTGTTAAAAATCGAAGAAGAAGAAGAAAATATATTTATAACAGCTTAGAATACGAACAAAAAATATATAGAAAAATTGCGTTCTGTTTTCTTTAAAATGTAAAAACCACGCAATGGAAAAAATATTAACCTCGGAATGAAAATTAAGCTCGTAAAGGATTATATGTTCTTAACACTATTATAGGGAGTTGAGAACTGGACGCAACGGGCACACTTAAAAAACTTAAAGCCTTTAAGTTGTGCGTGTATCAGAGAATAATCCCGGTGATTTGAGTTCTTAGGATCAATAACAAGAACATATCATATGGGATAAATATAGAGACGTGCATAGTTAAAATAACAAAAATTCGCAAATAAATATTTCGGGCATGTAATGCGGATCGATACAATGTCTTGCATTTTGCCATGAAAGGTAAGGTAACAGAACCTGCGAAACTGGTATCATAGATCTACGGTATCACTTTCGCGCAACTGTAGACAAGGTTATTATAGCGAATAAGTCAACGTGCAGTAATAGACAAGGCACAAAAAGAAGAGAAAGAAGAAGATACAAATTTTTTTAAATATTTTATCTGGAAATTTAAATTTTTGACATTAAAAAATAGATAATAAATAAAGATAAAAATTAAATTTTAATAACCTGGCTGGTTTCACACACATAAAAAAAGGTGTAATGATTTATGCCATGTTTTATTTATGTTGGTTTCTTCAATAGATTTGCATAACTCTGTTACGACAGGTTTACCGATAACTCCTTAGTAAACTGTTATTTTTTTAAACATCTCTACAAAGAATATTGAATAGCTGCATTCAGTAGTAGTCAATATGGTTCCTCAGCAAGTTTTTCTGTAGTAATTTAATGCACTTCCTACTCTGCTAATACGTACTAGCAAGCAGAAGTTCCCTAGAAACATGTGTAATAGTTAAAACTCTTTTAGCTAGCAGTCGCCTTTAACATTTGGAAGACGTATTAATTTAAAAAATCAAAGGGTCCTACCGGTTAAGATAGGCGAAATGCCCCCAGATTCGGAATTTCTAATGAACCTAATAATGTTTTATCTTGAGGTAAAAATTATACGCGGACATAGTTCATATGGTCCCAACCCCCTTCCCTCTCCCTCCTAGGGTCAAAAAGGGTTATTTTTTGTTTTAATTTTTTTTCTGTTGATATGTTGAATGCAAAATTCTGAAAAAATTTACCAAGGTAGGTTATGAATAGACCTATCAGTAAAAATTTTTTCAATGTCATCCAAGGTCATTTGGTATTTAAAAAAAAATAAAAATTTTTTTGTTTTTTGAGCTAGAAAGCGTTGAGTTTGCACGCAGTTTTTTTTCACTATTTTATAAAAGTCCATTAATTTTACCTCCAACAGGAACTTTTAACACATTTCGTGTGGTGTGCCACCCCTAAAAATCCAATTTTTCGCATTTTTTTCGATTTTTTCTATTTTACAGGTAAGGGTTGATATTTAGCAAAAAAACTAATTGAAACTTTTTTATAGCATTTTATAAGAAATAATTTCGTCTTTTTTAATTTTTTTCTAGCTCTAATATTAAAAAAGTTATGACTAATTAAAAAAATTTTTCTACTTGATTTCGATATTTTCAAATTATAACGGCGCAGGTGGATATTTAGCAGAAAACTCATAAGACATGTTTTGTAGCATTTTTCAAGACGAAAATTTTAGTTTTATTTACATTTTTAGACTTAATACAAAAAAATTATGTGTAAATCTATTTATAAGTTTCTAAAAATTACATAGTTAGTTCTTAATTTGTGATTATAGTAAATTGAATTATAATGATATATAATATATATGTAAACTACATTTTTAATCTTCATCACTGTTTTCATTAATCTCTGGTACAAAGTTATCTATATCGAAAATATTGGACAGCATTTCGGCGGGACGTACTATTTTTGATAACCATCGGCCGTAAGAAAGATGATATATCAAACTAGCCACGTGAGAACAACATCCGACAGTGCGTAGTCCATTAGCACAAGTACAACAGTATTGTTGTACCGCATCGATACCTGCGCCTTCTTTGTTGTATTTTACATAGCATTTGTATTCTTTCGATTTTCTATAACGTGATCTTACGTCAAACCTTACAATGCCTGGTTCCTCTTTAATGAATTTTAATATCAGTATTCCATCCTCTGTAATCATTTCTCCTAAGTAAGATATTGCTTGAGCGAGTTGGTATGAACCAGTAAATAAGACTTCAAGGTCTTCCATAGTCAATTCAGGAAAATCCATAAGTTCTTCTGAAATTGTACTTTGAAAAGGAACTGATTTTTTATTCAAGTTTTCTGCAGCAACTTTTTCAGCTAAATCGTTGACCTCTAGTAAAAGCTTTACAATTTCGGAAGAAATAACAAAAACCGCACCTTCACAACAACCCATTGAATCATTGGAATCTAGTAATTCATTCATTCAAGATGTTCCATGTTTTCAAGAATCAGGAAATATTGAAGATCTTGCAACGCAATTATACAGTAACTCGGAAAGTTCTGAAATGGAGAGTCAAGATAGTTTAACTTCTAATGAAGATTTAACCTCTTTAACTTCGCAAGGGTCAAGTTTATCATCAGGATTTAGCATACCTATCCAAAAAGTTCCACCAGAAACTGTAATAATGCAGTTTGACCGCGTAATTTCGACTAAAAGATATTGTTTCATTTGTTTTTCAAGGTACAATATGTTTGATGTACCTTTTGAAGCAAGAATCCAAGTTTTTGTAAAAAAACGAATTTTTATTCCCAAAAGAAACCGATGTTCTAAAATACATTTATTAGGTTCACGTTTTTATGAGAACGAACTCAAAAACATTAGTGTTTATTCTAACGAATCCGATATTGAAATTGATGAAGTTAAAAAATTTCTGGACAAATTATCAAAAACTTCAGATTTACGTATTATAGACAAATATGCGGATCTAAATATGTCAGAAGAAAGAATAAAGTCATTAACTGGTCATTTGTTGAAAGAAATTCTTGTGCTACGTGAAATGCTGAGGACAATGCGGGATTCTAGCAATCGAAATCTACTTCAAGCTCTCATCATTTTTTTATTCAAATTAAAATCTGGAAACTCATATAACCTTATTGCAGCTGTAATGGAAGTTGAAGAGCGAGTTGTAAATAATTCTAATCATTCATTATTGGATTGTTTTGAGAAAGAAGTTCTACCAGAATATTTTGGAGTAGATTCTAAGAGCAGAGAGTTTTTTCTTAGTCAAACAGCACCAATAACTCAATTACTACACGATATTGGTGATAATAAATTAATATTAATATGTGATGCAACCTATCTTCGACACGAAAAAAGCAGTAACAAAATTTATCAAAAAAAGTAATATTCAGGACAAAAAAAGGCACCGTTGTGCAAGCCCTTTACAATTTGCACTTCAAATGGATATGTAGAGTTGATTTATCTGGACCATTTAACGCAAATATTAACGATGCTCAAATCTTAGAAAGCGTATTAAATAACCCAAATGGTATCAGCAAAATTCTTAAATCTGGAGATATTTTTATCTTGGATAGAGGCTTTCGAGATGTTGTGGACCATTTGAAAAATAAAGGATTCACGGTCCTCATGCCAGTTCTTAAAGGTAAAAGAAATCAACTAACTGCTAAAGAATCAAACTTTTCGAGATTTGTCACTAAAGTTCGTTGGGTAATCGAAGCGATTCACGGTATCTTGTGCCAAAAATACCGATTATTGCACAACCAATTTCGAAACAGCATGTTGCCGGTTACTGGGCTGTGGTGTCGAATTGGATGTTTTCTACAAAATCAATTCGGAAAACGACTTAACCTTACGGATAATAAGAGAAATATTATAGTTAATAGAATGAAATTGACATACCTGGAGGTCAACGATTTAGCTGAAAAGGTTGCTGCAGAAAACTTGAATAAAAAATCAGTTTCTTTCCAAAGTACAACTTCAGAAGAACGTATGAATTTTCCTGAATTGACTATGGAAGACCTTGAAGTCTTATTTACTGGTTCATACCAACTCGCTCAAGCAATATCTTACTTAGGAGAAATGATTACAGAGGATGGAATACTGATATTAAAATTCATTAAAGAGTAACCAGGCATTGTAAGGTTTGACGTAAGATCACGTCATAGAAAATCGAAAGAATACAAATGCTACGTAAAATACAACAAAGAAGGCGCAGGTATCGATGCGATACAACAATACTATTGTACTTGTGCTAATGGACTACGCACTGTCGGATGTTGTTCTCACGTGGCTAGTTTGATATATCATCTTTCTTACGACCGATGATTATCAAAAATAGTACGTCCCGCCGAAATGCTGTCCAATATTTTCGATATAGATAACTTTGCACCAGAGATTAATGAAAACAGTGATGAAGATTAAAAATGTAATTTACATATATATTATATATTATTATAATTCACTTTACTATAATCACAAATTAAGAACTAACTATGTAATTTTTAGAAACTTATAAATAGATTTACAATAATTTTTTGTATTAAGTCTAAAATGTAAATAAAACTAAAATTTTCGTCTTGAAAAATGCTACAAAACATGTCTTATGAGTTTTCTGCTAAATATCCACCTGCGCCGTTATAATTGGAAAATATCGAAATCAAGTAGAAAATTTTTTTTAATTAGTCATAACTTTTTTAATACAAGATCTAGAAAAAATAAAAAAAAAAACGAAATTTTTGTCTTATAAAATACTATAAAAAAGTTTCAATTAGTTTTTTTGCTAAATATCAACCCTTACCTGTAAAATTTAAAAAACCAAAAAAAATGCAAAAAATTGGATTTTTAAGCGTGGCGCACCACAGGAAATGTGATAAAAGTTCCTGTTAGAGGTAAAATTAATCGACTTTTATAAAATAGTAAAAAAAAACTGCGTGCAACTTAACGATTTCTAGCTAAAAAAATTAAAATTTTGTTTTTTTATTTTTTTTAAATACTAAATGACCTTGAATGACTGAAAATTTTTTTACTGATAGGTCTATTGATAGCCTACCTTGATGAATTTTTTCAGAATTTTGCATTAAACATATCAACAAAAAAAAATAAAACAAAAAATAACCCTTTTTGACCCTAGGAGGGAGAGGGAAGGGGGTTGGGACCATATGAACTATGTCCGCGTGTAATTTTTACCTCAAGATAAAACATTATTAGGTTCATTAGAAATTCCGAATCTGGGGGCATTTCGTCTAGCTTAACCGGTGGGACCCTTTAAGAAGTGCTTTTGATCTACAGATTTCTGCTAATACAAAAAGCATTTATTTTGAATAAAGCTACGAAAATACCGCTCTTTTATTATCAACTTAATTAGTATATCTAAAGATTCGGCGAGGACAAGAGCTAAGAAAAGATAAGGCTTTACCTGACAAGAAAACCCTCGGTGTTATTACAGCTAGTCAAAATATTATCGATAAGAAGATACTGAAATCGCAAAAAATTAAATTCTCCGCAATAAATATCATTTTACGTACCAAATTTGTAGCTTGTAGATTATAAACTGATGCAAATTTATATAAACAAATTATACATATATTTTATATAACTTTCTGTTTTATTTTATTTTTCCTCTTTGTTTTATTAACATTTTTCATATTTTATAAAAATAAATTTACAATGAATCAAACCCTCAAAAAAGCATGTTTTTGTTATCTTTGTATTTAAACTATTTAACTAATGAAAATATATGTGTATGAACAGTATTATTTACGCCGCATAAGGTAGCTTAATCGTTATGTAACTAACTATTAGTATAATGAATATTAAAAAGTAATTTTTTGTTGTAGCTTGATATTTTTAATATATTTATTTAAATTTTCTTATTTACATTAAAGTTATATATATATATATATAGCAGAAATTTTTTACTTTGTATGGATACAACCTCTAAAGTTTTGTGTATCTTCTCTTACATTTTTTTGTTTAACTGTACCCCACATTCATCTACATTTTTATTTCTTTACCATTCTTTTTCAAGTGTCGTTTTATAATAGATCAGTATTACTTATTTTGTAATTATAGAAAATTAAGTAAATTATTCTTTATTTTGATAAAATAAACATATTTAATGTGTATAATGTTGTATTTTACCATTCAGTAACACTACCGTAATGGACAGTTGTCAGATCTGACCACAATGATGGTCAAAAATTGTTTTCAATAAAAAAAAAATAATTTTTAAAATCTTATTCTTTAATTTCTACCATTCTAGTACTAAAAATTTTAAATTTTAGCCTACCTAAGTAAATCACCTTTCATAAAAGTATTATTTTATCATTGGTTTTTTCAGTTTTTATTTCATTATCAACAGCTTCTCCTATAAAAATATTATAAAATTGTGTCCTACGAGTCCATTTTTATACGTTTCTGCGTTAAGACGCAACCAATTTTGATTTCAACCAAAATATTGTACAGTTTACCATCGCTTGTCTGATCAATCTTTATTGTATACTTTTTTGTAAGTGTCTATATTGTTTCTTGTCTTAGTAGTTTAAATCGTACCTCTATTAATATCAATCATCTGAGCGATCATAAGTGTTTAAGATCTCTCTTCTGTTTTGCATTTACAACACTTTTTCTTCGATAGCATTTTGCAAAATTATTAAGTACATTTAGCATGTTTTCAAAATTTTTAAATTTTTTTAAGTACAACTGATGTGCGCAGTTTATATGTTTTAACAAGCTTTTGTAATGACAACTTTTCTATTTTATAACAACTTTTTTTTTTAATTTTGACAATAATGTACTCCATTATTATGATAAATAATTATGAAGTTGAAATGTTAATATGTCTTTGTAAACTTTTTTTGAAATCAATTTAGTTAAATTTACTTTCCTTTTATGTTTATGTCGGTAGTATTTTAACAATTTATTGCTGTTATAAAAGCTGTACATATGTGGATTTAATGAAATAGTTCAAATTTTAGAAACATATTTTCATCCACAACTGCGATGAACATCTTCAAAAGAAAATCTAAAAATTATATTATTGTATCGTGCTCTATCGCTGTTGCAGTCTTGTGCGTGTGGTGTAGATGCTGATAAGGGGCTGTTATTAACATCATCGGGTTAGCGTAAATCGGGTCGTTACAGGAAATATCTCAAAACTTGTTTTTCACTGCATGACAGTCTGTTTTTTGCCCCTTAAGAGCAGTAAACCTAGTTTATGTAGGTAGATTGAATTCGCCTTCTTTGTTAAAATTATTTCTGTATTTGTCAATTTCTACCGCATATCTGAATACTCTTGGGTAATAGTTTCTATAATTAGATAACATTTATATTTTTCAAACTCTATCTCGTGGACAGGATTTTTCAAAGCATGTTCAGCAATACCTGATTTTTTGGGTTGATTGAGGTGGTAATCATACGGCCCGCAGTCCCAATATAAACTTACGCAATATTTAGTATAATCCTGGTGTATCATGTGGGCTTCTTATGTCCTTGGCTGGTCGAAGCAAATCCCGTATCTTGGTGGTAGTAGTATATATGGTTTCTACCTTACTTTTGTTCAGAGTTCGTCCTGTCCGGTCTGTAGCCCTGTCAATATAAAGTAAAAATAGTGTGCACACCACGACCGATTCCGGTTGTGTTTGCGCGTGCACACTAGGTGTTATTTTGCTCTTTTATTTTCGTCCTCGAGTAGCCATTTCCTTGTAAATGCTTGTTCTAAATGTTTTAGTTTCTTATCTAAGAACAGGAATTCGCCTTATCTAGTGGACCAATATTTTCACAACCGTCTTATTTGATTCGGGTGGTAATACGACTGCTTCTGACGATATCGGTCCACAGTATGCGTAGATTTACTGAATACAGTGTGTTATAAATATTCATCTTTCGAACTCGACACCTGTACGTCTAGAAAAACAATCGTACTGTTCGATTCTAGTTGCGTCATAAACTGTATACTAGGGTGTATCGAATTAAGGTGCTCAAAATTTCTCTGAAAATGTCACCGCAATTGTGGTCGGAACGTTAAGAGTTTCCAAACACAATGCATCAAAATACCGATCAGAAAGCCTTCCCATTTAAAAGTGTAATGTGACTAGCCACATAATTTATTGTCTTTAACGAGTTATCAAGATAGTAACAATTGTAAATTATTTTAAATGGTAACACTATACATAATATTAAATTAAAATAAACTTTTTTAAGTTTTAAAATACACCTCGTTTTTTAATGCTTATTTTTTTATTAATTATGGCCGTGTAAGTTAAAGAAAAATTTTTATTTCTAGAAAAAATATTAATTTTCAATGTTTATCCTATTAAAAAAAGATATACTGTTTTAAACGTTGAAACTTTCTTATTCCATGTTCAAACACGCCCATCATTAATACTTACAGATAAATTGTGTAAACTAGCCACAACAACAAAAGTGATGACTATGAATGTTTTATTTTATTTAAGCTGAAAAGGTGTTGGATTATAACCAGAAGTAATATGCTACAATCAATGCAATCCTATATATGTGATATAAGTCAATTTTTAACATTTCTTAATTAAGTTATTTCATGACTTCCTATCCCTAGTTATGTTTTTGATCTCTCTTCACTTTATCTTCTGTTTTCCTCTGCTTTCCGTGCTGGCTCCCCCAAGTTTATTCTTTCCACCTACCCTAGCTTTACATATACTTCTAGCTATCCTAGAATCATCTATTCGGAGAGAATGTCCTATCCATCCCAGTTTTCTCTCTTTTATCAATGGCTTTATTGGTTTTACTTTTATTTGTTCTGTTATCTTTTCATGTCTCACTTTAACCATTCTTGTGATTTCTTCTTTTTTTCTAAAAAAACTCATCTCCATGGCAGTGATTTTATTCTCGTTTCTTCTAGTGATCGTCCAAGATTCACTACCGTAGATTAGAGACAGCCTTACAACTTTTTCATACGCCTCTGAATTTATTTGTTTGGGGATTTCTTTTTCCATAAGAAAGTAGTTCTTGAGTGCATTATAGGTTTTATTCATTTTTCCTATTTTTCCGTTATTTCTCTGTCTATTTCTCCATTGTCTCCTATTATTGCACCCAGATATTTGAAATTAGTCACCTGTTCTAATTGATGCCCGTGTATTTTGATATGGTGATTCGAATCTTTCCTTAATAGAATAATGGTTTTTGCTTTTTTCTATATTTATTTACATGATTATTTTTTGGAGTTTTTTGTGTACTACTTCATGTTCTGTTCTTATTTTCTTTTTATCTTGTTTAAATTCAGTCAATTCTTCGAAATGTTCTTTTTATATTTGCATTATTTCTTTATTTTTGATTATTTTTTTCCTTTATGTTTTTTAACTTAGAAGGTTTCTTTTGCCTTAACTGCTTTAGGATATTATAGAATAGTTTTTGATTTTCTAGGTAATTTTCTTTTATATTGTTACCAAACTCTTCTCATGATTTCTTCTTAGTCTATTTTATAATCTGTTTTGTTTCTGTTCTTGCTATTTTGTATATATCTTTGTCTTTCTCAGTTTCAAGTTGTACAAACTTTTTCAATTTTAAATTTTCTTTAACTTTTTGTTGTGTCTCAGTAGTCCATCATCTACTTCTTTGTATGTATGTATTTAAAATTTTACTTGCTCCGGAACCAATCCTTGCCGCTTTTAAAATATTTTCTCTAAAATGCTTTAATTTAATTTATATCTTTTTACTTTTTTCCGTACTTTGTTCAATTTTCTTTTCTAGGTTTTTGAAAGGTTTTTTTTTGAATTTCATTCTCCTTTTTAGTTTATAGCTTTCAATTTTTTGTTTGACTTTTTGCTTCCTTTTTACCTCTTGTTTGTCATTTATAAATATATAGACTCAAATCAAGAACTTAATAATAATAAATCCTCCTGATAAGCTGCTATTTAAAAAGAAAAGTATAGTATTATCAAAATTAACTGAAAGTATGTTTTCAATTACCATAATGAAGAGATTGTAACTGCTCACTGAAACTGAGTAAATAATTTAAATGAAACTAACTTAAAACACAATGGACAAACAATAGTCCTCCACCTATATACGAAAGGTCTCCGATTATAAAGGTACAAGTGGCTGTTATACAAACTGCGCATGCGCAATATTGCCGTCATATACATGGATAGACATGTACATGCGTGTAGTAGCAGAATTTGGAACACTGCTTTGTGCAAGACTCAGTTTAGCTTTTGGGAAGCAAACAAACATAGCGTGTGTAATCGCAAAGCATTCGAAGTTTAGGGTGCGTGGAGCTGTCAGATTCTTGGAGGCCGAAATAGGTAATCAGAACAAAATTTATCTCAAATTAGAAAACCTTTATGGCTCTGTCATTTTAAGCTTAAAAATCAGGGTTTGGTGTAAAAAAATTTTTAAAATGAACGAAGGAGCTGAATGATTATCTGGAAAAGAAAAGAGACAGACCAAGAACCTCACAAACGAATGATAACTGCACAATTGTTGAACGTTTGATTATGGAAGATCGTAGCTTTAAAGTTTGTGAAATTGCTCAACTGACTGGCACTCCTAAGAGTTGTGTTCATAAAATCATAAGCGACCTCAATTTTCACAATGTTTCGGTTCTCTGGATGTCGAAAATACTCTCCGATAAACAAAAAACGAATCAGCTGAGTATTTTACTTCAAAATCTCACCCGTTACCAACAGAAAAGGATTTTTTTCATTAAAAGCATCATTACCCGAAATACAATATGGATTTATGAGTTGACACTAGAGACGAAACAACAATCCATGATATGGAAACGTCCAGGTTCCCGAGTTTAAAAATGCAAAAACAACTGACGCATATAAGAAACATTGTAGACCATACTTATCAGATCAAACAAAAAATAGCTTAGAGAATCGTTATACCCGATATACAGCACTTAATTCCTCAACAAGACATTATGGATGAGCTACATAGTAAAAAATGTAATGAATATTTGATATAGAAAAAATAAAAAGCCATTTTTAATGCTTTTCGTCGACCTTGAGCTCCAATAGAACAATAAAAAAATCTATGAAGTTCAATTTTTACAAAATACATGTTACAATTAATGATACAATTTACATATTGCTAAATCTACCGCCCCGCACCAGAGATGGTGCGCAACGACCGGGCAGAGAGACGAACGTATGAGAGCCTTAACCTCTCAGTTCGCAGGCCGTGCTCCACGCGGGGCGTACAGCCTTACCATTATTATTATTATTATGATCACTCCAAAGCCTACTGCATAAAGCCCTACAACTTTGTCAGACGCGGAGAATCTTGCGATAGTAAAAAAACTAGGATTACTCTTGTTAGATGTGCCATATGTGACCATCCAACTAATTACAAGTGATGTACTCTGTATACGGATTTAAAAGCTAGAAATATGCCGAAGCAGCCAACCGTCAGAATATTTAACAAAACAAACCCATCAATTTCTACAATACCTAATCATCAGTCCTTGTATGATCTCTCAGAATTACTCACAAAGAACACTAAGAAAAACTGCTAATAATAATAAAAATAAACAAACTTACCACCTGCTTTAATGAATTTAAATATATCTACTCTATAAAACTGCAAAAATGTAACTAACTATGTGTGTTTGTTTGTAAGTTTGTAACTAACATTGCAAATCGTCCTGCGTTATAAACTAATTTCAAAGGTCAATGCCCCATTCGATCTGGTTTGTTGTCTAACCTCGCATAAAGGTTTTAGTTTTTCGATTTAGGCCACGGTTGACCTGTTATAGGTCAAAAAAAATTATCATGGAGTAATTTAACAGTTTGCACTAACTGTCAGTTCTTGTCGTTAGTAGACGCATGCGGCACTTGATTCATGTGGCCCGTTTTTGGGACGGCCTTTTTACTAGTATATGTATAATCTTCCAATTGCTAAATTAGAACAATATGATAATAATATGATAATAAAAATACCATACTACAACTTATACTATACACATCATCTAGATAGAACAACACATGCAAACTTAGTAATAATTATCAAATTACGATAAATCATTACAGTTACCATGTTATACAACTAACAAAATTAATCGCTTTAGTAAGACGTAACTTATTCCACCGGCTGCTAATTATTGGAGCTGTGCATTGTTTACTTAGGCATACCATTATTTCAAGAAATTCTATTTGCATTTGTACCTTTCTTTCTAGTAGCAAGAGATTGGAACGACAATCGTACTGACTGGTGTTCCAGAGTAATTGCACCCATGTAAAATCCTTGACGTGCTGGATTTTGTGATCATTAAAGGTGTTTCCAACATATACAGTTATATCGAAAGAAACTTTTACCTACACTCAGATCGCTTGCTAATAATAATAAATTTGAATACAAATATCATAGGGCAAGTTACGCCACCAAAACATTGTACCTCTAAAACAGATTGGGGCTAATTTCTGGAAATATTAAAAAATCTACTATTTATTATGAGCATCAAGAAAATTGAATAGAAGCCGGGTTCGATTAAATAAAGTAAAAAATAGCTTTGGAGAACATTGATTTTCATATAGTAATAGAGAAATATTTTAATTCGTCCGGGCAATTATCTCTACCCTTGAGACTACTTTCATCCACGGAAGTTTACAGAGAATAAAGCTAACCAGTTTATTTAAATCTCTTGGTCTTGGCCTTCGAGTGGAAAATATACTAAAGCATCACCTTCAATAAGCAATAGTGCTCATCACAACAATATGCCATCGTATGTTTACTATTTCTCACTTCTTTGCTTAATGGCAATTTTTGATAATAACCATGATAGCTAAGCCTAAGAAGCTTCCAAAAGAAAATGTCTCTTATTAACCAATACGTCTATTATCTCTACTATCTAAAATATTTGAACGCTTATTGCTCTTTAGTAACAAGAAAAATATAGCCCAATCAGAGTTAATTTCCATTCACCAGTTTGACTTCTGTATAGAACTTTCAGCAATGACAAAACAGAAAATGTGTGCCTCGGCATTTTTGGATATCCAACAAATTTTCGACAAGATACGACATTGAAAGCTATCTTATCAAATCTTTTTCCCCTTAAAATCCTAACTAATTTAAACACAACTCTAGTTTTAAGGTATGCTATTAAACTACAATACCATCAGTTCCGGTATCCCGCAGGAAAGTGACCTCAGCCCTTTTCTTTATTTCGTCAATCACAGATTGATACGATAAAAATGTCATCTGATACCAAGATATATTACGCTTCGAAAAAGCTCCAGTTGCACCTGAACCTCCTACAAAGTTGCTCGATCGGTCACGTATCAAAGTGGAGAGAGGTAAATCTGCTTAAATTACTTCTACTATTAAACACTATGTGTCTTTAAGTGACCATTTATCATCAGCCCATCCCAATAAAAATTAAGGTAAAATAATTAGTTTTTTATCTCAACAGAAAACTGACTTGGAAAGCCCATATAAAGGCCAAAAGACAGCAGCTCAATCTAAAGACAAAAAGTATGCATTGTCCTACGGGATTAAGCTGTGAGGATGCAGTAAGCCATCGAACATCAAAATTTTACAGTCATTTTAATCGAAGACATAACCTAGCCAATGTGTTTTCGTACGTCCGCAATCAAACCTCTATGACGATGTCAAAATTTCATTCACCACTGAAGTCATCAAGAGTGATGCCTCCAAAAGCAGAAAGCGTACCTTAAATCATACCAATTAATTAATTGCCGATTTCTGTCAGCCTACGGTTACAAGATTGACTAAACAATGACTGAAAGATCTGATTGAATAAATCCTGGAGACCTGTCAGTGATGGCTCTCTGCAAGTGTCGTTTAACAATTGTGTTATATTATTTACTTACTACTCCAAGTTAAGAGTAGATTTTAAATTTACAATTGAATGAAAATTACGCATGAAGATAATAACATCGAAATAATAATTTTAAGTTCACATCCTAAATGTTGTAATATCCCTGACTTTAATCAACTCAAAACTAAATCTGATTAGAGTTCAGTTAAATTAACAGTTTAAATAAATATCTAAAAAAAATTTTTGGTAATTCTGAATTAATTAGATTTCGTACTAAAAGTGCAAAAGATTCAACTGTATAGCATTTATTATTTTTTAAGAATTTTTTTAAAATTAAATATACTGCTTATACTGTAATCCCATAAAAGAGGTTTTTTTAAACAAATATTATAGTTGTGGTTTTATTTATATTTTTAGTTTGATGGATTTCTGGATTTAATAACATCAGAATTAATTAGAAACTGAAAAATTCGTGACTGTTTTGCAAGCATGCTGGCTACGTGATAAGCTTGGAGTGTAGGTAGAAATGCGACATTTAAGTACATGAACGCCAGTGTATCGATCGCCGAAGCACAGCGCACGTAGACACGATAAGGGTTGGGACCGTGCGACAGTGCCTAGTGTCAGGACGTGCAGTGCAGACAGGTTACCCTAAGAACACGAGCCAAGGCCGCCTCCAGCCCCATCGGAACCCAGCTGCCGCGTTGGTCCAAGAAGGTCCCGGAACGATGCAACCGGCGAGAGCACGTTGACGCACTATTGACCGCCTGGTTCGGCAGCCGACCGCCGCGCCGCCACTGCCCTTCTTCCACCTTTCTCCGCCGTTCCACGGCGAATATAATTCAGCGAGGAGCGCTTGTGTTTGAAAAGCGCGCCGTGGGCGGCATCCCAATGCCGAAAAAGCTCCCCAGCGCACGATTCATTACTTCATTAAAGTTCCCGGCCGCTGATGGCTTCATTTTCTTCCAACAAATTTCTGCTGAGCCGCATTTTGATTGCCCCGGCGTGACGTTTGTATGTGGAGACAAAGTTTCTGTTTAAGCATCGTTTCTGAACATTTTCAACCAAGTTTGCGTCACAGTACGGTTGCTCCTAGCGTTAATGTGACATATAACGCTTCGACAGGGGGAAGGTAAATGTCACCTTTCAAGCTAACGCAGAGGAGCAGTTAGGTAGAAGTTATTCTAGAGAGTATACATTGGAAATAGCATTTACAAAACAGTTTCTGTTTAGAATTTAATTTTAAAGCAAGATATTTTTATAAATTTTAGGGCAAACCTGTAAACTAAGTTGAACTGCATTAAATAGATTTATCATTTTAAGTCGATTAAATATCAAAAATTAAATTATATAAATTTTAATTGCTTTGCCATTTTTCATTGTTAATTTCTTTTTCTCTTTTCCATTGCTTTCTACTTCTACTCCAAGAAAGATTGTATTTGTTTTATTTTGACTCTATACATCGTTGTGTTCAACTCTTTTTGATCTTCTTCTATTACTATCACTTTTGTTTTATTTTTATTTAGCTTTATCTCATTTTCTTCTAAAACTAGTCCAAAGTTCTTTTGCAATTCCTTCTCACTTCTTGCCGTTATCACTACATAGTTTGCAAAAGCTCCTTCAAAATGTCTATTCTTTGTTTGTTGTTGTATCCTAAGTTTATTTTTTTATTTGTTATGAGCATCCCTTAATAATTTGATCTGAAAATATTGTAAATAACAACGGACTTAGCCCTCCTCCTTGTCTCAAACCAATTTTTATAATAAAAGTTTCTAATTTCAAGTTTTTTATTAATGTAACTGTCGTAGATTAGTTGTATTGTGCGTATGATTTTATTGCTAATTCCTCTTTTCTTTAAAATAGCTTATAGTTTTTTAGGGCCAGTCAATAGCTTTCGTGTGTTTGCCGAAACCCTTTCTGAAATTTCTGCTTCAACACAAATATTTGGTCCTGTGTCCTATCTTTTCTGAAACCGCATTGTGATTCTTTCAAGGTACTCTCCACTATTAGCCTAATTCTTCTGTGTATAATACAGCCAACTCCAGCTGCTGTACGTTTTTTGTCTTTTACTCTATTATACTCTTGGTATATGGTATCTCATCTTTCTTCATCTTCCTTATCTTAAATAACATAGATATATTGTTCTTCTAAGACCATAACGAGATAATGTTATAGTTTTATTTAATCTCTATGTTCCGCTAATTATTTTTCTCGATAAGCATAATTTCCTTCAAGAAGAAGTTAAAATGCCCTTCTCACGTTATAAGGTTGTCTAGTGTTTTGATCTTACAGTATTATTTTCATATAACTGGAATATTTGATGTTTGAAGCTACAATAGCTAATGTTTGAAGACATATTGACATAATATTCACACAATGATGATAACCATATAAATGCAAATCATTATTATGCCAACATGATTATCAGAAGATGTTTATCTACAGAAAATCTTTTATACCAATTACATAACAACACATAAAACAATAATATCTTTTGCTTTAGGTTTACTTTAATATACTTAATGTTACTTATTTGTTATGCATATGTGATATTACGACTTTGTATTTTAATATAAGATTGTCACTTTTATTGCAAAGGCTTTAAAGCATCTAATTTAAGAATAAATTTTATTAGATTATGTTGTTACAAGAATGAAAAAATTGAGAAAACTTATGAAAAATACAATGTAAGTCAAACGTACAAAAATCTTGTTTTATTAAGAGCAGAAATTTTTAAATATACAGCCCTAGCCGAGCATGTTTCTTTTACAGCACCGTTGCTTTTGAAAACATTTTAAAAACATGACCAAACAGTGGTGCATTTTCAAAGACACGTACTTCAAATAATATGGTACACTTAATCCAAATGTTATTTTAAATGGAATACTTGTGTATTACTTGAATATTTGATTTTATAGTTAAATTTCAATTTCAGCTTAACAACCACACCTAGAGTCTAAGATACACGATTTTAGATTTAATAGTTTATAGAAAAAATCTATATTTTCAAAACAACCTAAAATAAAAGGGCGATTCTTTACCAATAGATTGAGCATGAAACAGGCTAATATTATTTATCCTTAATGTATATAGAAAATTTTAAACAACCGGCATTCTAAATATAACAGTGTAATGTTTTTCGTAATTAAACTAAATTTAATTGTTTTTAATTTCTTACTAAAGTTTATTAAAGTACTTCTAGACTTTTAAAATAATAGTATTTTGATTTACTACAAAGTCGAGCCGGCAATGCTTAGCTACTACAGAGAACGAAAATGTTACAAATTTTCTGTAGCAATCGTTACTACTGGTGCCTTCTAACGTCTTTTCTGTAGCACTAATTCCTACGGTGCTCTCTAATGACTTTTATGTAGCACTTTGTTACACTCTCTGCCGCTAACAGTGTATATATAATTGATTTTGACTAGCACACATTACAGTTTTAGAAGACTATAGAAATTGATTTGGCTTTTAAATAACCTTGCAAAAGGTTAAAGCTGCTAAGATTTTAAAGCACTTACATATACTATACTACAAAAAATTTTATAATTGATATGGCAATATTTATGGTATTTCTACGATACTCATAATAATGTAGATGGCAGAAGTAAAAAAATGAGTAATAAAAATGTAAGAATATAATGTTCTTTATAAGTGAAAATATATAATAAAAGTTAAAATATCCATTATCAACATATCCGGGTCAGATTTTTAAATGTGTCATCTACTTCTATTGGTATTTATGGTGATACTTTTTATAGTATTATATTTTGTATATATTTTAAAGTAGTTATGAAAATATAATATGCTTTATTTTCGATACTCTCTCACAAAAGAATACAGCTAATTAAATAAGAAGATCTGGCTAGCCAAGCTCTAGTATCTCTGTAGCTAGTCTATTTATCGAAATTTACTATTTTAGATATAAGAGCGCATTCGTTTCGTTTGCAAAACTGCTCTATCTTGCTCAAACCATGTATATTAAACAGTTAGTAAAATATTTTCTATTGAATTAACCAAATGACTCAGAACATGTAAAAATTTTGAGAAAATAAGATATAATTACATAGATCTTCAAAGTATTTGTATATATATTAATGGACTAGAGATAGTCGACTTTTTAATAGTAAAGATTAACAACATTATAATAAATCTAAAACTCTAATGTTTGTTAATTAAAAGCAACTAGCATCAAAGCTAATACTTTGTGTTCTATTTCAAACAATGAAAGTGTAAACTTTTACTATAACGAGAAGTACGCTATCTTTAAAAACGTTTAAATCATTAAAGGACGATTTTAAGTTGGGGGCGTGAGTATGTAAAATCTTATTTTTCTTAACGAACAAAAAGTAACTCATATAAATAAATACAGCTAGTTTTGTAAACTGCGTAATATTAATTTCTTTTTTAAGTGAGTATTATATTTTAGATTCCCGTTTTCATGGTGATTTTTGGGAATTAATTGTACAAAAACGGTTAAACCTACTGATCTCAAGTTTTACGTTCATATAACTAAGTCGAACACTTGAGAGAATTTCTTAAAATAAATTTTATTTAGAAATTACAAAGTGTCGATGTTTTACATTTAATGTTAATACTAAAGACAGTGGTTACTTACTGACTACTATTCTAAATGTTGGCCGCATTTATACATTTGTCAGCAAACCAGAGTCCCACGGTACCGGAATCCCACGGTAATGCTTAGAACGTAGATAAGATATGAGTACTAAGAAGCAAATACAAAAAGGTGCTTATATGAGATAAACGCTGCAAGCTTCTAAATGCTGATTTAACTTCTCACGGCAGTACTTAGAATTATTTAACTATGCTGATCTAATTTCCCACCGCAATAGCTGATTTAACTCCTCCTTCCTTAAGATAGAACGTCCTCGTTCTGCGTGGTAGCGGTTCTTGGAGGGGGTCGTAGCTCATGAAAGTCCTTTTCTTCTCCTTTGATTGCGTTTTGCATTTTACTTCTAAATTTATATAATATAATAGCGCTAATAGTTATAAAAATTACTATAATTATCGTTATAAACGAATGAACTGCATGATATACGGGATACAATTGTGTGCCGCTTTCCAAATATACAGCATCTTCTCTAAAAGCTGTCAGATCGTTTAAATGGCGAAGTTGTAGGTTTACCGTCATGTTAGCGTCATGAGTACTAATTATCAAAGGATTCTTAAATGTAAAGTTGTTAAACGTATTTTCAAATACTTCTTCCCCTATAATTATTTTACAATTTTTTGATGAGATTAAGGCGCTATTTTTTACATTAAAATGGGCGATTGGACATTCTTCAATTACTTCTAAATTAGTTTTACAAGAGACTAAAAGTTTTCCATTGTTAAGCCTACTGTACAATTGGTAGTTGTTATTGACTAAAGCGAAAAGACAATATTTACTATCAGATAACATGCATTTATCAATATGAGGTGTTTTACGACATATGGTTTGTTTATCAATTACTTTACAGTCTTCGTCACTCCACAATTCGGTTCTTCCATTCTGCAGGTGATATTCATATGGAGATATCAACAACTTATCATGCTCATTAGGAATAGGATATATTTTTGCATGTTGAGACGGGTTTAGGATAGGGACGCGCAATATACATGTAATTACATTGCCTGTTGATAATATCTGAAATTTTGTAAATTTTAATACTTTAAAAGCATGATTTTTGTCTAATTAGAGTAACTGTGTAGGTCTATAAGTTACTTTTAGGTGGTTCATGATAGAAACTAATTCGGGATTTGAAATGATTTCTAAATTTGTGTTTTCCGAAAATGCTAGCGAAATGGTTCTTTCTATACGTTCGAGGATGCTTATCATTTTTGAACTGATATAGTAGTTAGTTATATTGTACGTTTAATTGTATTTCGAAAATGTCGCTCATATTTTTTAGTGCATTGAATGATAAAAATAAGTTCTCTTGAATGGTTTTAAAGTCTTCCGAATACCTATTATAAATATGATTTGCGAAAGATGTGAATTTGTTCATTTGTTTGATAAGTTTATCTTGATTCTTGTAAAGGTTATTTAAGTTTTATTTATTTCCGCGAGATCATTATTATTCGAGTTACCTGTAATGCATTTTATTGTTGTTCCTAGAGCATCTATTAAACCTCGTTTTGTTCTGTGTTTGAATTTGGTAATTGGTCTTCAATAGATAGACAATCTTCTTTAAGGGCGTTTACGAGTTGGCGTGTGATTGAATTGACGAATTTTGTTTCTAAAATAATTATATTACTTAATATTTACGATAACTAATTTCTAGGTCACTAATATTAATATAAAAATAAAATTTATGAAAATGGCTTAGAGTTTTTGCGGGGCCTAAGTCTTCAGCAAAAAAACATTGAATTGGGTCTTTCTATTTGAAGTGCCCTGGCTCCTGGTCAGGAGGCCAAGTCTGCAATGGAAATTTCTTTTTAATTCTTTTTATTTTTCTTGTATGTGTATTGGCGGGTCTTTACTAATTACACAAGTTTCACATTTGTTAATTATTTTATTAATTTTGGTCTTCATATCTGGCCAATAGTATTTCAATTTAAGGTTATTATAAGTTTTTGTGACTCCATTATGATTGGTAAGATGATACTGAGTGATTGCATTGTATTAATCGTTAGATTCTTCCATATATTTAACCATAATATTGCTTTTAATAGTTTTTACTTTGTTATCAAACAGTTGATGTGCATTGTTAAAAATTGTGATTCTAATTCGGTGTCTTTAAAATAAGTTCCATACACATTGTTAGGATTTATATATTCCTTGAAAAAACGGCTGACGTTTTCTAATTCATCTCCTCTTCTAACTGTAACAACGTAATGATGCTTAGAAAAAGGTATTGTGTAGCTTACATTATATTGGTCTCCTAATTTTAGGATGATGCAATGCATAAAGTGATTTATTGGTTTATCGCTTATGGTCATTGTAAAAACGGGGTTTTCTAAAGAGGTGTGTCTGGTCTCATCTTCCGATCGCTGAATTTCGTCGGTATTTAATATTTCATCGAATTCCTTTGGTGATAAGTTTAAGTTTTCATCGATATTGGTAGTATAGATCAAGGTCAATATCTTCATGTATTGTTTCATTAGTATTAAGTTCGATTCGAGATAAGGTGTCAGCAACCACATTTTCTTTTCCCTTCTTATATATTACTTTGTAGTCAAATTCTTCAAGACGTAGGCGCCACTTAACTAGTCTAGAATTCGGATCTCTTAGGGAGAATAACCAAACAAGGGGTTTGTGATCTGTTTCTATAAAAAACTGTCGTCAAAAATATGAGGACAGAAATGTTTTGTGCATTCCACAATACTGAGTAATTCTCGCTCTATAGTTGAATAATTTTTTTCGACGCTATTCAATGTTCGGGAGTAAAAAGAGATTGGTTTATTATCTTGTGACAGGACACCTCCTATAGCCGTGTTAGATGCATCAGTAGTGACACAGAAGTCTTTGTTAAAATCAGGGTAAACGAGTATGGGGGCATTTGTTAATAGCTCCTTACATAACTGAAATGCCTGTAGGTAGTTTGAGTCATTTATATCTATTTTTGATCCTTTTTAAACATTTTGTGTATGGTTAAGCAATCTTAGCAAAATTTTGAATAAATCGTTTGTAGTATCCAATTAATTCAAGGAATGATTTTATTTCCCTTGTTGTTTTTGATATAGCGTATTCCTGAATGGCTTTAATTTTTGAAGGGTTTGGTTTTATACCTTTTGGTGTAATTGTGTGGCCTAAAAACCCAACTTCTTTACAAAGAAACTCGGATTTGTCTATTTGTACTTTCAAATTGTATTCTTTAAGTTTTTTGAAAATTAATTTATGGTGCACCATGTGGTCGTGTAAGGATTTCGAGAAAATAACTACATCATCCATATAAACAAAACAGAACTTATATAAATAATCACGTAGGACATTGTCCATTACTCTTTAAAAAGTACTAGCTGGCAATCTTGAGGCCAAAAGGCATTCTAGTGTATTCATAATGCCCGTTGTTTACTGTGAATGCTGTTTTTTCTCTAGATTCGGGATCCATTTCTATTTGGTGGAATCCTTGGGCAAGATCCAAAGTAGAAAAGTATGTGCATTTTCCGAGGTTATCTAATATTTCTTCGAATTTTGGAAGCGGATATTTATCTTCGATCGTTTTTTCATTTAATTTCCGGTAATCTATAACGAGTCGCCACTTCTGTTTGCCGCTCGCATCTAATTTTTTAGAGACTACCCAAACGGGTGAACTATACGGAGAGATGCTTGGCTTAATAATTTTGTTGTCTAGTAGCTTTTGAATTTGTTTTAGAATTTCTTCTTTTAAGTGGTATGGGTATATAAATGATTTACAAAAAACAGTTTCGTCGTCCGTAGTTCTAATTTTGTGTTTTACAGTATTAGTGAAGGTTAAATCACTATTTTCATTGTAAAAAATGTTTTTATATTTTTTACACAGAGATATTATTTCAGAACTTTCCTTGAAATTAAGATGTTCAGTACGTATAATTTTCGTGATATCTAATTCTGAACAGGGAGAATTTGGGGTAGCCAATTGAAAATTATTAACCGGTTCCACTATTAAAGGGTGGAGAAAATTTATTTCTATATTTTTCTCTTCCTCTAATGGTATTGTACACAATCCATTTTTGCAAAAGACAATCGATTCTGAAATAGTGTAGTTACCTATTTTGGTTTCAGGAATAATTACCGGGCCTTCTTCGATATTGGTAGGAATTTTTCTGTGTGTTTTGGAAATTTGTTTAAAAGGTTTGAAATTGTTCGGATTTAATTCCATAAAAAATGGAATTTTAAAATTATTTATTTGTAGTGTTTGCTCTTTATAATTAATTTTTGCTCCTAATTTTTTAAAATAGTCGCTTCTTATTAAGGCGTCAAAGCGGTCATGCCATTTAATGATATGAAAATTGATATTATTTTTTATGCCAAATTCCTGTAAAATGGGAAATGATATATTTTTGTCACCTGTTACTATCTGATTTAGGCTTTTTATTATAAATGGTTTTTGAAAAAATAATTTTGAAAATATTCATAAGCCGGTCCTGGGTTTATAATTGAATTTGAAGCACCACTGTCGATCAAAATTTTTAGATTTAGTGTCGGTATAGTGATAAATGGTAATTTTGGTTTATTCGTGGAAAAATTTAGGTCAACAATCGTTCTTCCGAGGCTCCTATAGGAAAATTTTCGGCTTGTTCATCGTAACAGTCTTGGGAATCGTAATCATACTCGTAATTTTCATCATTTTGCAGTTGTGATTGCTGTTCTTCGGGTTCCTCAACATTATGAAGTTCTTCTGAGATAAAATTACGCGAACCAGTACTGCGGAAGTAATTAGCCTGTGGTCGATTCGGAATGTTGTTTTGGTAAGACCTATTTGTATTTCTAGTGCAAATTGACATTGGTTCGGCCTTTCCTTTAGAAATTACTGAATTTTTTGTAAACTGAACCTGTGCTGGTCGAGGTTGAACATTAACAAAGTTTGGTATGTGATTATGGTTGTAAAATGGTTTGGATAACTACTTTGATTAAAATTGTTTGAATATTGTGGTGTAAATTTTAAATTTGGATTTTTGTTTTGTGAATTGTTTTTAAACGTCGGTTTTATGGGAGTTTTTTGTCTAATAAAATTTAAAAAGTTAACCTGCTGTTTATGATTATCAAAATTTCGAAATTGCAGTATGCATTCTTCTAGTGAGTTAACATTTTTGTATAATATAAAAGATTTATAAGGTTCTAATAATCCTGCTTTGAATGTATCTAACGCTTTTTGCGTATATAAATCTATTTTATACTTCCTAAGATTATTGTCGACTTCACGTATGTATACGTGCTCCAACAATTGTTGTAATTTATTTTTAATTTTTTCGTAATATTGGTCGTACGTTTCGTTTGATTCTTGATAACAAGTTGCAAGATCATTTTCTAAAACTGTTTCATTTCTCGGATCTCCAAAACGATTCAAAAGTGTTCTTTTAACTTTTTCCCAACTAGAGCAGTCGTTTGTTACTAGAGTATCTCTAGCACTGCCAGTTAGTTTTGAGCAACAAATTTCGAAAAGCAATTTATTAAACGTGCAATTTTCTTGACCGGGTGTTGTGTTCTTATAGGTATTAATAAATTTTTCACATTGCTGAATAAAATATGATAAGTTTCTGCTTCCTACCTCGTATTGAGGAATCATTACTTTAGCAATATTAATTTCTGTGTAATTAGCCATTGCGTTACGATCAATTGGATCAAGTTCGCGATTACTTTTTCTAATAGGCGATCTTTCACGAAATGTATTCATACGGTACGATACATGTATAATGCGACGATAAAGGATAATTAAAAGTTACTTACAGGACTAAAGTTGCTAATAACATTTGGTAGATGGTTTGCAGGCGTTTTTTTCCGCGAAAATGCCCAGGTGAAGCGGAACTGCGGGTAGACTCGGGACCTCCGTGCGGGCGAAGCGCTTCGTACAGTTGAAATTCTTCCGACTTCGGTCCAGTTGAGTTACTTTCGCAGGGCTTTGGGTTCTTCTGGATAGCCAGCAAGGTATTGAAATACGCCGGTTAATCGGTTAACCGTCAGGCTATCCTGTTCGCAGCGCCAATTAAGTCGAACACGTTAAAGAATTTCTTAAAATAAATTTTATTTAGAAATTACAAAGTGTCGATGTTTTACATTTAATGTTAATACTAAAGACAGTGGTTACTTACTGAATAATATTCTAAATGTTGGCCGCATTTATACATTTGTCAGAAAACCAGAGTCCCACGGTACCGGAATCCCACGGTAATGCTTAGAACGTAGATAAGATATGAGTACTAAGAACCAAATACAAAAAGGGGCTTATATGAGATAAACGCTGCAAGCTTCTAAATGCTGATTTAACTTCTCACGGCAGTACTTAGAATTATTTAACTATGCTGATCTAATTTCCCACGGCAATAGCTGATTTAACTATATTTATTCACATTTAAAGTAACACCTAAAATTTTTATATTGCTGTTTGTAGAAAACTGTGCGAGACATATATAAACACACAGGTCATGTCACGAAATTTCGTTTCTATCTATTTAATTTTAAATGTATGTACTTAGATTAAGCCCTCACTTTAAAGTAAGATGAGTTAATATGCTTTTGCATTGTCGTAATACTGCAATAATTTAACTTATTTTAACTTTATTTTACAACTTATCTCTAATTTTTATAATTTTTTAAAATTCTTTTATCACAGGTCATGTATTTCTTCGTCCTTTGAAGTTCGTCGTGGAACCTACACTTTTACGTTTTTTCAGGCATTGGGACGCATCGGACATCCGATTAGAAGTTTAGAAAACCGCCATGGTTAAGAAATTTTAATTTGGATTTAAACGTGTACTTTATAAAAATAAGTTTCGTTACCTGCAGATGAAGTGTTTATTTTTAAATTTAATTTTAAATTTCAGTGCCACAAAATGTGCTGTGACACCTGTTCGTCAATTAAAACATGAGGTAGTCAAAGCGAACAACATTTTTACTTGAAGATCGACGTGCAAAATTGTCTAATATTATTCTTTCGAATGTCTGACCTTGTTTCTGGTAGTAGAGATGTTGTCTTATATGAAAAACAAGAATAAACGTTCTAATATTGCATCGTCTTCCAGACTTCTACAATTTTCGATACCATCTAAATATAGTTATACGAAAAAGACAATCGTCTCTCAGCCCAGAAGCCAATTTCGTCTAAACGATGGCCAATATTCAAATCACGTACAAAGTATAAACTTGTCGTATATTAAGACCAATGTTTGTGCTATATGCAAACGTTTCTTGTTATAATAAGTGTATTATTTTCTGTCGCCATGTAACAATATCTAATTTTGCCAAAATTATTTGGTTGGCATTAATTATTTATGTGATTTTTGATATATATATATATATATATTAATAAATATACAACTTTGCTTCTGCCGTTTTCCAATAGATAGCTTTAGGTGGTAAGTGGTGGTGGAAATAAACAAATGTATACGTCATACAATAAGCTTGGGCATTTGCCAACATAACTCTATCGAAACATTAGTCGATTTGTGTCCGTATCGTAAAGTTATTCTCGATTGGAAATGTCAGTTTACAAACCAAATTCTCGTCATTTGCGGATGGTTTTAAGTTTCTGCTTCAAAATGAAGAAATCTGCGGCTGCAGGTCATCGAATGCTCTCAAATACTTATGGAGAGACCGTTATTAGTGAAAGAACGTATCGTGAGTGGTTTCAAATCTTCACAAACGATGATTTTGACATCGAAGACCGGCATGGCGGTGGAAGAGAGAATGTTTTCAAAGATGCAGAATTGAAGGCGTTACTTTATGAAGACTCGTGTCAAACGCAAAAACAATTGGCAGGATCATTAGAAATGACTCAAAAAGTCATTTTAAGACAAGAAACAAGAAAATTAGATGCCATATGAATTGAAACCGAGAGATGTTGAACGGCGTTTGTTTGCTAGTGAACAGCTGCTTGAAAGGCAAAGACGGAAGGGATTTTTGCATCGCATTGTGACTAGAGACAAAAATGGATTTATTACGATAGCCCCAAGCGCAGAAAATCATGGGGACTTCCCGGCCAAACTGAATATTTATAGCTCTAAGGTCATGCTCTGTATTTGGTGGGACTAGCTCGACATAGTGTATTATTAGTTGCTAAAACTGTCTGAAACATTTACAAGCAATTTGTATCGAAAGCAATTCATGTGTTTAAACCGAGCATTGAAAGACAAACGGACGCAATACAACGAAAGACGCGATAAAGTGATTTTACAGCATGACAATACTCCATCTCATGTCTCAAAGTCGGTCAAAATATACTTGGAAACGTTGAAATGGGAAGTCCTACCCCACCAGCCGCATTCTTCAGACATTGCTCCCTCTGACTATCATTTGTTTCGATCAATGGCACGCGGCCTGGCTGACCAGCACTTACATTCTTATGAAGTCCAAAATTGAATCAATACGTGGATCACCTCAAAAGATGAGTAATTTTTTTGACGCGGGATTCGTACGCTGCCCAAAACATGAGAGAAAGTAGTGGCCAGCGATAGAAATAATTTTGAATCGTAAATGTATAACCAGTTTTTTACAATAAAGCCTCGGGGAAGCAAAGTTGTAAACCTGTTATACAATGTTATTCCTGAAAAAAATTACTTTCGTTTATTGTGTTAGGTATTCCAACTTACTAGTGATTAAAATAAAATTTCAGACATGTTACATTTCTTTCTAAGAAATGGTATTCCATTAATTACGCTAATGTTGAACCTAGTTATGATTTATCATTGGACCACTCATCATTTGTAGTTACTCTTAGCACTACAATTAAAAAAACTCGTTCAGCAACATACAGTCGGCGTATAGGTTGGAATGCATTGCGAAAATATATTAAGAACAATTTGGACTTAAGTGGACGTGCCAGATGAACTTCAACAAATATTCCACTTGAATTCGAAAAACTAGTAGCTCAAAAGCGTACAGCACTAGCTATATAGCATCACACCCATAATTCTTCGGACAAGAGAAGATACAACCATTTAAGTAATCACTTAAAAAGGAAACTAAATAAAATTTGTAATCAATAGTTTGAAACGTACCTTAACATATTGTCAAGATATGTCACTCTCTCTGCAAGCTACACAAAACCTTAAAAGGTGCAGTTACATAATCCAACTATAATAAACCAAGCGGGAACCTGCATACGCCTCGACAAAACAACTGAATTTACTGAAGTTTTTAACGTCTATTTAAATTCAGCGGAAAACTGCTTAAGGAAAACATTGCAGATATTATTACTAAGTTAGCTCTTTTCATTCACAGAAGTAAGAAAAAAAATCAAATACTACAATAACAAAAAAGTTCTGGGTTATAATCTCATAACTAGTTAATCTTAAAAGAACTTCTTTAAACAAGATATACGTTTTTAACAATACTATTTAATGCAAACCTTGGCCTTCGCAAGAAAACCACCGAACGAGATAACTTCCTACATACTCATTAGTGTACCACTGTAATTTTTATGCTATTGAAAAAATTGATTATTATAAGAACTTATGAAGACACATTTTAAAAGAATTGCTTTTCCAACTCTAGTTTAGTTTTAGGCATGAAGACTCTGCTATTTAGCAATGCCATTGCACAGTAGATGTAATAAATAAAGTCACGAAAAGAAAAATTACAATCTTCCTGAATATTCAGCAAATATTTGACATCAAAAAATTCTTTTCCACCAATATTTCCCTCTTTTTAACTCATACCTTATAGATTGTACTTTCAGATAAAGTCCGGTAATAAAACGCCAAAAATAAAAAGTTAATCTCTGGTGTTTCACAAGGCTTGGGCCTCTACTCTATTTGTTATACACTGAAGAGTCGCCTTTCTTCAGAAACACCATGATAGGAATTTTTTAGGACAATAGTGCCTTGCTATGAAAACCTACAAATAACAAGTCACTTCCATATAGACTCAATAAATAACTGGCTGACCAAATGGCGTATAAATATTAATAAAACTAAATATACTTATGCCACCTTTAACTTGTGAAGGCAACACTGTTAAATTTTAGTAAATTGTATTGGAATGTCATAATAGAAAGACGCGAGATACCTGATAATGAGCACGTACAGTAAAGTTAGGTAAAAAGCACATATCTGAATAAAAAGAAAGATAATTTTCCTAAAAATAAAAATTTATTATAGAAAGAAGATCTCGTCTTTTGCTGGAAAGCAATATCCTACTCTATAAAGCAATCATAAAACCTATCTGGATATATGGAATTGAAATATAGAGGTGCTTTAGTTTCTCCAATGCTGACATTCTACAAATATTCCAGCCTAAAACCGTACGTGTCATAGCAGGTGCTCCGTAGTACTTATCGAATATATTAAATTTATCTAAACCCAAACATTTGGCCGTTGTTAGATAATACTCATCAACGATGTCTGAGTAGAAAATGACCAACAAATATTGAAGCCTGTTATTTATTAAATTTTTTAAAAAATACGCCAAATAAGTGTTATAAATACAAAGTTAGCTTATGAAATTCGGAGTACTAATAAAAGAAAGTCTGTAAAAATTATATTCTCAAAAAAATGCATTATTTCAAGATTTTATTTAATACTTATATATCACTAATATATTCTACTCTTTTAAAAGTTTTTTTTAATATAAAGGTGTGCTATTTAAAAATGATAAAGTTGCAACAACAGTAAGCGAAAGTATGTACTAGTAATTAAAATATAATTTTTTGCTGTTTCAAACATGTACACATGTGTTAATAACAAGCATACAAAAGCTTGG
Source organism: Sinelater perroti (assembly GCA_036346155.1). Lineage (NCBI taxonomy): Eukaryota > Metazoa > Arthropoda > Insecta > Coleoptera > Elateridae > Sinelater > Sinelater perroti. The sequence continues at coordinate 74,682,303 of JARFIY010000001.1, forward strand.
AACGGAATTTTAGGCAACTATATATTTTTGATATAACGACTATTGTAGAACAGTAAAAGGAAAAGTGTTTTATGGTCTCTTGGGTCCTCTCAACCAATATTATAGCTGCTCTGGTTCAAAATGTGAGGAACTAAAAAAGCTGACGTTTTTTGTTGGAAGGTATAAAATGTTAACTTAAGGAAAGGTATGCGATATTCGAGATTACATAACTTAAAGTGGTCGGCGTATCAAGCGGCATCTCGGTAAAAAAATTATTTGCCTAACTAAACTTTTTGTAAGTAGAAGTTATTTTAATAGAAATGCAATATTATAAAAAATAATCTTCTTATAAATAATAAAACTTTTTATATGAAGAAAACTTATTTCGAAAGGCATAACGAGACAAAAGCAATTTGTGCTTATTTAGTAACATTATTTATTTATTTTTTATGATGGAATGCTAGAATTAATTTTGCTTCAATAAATCATTTAAATCTTACTTCCTTCTAAAAAGCTCTTTGAGGTATTTGTAATTACATAACATTATTTATTTTATATAAAATTTCAATTATTTATAAGTATTGGGGTGGTGAATTGTAAATATAAACACAATCAATGTACGAGACGTATATTTTAATGCACGCAGTGCCGTAGCAACAAGTTCAAAAATTGCTAGCGACAAAATTAAGTAGGCAGCATCTGGCTACGGCTCGTAGCGATCTACCCGAAGCTGGCGGATGTGTGCGTTGCAACGGCTGAATACTAACTCCCTCTGTTTGTTGTTCGTAAATCGGTTAAAGGTAAGGGTCGAAAACTGACCATCTTGAAGACAACGAAGGAAAATATTTCCTATAACTTTGACAAGTAAATTAAATCAAATTTCTAATTTATTTGGCACAGGATAATTGCAGTCTACGTCAATCGACCCTACAGCAATTAAAAATATAACCGTTATAGGAAAATATTTTTTTGAGTATTTGTTCTGCTACATATTAAAACACTTAAGCTTAGTAAAGGGATCTGTGTGTTTAACTTCTAAACTTCTCCCAGTTGGTTTTATAATTACTTATCGAAAGTTTAGGTTTTCTATAAATTATTTCTGTGTTTATGATAACTATCACTGGAGCATGGCCATATTTTAGATAGTATTTTGAGTTAATAGCTAAAAATTAGTTTAGTAAATCCGATATTTTATTATTATATCTGTTGGCTAATATGTTGGGTTGTTTATAAAAATATAATTGTAGTTGTTTTTTATTATAAGTTTGGTTATTTTTCTTTTCTTCTTGTTATTAATCTAGCACACCGATTTATGTGCTTTGCATTTAAGTCACTAGCTGGGACAAAACTTAACCTTAAATAATTAAAAAACGATTGTAACATCTATTTAGTAATATTGTGTATTGTATTTTTGTAACTTATAAAAAATTGTCATTATATGGTGGTAGTTGGGGATATACAAAATAATTTTGGATAATTGTTGCTGTACCACGATGGACCGTCCCTTCTTAATATTGTCTGGATGACGGTATTTTTTACAATTGTTCGTTTTAGTACCGCGCGTTTCCAAAACTAGTTTAACATATATATCGTGAAGCCTCAAAAACTTTTCTACTTCCAGCTTTCTTTGATACAAACCGTCGGCATTCTACAAAACAATCGTAACGAATTTAGCCATATTTTGTTAAGAATTAATATGTTGATGATTGTGCTATTTTGTCGCAGTATTTGATAAAAAATTTTAACTTTGTCGAGAAATTAATCAAAGCTTAGTTCTTATGGTTGAGATCTTAAGATTTCTAAGTAAAATTTGATGTCGTAAAGATCACCACTCGTAATACAAAAATACGACTAATTACAGTAACTTTTAGTATGATTACGTTTTTGACATCTGGTACATTGCACAATATCTCTTTTAACCTTTGAAAGTCCCGTTAAGATATGTTTGTTATGCAAAGATTGTATATTATAGATTCCTTTATTATTTGCTGCCGATTGAAGTATATAAAAATTACTGATAATGGTTTTTATTTCATGTTCCTTTTACATTCATTGTATTTTGAACATGATGTCCTACTTTTTCCAGAGCCGTTATTATTTCCATAGTAAACGGTAAGAATGTAAGTGTTTTAATACTGTATGATACAGCATATTTTGATTCATTTAAGTGTGATATATGATATTCTTTTCTGTTATACTGGACTAGCTTATTGATTTTTTCTTAATTAATTTTTTACTGCATTATTGGCTAATTATAATGCCATGTATTGTTCTTCTTCAGCAATATTAAAAATAGCGTGTGCCATTTTTTGATGATTAACAACGTGGACAAAGTGTAGGTTTTATTTTTTGTTTTTGTGTAGTTATTACTCATTTCTTCGTCATTTTGTACTAATACTAAACATCGATTTATTTGTATAGAAAGTAACTGCTCCTCATTAATATTTAATTGAGAATTTGAATTTGTCACTCTTTTGTAGCCGTTGTCTATTTTCCAGCTGTTGGGTTTATCATATTCCGTTACAGTGTCATCAGATTCAAGTTGCCACAATTACTTGATTGTACACTATATTCTGATATTTTCGAATGTGGTTGCATTGTTTGGTTGGAAGGATGATGATATGGGATATATGTTGGGACTGATAATGTTCGTTGCGGTTTGTTGATTACATTTAGTAACTCAAGGTTGAAAATGCGATAACCAAGTTTACTACTGGAAAGCAGATATTTTTGAAATTGGTCGCCTCGCAATGCATGATCCCGCGGCATAGCCGTCGCCGGTCGGTAACGTTATAGGTATATTTAGTAAAAATACTACTTATTACAGAAGCCTCTGCGCCACAACTTATAAAAAATTTAATTGTAGTTTTCCGTTTCATGCCCTCCTGACTTCAAAGCCACCTCCGTTCAAAACTAACATATAAACTATAATTATAGATCTATTCTAACTCACATTAAATTCTGATGAGATTCAACGAAGTAGCTACATTACGATATCTATTTACGTCTCGGGGGCTGTCACAAGGAATTTTACTAATTAAAGTCACTATGCAGCCTTGATTTAAAGTACCCTCTTTACATATAAATAATATTATTACTTACAACTGCTGGATAAACTTAAAAAAATAGAGTGTCCAAGGTTCACTGCTGGATTGCTATGCGACGCTCGACCGTACGACCGCACCATTAGAACGCTCGAACCTGAATCATTCGATAGAAACAAAGCTACGAAAACAAAAATGATAGAAGTATCCTTTAAGTGTTTTAATAATATTCTAGCGGAAAGAATGCATAAACATAAAAAGTAATATAAGTGGTATCTTATACTATTTTTTTTATATTTACATATTCTTTCCGCTTAAATAATACTTCTATCATACCATACAAATATTCACAATTTTGCAAATAAACTATTTTTTAAATTATTGCGTACCAAACCCATAGGTGTTACATCTGAATGAGCAGAAACTTTTACCTTTTACAGGTGAAATTAAATATTAAAAAAGTGTGTTGAACTTGATAGATTCTTATGAACTCAAATTAAAAAAACTTAAATTATTATTAATACTTATTTTGATTCTCACAAAATATAAGAGTGTATTTCGCATACGCTGTATTAATTAATTTTTTAATAATTGTGTAATATACAATTTACGTTGCGTCACAGTTAATCACACTTAATCGAAATATATGATCAGAACTATGTAAAACATCATTTAATGTTTTTTTTTGAGAGAAAAAGGATATCAATTGTTACACCCTTATGTAACAGCAAAATTCATTTAATCATAGATTGTAGATATTTCCACTTCAGACTTTGAAATTTGTATTGTTTAAGAAAAAGATATTTTAGTAATTAATTGTTTTCTTTAAAAACGGAAATCTTTATGCAAAGAGCTGAAGAACATTCTGAAAGCTGTTATTATAAATAATGATGTAATAGTAATTTTGTTTAGCAAAATTATGTTGCTTATAGACTCATTGTGATTGTAACTACATTAGACGTCTATTTCTATGATTCAGGAGTGCAACCGATTTTACATTTCTTCATACATTTCAATGTATTTTGTATCTAATTGAATATTGTTAATAAACTTTAGTTTTATATATATATATATATATATATATATATATATATATATATATATGCATGTTTTGGGGAGTCTACGATATCGAGAACCCAAGGATTTGAATCGCATAAAGCATTCAGTGAGAGTCGGGAGATCGTAGAAAACTGGCCTCATGTGAGTCGTCCATCCACCTCTGTTAACGATAATACCATGGAATACATAAAGGAAATTGTGCTCGAAAATTTCAAGCAAACTCGTTGTTCAATTTTTTTTCCATAGTGAAAATCTCCAGATAAACTTTTCGCGTTGTAAACAAATGGAAATTTTACGCTGAATTCGAAAATGAAGTCGAAAAAATTCTATGTCGAATAATTTTCGAGATACTCGATTTCGAATTTTTAAGTTCGTTCTGGGATTGCTTACAGAGCAATCTCTTCGCCGGCCCCATGTTTTAATAATGAAAATATTATCGTATGCTTTCTGTAAATTAACAAAAATTAAGTTTGTCACTGTATTTCTATCTAACTTCTTTTCTATAATTTCTTTTATGTAGAACACGTTGTCAGTGCAGGATCTACCAGCTTGGAAACCGTATTACTTTTCTTATTCGTAGTTTTTATATTTTTCTTTTATTATATCTCTAATTATTCTGCCATATATCCTATTTATCGTGCACGTTACTGATATTTCCCTATTTTTGCGATTTAATTTATTTCCCTTTTTGTGAATCAGTATAATATACGCTGTTTTCCACTCTTTTGGTGCGTTATTGCAATTTATACAGTTTGTAAATACAGATGTCAGAAAATCATATAGCTTTTCCGTCCCATTTCTTAATAGCTTTTCGTTGATTTTTCTTGGTCCCAGGGACTTTTGATTTAGGAGTTTTTTTATTTCACTTTTCGTCACTGTTTTATGCGTAAACATTTTTTCTCTTTTTATCTGCATGTAAGTTTAATTCTGTTGTAGATATTTAGGTCTGTGCTTTGTTCACAGATATTTGTAATATTGAACCCATTCTTGGGTCTGTATTAGTTGTGTTGAGCTATTGGTTTTCTAGGTAGCTTTAACTTTATTTGTATATTTCGAATATTTGCTGCATTTCTTTCCTCCTATGTAGTTAACGGATCTCTTTACATTTATTGTTCCATGTTTTCCTCTCTTTGTCTACGATTTTTCGTTTTGTTTCTCGTTTGGGAAATAATAATATAATAGGGCTATTTGGACAAAATGCAGTCAACAACAATGAAGAAGGACTTATGGAGCTGTACGAACAACAACAATTAAAAATTATAAACGGATATTTTAAGCACAAAGAAGTACATAAATGCACATAAACTCATACGAGAAATCTAAAATCAATAATATATTACGTAATAGTCAATTAGAATACTCCACTGAAAATAAAATGTGTTAGAGTTCAGAGAGAAATATGTAATGTATTGGACCACCATCTACTGAAAGCCAAGATATTCTTCCCCCACAAAAGTATGAAAAAACACTTAAGTGTATTAAGGAATTTATTAACAAATAGTTTTTAACCAAGTATTTAAATTACGTTTAAATTACTATTTTGAATGATTAGATGTCACCGGCGTATCGTTCAGTAACTGAGAAAATCGGTTTTTCAAGAAGATTTTTGAAACTTTTTAAATACTAATAAAAGTATTTTTAGAATAATGCTTGTGGTACAAGCAGATTTTGTTGTTTGCTAATTTGGGAATAATAAAAATACATTTGCTAATAATCAATCTGTTATAAATAATTTTGAGTTGTCTAACTTTAAGTGTTCAATATTCCATAACAAGAGTTAGATAACTTTTTGCTTATTTGTTTTTTTTATATTTTATTTTATTGGGGCGGATTGGTCGGCATTGCATCCTCATTGTACCTATTAAAATGCATTTAAATAACTTAACACTGCTGCGTTATACACATTCATGGGTATTCAGCAAGATTCAAACTCGCTTACACCGGCTCGCGGACAGAGTTATTGACCACAGAAATACGGAAGCGCCCCAATATTGTGGTTATTATAATAAACAAACAATCTTTTCATTTAAAAATTAATCAAAGCCAAAAAAATTAGAAAAGTCAGCACTTAATTCCGTCAAATAGTCGGTGAGATTGCATACTTTTTAAGTAACTTATTAAATTATCAGCGTATTAAACAAAATATTAATTTATTATATTTATAGAGTTCAAAATATTTAAAACGAATAGTCTAACTTGTCAAAAAAGTTTCAAGCCTAATTTTTTAATTCTTTACTTGTAAGATTCTAACTTACACCGAGATGCCATGTCTTTGAATGGCACAAAAACATTCGAGAGTGCAGAGATTCAGTGTATTACAAACCGGTGTAAATGTGAAATGTGTGAGGTAGTTACTGCAAGAACATCGTCGTGTTACTATGCATGTGATATCAGAAGAGTTAAAATTGAATAGGGATATGTGTCACCAAATTTTACGAAACAATATACGAAAACAAAAACTTAATGCATAAATAGTGTCTCCCACACTGACAGAGGAATGAAAAGCCCATATTAACAATTAATGCAGAAATTTTAGAAAACACTAAAATTAATCTCACATTTGTGTTAAATATTATTGTTGGAAATTAAAAATTACATTCAAACAAAGTGCCAAAGTATCTAATGGCGAGGTCATGGTTCACCAGCATTTAAAATAGTGAAGTGACAATCTTCGAAAACTGTGTGTGTGTGTGTCGATGAATTAAAACAAGTAAAAAAATTAGTATATCGACTATAATTAAAATAGTCAACTAGGATAATCATTCTAAATAATCTTAAGAAACTGTCAAAACTGGTACTCTACTGCCTTATTACCATTGTGATAAGACGCTTAAGAGAATCACATCTAAATTAATTTCGTGTGTTCTAAATGCAACTAATAAATTGTATTAGGTGGTTTTCTATTAATTAAAAAAAAAATTAAAGTCTCCAAAACCAAGTAGGATAACGGCATTAATTTTTAAAGACTAATTTTCAAAAGCGTAACAAGAAGATCGATCTAAAAAGATGAAGAAGATGTGGAAAGAATTGGAGATTAAATTTAAAATTGATTTTATGGTTATACTGGAGTTGTAAGACCTACGATAACATGCGGTATTGTAGATTAGTGGATTAAAATTTTGCATAGATATATAAAGTAGTTGTTTACAACTTAACCGAAGAATGTTGTTTACATTTTAGCATCCCTCGTTAAAAGTGTGCATTTACCTTGCCATTATCTGTAAGAAAATGTAAATTTACCATAAGATTTTAAAATCTTAATAACACTGTCGCGATGCGTAACTTTGTTACGTTCAATTTTGTCCCACTACATCGCCGTTATTTCAAAAAAATTTTGACAATATTACGCTGTTGTAATGTTAGCTAACATAACGTTTGATTTTGTCAGTGCGCATGCAGGTGGGTAAAAACTCTATTGCTATTGAGGTAAGATAGGTATGTAATTATATGTGGTGGATATGTGTTATCTGATTTTATTGAAAGGCATTTTTATGGCAGCTTTGCCACTATTAATATTTAAACCTTCGTAAAAATTTGAAGTATTATTAACAACTTATACTGGGGACAGAGAGCCAATATTGAAGATGAGGGAAAAGGTATGATAGTAAATGGCGAGGTAATCAATAATATTAGATATGCAGACGACACGATACTACTGGCAAGTAATTTAAAAGATCTACAATATCTGTTAAAAAAGGTAAATAACAGCTGTAATGAATATGGATTAAGAATAAATCTTAACAAAACTAAATGGATGCAAATCACAAAATCCCCACCAAACCAAATGAATTTAAACTTTACAAATACGACAATAGAAAGAGTACAGGCATATCTGGGAGCCTGGATAGATCAAACAGGGGATCAGACACCAGAAATCAGAACAAGAATTGAAATTGCCAGAGCATCGTTTGTATCACTAAAGAAATTACTATGCAGAAGAAATATAAGCATAGAGCTCAGGATGCGGATGCTCCGCTGTTATGTGTTCCCTGTATTGTTGTACGGAGTAGAGGCGTGGACAGTAAAAAAGAAACACTTAGACAAACTACAAGCTTTCGAAATGTGGTGCTACCGAAGAATGTGGCGCATATCTTGGACTGATAGGATCACCAACAGAGAAGTCCTTGGAAAAATGAATAAAGATTGTGAAGTAATAAATTCAATAAAAAGGAGAAAACTTGAATATCTAGGCCACATAACAAGAGGAACTAAATACGTCATGCTGCAAATAATAATGCAGGGAAAAATTAAAGGAAACCGGAGTGTCGGACGCAGACGAATATCTTGGTTGAAAAACTTGAGGGATTGGTTTGGCTGCAGCAGTATCGAACTGTTCCGAGCAACTGCAAATAAGGTTCGCATATCAATGATGATTTCCAACCTCCGATAGGAGAAGGACTTTAAGAAGAAGAAGAAGAAAAATTTGAGAAAGATCATTAAATTATATATTTGGTTTTTTAAAGTATTAAATAAATTGTGTTTAAACATACACATTAAATTTAAATTAAGAGATAAATGTTTACTTTTACTGCGTTTCGAAAAATCGATTTGACTTATTGCAAAGCAAAATGCTATAATATTTAAAACAATGCAGGAACGCATTATGTTGTAACAGTTTGTTTAAAATGGGGCATAACAGTTGTTTTAAAAATTTTGAACTTCTCCAAACTGACATTCATCGAACGGTATGCAAAAGAGACTCTTATATGTATGTACTTATTATAAAGTAATTTTGTTGGTACAATATAATTTACCGTTCTAGGAAATCATACTCACAAAAAATAAATAATTTAAGCTAAAATAATCAAAAATATAAAAAACAGAAGAGATTATTTACAAAAGATATAAAGAGATATTGGTGAGAAAAATCAGTGAACATCTAGCTAAAGGAACAAAAATCAATAGAAGCTAAAAACTATAACTAAAACACAGAAGGAATTGCCTGGATCGATCGTTATTTAAGAAAAATTAACGTTACACCTTTTATAAAAGTTTTAGAAACATATAGTAATAACTATGATTTACTTCGTAACAAAACTTCTCAATAAATATAGCATTAAGTTAATGCAGTTGATACCAAATTCTACCTGAAATAATTGATTGTTTAGAAAGATTGTTATCAACAACAAAGAAAATAAATAAATCAAACCTAATACGTAACAAAGAATTTTTATCACTCAACAGTTCTCAAGAAAATTAAAATTATGAATCTAACAAATAAAACACCACAAAAAAATCATAAGCCATTGAATACATTTATTTCAATAGTTTGTTAAAAAAACAATAAAAACTGTGAAATATCAAAAATATTAATAGGCAAGGTGATAACAGAAAAATTACAAACCTTAATATTGATATTAAATAAAAATTGTTTTTGGTCTGCGGAAATAATAAAAGGCGTATGAAAAATCATCTTACAGAAAAATATAAATATATTCATTGTTGCAAAAATTACCCAAAAAACACTTAAAAATATAATTATGACTTGAAAAGTTTTTTCCAAAAAATGCTTTAAACAATAATAAACCACGGGAGTACAAATCAGCCAAATATATTGTAAAATTTTTGAAAGATTTTAGTTTCAAAGAATCTAGAAAATCAATCAACATAATGTGGATTACCCCACCATAAAACTAATCAGATCCCTCAAAACACACTTTTTCAATTTGAAAAACGGACCATACGGCGTCTTCACAAAATCATGCAAACTTGCAGTTGTTAAATATGCGACAAGAACCCGAATTATTACAATTATTATAGCATTCAGAAATCCAACCCAAAAAGCACTATGAGCAATATAAAAGGTAATTACATAACACACTAATGGGGTCCTAAAACAGCAGCATTGAAATAGATAATGTAGATGTTTGTTTCATTTGAAACATATTATACAAGTTAGTGATAACCTTATAACATACATTTATTATTATAATAGCTACCCATGCAAGCAGCACAGAAGGAGAAACCACTATTAGTTAAAAAAAATAATTCTGCATTTTCTTGAACACAACTACTGAAAAAAAATATAGGCAACTGCTATAAATAGTAAATATATGACTATTTGCTAATGGTAGCCCTAGTGTGCTAATTTGCTCGCCATACACTAAAAGAGAACACTATTTACATTTTCTAACATATCTTGTAAATCGTTTTACTAACGGATAAATACATATTGGAGATTTAAATTGACAAAACCCAAACAAACAACAATTAAGACCAACTGGCAATTGAACCAAATAAAATCCTGAAATATCTGCACAAACTATAACCGGATTGTAATAGTTAAGGATATTTAACATTTTTTAAAAGTATATCACAGCCTTTCCACGAGATTTTTCACACCTGTGACTTACTTGAGTTAAAATGGTATTCGGTCGTAATTCTCACTGCGACGATGATAATATCAACAAAGATAAAGCCACAAATAATTTGCAAATTGCTCTCGACAACATAATTGGACGGTGAAGTAGAAGGTTAAATTAAATTAGACAAGATCAGTGCCGATCAACAGTACTATGGCATTATATATCTAGACAGCCAAATATCTTGGCATACGAGGCTTCATTGAAAAGCACGAATTGAAAAGAACTTTTGATAAAGTACGCTAAATTGTACTAAGAAAAATTCCGAATTAGTATATAACTCCATAATATAGTTGGGTGAATTGATACGATTCTTGATTTGCATAATTATGCATATTGTCATAAAAATTCCTACTTATCGATAAATGTTCTAGATTTGACTCTGACACGGAATTGTTGTTTGACAAACAGTTATACATAAAAATACAAAACTGCAATTCATGGGATGGTTCAATTATTTATTTTTTTATGAAAAACAGTAAAGAAAGCCTATGAATAAAATGACTACATTAGGTAATTATGTTCTTTAACTTTTGATAAAGAAATTTAAGCGTGACGGAATATCTATCGCAGATGCACTACATCCTAGTGATCCAGAAATAGATATCACGCCGACAATTACTGATAAGTAAGCGTATGAAAAAACTACTTTCTCTAGAGTAAAAGCGATTTTGTATGCAAATATCAGTCAATTGTCTAAGTGTTAAACTGTTTTTATGCAGAGTTTTTTGCGACTATGGGTACTATGGAGACTATGGGTTTCATTCTCAAAACATGAAAACGTGTTGAGAGATTTTTATATCTATTTCTTTAGCGTTATCTAATACAGCAATAAACACAATAACAGATTGCATCCTCATAAAATCACACAAGTTTGCAAGTGATAAATATGCGACTACCTTTAGTTTACGCTTAAAACACACAATTTCAAATGGTTTAACAACCAGAGACGTATTTGCAATCTGTACAAATGCAAAGAGATATGCATTATAGTCACTAGCCTACATCTAATACATAATATTATAATCAGTAACAACCAGTAAATATCCAGCTTCCACCATTATCGATAAAAAAGAGACATTAGCGTAGACAAGTATTAAATGTTAAATAAAAAAATCAAATGATTGCCTAAGTAATCCTACACAACTGTAAATATATACGAAAAGTTAGCAGAAGCCGAAGCGATGAATAACATAGAAAAAAAGTAATAGTGAAAAAAACCTCCACCGATCGTTGTAACTTGCATCACAAATATCCAATCATTAACTGGAATGCTCGAAAGCTCGTCTCTAGATTATTATATATTACAAAAAATTAACTATGAGCAGGTACAAATGTAGCCAAAAACTAGCAAGAATATCTAATAATCATAAAATTTCTAAAATAACAAAGCACATAAGAAATAGGAATTTCCGAGTATTTCGAACGTTAACAAATAAAACAGCAATTGCATGTAGTTAAACACACAGTAGTTTAACGTGTGAAATATTAAACACGGGATGAAAAACAATCATTACTTCTGTTGATTTACAAAATAAAAAAAACAAGAAATTTGCAACCTTAAATGGCTCCAAAGTTGTGTGGTACAATTTGAACTAGTACGAATTAAAAGAAAATTTTATAATGGACACACTAAAAACTACTGTTTTCAAGCTTCCAGATGCATTTCGATAGCAGATTGCTCAAGAAAAGAAAGCGGCAACGATCTAAAATCTATAAACTGTAGCGATAATTACTAAACCAATTACAAAAAATGTTTATTTTATAAGCAAACAATAAAAACTATACAAGCTTAGCAAACAATTTCAATAAGACACCTACAACAATAATAAAGCTTAGGCTACCACATCCCAAGTAATAGAAAATACACAAACTATGCAGGACCCAAGTAATATAATTCAAATTAAGGCTGGTATTCTCGACTAGTAAACAAATAAACTGAGCAAGCTAAAGGATGTGATAAAAACATTGGCAGAACAAATAGGCACAATGCCTACCTTATTAACTACCGTTGTCACTAAATGAATGGCTTAATGACTGTAGTTCTTACAATGACAATATGGAACCCCAACGGCTTGAGTAAATACACAGAAGTGTAGTAGTATCTTAAGTATCTTTTAAAAATAAATAAAATATTATGTTAATCTTAATTTACATTAAAATACCAACCTAACCTATTTATTATATTAAATATCCTGGTAATTAAAATTACAAAGCATTATAAAGTATAACACCTTTTTTTTTTAATTTATTTAACCATATTAGCAACGTCGTGCTATACATGGTTCTGTTAACTATTGATTACATGTAACACTATTGTCGCTTAGGGATTGCCTATTGGCTTACCCATTCACTGTTTAATTTTATTATTGTATTATTTTGGTTTTGTTACTGCACTACACTTCGTTATCACTACTATCATCGGTTGAAAGGAGATCTTGCGTCAGTTTACGTTTCAAGCGTTGATGTATGTGTGTCATTTTTAGTGTCTAATGGGCTGCTCCAGCACAGTTGCTTACATTTTTAAAGAAGGTTGTCGCTAATTTTTTAATGTGTTCTTCTATGGTTGGGATATTTAGTTCAGCGTGTAGTTGGTGGTTCCTTACATACCATGGAGAATTTGTGGCTATTCGAAGAATCTTATTTTGTAGTGTTTGTATTTTGCGGATGCGAGCATGCATACATTACCAGTGGTCTAATTATTGATTTATAGATTAGCATTGTTCAGTCTATGTGCAGAGAACTTTTTCTGTTTATCAGTGGGTATAGTAGGGCTAATCTAGCATAGCTTTCATTCAATTTGTGGTTAATATGGAAACCCCAGGTTAGTCGTTGATCTAAGTATACCCCTAGATACTTAACTGGGCTATTTTGCGTGTTCTATGGAATTTCTTCGTTATTTATTTGAATGTTGGGTATATCTCTGAGGCGTCGTAAGGTAAACACTTGGGCTTGACATTTGGTTCAGTTAATCCAGCTTGATATTGTATTTAGGCTGGATTGTGGTTCGTTTGATGCTTCCAATAGTTCGTTGTTCTGGGTAAGTAGCGCAGTATCATCTGCGTACATAGCAATGGCTGCATTGTCTATGTGAGGTACATCATGGACGTAGATATTAAATAGTGTTGGGCCCAATATGGATCCCTGTGGGACGCCTGCATTGATACGTCTAACTGTTGAGTATGTGGAATTGATTCTAACGGAGAAGGTGCGGTGTGTGAGAAATGATCGTATAATATGTATCAAATAATCTGGTGTGTGGAGGTGCTGTAGTTTATAAAGTAGACGTTCTATCCAGACCCTGTCGAAAGCCTTAGCTGTCCAGGAATGCTGCTGTAGTATAAGCTTTATTTTCGTAACCTTTTTCTATGTATTCCACAATTCGTTGTAGCTGATGGGTCGTTGAGTGTTTGGATCTGAATCCAAATTGGAATGGAGGGAGTATGTTAAGCAAGTGTAGGTTTTGAAGTAGGCGCCGGTTCATTATTTTTTCTAACAAGTTGGATAAAGTTGAGAGCAGGCTAATTGGTCGATAGCTCGTTGGAGAGTGCCGATTTTTTCCAGGTTTGTGAAATACAAGTATGGTTGCATGCCTCCAGGCAGCAGGGAAGTAACCAAGTCGCATGCAGGCATTGAAAACTGTGGCTAAGTAAGCATGTATTTTAGTTGTGAAGCTTTTAATTGTTATGTTTGGTATGAAGTCGCTTCCTGGGGCTTTTTCACTTTAAGTTTTTAGCTAATCTTTTAACCTCTCTGGGCGATGTTGGTTTGAATTCACCCCTTGTATTAGATTCGTATTGTTGGAGATATTGTCTTACTGGAGTAAACACAGCTTCAAAATGGTCCGCAAATATATTCCGGATTTCTTCATCTGTTGTAAAGGTTGTATTTCCATCTTTTAGTGGTTCAATTATCTGGAGCTGTCGAAGAATTTTCTTTGTAGCTTGCCACATTGTAGGGTCATTAGGTTGTAACTACTGGATGTAGCGTTGGTATGAGTTAAATCTGTATTCATCCAGTTCTGTTTTTACTCTGCGTATTAGTCTATTTAATTGCATTGTATATTGCTGCTGTCGAGTATTTTGCCAAAGTCTTCGAATTCTATGCTTTTATTTTATTAATTGTAGAATTTCCAGCGGTGGGTGCTGGTAGTTATTTGGTCTTCTTGTGTTAGTGCTGATTGTCGCTGCCTTAATGGATTCTTTTGTTGCTTGTAGGAGGTTGTTTATTACTTCATCAATTTGTTGTGTTGTGTGGATTTGGCTAGAACATTTGATGTGGTCGCTCAATAGGTTTTGGAAGGTTTGCCAATTCACTTTATCATTGACGAGTTTCGGTAATAGGACTTCTTGTCGTATGGTAGTATTGAAAGACATTACAATTGGCAGGTGATCGGAATCCAATTCTGTCATTACATTTTGATAGATTAGTCTTGTAACATTCTTAAGTAGCACAATATCTAGTATATCTGGGAGTCGATCTGTCTTGTATGGGTAGTACGTGTACTGACCCGGGGCTGCTATTTGAATTGTATGTGTTGTGCTGTAGTTGTTTAACCTTGTTCCATTCGGGTTGGTTGTTCTGAATCCCCAATAGGTGTTCTTGCAGTTAAAGTCCCCAATAGCCATTGTTGGTTGATTGTCATTAAAAATAGATTGAAGATCATTTTCATCCAGTTTCCGATTTGGTTACTTGTATATGCAAGCTATTTTTATCTTCGAGTTATTTCCAGTTTTAGATATCACAGTAACTGATTCTAGGCTATTGAGGTGATCTAGATATATTTCTCGGATTTCCAGTTTACGTTTTGCTATAATTGCTACCCCTCCAAAAGCTATCATACCTGTTCGATCATTCCTGTAAATGTTATAACTTGGGATTTTAAAGTTTTCTGTGTTAATTAGGTGTGTTTCTGATATGCAGGCTATATTTATGTTATGTCGTGCTAAAAAAGCAATAAATATACTGTGCTGTCTTTTGATGTCATCAGCATTCCAGTTCATTAAAGTAAGATTATTAAATGTAATTTGTATTGATATAGAATTGTTTTGTTTATTAGTCGCCATTTGTAGCGCCTGTGAGTAGTGGTACGATAAGTGCTAAAAGTTTATGTAAATGGGATTTGAGTATATCTGAAATCGCATTAATAATGTTGTTATGAGGTCTGTTGAATTTGTGGGTTTTAAGGGAAGTTAGTGTTTTGTTGCTGAGTTACTTCCGAGTAACTCGTTCTTCCATCTATAAATGCTGGTTTCATGCTGGTTCTTGGTTGTCGTGTTGGTGCGTTATGTGTCATTTGTCAGCTTTGTGTTTGCTTAAAATGATCACAGCTTCTGTAATTTGCGGGATGATCTCCTCCGAAATTTACGCATTTGGGTTTTTCAGTCTGTATATAGGTGCGATCCTAAATATTTAACGCATCGTGGTTCTAATTTGCAATAGTTGCGTGTAGTTCATTAATCTGGTGAGATTAAATATTTCATTAATGTTATCTGTTTTCTGGAATTCGAGCGCACAAATTGGGATCGGTATTTTGTCTTTATTGTACAGCCTGGTGACTTTTGCGATTGGGAATTTAAGTGTTTGTAAATCCTTTTTTATTTCCTCTTCACTCAGCGAGGGGGGAGTGCTATGCATCACGACTGATAATTGTTTAGCTTGGGCTTCGGGATCACGGAATGTGTGGTATTTTAAGTTGTTTTTATCATAGAAGCTTGTACGTTTTCGGCAATCATCTGTGCTAGTTAGGTTTATTCTAAGGAATTTTCCCTTGTATGCGCTGGTAAAATCTGTTGTTGCTAGTTTTTTAATATCTTCTATTACTTTTTGAAAGTTGTCACCTTCGTGTAAGCAGATTGGGGGGATTTTCTCTTTATTTGCTGCATCGTGAGATTCAGTTTCTGTGTTTGTTGGTAGTGTTGCATTACACCTTTTGTAATTTAATTTCGCGCTGTTTGTATTTGGCGGGATATAATATTTGTTGGCTTCGATTAATGTACTGTGTTCAAACATATATCTTTTACTGTTATCTGCAGGTGGTGTTAGGTCGCTGCTTTCGCGTTTATTAGTGTTAGACATATTTTTAATTAGTCCTGGAACCCTTCCGACGGGCTCCATATAGCTTAAGGAACTTAGTTATTAATTTTAAGTAGAACAACTGGTATTGTGAGAATAATTCGCTGGAAAATATTATGTTAAATTATCGCTCGAGGTTCACTGGCCGCACCGATAATGCGTCTGGTTCCGATCACAGTTAACTGGCGACTCACCGACTTGCTAGTGCCGTAAAAGCACTATAGATGCCCTCGCTGGGTGAAGGCCCTGGTTGCTGGCCGGAGAGGCCCGGTCCGCTGGTTCCGTTGAAGTTTTGATCACCGCTGTTGGCTCTGTTGGCTCCGTTGTAGTCCTGATTATCGCCGCAGAGTTTGCCCTCCGTGTGGGCGCACTCCTGGAAGCACTTGAAGAAGTGTTCGCTTGGCCCTGTGATCCTGCGGTTTTCGTTGTTTTTGTAACGATAGCGGAACGTGAACCTAGTGTCCGCCCCGCTTCACTGCTCACATTTGACTCAGAAAATTATTTGTGTAGATATTTTACGCGGAATACTATCGTAATGCAGTACTATAACATCAAACATTATAAACTAAATCATATTTCTGCGGTTACCTCCAAGCCACAAGTATTGCAATAAAAATTATGTCATCAACAATAAAGAACAAATTAAACACTTTTTCAAAAATTAGAAAACAGATTTTTAGCTGGGGGTGATTATAATGTCAAACGTTTACAGTAAGGTATATGACTTACGATTACAAAAGGAACAGAAGATATAGCTGCATTGGAAAATACCCTACACCCGGTAGCAACTGGGGAATCCACATACTACCCAACATTTTGATAAAATACCAAATGTCACATATGTTGCTGTTAAAAAAAAATATAAATAATGAACAGCACAAATATGCTTTATTAAACAACGACACTATTTAATACATTTACAAACTGAGACGTATTTAGAAAGAACCTGGAACACTAAACCCAGATATATCCTTAAAATGTGCTCAAAAATTACATAGATTACAAACGTCATACAGAAAGATGCTTGGCAAGTAGATCCTAATGCAATGAGATGCAAGTTAAAAACACTGGTCCCGTAATTATTAAAGAGAAAATAATAGAACAAACGTAATCTACCAAAACTATGGCAGATGATAAGGGCCGAAGAAGATAAGAAAAATTAAAAAACTGCTCAAACAATTGTTACTTTATCAAAAATTAGTTTTATACATGAATATTTTGGCAATTTATATTTTTATTTTATTTCTTATAGGAAGCTCCAAGGAAGCTTAAGTCAATTGAAATCGTAATGTAAAATGAGCAAGAAACGACAAGAAAAAGGACTATGCATTTTGAAAGCGAAACAACTCATACTAAACCATCACAGTACTATAGAATTAGTCCGGAGAATTGTAAAATAGGTAACAATGGCCTAGAACAGAAACGCTACTGCTAAGCGGTGTTTTTGGACGTTAAGAAGACGTTTGATAAACACTGGTATTAGATTTGCATTACAAAATAAGATAGTGTTACCATATTATTTTATTAAACCTCTACCTCATTAAATTGGGCGTGCCCTAGGGAAGTGTACTAAAACTTGTGCTCTTACCTTTCACGGCAAATATTTTAATCACAGTATTAACAACAGTACCAACTTTTTCGACGATATGGCCCTATTGGGACCGCACGCTAACTTCAGAATGGCATTTTAACATTTACAAAGTACTCTCATACTAATCGAACAAGGGTTAAGAAAATGGAGAATTTACGTTAATGAAGCTAAATTCTCCTATTACATTTATAATAAATAGAAACACATGTTCAGCAGTAACATTAAACAACACACAATTCCACAAACTCAAGACGTAAAATATATGGAAATCCATTGGGACAAAAGATTATAATGTAACGTAATCTATATTTACTATAAGAAAACAACTCGGAATTAAAGTTCGCTATATGCATTGGACGAGTGGCACTTTTTCTAAGACTAAATAAAAACCTATATGTACCGAAGGTCTACGTCTGTAGGGTGCTGGCAACACCTCCAACATCGAGATACTAGAATATTTTCGAAGCACAACACAGTTTTCCACTAAAACAGTCCTGAAGGAAATTAAATATAGTATGTGAAGTATTGTAATCTACTAGTGGTGCACTCCTAACAAATTAGCCAGCGAAATTACTATATAACAGATGAAATCAGATGGCTGAAACGCTTCAAGCCATTAGATCTTAAAAATAGATTCAATTAAGTTGTATCGTATAATTTAAGTGTAGTATATATATGCCTATTATATTTTTTTTTAACAAATTAAGCAATCTTTGGTCAATTCCTATAAACGAAAGACTAATCAGTAGACTAGCCTTACCGTGCCATTTTAGTTTTTATTTATTTAGATTATAAGTAGACTATAAATTTAGTTGAAAAAAAAAACGCCATACATCAAAAACAGAACAGGTCGTGATGAATCGGTTCTGAAAAATTAAAAGGGCCTCAGAGTACCTGTACAAATAGAACATGTTATAAATAATATAACATATGCGTCACACAGACATCGATTTTTGGTATACGAAAGGGGGCAGAGTTTACCTGCATTTATTATTTAGTGGGTTTGTGTAAGCTCCTGTTTATTTAATGAGCATTTTCCCCTCAAATTTAGATTCGTCATTCACAATTCGCCGGAGGCTTTCTGTGTATTTTTCAACTTGGCTTTTTAGACTAATAATACGAGCAAAATGTACGGTGGCTAGAAACAAAGGATTACAATACAATTTTATTATCTTACATTGTAATCTTCCGGGTCGACGATTGATATTTTTAGCTTCGTCAAAGCTGTAGTTTTACATTTGACAGCCTTAAAACAACATCTCTTCGATGTTTACGTTGCAAACATTCCTTTGCAGAAGACTCGTGTAGATTCCAACTGCAGACAAATAAATGCCTTTGGTAAATAACGTAAAGGCAGGCTAACCGAGATGTATTACAAATGTTGTTGTTCTTTAAGCTCTGCGAGGGTGTGCGCCCCTTGCAGGGGTCGCGTGAGAATATAGCAAGGCACAGCCAGGTGTTTGCGGTGTTGATGACACATTGCCACCAACATTCTGCCGCCCTCGCATAAAAATATTGCATTACTTAGGCGTTTCCTGGTATGCATTGCTTTCCGTTTTACGAAAGCGTTGCAATTTATTATAGAAGCCTACGCATCTCTTTCTAAAGTGTTACTATTTGACTACTTAATTACGAATTGATCGTTTGGCCATTCGATAGTTATCCGCGCGAAGGTTAATTAATAACGCTGTGTTTGGTATTGTGGTGTAATCCCCCTGCCGAGGGTCGTAACGAGGACACGTGTCTGCGTTCCGCACCCTACGCTACGTCTACATGTCAAATTAAAGCGACTATACCTTGACATGTCAAGATACCAAATTTAATTATTTATTTTAATTGTTTTACATTACAACGATACGCGTATGCGTAATAGATTTAACTAAAATCAATTACAAAATATTTAATAGCATTAAACTAAAATGTAAACATAAACAGAAATAAATAGCGTTTAAAGATGTAAAAAGCTTTTCTTTGATATTTAGGTACAAAATAAGCAAAGCATTAATTGAAAATGCAAATATTTATCTGTCTTGATCTAAATATTTAAGATTTTCTGATCGATGAACCTACGGTCAGAAATTCTAACTTGCAGTTCAATTGGAATGTTACAGTTGGTCACCATGTAAACGTGTATCGCGAGGGAAAATCGATCGGACACGGTTCTTCGCATCAGTCAAGGTGTTCGACACGGGAGCTTATCGCAGCCAGGATAAAACCCTAACGAACCGTAAACCCTAGCAGCTCCTATTTGCTCCCCAATTTTTAAACTATTAAGAAAATTGGAAACGGAAATTCCAATTTGAATGATGGAACGCATCCATTTGCGCGGAATTGGCCGGATCAAAGAGGTATTTAGCTTGACGTGAATATGTCTTACGCAATTTATCCTCATTTGCAAGACTTTAGAAGCATAACAAACTTTGTAATTTAAAATTTTTGCATGTAATGTAGAAAATTTCATGTAATAAGATAGGAAGATATAAAAATTTTTATTTTAATTCACATCACGAAACATTCTGGAAACTTATTCTCATATTGTTCCAGTTTCTCAGCAATAAAAGTAAGTTTTTTGCAATACTTAAATTATGCAATAACTCGCATAAGATGAAAACTAGAATATTGTCTTTTCTCTATGAGACTTTTTGAGACTCTATGAGAAAGTTTATTTGTATTTATATATATTAACTTATAATGTTTATATAACGACAAATAATTTTTTTTATATTTTTATGTAAAGACAAAATTCAACAATTAATTTAAACTTAAAGTTAATAGTTGCAAAAAGTGTTTTCAGGTTTGCATGTTTAATATTTATTGATTTCTCTGCGCATTTCACAATAATATTCTTTGGTGGTCTTTATAAATTTTTGGCGTTATCTCTTGTTCTATTTGAATAATTATACATCCTTGTTTTATTCGCTTAAATCACAGTTGATTCAATAATCGTATTATAAGTGTTTTTAGTAAGGACTGCCACATTGGCTCTGTGGGCACAAGTCTTGACTGGCGTAGGAGAGTTTAAGTGTCACTGAAAATCATGCACGTATGTACGTGCGCTGCACGATATCTATAGCAAAAAACTAACAAAAACATTTGTTTTTTTAGTTTAATGTTGAAAAATTTTTATTGTTTTTTAAAATATTATTTATGGTGGAAAATATATTGTTGCATACGATGGAACTAATTTTCATAGCATGTTTTCCATAGCGAATCAGGTATTTCTAAAACATGGATTTTGAACACATCAGCCGCCTCTCAGGCGTCGAAAATCGTTGTCTGCGCTGTTTGTTCTTTACATGTAGAAACAAAAAGACATTTTTGGGGACCATATCAGGACTGTAGGACAGATGAGCCATCCATTCGACGTTTTGAATGCTCAAAAAGTCAGTCGTTTATATCGATGTCAGCTCGCATTACCATCATGGAGAATGATCCGGCGTTGCGCGTTGATTTTCCTATTTCTCCAAAGACTTCTTGCAAACAAATGGTTGTGTACCATTTAGAACTGACCGTTTTAAAATCCTGTAAAGTCACGATTGCAACATGTCCGTTTTTTTCCAAAAAAACAGGCGACCACTTAGCTTTGAAGTGCTTCGAGTAGGAACGACTTTTGTTGGGTTTCGCTCATCTTGCAAAACCCATACAGTCGACTGCTGTTTACTTTCGGACTCATACGCATAAATCCAGAATTCATCACTTGTGACCATGTTGTAAACGGTATGTGAAATATTTGAAAATCGCATTCCTTGAGCATTTATTTAGACCAATCTACACAACCGCAGTTTTGAGCGATCTTTAACTTATGGGGGATCCGATGCCCATACAGCTTTTTATGGTTAAATGTTTATATCAAATATATCAAATATATGCTACTTATACTAATGCCTAAGCATGCCTGAATCGTGACATGACGATCTTACTTTATCAATTCGCGCACGGCATCGGTGTTTGCTGGCACCACAGTCAATTTTGGATGACCTTTTAAATTCATCCGCCAGCGAGCTACGACCACTATTAAATTTATTAAACCGGCCCACTATTGTTAAGATGTTGAAAGTCGTAAAAAAATTCTCGAGTTAATTGTATTTTTTGGCTGAGAAAAAAATTTCAATTTAATAACAAAACAAATAGCGCCCGATTGACAAAACTTTCCGAGTACATATGCCGTCAAAATAGTCAAACTGTATGACGCAAACGTTAGATCGCACTTAGCACATGCAGAGTAGCCAATTGGCAATAGATATCGTGCAAACCACGTATATGATGTTCTACTATGTAAGGTTGCATGTTAGTATAAGCCTTCGATACTGCAGTGCCGGTAAGTGCGCCCCAACAAAAAAAAATGTTTTAGGTGTTTTTTTATCCAGCTTTATTATAGTTTCGTTAACTAATTGTTTAAGCATAGTTTTTATGCTATGACTATTATTTGTGTTTTTTTTCTATTATCTTTTATTTGTATAACTAAAATTTTCGTTTTATTTACATTATTCGGTTTTTCTAATTTTATTTAATTTACACTAATTTTTAGTATATAACCTTTTTACTAGTTTTTTGAACATACGCAAAACGTAAGTCTGTTTTATCGATCGATCTGTCATCTGTTGTGTTAAATCTATTTAATAATTTTATTCTATTAATTATTTCCATGTTTGAGTGTATGTCTTATGTTTTCATTTGTCCTTAAATATTATTTTATTATGTACTGATGATGTTTCAGTAAGATATATAAAAAGATCTACTCAATCTGGTCTTGTTGGAATTTTTGGGTACAGTTCTATTTTTGTAAACAGCGTTTTTAACGTTGTTCCCCTAATTGTTGACGTAAGCTGCATTTGTTTTGTAGATCTATTGCGAGTTTTTCTGATGTGTAGTGTTTGAAATTTTTACTATTAGCTTATATATTTTACAAAATTTTGTTATCTTCATACATAACTAGTTTTTAGTATTTTACTTTTAATTTGTTATATTTTCATTTTTCGTTTTGCTTTATATGTACAAGTTTTTTTTTAAATTTTAATATTTTATTATACAGCTTGGAGTTTAGTATTGGCCTTGCACGCGTGATTATTTTAGGTTCACTAGATTGTCATGTTCATCCAGTTAACGCAACAAAACTTAATCTATCTACCAGCTTGATAAACAAAATTGTCCAGTAAGGAATACAAAAAGTGACTACAAGAAACACAAATGGACTCTTACAATACCGCCTAAAAATAGAAGTTTTCTTTAACGCCAAAGAAATTAATATATTTCTAATATTCGAAGCATACTCTACAAACTACGTCAGTATTTGTAATTATGCAACTTGCTACACACACAACATTAGAAATAAGTACAAAGCAAACCATATGCAAGCTATAAATGTCAAAACTAAAGACTATGTTGGAGATATAGCAATACCAAAGGTATATTGTTCACCCAAATATACAAAAACTTAAAATTATTTTGAAGACTTTCTTAGGACATCTTAACAAATGGTAATTTTCATTCTAAACATTGGTTATGGAATTTTAAACTAATTAATCCAAAGGAAAAACAGCTATACAAACTATCATCGATAATCACTAATACAATAGCTATATATAATTCTACCTATTAGCCAAGCAATCTGAATAATAATTTATTAGGTATTTTATTTCTCCATTACAAAAAATTACTCACCAAACTGTATGGGCACCACTGGCTATAATAACTTATTTTTAAAATATTTTGTTATAATATGCATGTTAAGATTCCTCAGTTGTATTTCGAAACCGGCGGAAGTGTGTTTGTGCGCTTCAAAATATTGGTACCGAAGGGCTCGAAGCTGTCCGAGCTATTTAAGATCAAATTTGTACTTTTAACGTTATTGGCATTATCGGCCATACCAATTATGATGAGTGATTAGCGATATGAGATTATGTTTTAAACGTTATATATACACAATTTCTTAGTAAATTGCTTCTTGATAAGTTTTAAAATACATGGCAACAGCGACTGTTCAAAGAACCCGAACAACTTCTGTCATCTCAATCAACACAAAAATATATACATGCAACCGACTTAGCCTCAGTATTCACACCTGCCACCTGCCACCTCCTCAACATCAGAATTACCTATTACGTTTTATTAACAAAAAACTACAAACGTCACCACCACATCAAAGCTTACAAAATTAAAATCCAATGTTCACACAGTCTCGACCCTTAGCTTCCTATGGTTATCATCAACATAAACAATTCTAACAACCGCATCTAGGTCTCACATATTCCCAGAACCAAATTTATACAAACCCGCCAACATCGCTCTCCTCGTTTTACCAAAACTGCCTCAGCTAATTCGTAAATAGATATAAATATGTCGCGTACTCCATCATTAGTACAATGATTTTGCTTCCGATGAAGATAATAACATGTTAGTCAAAAGCAATAAAGATTATGTAATTATTCTAAATGAATTTTAGCAAGTTAGATCACAAAAAGAGGAAAAAATAAGCGATAGTCAAACAGTTTATCTTACCCTTATGCCGTGATACAGTTCAAAGAACCTAAGAAACTCAGTCAACATTTTACTTAACCCAATAAAACCAACTAGTATCGGCACATCAAATAGAACAGTCCACAACCTATGCAGCCATAACCGCCAACAAGCAAAACAACACTCTACTGTTTAGTGCCGTACTACAATATTTCATACATGGATAATCAGCAACCCAGCAAACAAACCATCTAAGCCCAGCAGCAGATCATAAATGAGCTTACTAATTAAATCAAACTCCTTAGAGAAAAATTAAGTTTTCAAAATAGCTCAAATGTATAAAATTTCTTTATGGAACGTTAATGGTCTCTCAACTACAAACAAGAGATCAAAATATTTTCGAACATAATAACATAGTATCCTTATCTCCGAAAAACACATCTCTGGCAAAACCTTTTTTAAAACTCCGAATTTCTTCATCTATGGGGCCCACCATCCTGACGCGGAAAAGCGTGCAAAAGGCGGTTCAGCCACTCTAAATAGAAAACAAATTAAGCAACTACCAGATTTCAAACAAAATTCCCTACAAACAATAAGCATAATGATAAAAGACTGGAACGGATCACTAACGGTCTCTGCTGCTTACTGTCCACCGAACTACCCCCCAAATAAAGAGGCTTAATTAATTATTTTCGTTCAGTAAGTGACAAATTTATGGCAGGGCCGACTATAATGCCAAACATATTTTTTGAGACTCCCGAATTTTATCTCTAGGAAGAGGTAAAGTTTCATACAAAGTTGTATAAGAACTCCAGTTGTCGGTTCTTAACCTACAACCCAATATACCGGACCTACTCGCTTCTTCATAACGAGAGGCATCGCACCAGATTACGTTACAATTGAATCCTGCTGAGATCTATCTACAGACCATTCTCCCGTCATTGCAGCAGTGAATAATTCTATAGCTGAAAAACCTTCTTAACTTAAACTTTTTAATAAAAATACTGAATGGAGTTAGTTTCGAGTATTATTGGATAACCAACTAGACCTGAAAATCCGATTAAAAACCATTGATGATCTAGAGTTAGCTGTAACACATTTAACTGCAATAATTCAGATATCTGCATGGAAGGCTATTACAAATATCCCCATCAAACGAATCAAGAAACAACGTCTCATAGTAATAAAGCAAAAAATAACCAAAAAGAAGGCTGAAAAGAATATGGCAGTTCAGACAAAAGAGTCTACAACCAAACCACCGCAGAACTTAAAAATTAATCAGAAGCCTAAAGGACCAGTTCTTTTAAGACTACTTCGCTAACCTAGACGTCACACCGGTCTGGGATTACTAATTATGAACAGCAACCAAAAACATTAAGCAGCAACTCCAACTCATCCCCCAATTCAAAAAGAAAACGGCACTTGGGCAAGATCAGATAAACAAAATGTTGAAGTTTTTACTTCGTACCGAGAATCAATTTACCAACCTCTACCAAGATAAAGCAGAAATAAGGGCAATTTTGAAGCACCATGCCAAATGTCAGCCCTACCAAACTTATTTACAGTCACTAAAATAAAGAAATTAATTAAACATAACTTACACCCAAAAAATCGCCAGGTAATAGGTCTAGTAATGTTAATAATAATCTACAATGCAATGCTAAGGCTGGGCTACGTACCGACTCAATGGAAGGTTGCCCAGGTGATATTAATACTTAAATCCCGTAAACCTTAACTTCCTCTTACAGACCGATAAGTTTGCTGCCTCAATTAGGAAAACTATTTAAGAAATTACTTATTAGAAGACTAGAATCAATTATCGAAAACTGGAACTTATTCTGGATCACCAATTTGGTTTCCGTAAGGGACACTCAAATGTAGAACAAGTTCACAGGATTGGCAATGTCACCAACCAAGCATTTGAAGATAAGCAATATTGCACTGCTTCATGGGGTCTTATTCAAGCTAAAAAGATTACTCCACCACAGTAATTTTGTTATTTTCAAATCCTTTTTGTCAGAAAGGTTTTTCCAAGTCAAACATGATCAAGATATCACAGACCTGTATCCAATTAAATCTGATGTTCTGCAAGGAAGTATACTAAGCCCAATGCTTTATCTGCTGATCACTGCCAATTTTCCGAGCAATAACTATTTTACTACCGCTACTATTGCCGACGACAAAGCAGTTTTAGTAAAATATAACGACTCAACAATCGCAGCTAATTCCTCCAGTGGAAATACGTGAATATTACCTTGACAAAATGCAGAGGAAACACCACACCAGTTACTATTAATAATGCTTCACTTCTGCAGATTAAACCTAGATAAAAGTTTTACGTGGAGGAGTTACATATAGAATAAACGAAAACAGTTGGGACTCAAATTCCGTAAGTATTACTTGCTGTTAGGGTGTCAGTCCAAACTATCGATTGCAAACAAAGTGCTGGTTTACGATATTGCGTTTAAACCCATATGATCTTACGGTTTCAGCTCTGGAGCACTGCAGCAACCTTATCAACACAATCTATAAGGAAGATTTCAAAACAAAGTGCTACGTGTTATATGCGATGCGCCCTAATTTATTAAAAACGCTGACATCTTAAGAGAGCTATGAAATAAGTAAGTGCGGTGTCAAATATTTAGAAAGACTATTCAGCCATCCAAATGTCTATGCAGTTAAGCTGCTTGATAATAGTGAATAAACTCACAAACTAAAATGTTTCAAACTACTACATTTACTCCACATATTTTAGTGCTTCTAATTGGATTGTAACTTAAAACCTCGGTGTTTCAGTAAGTCACAACACAAAGACAATCGTTGGATTACCTTTTCCAAATCATTAGTGACTTTCTATTATGATGAATTATTTGACTTTTGATTTACTTATTGCATGTTTTACAGATTATAAATAGAAATAAGCATAAATTTAAAAAATATGCACGTTAAGCATATCAATAATAAAAAAGCCTATAAAACGTAAAAGTTCGTACGGATTTGTCTGTTTTTATACAATATGTGAAATACCACTTATCGGTTCAGTCAGAACTTAATTCTGCAATAGAAATTGGGTTGATTCGCTAGCTGCCAAAAAAAGGCTTAGAAGCTATAACACCAATATTTAATTGTATAACATAATTCCTTCCTAATCATTTGAAATTTGCGGAAGCTGCTTTGATACAAAAGCTAGGCAAACCAACCCACTGACCCAGATTTTCATCAACCGATATCACTATTTCCGATACACTCTAGGCAATTTCAACGAATACTATTAAAAACGCTCACTCCTATTATTCAAGGAAATAATTTAATCCCTCAACACCAACTTAGTTTGCACCGAAAATATTCAACCTCGGAACAAGTGCATATAGTAGTGAATATTATAGATAGTTATGTTTCTGGAGAAAAAGACCAAGAAAAACTTTCGCTATCAATAGTACCCATTATATAAATTGTGCCTAGAAAACAAATATTTCAACTCCAATTAAACAACAACTGATTTCCAATCCAACTTGTTCAATCCACCACAAGATAATGTATTGGGACTTACATTATACCAACTATTCGTTGCAGATATACCTGTCCTTGATATCATTATAATTTTCACTGTCGCGGATGACACACTTATACTATCCTCCAAGCAATAACAAATTTACAAGTTACACTAGAGGCTTTAGAGAGGTAGACAACTTAGCGAAGTAAAATCTATAAAAATAAATCAACATTTATAACATTCATCCTTTAGAAAATTATATCACGACGATCAATCTTTATTGTAAATTGCATACCCTACAAAGATATTAAATATCTTAGCATATAACTTGTCAACAAATTTAAGTGGAAAATATATACATATAAAAGTGAAAAGAATAAAACCTCGCATGAAGAAGATGATATGGCTCCTCGGCCATTAATCTCAACTTAATTTAACAAAATGTTGCTATATAAGATCATAATAGGGGGTGTGCTATACTATCGAACGTTAGAAATACTTCAACATTTTCAAAGTAAGACATTTGGTATAATGGCAAAGGCCGAATGATACATGAATAACCGCATATTACACAATAACCTAAAAGCCCTTCAGATTAAAGACTTCTGCAGCAAGTACAAGGGCTGGATCTGTGATCACATCAGTGTGTTACTTGATAAACAGAGCAAATAGAAAAAGACGCCCGAAACTAACAAAGCTAATTAATTTACAAATAGTAACAGGAAACCACCTGACGATGCTACTTCTCACATATCATGTATGTCAATTTAATAAGTTATAAATAACTAGTTATAAATGTGCAGTAAATTAAAAAAAATATATAGCTTATTTTCTTTTCTTTACTAACATCTTAAATAATTTAATAAAATGCTTAGTTTGTCTAATTCTTATATTTTGTTTTACATTTCACAAATTTTCTTTTTTTTAGTAAATACAGTAAATAGAGTTATATATTTTTAAATGAACAACGCTGTTCTCCATATCGGAAGTTCTTTTAGTTGCATGTTATCCCTTACATTTTTATTTTATAATACTTTCAATTTATCTCAAGCCTTGTTCTTTGAATTTACAATGCTTTTTTTGTTATTTAATATTCCTTTAATGTTCCTCATGTAATCGTAACATAAGTTCTAATTTTTTTAAACTCTTACGTTCTAAGTTTGATTTATTTTTGGTGCTATATCAGTTT
The DNA here is from genome assembly GCA_036346155.1 of Sinelater perroti. Lineage (NCBI taxonomy): Eukaryota > Metazoa > Arthropoda > Insecta > Coleoptera > Elateridae > Sinelater > Sinelater perroti. The sequence goes on from JARFIY010000001.1 coordinate 74,711,551, forward strand.
TCACAATTTTTCGTAAGCTGTTGTTTTTTTTATTACAAATTGCTCTGTTTGTTGTGGTTTTTGTTTTTTTATTATTTAATTTTTCTACTGTTATGTTAAATTCAGCCTTAAAAATACTGTTAGCTATTTACTGTTCTCATCTTCTTTATTTTATTTCTTTTATTATTTTCCGTTCGCACTTTACATATACATATAGCATAGGTAGTTTTTGGACGCATAATTGTAACCACAACTGAATTCTGTACTGTTTTCCATATTGCTTTTATTGTATGTTATTAAATTTTTTTAAATTTTGTAATAATCTCATTGTTTTTTATATGTATAATTATTTCATATTTCATCTATCTATACATTTGAACAGACAGTAAACAAAAAAATGTGGTGTGACTCTAAGGCCCTTGATTTATGACCAAGTTTGTGCGCAGTAAACAAAGGCAGCCTATTCATTTGAACGGAAAGTAAACAAAGACGATTGACATAAAGTTTGGCGTGCCGCGCTTAATTTACACAGGAGGTCCGAGAGTTTGTGCACGCATGTCGGGACCTTTCTTGCTCCATGCCGAATGGCCGAGGGGCGATTATTATTACCGAACGCAATAAACATGTCGGCCACGGCAATTTGATTTGCTTCCACCGAGATGTAATGGACATATGCATATCTCGTCCGTAAGAAATTCGTATAATGCACATAAGCCTTATGTAAACATTTGAAAGCTGCACGTGGTTAATCAAAGTAGCGGCAGCGATGTTGTTCCAGGTATTTTACATAATTATGTTGCCTTTGTACCTGTTGTCCTTTTTATAGTGTAGGAACAGATACATATTTACTAACTTAATTAATAGTTCCCTATTCGTTGTAAAAACGAAGCCAACATGTCGACAATACTAAAGTTGGTTATGCAATTTTAGAATCAAAACAAAATCATGTTACTGCTGCCAACATTAATCTATAGAAAAATTAAAAATTACTGCAAATGAATGTAAGAAATACGTAAAATTGAACCGATTTCAACTTACATTTGAACGTAAAACGTAAAAATTACGAGAGTGCGTTATAAACGAGCGCGTAAGATTTGCATTGATTCAACTTTACTTATTACATATTTGTTATTGGAGGCTTATGCTTACGTCTATTTTGAATGGGCGCAAAATTAAATTGTTCCACATTTCTGATTCAGGAAAAAGCCGATCCAATTAAAAATTTCTGCGTTCGCACCTTGAAAAATTTGATAGAAAGACGGGTGAAAAATTGTCAGTCGAGGACACCAAAAATATCTTTTGGCGGATAACCCCTCGTATAACATAATCCGAAGCAATGGGATCACGATGTTTAGATGGAATTGAAATTTATTATGCATAATTTTTATTAATGCAAATGGACCCAAACATTGCAGTTTTTCTATACGTTTAATTTTAATTATCCGTATCTGTCAAATTCTTTATTTACATTTCTTATACTATTTTGAGATGAAACTTCTCAACTTTTAGTTCTTTATTGCAGTAGGCTACAAAAATTTCACTCAAGTTATTTTAATTGTACGTTTAATATTTTATTTGCGCATAACCATTTTTAAAATTTTGTAATAGTTACGTGTATTCGTGTGTATTATGGTAGTTATTTAAACCTAATTTATAAATATTCCATTAATTTTCGTAGGAATCTAGTAACTTACACAATAATATTTTGATTAAAAAACTTAATTTGTGTTATAGTTTAAAAGAACGTTTACAGCATTATGCGACAATAAAATTAAATAATGGGTGTACAAATAAGTTTTCAAAAGATGGCGCCACCGATAAGATAACATCGAAATTGTGAGCTGTAAAAAGTCGTATAGTATATGTTGACATCTGGCAACAGTAGAACCTTTTAATACCTCTGACTTTTTGCTAGCATCACTTAGTTTTCATCGTGTTAAGATGTCAAGTTTTGAGCCAAATAAGCGTCATTTTTCGGAAATTGCTATTTTACTTCTTTAATTTAAAGAAATCTGCAGCTGAGGCATAAGCTACTCGTAAAAGCATACGGTAATGTTAATTTGAGTGAGAAGTTGTCGAGTGGTTCCAGAAATTTAAAAGTGGTGATTTTGACGTGGAGGACAAAACACGTAGTGGAAGGCCCAAAGTGTATGATGACACAGAATTGGAAGCTTTATTGGAGGAAGATCCGTGCCAAACGCAAGAAGAACTTGCACAAGAGTTAGGAGTGACTCAGCAAGCTATTTCACAACGTCTCAAGGCCCTGGGTATGGTTCAAAAGCAAGGAAATTGGGTTCCTTACGAACTGAAGCCAAGAGACGTCGAGCGTCGCTTATTCGCTTGCGAACAATTGCTCAAAAGGCAAAATCGCAAAGGATTTCTGCATCGAATCGTGACGGGAGACGAAAAATGGATCCACTACGACAATCCAGAGCGTAGGAAGTCATGAGGTAAGCCCGGGCATGCCTCTACTTCGATGGCCAAGCCAAACATTCATGGCAAGAAGCTAATACTGTGCATTTGGTGTGATCAGCTTGGAGTAATCTATTACGAACTACTCCAACCTAATCAAACCGTCACCGGGGAACGTTACCAACAACAACTGATGCAATTGAGCCGAGCATTGAAGATTAAACGTCCACAATATGCCAGAAGGCATGATAAAGTCATTTTTCAGCATGACAACGCTCGGCCACACGTTGCAAAAATCGTAAAGGAAACGTTGGAAGGACTGAATTGGGACGTCCTACCCCACCCGCCGTATTCACCAGACATTGCTCCTTCAGATTACCACCTATTCCGGTCGATGACTCATGGTCTGGCTGAGCAGCACTTCACTTCTTACGAGGAATTGAAGAAATGGGTCGATTCATAGATCGCCTCAAAAGGCGAGCAATTTTTTAGACGGGGTGTCCACTTGCTGCCCGGAAGATGGTCAAAAGTAGTAGAAAGCGATGGGCAATATTTTGAATGACATTATTTGTACCTTTTTTTACAATAAATTCTTAATTGTTTATAAAAAAACGGCGGAAACTTATTTGTACACAATATTATTGCGTGTTAACAAGAGAAATTTTTTTCAACAAATTAAAATGTTATTTTATTAAACATGTGGCACTTAACGTATTCTAACAGAAAACTTATAATAAACTAAATAAAATTGGCCCTTTAGAGATTTTTCTTATTAAATTCTAGCACTTGTGAATTTTTGAAACACTAAGTATCAGCACAGAATAAAACTTGGAAATATTAATTTTTTGTATGTCCTTGATGCTCTCTAATGTCAGAGGATGAGACTACTTGAGTCATGTACTTTGCATTTCTGGTACGTACATTCAATCAAAAACGGAACATCTTATTACATTTAAAATATTATGTAAATTTCATGTAATAACTATTAGAGCCTCTTATGCATTAATTCCGGTAGTATTACTTTGTTATACTTCATGTACAAAATATTATACACATCTTTTCGAAATACAAATTCTAAAATTTTTATATTTATGTTATGCTAAAAATCACTGAATTCTAGTTAGTGCTTCAAAAAATATTTTTGTAGATTTATCAAATATAACATATATTTGTTATAGTCAAAAACTAAATAATATAAAATACTTAATGATTGGCCAAGTGACATCTAGAATAATTTTGCGGATAGTTGTAAAGTATTACAAAAAATATTGCTATTACCTTACTCGCTGTTTTAATTGGAAACAGAAACGCTTACTCCAGGATATCAGAGGGATGTATGACTGGCGCCAATGCATGCACAAGAGTTTATCGTTACATATTCAAAATTAGAATGCATCGTCGAGTGATGTTACTCATAATGTTTATGAATGCAAACGTAAGTAACACTCAAACATATGCAATTACCTAATACCTTTACGTGCAAAGCCGCAACCTCTGACAAAAATTCTGAGTACGCGTGTTTCATGTATGATACGACAGCATACAAATTGAAGGAAGTAACGTGAGTGGTCTACCAAATTTAGCTTAACTGTACCATCTGGAAAAAGATATTTTTCTCACTGCGATACACTGTTGTGTGTATGAATCCTTTTTCTCTAGAAAATATTGTTTTAGTGAGAATAGAAAAGTGGAGAGAGAATTTTATGTACATAAAGGTTTTCAGTGGATGTTGAGTGAATGTGATAATTAACCAAAAAATCTGAAACTTCTATCTACCATTTTTACAAATGCTATAAATATCTTTAGATGTGCATATAATTTAAAAGCATTTTTTATAAGATTTCAGCTGAGAAGAATGGTAGTGTTGAGTTTTTAAAGTCACGTGTGGAGACACTGCATCAAATTTGGAAATTAACGCTTTCATATGTTCGATTTCACTGTAACTGTCTCTGATACGAGACCAAGTGGCAACCTTAAAGTAACTGAGTTACCACACGTCAGAATGCGGGTATTTAATTTTTAGTAACTGAACCACTTAGCCACACTGGCAGCTACAAGACAGATAGAAAAACTGGTAGTCTTTTATGTTTGAAGAATACAAAACAATAAAAGCAATAGCATGTCATATAATCTGTAAATAGTCGAAAATAATCTATTATTAGTTGAAATCAATTTAACACAGTCCAGAGTAAACTTGTAAATAAGATTGATGTTTCTTTTATTAGTATTTTTTGATAAGTTCTTAAAACATTTCTTATCTACTTGGACAAATATTGATATACCAAGCGAAAATGCAACCACAAACAACATTTTAAGGTTAACGTTAAACCTGGATTTAAAATAAGCGTGCCTTAACCTTATTTATTAAATAAATATGAATGCAGTGACTGACAAGTTTTTGCAGTTTTTATTTACTTACACCAATTCAAAATATTTATGAAGTCATCTTGTAGAAATTGATTTGTATTAAAAATTTTATTTTTAAGTGTGTACCTCTGTGCTTAGTTTTATTTTCGTCTTAATTAGTAACTTTTTGATAAAAGATTTATTAAAACTTGCAAAATGTGAAGTTTTATTTAATTTCAATTGTCGTTTTTTATAATTTATAATTAACATTTATGTTGTGTTGTTAACGAGATGTTTATTTACTTAGATTACTAACATAAAATACTACTACTAGGTAAGATGCTTAGAACACAAATCGTGCTGTCCAAATTTGTGTTAAACTAAAGTCACGAGCGTTGTAATAACTATATGTCCTTAGATACAAAAAACAAGTCGTTATCTTAAATAAAACATAATTTCGTAAATAAGTAACATTTTTTATGTTTTTATGCTTTTTTGTGCATTTAGAAAACGAGCTATTTTGTGCAGTGGCGTAGTACAAACCCACAAAATTACTGACTATCAGTGGGTATGATTGTTAAATAAACGTTTAATTATTTTTTATATTTACTATACTTATTTTTAAAGCATTTAGAAAAAGTTGCACTGTAAAATCAGAGAAATTAGAAAACACCAAAGATATCTACAATATAGAATTTCTAATAAAATCTAAGGAAAGTTTGGACCACCAAGTGTTAAAAGAAAAACAATTTATTGCCAAAAGTGTCAAAGGTAAGACCACTCAAAAACTGTTGCCATAGAACTCCAAGATGCGTTAAATGTATTGGCAAACACTCAACTATTTAAAATCTGGATCCTATTGAGATCTCTCCCCCTCCGACCACTCACTAATATACAGCACAGAAATATTGCAAATTAAAAAACTAGTGATGCTATCCTCAAAAAGCACTAAATGAAATTATTTTAGAGAATTAGTTACAAAAGAATACTCGTAAATGTTTTATTAAAAATAGAAAATAGTCTATTCAGCGTCATTGATCTCTTCAATTATATAGAAATAAGCCAACACGTTTTAGAATACTGTTCTACGATCATTAAACAAAAAAATAAAAAAATAACCTAGACGTACCTGGCGAAACACTAGATATCCCAGAAATAAAACTTAAACTGCCGAATTAAAAAATGTAACTATTCTTAAAAGCCAAGGATTGCAAAAATATATAGAAAGCCTAACATCCACTGAGAACATTGACCATTCTTGATAGAAAGCTAAACCTAAACTAAAAGCATCAACATTTTTAGTTCCATCTATTAAGAAACATGATAAAATCTCGGTAAAACAAACCAAAACAGATACTTCCGTAGGCCATTTAACCTGAGTATTTTAACCTCACAACCTCCTGTAAAAAATTATTTGTTCATCGAACCCTCAACAAATTATCTATTACCAGAAATCTTAATTCAAAAAATCCCAGGTTACAATTGAATGAACAGCCAAGGTCCTAAAAGAACTGTAACTAAACGCATTACCTGCCTAATAAATGCAATATTTTAAGTAAGAATGATTCCAGCACAACGAAAACCTGGGAAAACCCAGAGGAAGTCGCTTCACCCTGATCCCATCAGTTTATCTGTTTTATTTGAAGTCTTTGGAAAGACTACTGCAAAATTAAAACCTATTTTAAAACAACAAAACACCACACTAAAACACTAATTTGGTGTTCGTGAAGGTCAGGGTACAACAGAAGAAGTTCATAGAGCAGTCACAAAAATTAACCACGATTTACATCTGAACCGATACTTCTCGTCAGTATTCTTAAATACTGGATAGTTATATAAAATTAAGAAGTCTCTATCAATATAACATTATAAACTGCTAAAATTATATCTGTCAGAAACCGTAAATTCGTACAATCCAAACAGGTATACCCCAGGGCAGCATTTTAGGTCCTGTGATGTACATTTCGTACATAGCGTACTTTCTACGACCACAAACTTTAGTAGCTATGTATGTAAATGACTTTACTGTTTTGGAGTTACACAGTGATCTACAAACAGCGTCACTGAAACTCCAGCGAAATCTTCAAAAAAATTGAGTAGTAGTTTAAACTATAGCGAATACATACAAGAGAAACGAAATTGGTTCAAGAAGCTTTTATTGTTTAGAAGAAAACCTGCTCACAGGTTACAATAAATATCACTCCCATATCTTAACAAAATAGTGCATAACTTCGTATCCAAAATGTATTGTTATCACTACAAAGCACATTATTTTCTTATAAAACAACTATAAAACTATTATTTAGGGAGGTTAGGGGGTCTGATAGCAACTCTAACCTGGAAATATTGTAACTATTCCAAAATTAAGTAATAAGTATATGTTTCTATAATCAAAGAATAAATTCAAAACACCCATTACCAAACAAAACTTAGTGTACACCTCAATAATTTAGCTGTTATGCTTCTAGAAAGACAAAAGATTCGACCCCCTAGCTTTAGTCAACAAATTTGACTGAGGTTAGCAGCCTTTAGTGTATTTTATAGGTTTAGGTTAATTCATCGAGCTAATACAATAATAATTTATTAAAGCGTAAAGAACTAATATTAAAAGCAAATGCTGTCTTTACTGTGGAATGCATGCAAATGATGCTTTAAATCATTAAAATAAAATAGTCTCGATGCTATATCAGTATTACTATCACACTAATCTGCAATCTTGCAACTTTTCTCTGTTGTTTTCAAACAAAGGGCGTGTCGTAATGGGTTTTTTGCAAATTTTAAAAAGCATAAATTCCACAGTTATTTCAAAATAAAAGTAAATTAAAATACATTTTTAATAGCATTGATATATAGCAATGTTTATAACGTGTGAACGTGTTTTCAAGAAAAACGAAAATATGTGTCTGGAACAGATATACATAAATACATAGCTGATAACAAAATTGAAACTGAAAAGTGTGCAGTAGAAATTTCATGAATGGTCCGTGTGCAGGGATTTTAAGGTTATTGGAATATTACTCGACCGGCAAGCGGGCAACACCAAATTTTCTTGTTTTCGTGTTAATGGGATTCTAGAAATAGGACGGAACATTAAATTCGGAAGCAGTGGGCAGTTACAATTATATTCACACCTGGCGAAAAAACACTTGTTGATTCCTCGAAAATACTGTTGCCACCTTTACTCATCAAACTTCGCTTAATGAAGCAATTCGTAGCAGCCTTAAACAGGGATAGTAAATGCTTTAAGTAACTTGGTGTTAAGTTTTTACCAATCACGTCTGCAAAACTTAAGCTGACATTTTTATATGTTCACAAATACGAAAATAAATGGCGGACCACATATTTGAGAAAACCATGAGCGAGTGCAAATTCCGAGCATGAACTTTATTCAGAAATATGGTACAAAACTTTTTGGAAAACACGAAGGCTGTAAATTACATTATTTGTTGAAATCCTATAAATTGCTTGGTATTAATATCTTCTTCTTCTTCTTCTACTCTTATATAGGCTATTAGCCTATTTCTAACTACACATTTCGTGTAGTACTATGAGCCATGTTGGGCGTACCCCGGGCAGGTGGCTAGTCTGACCCGTTAGAAGAAGGAGAATGTACTTTACGACCGCCAAAGGTGTTTGTATGATGGCCGGAGAGCACTCGATGTTTGCCGGTATTTTTGACCTGGGATTCGAACCCAGGGCCCGCCGCGCGTTAGTCTGGCAGGCCGAGACCTTTACGTCGCGGCTGTCGTGCTCTCTTTGGTATTAATATGACAGTCAAAATTCACTTTTTTCATGCTTATCTAAATTACTTTTCTGGCAATCTTGATAATAAAAACATGGCGTCTCTTCCATCAGGATATTAAAGTGATGGGAAAAAACGAGGAAAGTGAACTGTACATATGATGGTCAACTATTGTTGGATGTTGAAAAGAGACTGTACGGACAAACACCAAAGACAATCCCAGAAGAGAAAGTTTTAAGGAGAGCCCAGAACTAAACTTTAATTTGTTTGCTTTTAAGTATGTTTTTGCTTATCTGGTCATTATACATTCATTCCGACCCTTCAGAAAACACTTTGTTGTTGCCATATGTCAACGGTATTAAAAAAAATTACATTTTTTAATTTTTACATTTTTGTGATTTGTCGAAAAACTTGACATAATACGAAAATTTGAAAGTCATTTTCGGAATCCGCGGAAAAAATCAATTTCGATACACCTCTTCATTTTAAAAGAACAAAACCTTGCATATGAATGTAATTATTACATACTTTATGTGAGCGCTTGAGTGTGTTACGTACTTGAAATCGTGGCGAAACGTTAATAAAAAAAATTTCTTTTGGTTGGTTTTGAAAGCACTATAAAATTATATAAAGCGTGAAACTATTTTTATATTCTTTGAAAACAATAGAACCGCTTGCTCCACAGCGACTAATCTGCACAAAGCCGGCTGCTCTGCAGCGAAAAATCAGATGCAGATCTGCTGGTCCCGCGGGATATCAGATATGTAGATAGCGTTTCTGTGTTCTCCGCTGGTGTTATCCATTACAATAACTGCCGCCGGCATCTGCATGCTCCTCGCCTCCGGAGGTTGTATCTCCCGAAATGTTGTTAAATCCAAGTCGTGACGCATCTAATGCTCCTTTTCCCTGCTGTGCGTCAAAAATGATTCGATTAGACGAAGTGTGGTGTACGTCACCGGCACACTGTAATGGCTTTTATATCTTGTTTTTGCAGAAATTACATCCGGGGCGGATGAAAGGCAATTTTCAGCGAAAAAGTCGTCAAAGGCACGCCGTTGCAATTTTCCGAAAGAAATCAGTATTGCATAAAAAATTTATAATTTATACGTAAAGGGGTAGTTTTTTTAAGTCTAGCTACAAAGTAAGTTTTGTTAATATTTGTTTTTTATACATTTTCTTATTTATCTTGAGTTTTTAATTATTTACCTTGTTTTACCCAATAATTTATTTTTATATTATAGCGGTACTGTATACAATATTGATATTCTTTAGTTTTTGGCTAAATTACTATTTTAGCAATAAAAGCAGAAAAACTTTTATTCGTTTAATAAAATTTAAAATTTTACCAATACAGTTACTTGCTTTTACAATAATTTAAAATATCATGACCACACTTACACGGCCTTCTTTTAAAATGTTAAACCGGCACGCGTTAACTGGGCTTTATCCAGTCTTCAGTCGCACCGGGGATGGCCCAATCGGACCCTTTGAATATCCGATGTCCTTTCTGTACGATCCGTTCTTTGTGACTGACTTGTAGTGAAGTGGAAGGCTTCACTTTATTACTTCTGACACTAACTCGATTCCCTCCTGCATCATGTAACTGTCGAGCTCATCTGCCCTGATCAGACGTGCTCTGAATTGGCCGGATTCCGTTTGATCATGTAAGCTTACTTATTGGGTTATTGATTGGTGCCGCTAATACTGATTACCTTGCTTTCAATGGAAATGGAATAATTTGGAAAATGTGTCCGGAATAAGCGATGATGGGTTTAATTATTTGCCCGGCTACCGGTTTGCTAATTTCATGTTTATTAATGAATACCTAATGTTATTTTCACAAAACAAAGTCCTTAAGCCTCATACTTAAAGTTTTCTTTTTCATAACCAACCTTACAAATTAGTTTTGCGCGAATAAACTCGTTTCAGTCGCAAAAAGTCAAAATTGAAAGTTTTTTAATCGAACTTTGTTGCCTCCATTTCTTTACTTCAGTATAAAACACAATCAAAATCGGAAAATTGGGAAAGTTTTTGACGACTGTTTCATATATTCTTTCTCAATAATACTGTCTACAGAATAAAATTATTATTATTATTATTTTTTATATATATATAAAATTATTATTAAAATAATTATTTTAACTAATTTTAGAGAGTGCGTATTTTTGTAAATTGGTTATATTTTTTAGAAATAAATGATACAAGCGGAACTTTAAACTTAAATATATGTTTGTTGAAGAATCATCATCATTAGATATATTAAGACGACTGTTTGTATTCATATATATGTTACAATCGAAGGTCATCGCCATTAAATGTTTTTAATGCGTATTTAAGGTTTCATAGATATATCAAGTGTTATGCAATCCATATGGGCTTTTTCCTAGTTAATAATGATTATGCGAATAAATGTGCGAAAATAATTTTAAAATACTTAGGCGAAAAAGTAAATTTGGTTTAGCTACTTTATCTTTAAAATGCGTATATGAGGTGTATTCAAGTTATAACACCTCCGACTTCTTTTCTCACAAACTGATGACACGAAAACTGTAAAATTTGTGTCACTTCTCGACGTAATCTCCCTGCAGCCATACAAATTTTTTACATCATCGACGCCATGATTTTATGGCTGCTGCAAATGCTTTTTTAGGACTTTTCTTTGACTACTGGAAAATTGGTGATGCAATAGCGGCACGACTAGGAAAATTGCGACAACGGAAAGTGTCTTTCATTGTTGGAAACAGCCAAAAAAAAATCAGGCGAGTAGAGAACATGAGAAATCACTTAAAAGTTGTCAACATTCGTGGCACCCACCTAGAAGACACTTTTCGCTTTTTCAAGTCTTCATGCAGGATTTGTGCACATATCCCACGAAAATACCAACTTTGGAGGCGATATGTTCCACATTCATTTGGCGATCCTCCCAAACAAGTTTATCTGCTCGCTTGATCATGTCGTCAGACCGGTTGATGCGAGACCGATATTGTCTTGGTTTGTTGTCACACGAAATTTTGCCTTCTTTGAATTGTCGCACCCACAAATACATATTGACCACATGTCTCACTCAACTGGCGATAAATTTCAATCGATGTCTGTTTCGGCCAAAAGTGGACTGTATCGTAATTTTAAATTTAAACAAAGCAATATCAATCAAAGATAAAAAGCTGGGAAGAAGACGCTCTGCTGTAGAAATCGGTTCCCTGTGCTGTACTTTTGGGGAATCAAGGAAAAGGAAAAAGGATATGAAAAGAAAGGACAAGTTACCCTAATGTTCACAGCGGAACCGATCGAAAGCGTCTTCCCTGGTGTGGGTCCTTCAGCTGGATGTGCCCGAAGTTTACAACAAAGTTTTCCTTGTTTCCTCGCCGTCTCAGATACCAAGAAAATCAAACTGAGTCTTTCCGCTGGCAAAATTTCAATTAACAAAAGGCAATCGGCCAACAAAACGACCCCAGGAAGAGGAAAATCTGGTTGGCAAAATATCGAATTCCGGAATAAAATCAGCCTTCAACAAAACGCTCACTGGATGTGAAAACTCATGCCGCCAAACAAAATACGTCGGCATACTTTCTGTCAAAACGGCCTCAGACGCGGACAATTTGAAGCCGGTCGCACATTTTCTAAACCATTACAACTAAGATTCAAAAACAAAGCGAGTGAAAAAGCGAGGCCGCGGCCGAAGCCGGTTATATATCGGCGCACCGCGCAAGGGGAAAATTGGCCTCCGCTATCTCAAATCGAAACTAAAGCGCGTATACAAAGGAGCCAAAAGACGGCCGTCCAAATTTAAAATCCCAATAAAAGTAATTGGAGATTTGTGCGAACAGTGTCACACCACGAAAATGGAGAGAACGAATGATTACATGCTGTTTTTGTAATGAAAACGTAGCTATTTGAAGTATCAAAAACACTTTTATTGCTATGATCTTCTTTTTTCCCATGTTTGGGCTTAATACTTTCTATTTTAATTTTTTTCTCTAACTTGTTGAATTATCAGATTCCGATTAGTGATTTCATTTTTTCTTATAGTTGTTCTTATTAATTTATTTAATTCAGCGAACACTGCTTAAACGTTAGGCATGTGAAATACCAAAATATACCAGTTTAATTAATAGACAACACCCTAATAAAGAAAGACTAGATGGAGCAGATTGATAAAAATGTTTTCGGCAGTTACCTTAAAAATGCTAAAGGCATAAAAGTGAAAGCTTTTTAATTATATTTTAAATATCTTGTCTTAGGCAAGATATGTTTTAATATGGCTTATTTGGGGTTTTATTCCTCGAAGACTCCCTTAAAAGTAAGAAACCGCTTTCTAAGTCTAAACCAAGTAATAAAAAGAAGATACTGTTTCTCAAATAGCTCAGTATATTTACAAAAGTACCAAGTCATTATTGTAAATCTAATTCTAACCATAGTACATAGAAATCAAACTGTGGGAGTTTTGTAATAAATATGCAAGAGTAATATATAAATGTATAAACGATGTTATGAACCAAATTGTGTGTAATATGCGTTGTTAGTATAATGAGGCAAATCAAAAGAAAAAGTATAATCGACAGAGCCAAGAAAAAGTAAAAACAAAAAGTGAAAGGAAATAAAAAAAAGTAATAAAAATAAATATATAAAATATTTTTATATATCTATATTTAAAATATTTATGGCGTCAACATTTATGTTCTAAATAACAAGAGGTATCTGTATATTTGTCACAAAGCATAAGGTAGTGCCATTAATTACAAATATGAATCTTGCATAATTAACTTACACTAAAAGTCATATAGAGACAAAAAAATGTATTTAGTATTTAATAGGTGTAATTCCCACAATCAAAATGAGGTCTTTTCAAGTGCACTTTCTAACAGAAACTGAAACAAGAATTATAACTGAGCTAAACTTAAAAAACTATAATGTTTTACTTGGATTATTTTAATTTGTTCAAATTACATATTTTTTAGCTGTTGTATGCTATTTTCAAAAAGTAAAATTTTTTATGGGCAACCCATATAATAAAAGGTGAGTTTAGAAATTTGAATAATATTGAGTGGTGTTTATTTTCTTCCTTAGCAATTAACGTTGTGAAGTTGACAACAGGAATTTAAAATATACATGTTGGTAACACTATTCCTCGACAGCGCTAGCCCAACACTGTAAAGCTGGAGGTTTGAAATTTTTAGTAAATTAGTTCAGCACTCAATAAAGAAACCCCAGAGAACATTCAAATTGTGCTAACCACAGTTTAACAAAATCTATGTTGTTCAGCAAAGAGTTTATGAATAACTAGTCAAGTTTCTACAGAATTTTACAATGCGCTTATACTTTATTTCATACAAAATGGTTGTACAATGCAATTAATGTATAACACATTTGATTTCACGTTACGGTTTCATAAACATTTTTAATGATTGCTTGTAAGCTCCTTTTTCGGGAAACGGAAACTGTCTAGGCTGGGTCTTTGTCTTCACCAGCAGTTGCCCGCACGTGGGCGACAGACTATCGAAACGTTCAAACCGTTTAATATGGTTGGTTGCTTAAGCACGGAAGCGCTCCAAATTGACCGGTGGTCAGGTTGGGCCTTTGGTTCCGACAGCAGTTTATCGCACGTGGATCATCTGGTTTGGAAATAGTCTTAATGGCGTCTCGAGGTATTACAGACAACGTTGTTGGGAACATGGGGCACTCTTAACTCCGACGTGACGGCGAAAATTTGGGTCCACGTAGACATAGTTGCAAACTCACTTAAAATATTTCATTTTATTTGACTCCATCTTTGCATTCCAGATTTAATTGTTGCAACTACTAGTTGCTTAAGTGTTTACATTTAGACTTCTAAATATTTGGAGCTTAAAGCAAAGAATAAGAAATTAAGTTTAACATTCCTGAATAAGTATCACAAAACTATTGGGATAGATTAGAACAGTGTGTGATAAAGATGGATCTCATTTCTAGATGCTTTCTTTAAAATATAAAATAGCATGGAAGTATCTTTAAATGTTGTAAACTACTTGCATTTGTGACAAAAATGTGATTGCATTCGGTTATAGTATATTTGATTATTTTTGAATCAAAGATAAGCAGTAATTTAATTTTTGTTGTCATTATAATATTTATATAAATAGCAATATAATTTTAACCATAAATTTAATAAATATTTAAGGAAAAAAATACAACAATATAAAATTTCTATAATTTTCACGATAAGAAAGATAATATAGACAATGGCTAAAATAAAGTCAAGAAACATGTAGGTTACACTTTAGGGCAATAAAATTTCGATTACACATTTAAATAAATAAATATATATACATATAAGACTTTTGTTTGTTAAGTTCGTTTATTATTTCATTATTATAAAAAAAGAAGACTCCTATGGTATGCACACATACAATGCCAAAGACTACTGGTGTAAAATACTCGCTATATATATTATTAACAATTAACAATACTAATCAGTAACTATTATATATATGCTGTTGTGCTTATTACCTAGGATATTTAAATCATCTAAAAATGTTAAGAAAAATTTGAAGATTAAATACTTTATACATATCTACATAATAAATAACATTAAAAAACTAATAAAATATAAAAACAAATTAATTATTTAATTATTATTGTTCTAACACAAATTAAATTATTTGCTTTTCCCTATACATAACTAAATAGAAATTAATTGCTAATAAATTGAAAAACTCAAGGATTACTTTTATATCATTAATAATTAACTTCTTTAAATTATAGTCAAACATTAAACTCATTTTAATGAAATTATGCGTTACTGCTGGGAACCCGATTACGTCCATACATAAATTACAAGTACAAGGTACGCAAAAGCAATTAAGAGCTTAAAGTTTTCCTAACATTCTCTCAACATCGCAAAGCTTAAGCACGAAAGTTGTTCTTGCTTTTATATAAGCAACAAAGTTATATTACTCTAAATCCGCTCTCGGAAAGCGATTTGAAAGTAGCCGCTTTATGAATCTTTTTTATAACAAATATATCTTTGTTTATTACTATTATCCTACATATATAATTATTTAATTGAATGTAAAATTTCTAGCAATACAATAATTAACATTGCATATTATATATTACAACTACTCTAGTGTAACAAATTTTTGGTACAGATTTTTATGATAATAAATATCCTAATTAATAAGAATAATTAAAGAGTATGCAAACTATAACAGGAAAATGCAATTTTTGTAATATTTAAGAATATAAAAACAAATATATCCAAAAAATAGATATACTTAAAAAATATCTTATAAAAGATATTGTTTATCAGATTATGTAATTTGCACGAAAACTAACAAAGTAGCAATGCTATTTATAGTAAATTTAATACTTCGCACAAAAACCAGGCAAAATAAAAATGCGACTATTAAGACAACAAAAAATTAATCTTTAACAGACATTGCCCTTAACTAAAAAATTAAGTGAATATAATTTTTCTTTGGTAATAAAAAATAGCTGGCAGCAACAAAAAACTCTTCAGACCATTTTTATGAGTGCTCATGCTTGCCAGTGTATTTTTCAGGCGCGCTCGTTTACGACTTGCCCTCGTCGCAACTGCACGTAACTTTGTAAAACGGAACCCTGTATTGATCGCAAGGGCGCCCTCGTCTACCTGCCTACAGCATTCTGACCTCAACTCCGAGTTAACTTGCTGTCTATATTTGAAGTGATAGAGTTTCCAATTATGAGAAAACTTCGTCGAGAATGAAAGATAAAACCATACCCTCGGCCCTGTAATGAAACCATCATTTACATTGTTCAAATTCGCAAAGCGGCAAATTCAGTTTCGAAGCAAGCAAACGCACGCTCACCGCCTGCGAAAACATCCCCAGTTGAAGCGTAGGTGCGGTAGAATTGTTTTGCGAAACAACAGAAACTTTGTGGGGGCAATTCAGCGTTATGGATTTGCCGCTGTTGGTTTGGCGAGTATTTCGAGAAATGTAATATTAGTTCAATTTAGCTGTTATTCTAACAGCCATTTTTACATTTTGTATCATATTTCAATGCATTATACATTTAAAAAGAACAACAAAGGCAAAGTTAAACAAAACTATAAGTAAAAAAGTTTTAATAATTTTAAAATTAATTTTATTGGATTACTAATTTAATAATCAATTGCATTTAATATATGTTCATGGCGAATTATTTAAACAACACTAGAAACAAATACCACATATTATAGATCTTCCAAGAACAATCATGACAGGGAACCAAACAGAAATGGCCTTGAGTACTGGGCAGGACTTAAATGTCCACAAGGTGCTAAGAATCTCCCAGCCTGTTAGGATCGCTACTTGGAACGTAAAAAGTCTATTTCAAATGGGAAAATTTCATAACACCGTAAAAGAAATGAATAGATTAAAAATTGATTTACTTGGGCTAAGTGAAGTTCGATGGCCTAACAATGGACAAATAAATACAGAAGAAGGAGAAATAATATATTATTCGGGTGATAGTAACACACTAAACTAACATCGTGTTGCAGTATTGGTATCTTCAAAATTTAAACAATATGTAGAAAGTTATCTCCCGCTTTCCAATAGAATTATAATGTTGCAACTAAGATCTTCAAAAATAAAAATCAACATCATTCAGGTATATGCACCAACTGCAAAAAGTGACGAAGACGATATAGAAAAGTTTTATCATGATTTAGATCAAATTCTAAAAATAACACACAAACACGATATGAACATAGTCTTAGGCGACTTTAATGCTAAAGTCGACTAACAACGCTGTCAGGATATTGCAGGTGATTATGGATTGGGTGATCGGAACAACAGAGGCGAACGATTAATTCAATTCTGTCAAGAACACGATCTGGCCATAATGAACACATGGTTTAAACTTCCAAACCGTCGTCTATATACGTGGCGTTCCCCAGCAGATAATCCAGATCACATTATACGCAACCAGATAGATTATATTATAGTAAACAAACGATTTAGAAATGCTTTTAAAGCGGTAAAAACTTATCCTGGTGCAGACGTGGCCTCTGATCATAATCCCGTAGTTGCCAATATCAAAATTACACTAAGAAAAGCACGAAAACCTTGTACAAAGAAATTTGACATTGAAAAGCTCAGAAACAGCGACGTGTTCGAAAGAGTGACGGAAACATTCAACAAACGTTTAAAAAGCGAATACAAATTTAATGAAGGCATAGAAAAGAAATGGGCAACTATCCGATCCATTTCAACAAGCACTTGTGATGAAATGCTTAAACCAGAAAAGAGGCAAAAAGAAAAACTTGGATGACGGATACTATACTCGAAATGATGGAAAGAAGAAGATTAATGAAATTATGCAATAATAGTGTTGCATATTGGGAGTTGCACAAAAACATAAAGGAAGAAATAAGAAAAGCAAAGAGTAATTGGTTGAAAATAAAATGTGAAAACATTGAACATCTGGAAAAATTACATGACTCAAGGAATCTGCATAAGCATAATCCGTGAATTAAATGGAAGAGCCTATAATAATAACCAAGGTAATATATCAATAAACACAAAAGGAGAAATTCTTATCACAATTGAAGATAAAATAAAAGAATGGAAAAATTATACATACAATCTTTTCAAAGATGGCAGAGGTGTTAAACCAAATCCAAATGTAAACAAAGACAATATCCTAGAAATAACAAAGGATGAAATTATACAAGCAATAAAATCATCACAAACAGGAAAAGCCTTAGGACCAGATGAGGTATCTACTGAAATTATGAAACTGATAAAAGACGAAAATATCCCAATACTAGTAGATATTTTCAATTGTATATATAAAAGCAGGACAATTCAAAAGACTGGTTACACTCTGTGTTTGTAACATTGCCAAAATTAATAAACCAAAACAGTGTAAAGATTTTCGAACAATAAGTTTAATGAGCCATGTTCTCAAAATATTCTTAAAAATCATACATCGCAGGATCCACAAGAAATGTGAAGAACGACTAACAGAACATCAGTTCGGTTTCAGGGATGGATTGGGTACACGCGAACCTTTATTGTTTATGCGAATTTTATTAGAAAGATGCCGTGATCTAAATAAAGATGCATATCTGCTCTTTATTGACTACGAAAAAGCTTTTGACAAAGTCAAACATGATAAACTTCTTGAAGTATTGACTGCGATACAACTAGATCAAGCTGATATTCGTGTAATAACCAATTTATACTGGCACCAAACTGCAGGTGTAAGAGTTGATGGACACAGTACGGAAGAAATGGACATTCTGCGCGGAGTAAGACAGGGATGTGTGTTATCACCCTTACTTTTCAACTTGTATTCAGAAGAGATTTTTAGACAAGCTTTTGAGAATTCTAATGATGGAATACTATTAAATGGAGAACGAATAACCTCAATAAGATATGCCGATGATACGGTATTAATGTCTGAATCAGCTCAAGGATTGCAAAGAATGCTGGACCAGATATCAGTCATTAGTCAAGATTTCGGTCTCTCCATAAACACAACAAAAACAAAATCAATGGTGATCAGCAGAAATCCTCAAGCAACGCAAATAGTACTACGGCATAACAATAGAATAATTGAAAACGTATCTAAATATCGTTACCTGGGCTCATGGATAAACGATCAGTGTAATTGTCTGCAAGAAATCAAGGTTAGAATACAAATGGCCCGCTCAGCATTTATGAAAATGAAAACAACATTATGCTCTCACGAGATACATCTACAGATACGTATCAGACTATTACGCTGCTATGTGTACTCTGTGCTATTTTATGGTGCTGAAACGTGGACATTAACGAAGGATGCCCTTAAAAGAGTAGAGGCTTTCGAAATGTGGACATACAGAAGAATGCTTAGAGTTCCATGGATCCACAGAGTGAGTAACAAGGAAATTTTGAAAAGGATGCAAAAAGAAACAGAATGTATTGAGAAAATAAAAACAAATAAACTGCAATACCTCGGCCACATTATGAGAAACACTAAATATCGGTTATTGCAACTAGCACTACAAGGCAAGATTAACGGCCGACGCCCACCAGGTCGCAGACGTATATCTTGGCTGAGAAATCTAAGAGATTGGTATAAACTGACATCATCACAACTGTTTAGAATTGCAGTATCCCGAATCACGATCGCAAACACTCTTTCCCGAAGAGTATGCACTTGAAGAAGAGAAGAAACAAATTCATAAAAAAGTAGTTTGTGTGGATTTAGATCAATGTTACTTTTTATTACCATGTGAAGCTGCAAAGATAAATACAAATCATAGATTTTATTAGCGATTTCCATTTAAAAGTTGTGTTGTTAATTGAAAACAGAAATTAGTAAGACAAAACGTTATGCGATTTTACACAATTTTTAGACAATTAAAGATGATTTTAATTAGATTAATAATAATATTAAATACATTGGGCAACAACAATACGAATATACCACTTTATGTTGGTGCTGTGAAAATAGAAAAAACAGCAACTTTAAGATATGTCTAAGATTTTATTTTATCATTAAATAGTTAAAAATAACTACCCATATAAATAAGAAATAAGAATTATTATCATCATCTTCATCAATCAATCCTTTGCGTTCACAGTTGGATATAGTTCTCTCCTATTTTCGTCCATTATTCTTTATTTTGGGCTGTCTGAGTCCAGTTGCCGATAATTCGTCTGATATCATCCGTTCATTACGTGGGCGGCCTTCTTTTGCTCCTTCTTTCAGCTCTTGGCCTACACTCAAGCAGCCTCTTTATTCATCTCTCGTCCGTTATCTGGGCCAAATGTCCAGTCCAGTTCCACTTGAGCTTTGCTATCTGTGCTATTGTATTAGTCACGCCTGTCTTCGGCGCAAGTCTTCGTTCGTGATCCTTTAAGAGCATGCCAAGCATCAATCTTTCCATTTTTTGCTATGTTGCTTTAAGTCTTTCAGCTCTTGCATCGGATAAAGTTAAAGTTTCGGAGTTTGCGTCATAACCAGCAGTACGAACTGACTGAAAACTTTTCTTTTTAAACATGTTAGCAGATAACCCTTGAAGATCTTCCAAGTCTTCCATAAGCAGCCCAGGCATGGGTAACTTTTTTCTTTAGCTCACATGTTTGATTGTCTCTAGAGATTTGTATTTTGTGCCCAAGGCATACAACAATGTTACATTTCAAAACAAAGTTAATAATGTTTAAGGAAAGAAAATGAATTATTATGTATTTAATAAGGAAATTATAGATTAACTTACATGTAAATTCTAAAGGTTTTTATTTTCTTATACGTCTACACCAGAAAACGTTTTTATCTCAGCCATCACGCAGAAAAAAATTTATAATCTATGCAGAAGAATTCAAAAATGTAGGAATACACAAATTCAAATATTTCTAGAAAATTGTATTTTTATCTCTATATGTCAAAACGTTTTGTGTTCTTCAGTAGCAAGCATAATGAGTTGCATTATACAGAAATAGAGTTATTTGAATTTACTTTACAATAGCAATAATGTTGTAGAAGGCAAGAGTTGAAGAAAAAATCTACTAAATAAATTTTAAAAAATTGGTTTACGAACAAGCTTCCAAAACAAAAACACAAATGTCATTTCTTTTATGTGACGAAAAAAATCTATAAATTTGAGTTGTATTTTGTCAAAATTGGGCGTGATAATTTTTTTTCCCTAATAGTGTTAGCATGAATATGGTCGTGAGTCTAATATTGTTACAAAAATCATATTTTATATGTAAGTTAACAATTAGTATAATTTTATATTATGAAAATAGCCTTATAAAATTTTGTAATACTAAAGATGCAATAAGATAGCTTAAAAATACGGTAATCTATTTATTTATTACTATAAAAGATTCTTATCTTTGTGACCAAACAAAACAGATAAACAGATAAAGATTGAAAACCCTGAGATTTTATTATACTATATCTAATATGTAGAAAGTCTTGGCTTAACTAGTTCCCGTATTATCCTGTACAGGATTAAGATTATACCCAAATTACTATTTAAATATTGTTTGGCCTTCTTATATTTGGCTAGGTTATCTTTAAAATAAAAAGTGAACAGGTACATTTACTAGAATTCGAACGGTTTTCTGTCTCTAATTATTATAAAAAGCAATATATAACCCAAGAAAAATATAGTTTACTATCTACAAAAAGAGGAACTACAATTAAGAAAAATAAATTGTGGAAAAATGATATCAGATATTAGCTATAGTTCACACCAATAAAGACACTGTAAGGTATTTAATTTAATAGGAAAATAAATTGAGTTATATGCCATAAGCATCTACATATATTTATATTTTACATCTGAATCAGATTTAGTTTAATAATAATTATCAGATTATGGGTGTGCAATTTTGTTATTATTCGAGATGTGAAGTCTTTGAGGTATTTTGATTTTTATTTTTTATAAAACAGAGCTTTCAATTTTAATACAAATTTAACCCTAACATAAGTGATTTAAAAACTGCTCAAAACGTTTGTAAGACTTATGGTGACACCATTGTTAATAAATGCATTTGTAGACATTAGCTCTCCAAGTTTAAGGAGATAGAAAAAAACTTGGCCAACAAAAAGCATTCTGGATGACTAGAGGACCAGAGAGGGTCATCGTTGGTCGAATCGAAAAAGAATCGCTAATGACATGCCGGATGCTGGCAGACAAATTTGATTGACGTTATTTGACGATTTACAAAATTCTAAATAAGGACGTCAAGATATAGAAGAAGCGAAAGTGCGTGCCACACGAATTTAGCCTTTGGCAATCCTCATAAGCGCAATGTGTGGCTATCGACCGGTCAAAAACCGTCTTCAACACCAGCCAAGGACTTCTGAAAAGACAAGAGGATGCTATTTGTGTTCTGGAATCGAAGCGGTATTGATTACTAGGAGTGACTTAAGACAGATCCTGGAGCTTGTTCGACAACAGCTAGGAGATCGCAGGCGTTATGTCATCCATCAACGTTACAAAGAAGTGGTTAGTAACGCCGAGCGTCTACCAGTTGTTTTGTAGAATGTTGAAGAAATGTGACAAATGTTGACTGCCTTCTTTCGTTCAAGAGTAATCAAATTTTATCGCAGCTGTATCGATTCCTTAGCCGAGAAGTGGCAGGAAGTTATCAAGGTCCACGAAGAATACTTTGATCATTCAACTTTATCTTTTTTTAAACTTTATTTATGGAAAAATAGAAGTATTATAGAAGACTTCTACAACGACCTATTAAATATAATATTTAAAATCTGATTATTATTTTAATTTAGGATAATTTTAAAGTAACGACATGAGTTTAAAAAAACAACATTAAAGTAAAATTATTACAACGGTGCTATGCATTTTATGCAATATTAATCTATTAATGCATAAATAAGCTTTTCCATTAAAATTAATAGCTAGTTTTTATGTTAGAAGGTTATGGAAATAAGTATTAAGATCTACATGAGCAATTTTTGCAAAAATATTCAATTGCATTAAAAAGTGAGTTGCATATACACAATTAATAATAACAATTATATAGATTATAAATATATTTGCAAAATAGTACTGTTGTCAAAGATAAGAGAAATAGATTATTAAATCTATTCACATCTATTTACAATGTTATTTTCGAAATAAGGCATTATTATCCGTATGTTTTAAGTTGTATGAATTATTATCTGGCAATAGTAAACATTAAGTAAATACAAAAGTAAAAATGTGTGCTTACAGTTTAACTATTACATTTGAAGAAAAAGGAAACAACCTCAACAACATTCTAGCTATCCAGCAACGCAGTAGTATAAATAAAAATAATTGTGAGAAGTGGTTGATGAATTGTGTTAAAGAGCAAAATTTGATCTAATTTTATACAAACATCTGAAAATTCATCATGCAGAAGTATTTAAATAACTGTAGCATATTTATGTGTTTTCTACTAAAATAACTTTGCATTGATTTTTGTTGTTTCCTTGTATAACAACTCTCTGTAGTTATACTACTTATTTTCTAATAAATTTTACAAAATTTCTAACATTTATATAATTTACCAAAAATGAAAAACAAAATTGGTTTTTTTATTCAATTTGTTATTAATTTGCAAGTTCTATTTTTTGTTATTTTACTTTATTACTTTTTTATAATAACTTTGTGACAAAAATAATTAATTTATTCTACCATACCGACATACAACATGCCACGTTTTTATGGATGGAAAAATGCGGTAATTTTTATATAATTTAATGTTGATACTTGTACTAGGGATTAATTAGAAGATTAGAAGATTAATTAGAAAATTAAATTACATTTTAACGTTTTTTATTTTCCAGGTTATTCTTTTGTATGGTTAATTATAATATAGAAAAGCAAAACACAAAAGTTTAAAGTAATTTTCTTTTCAGTTCAATTACTAAATAGGTAATTTAAATCTCGTACTAGTTTTTTTTATTTTGTTGTTTTGTTTTTAACTGTTGATCGTACTGAAAAGTATCTCATAAAGATCTTCATCAGCAATGTCAGCTATGTTAATTTCTGTTATTATTGTGTTTCTAGCCTTAGTTTTGATCTATTTTTCCAGTCAATTTTTGAAAAAGGTAGGAAAAAGTATTTTACTTTAAGTTGCTAACTGTAGCCTGAAATATATTTTGGTTCGTATTTAATTGTTTGGTTACTACATGTATGATCAGCCATCACTGAATAATTCTAAGAACCTACGCTTTTTTATGATTTAACAATTTTGTTAAAATGAAATAAATCTGTTGAAAAGTATTGAGTACTACTATTTATATTTTAGATATACAAAGTAAATTGTAAATATATAAGATATCAGGTATGTTTTGTAGTACACCGTTAATTGTTAAAGCAAAATGTTGATTAACTTCTTAACGAAAATAATTTAATTTGTTTGAACTGATATTGTGTCTATATTTAAAATTGGATAAAAAAATATATAACCTTTTATATCTATAGGGTACAATAAGGTTAGTTCGTGCAACAAAACGGAGCAGAAATATTGTTATTCATGCAAGAAATTATAGCTTTATAAAAGTTCGTTACATTTGTTGCTTATTTTCGATTGTATTCATGCACATAACTAGCTACACTATAATGATTGGATAGTAAATTTAGAACAAAGAACTTCTTATTATAATTGTTAAACTAAGTGTAGTATTGAGTGCAGATCGCTAGCTAAAGAATTTGGCTTTGCTGCTATAATTAGCAAGGAGCACGTATAAAGTGCTCAATATACATTGGAATCACATACGGCCTATGATCAGGCTTATAACAATTGTGTACCAACAATTAACACTGTGTGATATCAACAACCACCTCTAAGGTAAACGCAGTCTCTGCCTCAATTATCTTATTTCAGATGTATGAGGATCATCTTACAGAAAATTTTCGACAACCTTAACCTAGTGTAACAAAATTACTCAAATGGAAATAATTAAAGCATATAAATGGCTAATACTCTAGAACCTCTAGAAAACACACATACTTTTGAACAAGTACCTATGAAACAAGAAAAGTTAACGTACAACAAATAAAATTATTATATAGGAGCATTATTATTCATGTTGTTTATAAACAAACATGTAAAATATATAAACCAGAAATAATATTTTATTAAATTAACAAGAGGTACCTCATTCAAATTCCAATTGATCCTTATTATTTACTTAATCAAAAACCCTTCTACCAATTGGTGTAGGGTTTAACCCATACAAAGTATTAAAATACTGGAAAAATACAGACAGATAAAGGTACTGAATTTGTTCTTTCAAACGTAAACCAAATAATAAGTTTAGAATAATATAATGACTATGGGTACATAGTAATAAACATATTTGACATTAAACACAAAGTTACTATTCTTTGTGGAGCTAGAATAATGACGAAATAATATATTACATATTTATTTAGACGCTCACATATTAAACGTGTAAGAAATTAGGGAACGCTAAAACCTCTGCTGTGAGAACATTAACGAAGAACTGTGAAAGGAGACAGAAAAGTAAAAACACAAAATGTATTAACTGTAAAGGTAGCCATCCCTCAAATTACGAGGGGTGCTCGGTAAGTAAAAAAACTTAAAAGTCTAAATTTGCATGGAATAAATTTAGCTTTATGTTATGTTCAAGTATCTAAGAATAAAAATCAACAACCAAAAATTAATAATTAATAACAAAATAAAAGAAATGACAGTTAAATTTATGGAGAGAATGAACATTTTGTTTAATCTGCGTACTAACGTGATCTCCAAATTTCTATAACAGGCCAAATTCTTAAATATTTTATTAGAGAATGCTAATTGTTTAATGCAGCACAACTTAAAATCGTTATATCGGCTCTCTTTAACGTATAACATTAAGTAGAACTATTAGAAAATTAAAGTTATATTGGTTTTTAATATAACAAATTTTATTAATACCAAAATGATCGTGAATAATGAGTTTTAATAGGTATATATTGATTATTTAATTACAAAGGATTATATCAAAAATGTAACGTCTTTCTTACTTTACTATTTATTGAAAGATTAAATGCATCAGCCGTTGCTCCACCTTATGGTAGTACAACGGCATTTTCCATAATTTAACTTTACATTATTTTTACAATTCTCGATATCTTTTTTTAAAATTTGTTTAACGTGATCGTTGCAGTAACTGTCCCGGCATTCGTCTTAGTGTAGGACTCGGAGAACCACTGAAAACCCAAGTGAGGGCAGGTGACCGCAAAAACAAGCTGTTTTGATGTCCTCCTTCCTGTACATATATTCGAAGATTTTTTTCAAAGTTATCATTGGATTTACCAACATTCCCTTTGGCACACTTGTAATTTTTTGCTAATGGCGATTTCCAGTTTGTCTGCTTTAAGAAAATTAATAACATAAACTTTACTTTTGACGTAATCTCAAAAAATAAATTGTAGATATACAAATCTGATAAGCATGGACATCATTGAAACGTGAGATCACAAGTTCGGAAAACATTTGTCTAACAACTGGCATGGGATATGGTTTTATCGGATCATTGTTAATGTGGCTCTCTATTTAAAAAAGTTATAGTTTAATGATTCTTAATTTGGAAACTCAACAAGAAACTGTAACCTTAGTATTATAATAAGTTCTCTGGTGCAATTTTTGTGAGTACTCTGTTGACCTAAATTGATAGTTTGGCTTATTAACATGATCACCCAAGTGGAAATGTACAGATGGAATCTTGGCTCATTCTGAATGATGCGCTGTAGTAAGCGTCGAGATAAACCCAAAATTGAAACACGGCGCCTAGTGGAGCCCCGAGGACTGTAAAAAACTGATCTCACTTTCTTAAGATTTCCTTGAGTTCTAGTCCCGAGCGAACAGCCAGTTAATTTCTTCATAAATGATTCATTTGTGCAAAATGATTTAAACCATCGAAGTGTTGTTACGACCAGAGATCGATCCATCGCATGTCACGTTAAGCTTTTCAAAATCATGTGTTCTTTTTGCGCCACCGAGTACAAGGCATATCATTCTCGTTTCAATGTTAACCGAAGTATTAATATACTATTCTTAGAAAATTAAACTAATTCTTGCAAAACAAATCTTATATTAAACAACCAGTTTGATGTCAGAAGGAATAAAACCACCGCTGCAAAAATCACTGACAAGCTAAAACTTAGAAATATAATTTTTAGTCTATCGATGATAGAAAAACTTTCCATAGCGTGAGACTTGCTACTTTAATACAATAAACTCGTACCTAAATGACAAAGTTTTCTAATCAAATATTAAGAATGATTAAAAACCGTTATTGTATTTACTGTATACTGCAGAACTTTTCTCAAAAGAATAGGTAACAGTAGCTATTTATGTTGATGATACTGTGGTGTAAGCTTCGCACAATGATTTAAATATAGAATCTTGAATATTTCAAGAACGTAGAAAATCAATCCATTCATCTTACGTTAAAAACATGTACTTTAGTAGAAAACTAGAGCAATTTATTATTATTAATATTAAGTTTTGTTACGATAGGAAAAAGTGACTTTGGTAAAAAGATTTGTTGCATTTTAAATTATTAATTTCTGAATGTTATTTGTCTAACAAATTTTTAATCTTCATAAAATGTACAAAGCTCTTATACGGTACCATCCAAAAGTATACGAACTAAAATGTTTGTACAGTAACTATTTGATAACTTGTCGGATCGAGATGATTTTTTTGTAATCATTGCCTCTCAGGCTAATACATAACATACTGAGAAGGAGACCTCAGAAAAAATTACAAATTTTACAAAATTCTTTTATTACGATATACATTTTGATAAACTCTAACAACCTGAATATAATTTATCTGAACAAAAACAATATTCTTCCCAGCTTAGTACTTGGTTGCCGTGCTCTTTGAATCAATCGCAGCCTGACGTTTACGAGGCATAGAGGCCACAAGGTTGCGCAGGGTGGAAATCGGGATATTTTTCCAAGCCTGCTCAAGTTGAGCGAAGTTCTCGGCCAAATTCTCGACAGTTTTGCCCCGGCTGGCCCTCCCAGTTGCTCCCATAGGTGCTCAACCGGAATTAAGCCCGAAGAGTGGCTCGGCCAGAGCATTTTGTTGACTCTTCTCTGTCTGAACCAGTTTTGGACCGTATGCGACTCATGCTTCGAGTCGTTATCCTGTTGGAATATTTAACCCCGGTGTACGATCGCACTTGCAAAGGACAGCATGACTGTTTTTAAGGTGTGCATATACCCCTACTTATTTAGAATGCCTTCTACTCTGAACAATGAACATACTCCCCCAGCATGAAAACAACCCCACACCATCACTGAGCCACCAACATGCTTCACAGTGGGTAACTGATACTTGGGCTTAAATTTAGTGCCCATAGATTTTCTCACAAATGAAATACCGTCCGTACTTATCAGGAGGATAACACAGCAAAGCTAAAAAGAGACAAAATAATTGGAAATAAAAAAAACCAAATGCTACATACATATATTTACTACAATATCTCTTATTTCTTTACTTTTACGAGTGCACCTAAGTAATTTCTAAGAAATAGATGGACTAAATTTAGTCTGTATTTAGTCAAAAATCGTAGAAGTTATACAAAATTTGAAAATGTTTGAAGGTCGTTATCTTGTCCATACGATTCCGAAGCATGAAATAAAAAACTACAGTGAAACTTTCTAGAAGTCGTAGCATGAGCAATTTTGCAGAAGGCAGTAATTTTACAAAATTTACCAAATGAATTAAACATGCTTTAGCTAATATTTTCTTCAAACCTTTTTATGTCATTGCGATATTTAATGTATAATGACAAAAGCCTTAAACCCATACATTTTTTAGAAGCACGTTACAAGCCACAAAAAGCATCGTCTTTAACCTAATCTAATTTTTGTGTGTCAAATTAATGTAAACCTGATTCATATTCCAGCTATTAATGCAGTTTATTTAAATGCGGCCGAAACGATGAAGAAAAATGAAATTATAATTGCAAAAAAATTCGGCTTTGCGCTATAAGCCCACGCATCTGCATAATTTCGGGACACACAATATTATCGCAGTAAATCTGCGAGATATAATAAACTCGTGCCTGTGCGTCATATCAGGGTTACATCCTATTGTTCGTCCTCTATCGGAACACCAGTGAGTTCACAGAGGGTCGACCACCCCTGCTTTCCGTCCCTGCATTGTAGCGTTATAATGCCATCCGTCTGTATTTGCATTGTGTATTAATTAATATACATTTCGATGTAGGAGTCCAGGTTATATACGTCACGGCAGCGCAGCCTGCAGGCCAGGATTTTATCGGAATATGCATTTGCCTGGTAGCTACTATTTCCATCTCCATTAAATTAATTCAAAACAAATGGAACTTGGAATTAAGGTTGACGAACATATTTGCATTTTTTACTGTTATAATAAGCTTCAGCTATTTCTGAAATTACTTTATTTCTATGGCGTCTTTTACAAAATGAAAAACAAGTTTTTTTCCATTTAACAAGATAAAATTCCCTGAATTTCCATAGATTAATAAAACTTTATTATATATAGTAATTATTTATACAAAATTGTGATATAACTTCTTAATTATAAGTTTCTTGTAATTTTTTTTATTAATTTATTAATAATAATAATCTGTTCTTTTTTAACATTCAGACAATTGGACAAGTAAATTTACTTAAATGTATAGTAAGTAGCTCAATGACTACATTAAATTTTATAACTTGATAAAAAGAACACAGAACAGTTACGGCCATAGATCTGTTGGACATTTCTCTTTTAATCTTTGGTGTACTACAAGTTCGTTCAATAAATGCTAATTTTCTGATTAGGGTACCCTGGGAGATTTTGAAAAAGAGTAGTACTGAGTCTTTAGATTTCTTCTTGGGTTTTAGGAATGGCTAAGTTGTTGTCGGTATTTTATTGCTTCCAAACTAAAATTCGTTTTAGACCATATGGAGAATGTTTGATTAAAGTCGAATTATCTTTTAATTTGAGGACTTAGTACAACTCCATAGTTGTATTCCAAACATAGAAAATTGTATTTCCAAATAGAATGAAAAATGTTTTTTACAAAAATACTTTGTTTCTGTTTTTTCAATTTAGAGTTTCATTCAAGTAACCAATTCATCTGACGAAGCTTGTTATTGATTTGAGACTTTTTGTATGTAAGCTTATAGTTTATTATTAGACCTAGGTATGTTATTTTATTTTTGATGGGCAGTAAGAGTATTATTATATGAGACACTTAGGCAGCCAGTTTTTCTAATTGTGAAGTTTACTTGTGCTGCTTCGGTAGGGTTTACTTTTATATGCTACACAGTGAGCCACTCTGCATATCTGTCTAGGTGGTTTTCCAGATGAAGTGCAGCTAGGTAGTAACTGTTGCTCGTATGCAAGATCACAGTGTCTTCTACAAATGTGACAATAGTTGTGTAAATCTAAGGTACGGAAACGGTCCCAGAACACTATCCCCGATTCAGTTTGATCAATTGTGTAGGCATTATTATTATATTTAGATTGAAAGAAGCGACCACTACGATAGGATTCTACAACGATAAATAGTAGGTGGGGAGGATAAATTTTAACTTATAATGGGTGGCTCATCGGGTACGCCGGATTTAAATTTGTCAGTACTTTTTTATACTTAAAGTGGTAACTTTAATATTTAAAATTTATTATCTGCAATTATTGAGATTATTAAAAAGGGATTTATATATAAAAGAACATCATATTTTTATTGTTAAAACACATGACAAACATGGCAAAAGTTTTGTGGAGACTAGTCGAAAAGTGCTTGAAATTCTTAGTATCCATACTTTACTTAACGAGCCCACCTTTCAAAGATTAATTAAAAAGTTTGGGGAAACTGCCTTGATTATGGACAAACAAACTGTGGCGTGTCCTCGTCCTGCGCGGTCGGTTGAAAACATTGCAGTCATCAGTGAAAGTATCGATGAGAATCCAGAAACATCAACACGTCATCGTGCTCAACAATTGAACATTAGCAGAATCAGTTTGCAGCAAATTTTTACTAAAGACCTTTACCTCCACTCTTACAAAGTTCAAGCAACTCAGGAGCTTATACCACGAGACCATTTGCAACGAAAGCAATTTGCTAATTGGGTGAATTAAATGACATTTTTTTAAAACATCATAATTAGCGATAAAGCTAATCTTTATTTAGATGGTTTTATTAATAAGCAAAGTTGTCGGATTTGAGTCAATAAAAATTGTCATACAATTTATGAAAACCCGATGTATCCACAAAGAACCACTGTTTGGTGCGGATTATGGGCTGAAGGTGTAATTGGACCGTTATTTTTTTGAGTATGAGTTTGGCCGAGCTTTAACTGTAAGTGAAGTACGATATTGTGACATGATATCTATTTTTGTGGGATCAATTGGACGATATGGAACTTGAAAAAATATGGCTTTGACAGAATGGCGTTATATGTCATACAGCAACAAAAACCATCAATTTGTTAAGACAACGTCTTTCTGGTTGTGTAATTTCCAGAAATGCACAAATAATTCCTAAACTGAAAACAAAAATCCAACTCGTTATTGCTGAAATTGAGCCAAATAACTTAGAAAAAGTCTTCGAAAAGTTGATCAAAGGGTTCAGCCGCCATATTCCATAATTAATTTTAACGTCTACTTTATGAATCAATAAAAATTGTTTAATTACATAGCAGTTTGTGTTACATTTTAAAATAAAATCCGGCGTACCTGGATAATAACTCAAAGTGCCAAACATGGTTAAAAGCTTGCATAATATTTAAAAACTCGGAAACCTAAATTTTCTAACTTGTTTACAATTCTATGACACTTATGTTTACGAAAGTTAAATTGATGTATCGGTAGTATCTCATCCAAGTTGATGGCCTCCAATTTGCTGCGCAATAATATTTCAAATAATTTGAATAAGTAATGTAACAAACTTATGAGACGATAAGAAGAATTTGGTTATTTGGCATGTTTACATATCAAAATTATTTGTGAAAATTTCCAGGATGCGCAGAAATAAGTTAATCTTATTACACCACGAGAGATAGGGACGTGGGTCAATTGTGCGCAGCGATCAGAAAAGTTTTCAGGTAGTTTTAATCCCATGGGTCAATTGCGCGCAAGTACCTTGTATGGGATAGAACAGTTACGCGCAAGGTGAAATAATTAACATAACAATAATAAACACCATCTTTATCGTTATGAGACATTTTAGTTCTGAACTTGTTTGCTTGGTGCCAAACAGTTTCCAGTTTTACACACCATTATTGCAATAAAAAATTTTCAAATAAAAATGTTTCATTTCTTTATATATTTGTAGCAAGCACTTTTTACAAAAGTAAATCTAGTGATGGTACTATTTTTGTACAACTTAGTTAAATTACATAAACATATTTACGACGCTTGTCACAGTTAATTTTTTTAAGCAAAGTAACACTATTTATTTTTATATAACAATGTAGTTGAACATCTATCAACGCATGCATGAATCTTTAAATATCTGGATGAGACATATATAAACTAGAATTAAATAGATTATGAAAAGATTCACAGGCGTTTGTAGTATGCTCCGTGTTCTCAGAACAAGATGCCCAAATATGTGGTGGAAATGGTGAATCATATGAAATATAGTTATCCACAAAATAATCAGCATATTGACTTACGCGTTCATTTTGTGGAATTTCTGAATGTAAATCTTCAACAAAACAGTCCTCGACATCATCAGAATCTACCAACACTAAACCAAATGTCTATTTTAGCCACTGTCCTACTTCAGAACTGTTATTTTTGTGTTCTGAAACCAACCCTAATTGTTGAATTTTTCTAAACCACGACTGAGTTAAATGAAATCTGCATACTATAATATTAATCTCTGGCCAAATTTTCTTATGCCAATATGTATTGCTTTTTCAAAATCACAAAAAACTTCACAAGGTTGTAAACATAAATTTATAGAATTACAGTAATTTTGTAATAAATGAAACGCCTTATGGTAAGTATCTGAATACTTATTTGGTAATATAATAAATACTAACGGAATATAATGTCCATTTTCTACTGAATGTATGATAGATAACTGTGTAAAAAATTTTGGACAGTAATCAAATGCATCATCAACATCAATTTTTTGACGAGAACACAAGTAAGTCAAATATGTTATGCATGAAAATAATATCAAATTAAAATTTTTATTGTTAATCAACAAAATATTTTCGCCCTTATTAGTTTTGCATTCCATAGATGCAAGTGCGTCATGTGTATCTTCTCTGAGACGAGTTAAAGGAGGTAATACACTTCTTCTTGCTCTGCAAACAAATTTTCCAATATTTTCAATGTTTCTAGTGGTAAGGTTGATTTCAACGTCTTAATAACTTTACAAGGACGTTGGGATATGTCTTCTACTGCCTTTTGCGTTTTGTAATTTCTGTAAATATTACAATTAGATATGTTATTATTTTACCCATAATAAGTTACATAAGTAGAAGTAATCGCAATCGTACGCGCACGTACGCACACCCAGTGTTTAATTATTCCTACCATATTCTAAGTTATATATGTAAGTCTAAAAATAGATGGACACCTTTCCGAAACTAAAAAATTCTTGCCTTCACTTGCATATTTTCGCCACAAGGACGATTATGACAATTCTTTTTTTGTAGTAAAACTTGCTCCAATTTGTCAACACAAATTAAAGCCCCACAACTTTTTTTGCATACCGTTACGAAACACCCATCGCGGTTTCTCTATCTTTTCTGAACATATAATTGTTCACTATTAATATTTTTTTTGGGCTCACTTACCATAGTCTCCATTTTTAAAAATTCAAGGGAAACGAAGCAGTGAAGAGAAAAATGGAAACTAAAATTTTTCGCTACTGTTAATGAATGAATTAATTTAAAATGTGGGGGTTAATACGTAAATGGGGTGCAGCAACCCTTAAATGGTAATTTACGAAGGAGCAGAAAATTCCTATCTACATACCATTAACAAATTGCCTGCAAAAATTCTTGGAAATTTCAGATAACCGTATTAAGACCTTAAATCCACCACCGCACGCAATCGTCCTATTGCCATTTTGGGTTAAGGGGCCGTAAATAGAGGGTAAACTGACCGCGGCGCGCAATTGACCAACTCCATAGATAGTGGTTAAAAGTGTTATTACTTTTTTAGCAACCGTTTAAAAATTTGTCAGCAAAAGCTTTTTGGATGCTGCAAAAATTAATTTCTTGTTAAATTTTTAATGGTGAAAACGGTATAAAGGAAGATGCATTTAGAAAAGTTTGGAAATTTTTGTCATTAATATTAAGGTTGGGTCCTGGATGACTAAAACTTTACGCTAAATGTTCTGCAGAAGTATTTGCTTTCTTTTTATCCGTTTGCTCTTAGTTTCCATTTTACTTCCTTAGTAGCGGTGTATGACATATGGGTTTATTGATTCTTTTGTAGTTTTCGACACAGAGTGGCCTTCTATTGATAGATTGTTTCAAATGTTGAATTTTGTAAGTCTTGTAGTATTAAGTTAACTAAGCTTGTTGGTTAATTGTGTGCAATTTTATAAATAGAACTTTTGTCATACGCGTATAGTTAGTTTTTTAATTTAATGTTTGAAATTAGATTTTTTATTTAATGTGTTGCTAGAAAGTCACCCAATCAATTTTTGAAGACACAAGTCTAGATGAGTTTTATAATAATGTGAAGACTAAGAGTAGGAATTACTAAAGTATAATCAAATGACAAATCTTAATTAGGTTCAATAAGAAATTAGTTGGATGCAATTCCGTCGACAATAAAAAATTCTGGTAGGTCTCATAGTTTGTTATATGATTATTCGTAATAGGTTTCTACCTTTCAATAAACCGCAATTGATATGCTTGGCTCTCCCAGCTAAAACTATATTTTTTAATGAGTTGAACATTGTCAGTATCTATTGCATGATTGGGTGGACTGTAAATTGTTGTTATAGTAACAGATTTAGGTTAAGCGTTAACGTAAATTACTGAAGATAAAATTGTGCTTACTTGAAATAAAGACAATTCTTAGTGCAATATTGCAGTACGTATTTGTACTGTTGACTTTCCATGTGCTGCACCATCTGAATAAATGGTATAGTACGTTTTACAAGGTGACACAAATTACAACTTTAAGATTTGAATTGCATGTCGTTTGCCTTCTGTGAGTATTAAAAATTTGCATTTGTACAGTTTATAACTAAACATAAGACAAAGGTAAGCAAAGATAACCAATACCGCCGTATATTTGTAAACTAGGTTTTATTGAATATAGCAGTTGTAGTTGATTTTGGAAAAACTTATATATGGGTTATAAATCTCATTTTTAAATGGCTTTGAAAATCGTCAAAATTGTTGCATTTGGAGTAGTATAAATTTAAGTACTATTTACAAAAACAAAACATTTACAAAAATACAATGTTTGGTCTGTATTGTGTGTCGGAGAAATTATTAATCGCATTTTTAAAAAAAATGTGGTAACTGTTAATGTCAATGGTTTTCTTTATCAAAAGATGTTAAATAATTTTTTCCCATAAAACCAATGCTTTGAACTTGAATAACATGTGGTTCTAATAAAATAAATCTGCATGCCACATAGCACGTAAAACACTTGCTTTGTCTCAAAACCAAATTTCCTAGTTGTATTGACTCACAGAGTGATAACATCGATTGGTCACCACTATGTCAACGTCTTGAGATCTACCCCACTAGACTTTCTTCCTCTAAGAATGTTTCAAGAAAAAAGTTTATGTTAACAAACCTGCTACAATTTCAGTAAAAGAGAACACCAAACTTGTAGTTGCTAAAATAGGGTCGTATTTATAGAAAAAAATGATAAAAATTTAGTAATACATTGGTAGCGTCCCAATGGAGTTGTGGAGGGCATTTATTCGAGGTATATAATATTTAATACTGGCAAGCCTATATTTTACACTGATAACAGTAAAATTCAGATTGTTTTAATGCTCTCTGTTTGAATCACGAAAAACATTCTAGAGTACAATTTGGACCACCCTAAATAATAAGTATTAAATACTGTTTGGTCAGTAAGTGTGTTTTAAATATGAGTATTGTGTTGTAGTTTCTCAAACCAATGGCGTTCTAAAGAACTATACGGTAAAATAAAATATGTATCAATTTGTTGATGACAGTTAATAGCATGCTTAAGATTATATTGTCTGGTTAATTAAATAATTAAACATTGCTTTGTAGTTTGGTCAACTGTTTTTTGTCTCATTGGCAAATGTAAGAAAACATGATTCTTCTTTGTTGTTGCATTCATTGATTTGTCATTTAAATAATTGAAGTTTGCGTTTGATCTTAATTTTGATATCTATTGTCTTTTGACTTAACTCTTAAGTTTTGTAGTTCTCTGTGTACTGTACAGTCTGTACAGTTTGAAGAGTAATTTTTTTGCAGATTACACAGTTTACTGGATATTTTCTGAATATTTTTTACAATAGGTTGAATTATACCGACATTTAACACATTTAAATGGTCATATACAGTAAGATATAATGTGCTTATACAATTGGTATCGTGTATTGTATAATTTTACTATTTTGTGAGGAGGTTTGACACTTATTCTCGTCTGACCTATAAATTTTAAATTATAAATGTCTATATTATTTTTCATAGATTCTTCATTGATTCTGTGCCTTATATTTATAATGTTGCAAATCGTAGGCCTTTTTGCTTGTCTATCTATTTTTATTTTTTGTTATGGGATTGCATAGTAGAGGTTATTTTTAATAACTACCTCACATGCTTTGTCCTGCTTTATTTGGCAGGTATGATATATTATCTTTACTTGATTAAAATGTCGAATAAGTTTCCTATAGAATTAGAGAGTATGTGTATTTGTTATTTGTAAGTGCTTTACTGTGACATATATAATTTGGAGGGTCTTTGGAAAGATTATTTGGACTGAGATTGGCATTTTCAACTGACAAATTTATTAGTGAATTGGTTAGTTGTGGATACCACAGATGCCGACTCAGTGTTTTTATCAATTATTATATGGTGCTGTTGTTGTTTCTTTATCACTTGTCACAAATTGGTAAACATATATTCTTTGTTTTCTTTTTCTGTTAGAGGATAGGCAACTATTGCTAAAGTTGAAATGCTCAATTCCATATCCTGTAGGTTAACTTAAAAATGATTTTGTAACTGCAGAGGATGAATTGCTGATTAATAATTAAATATTTTCAAATTTAATTGTTTCTGATTTATTTATAGTTAGTATTATATTGCGGTTTAGTCATATTGGTGTTTTGTTATATTGAGAATATGAGCAGATTAGTTTAAATTTGTTAATTTGGAATAATTTGTATTTATATGACCTGATGGCTTTGCCCATGTTGACTGAAAAACATGTTCGTATTGTTTAAAATATCGAACTCGAATACCATTAGTGATACTCATAGTTCCCTGTTAGCAAAAGAAAAACTTTTTTTACTTATTTTTGTGTAATATTTTATTTCTCTTACCATTAAATCTAGTTGTAGATTTTACCCACTAGGTTATTAGCCTATTTGAATTGACCACATGTTTCTTCGCACTCAAGTATCGTAGATAATGTATGGTAGTGGGCAGCAAGTAAATCGCATGCTCATTGTCAGCATTTATATTTTTAAGTATATTTCAAAAGCTAAATGCAAAATTGTAATTTAATTCGAATTGGACAAATACGGTCAACATATTAGCCAGAATTTCAAAAGTAAGTTAACTTTTATGAGTAAAGCGTTGAGGTACAATATTTAAGCAAGAAATTAAGTATTAAACTGGGTATAGCCTTATTACCTTGATTTAAGAAAGCTAGTAATGCTTATAGTCTTCTTGCACTGTACGACCAAAATGACGACAGAAAATGTGTCAGTCTAATTGTCAGTTCTTGAACAATAAATTAAATCATTCAAATCAATTCTTATAAACAAATTGATGCGGTAGAAATAGGTTATGACAGGTAAAGCTTTTTTTTTTATATTAACAGCATTACAAATGGGATAAAAAGGATTCTAAACAAAAGTGAAAACAATATACATCACTACTCAATTTGCATTAATCAGATACAAGAAACCCAGAAGAGACTATACTGCATACCGTATTTATTTAAGTAAGTTTACATTGCAATTATGAGCCAAAAAAGTACAATCAAATAAAAGGAACGTTAAAAACGTATGATCCTCAGTAAGCCAAAAATTAGCTGCAACTTAATAAGTATTAGAAAATTCTGTTCGTAAATTTGACTTTGAAAAACGGGCTATGTCTAAGAGTAAAAATTACTACCAGATGTTGTATAAAAATGTGATAAAACTTCATAAATATAAAAATAATTCTAAAAAAAATAACGGTTTCTGTTTAACTAGATTTTAGTTTGCCGTTTTCTTAAGTCAAAAGCAGGGCGTCAAACAACAAATAATTCCTTGTGGCAAAGTTTTTAACATGCAGGTAAATATTGTAGTGTGAGTTAAATCTAAAAATAAGACATATCTATAGTCATATCTTCCCACCATCTTGTCTGATCCCTTGTGTCTAGTTATACACCAAAGGAAGATATGTGTCAAATTTGGTCTAAATCTAGCGAGAAGTGTGGAAGTGGAGATGGTTTTGAGGTTTGTAGACACTAATCCTTTCACGAAATGTATTCAAACTACGAATATAGCCTAATGGCTTAAAAATATACAATATTATGTTCCATAATAATATTAGTTTATAAATTTTTAATAATATTACTTTAAAGTTATGATCTTTACTGAGCCGCAGTGGTTCAGTCGATAGCTCGCTAGACTACAAAACCTAGAGATGCGGGTTCGAGTCCTGCTCTCGCCAATTCGATCACGGGCATTTTTACGGCCCAGCTCGACTCAAGCTGCAATAAATGAGTACCTGGAGGTCAAAACTCTAGAATAATAGTAGGCAGTTGGTAAGTAGCGTTAGCTACGTTACTACGTTTGTGAACCGTAGGCTCTAAATTATACAGATAGATTCTGTTACGACTCAAAGAGCTTTCGTAGCATATTACGGAGAACTATTATCATTTCTACTGACTTCTCATCGTACATACTGTTATGATAAATAACGTAAAAAATTTTAAAATAATTTTTTAATGTGATAGTGTTCTTAAAAAAAGGGTGCGTTTGGATTACCTACTTGATGTAAGAACACATCTTCTAAAAAACCACAAATGTTAGAAATAAGGTCAAGTTCCTATTCAAAAACTTCATCAAAGCCCATCAAAGTTGTGAGATATATACCAGTTAACGCCAAGCTATTTGTTCAAGACAGCTGTAAAGTCCAACCGAACGCTAGAAGGACTTTTCCTTGTAATTATAATCCGTCTTTCGGTTTTTCGTGTATATACCCTGCCGTATTTGTTATTCAATTAGAATTTTTACATTATTTCTACACACCTTTATCCTAGTAATGATTTTTTAGTCTGTAACTTTGCTTGTTTATTTTTAGTTTTTCTGTCACTATAAATACGTCAGGTAAACAAAAGAAAACACATAATTCAATTTCTAAATTATTTTCATATTAGCAACAAGAGCATATTATACTGCTTAAGTAAAATTTAATTATTGTTATGCTGTAATGCAATGATTTTACTTACTTGAATTTAAAATTAATATAAACCTAAACAAACTATATGCCCTACAAATAAAATAAAGCTTAAAGTAACAAACATATGAAAAACATACATGCAAAAACTTTTTTCAATAAATTTAACAAGTCTGTTATTTTGTAGACATTATTCTATATATCATATCTCAAGGTGATAAAACATACTTACGTTGTTATTAGCCGATGCCGAATTTGAGTGCACCAGGGGCGAACCGGAGAGCCACTTTTTTGGCAAAGCCAGCAGTGATTCGCGCCATCCTGAAAACAAGCTTTATGTTACTAACCGCATTGACATCTGTAAAATATAGTAATTATCTAATAAGTTAAAATAAAAGAGAAATAGCAAAACTACTTAATAAGTTACATAGATCTAAACTAATGTTAATATTTGATATTTGATAATTAATTTGCATCTTACAGGCATGAAAATTAGCAATTTTAAAATACCAAGCTTGAATTAGATATTTTATTAATTTTTTTTTTATTGTGGCTTCATTTTTAAATGTTATTTACTATTCTTTTTATAAGTTTTCTATTAGAGAGTTTCGTAGATTGCACCGGTTGTTTCTTTTTGTTAATTTGGTAAATGATCATCTAGGTATGAATTAGTTTTGTTCTATAGAAAATAAAATCTTCATCTTCAAGTTAATAGTTAAAATATCATTCTAAATTAATTTAAAGTATCTTGTAGTATTTATTATGGCTCCTGAGATATGGAGCTGACCAATTCCAGATATGCATTTTTATGCCATGGCTGAACATTTTATAGGTCGCACTTTCTGTGGTACTATATTCTTTGGCTTATTGTAAATAAAAGCGTTTGTGCTTCTTAACAACAAGTAGTTTCCTTTGTGGTCTAAATTTGTCTTAATACACAAGTAAACAATCTTTACCCTACAGGGCATGTATACATACTAGCATTGGTAGCTTCCAAACATAATTCAGTTAATTCAGTAAAACTTTTTAAAAAGTAATAAGCACAGACATTATTAATGTAATAATTGCCAAACAATTAATAATAATTAGAAAGAAGAAGCGAAACATATTTATTATAACTGAAAACACGGTTGCATAGACGTGATGCAACACTGTTTTATGCAAGTATCAATTAACATTTTTAGAATACATAATTTCTGCAGACATTAAGACATTACTTATAACAAAATAACCATTAAAAAGAGTATAAATCATTTGACTATACTTCTAAATAAATAATCAGAGCGTTTTCTTGTGTCCTTTTAAAAATACTATGTGCTTTAAAGAATCTAAAACCCTAATGTTTCAAGTTTTAAATGTAAATGGCACACAAAAATATTTTTTGTTGCGAGTGAAATATTATGGCAAATAATTTATATTTTATCTAAAAAATGACCAACAAAAGTATATCCAAATTTATGCAACTTAAAGCAGGTTTTCTAGACGAGTGTTAATCTTAATGTTACAACAATAAAAGTCAAAGTTTTACAGAATGTAATATAAAATACTTATTTTTATAGCAAAATTGGTGGCAGCATTAAGTTTAAAATAAAACTTCTTGCTATTTCTAAACTTTATCGACATACAAAGTCTCTGGCGCACTATTATTTATCATTTTCTTTATAGCGTTTTAATGGCTCGGGCTGTAATAGCTGCAAAACTTCGTAATTGTCCCGATAAAGAAAACAATTTATAGCAGCTTAATGATGTTCCAGCCACGTTGCTTAGCCGTTGGCTTTAAAACTCAGCATCTGTTGGGATACCGACACCCGTAATCGTGTTAATCCTGAGGGAAGCGCTTAATTACTGTTAAGTGACATTCTTAGTCCTGATTTATCGTCCTGTGCAGCTTTGACATTTATTGGGATGTCTCTGCCCTCTCTCTGTTTGCCAGTTTCATAATCGCGTTATGAATGCGGGGATCTTTATGTCAGCTGTGACCCCACATTGTATGCTATTGTCGCGCTGCTGCGGAGGTGCTCGCCTGAACAGTGATGGTTTATCCACTGGTTTAGCCAAATACCTGCAACTTTGATTATGGTCGTATTTTACAATATTTTAAAAATTTGAAACAAAATGATTTCAAAATATGTGAAAAATGGTTTAAAAATTAATAGTATTACAAGATACATCGTAATGATGACATCATGTAATTAAGAATTTTGTACATTATTTTTGTAAAAATTCTGAGTTGAATAAGAAGTAAGTTTCTTAATTTACCTTATTTTTTGCTTCAAACAGATTTAGAAAACATCTAATTATTGATAAAAAGTGGAAAAATGTAAGGTGTAAAGTTAACTGAAGCAGAGAAAAACATTTTGTAATTTTTATAAAATATTTAGAAATTTTAGCTAGAAGTGTATCAAAAAAGAAAGGAAAATAAAATTTTCATATATGAAAAGTAAACACTCAATTAAAATGTCAGTGCAAGAAGTCGTTCTCTGAGGTTGCACAGAGAGCAAACCTATTTTGCAAAAATTCCAGCTACGATACAACGCTCAACTAAAGAGTAGCCATCGAGAATTATAAATTTAATAAAGTTCAATTTTACAAGGTTTTGGTGCTACAAGCTGTTTGTAGTAATGGATTGAGTAGAGCAATTATTCTCGTTATAACTGTAAACTAAGAAATTTACAGAGTCGAGTGTTCAAGAGTTAATTTTATTCCTGATAAGTATCAATTTGCGCAGTAAAAAGAAAAAACAGCAACTGGTTGAATAAAACTAATCTAATGGTTATAAACTTTATTAGGAATTTAAACTAATTTACTGTTCGTATGACAAACCTGAGCTGTTTGGCAATCTAAAAATAAATGTCCTGTTAGTGCATACTGGAGGTGCGTTTGCACGTCGGGCTAATTAAAGTGTCATAGGTGCAATGACGCTAAGAATAACTGCACAGGTTACTTCAATGTTACCTTGTGTATGCTCGTTCGCTCAGTTGGGTCAGAGCGAATACACAACATATTTTCAATAAAAAGACATCAGGCTCAGTTTATATTCTGTTTGGCCAAAGCACAATGTGCAAAAATTGTAAAAGAATGGTACATGGATCAATAATAAAAGGAATACTAAATAAACAACATACTAAGGTATTTAGAGTTAAGTGAATTTAGATAAGTTGAAAAGGTGATAAGTTTGAAACAACTAGGAGCATTGTGTGGTGGGAGTTCGAAAACTCTTGATGTTTCATCCACAACTGCGGCGGACATTTTCAGAAAAAAATCTTCTAAAAATTAAGTGACTGTCCAGTGCATTTTCGCTTTTATGTTCG
Organism: Sinelater perroti; assembly: GCA_036346155.1. NCBI lineage: Eukaryota > Metazoa > Arthropoda > Insecta > Coleoptera > Elateridae > Sinelater > Sinelater perroti. The sequence goes on from JARFIY010000001.1 coordinate 74,754,359, forward strand.
TGCAAGTATGGTAGGGATGATGTTGGGAGAGGGTGTAGTTGACGTCACCTAGATGGTAGATAACGTAATTGGGCTAGCTGCTGACGTCGACCGAGTTGTTGCAGGTAATATTTCGGCATTTTCTAACATCACTCGCTTTATCTCCGTATCGCGGTATGTTTTCTGCCCCTTGAGAGCGATAAACCAAAATTGAAGTAGATTGAATCCATAGTCCCTGTTAAAATTATTTTTATATTTACAAATTTCCGCCGCCCAACGAATTTATCGAAAACCGAAGCTTCCTTTTTTTGGGTGCACTTACAGGCACTACAGCCTCAAGGGCTTATTGTGCCCACTAACATTCACCCACACGCATGGGTTGAGCGAGAGTCGAATTTGCGCGCCGGTTAGAGGACAGAGACAACTGGTTGAACCATCTCAGTCACCGCGTCGCTGGAAGCTGTCTTAGAGAACAAGTGCACGTTACTAAAAAAAAAACTTTCTCTCTGTTTTCACTAGAACTGATGCAAGTTCATGTCAGCCTGGCCAGCAGATTCCATAAAGATGACTGGACACAGTAGATCATCATCCATTCTACGGAGAAACACGGAGCGGGCGCTACCGTTAAACACTCTTATAAGTTTTAGTGTTTACAGAAAAAAGCTTTCCTACACAATTGGATCATAAGCAAACTGTAATAAAGCTTTCTAAACACAAGCTTAGCCAGAAAACTATCAGTGCTCTCAGCAAAGGTAAAAATTTTGCCTAAATCCATTCCGGTTGAAAAAATTACAGCTAACGTAGAAGCAGCCATAAAAGTATACGGGCATTGTCAGTGCCATTTGTGCCCTTACCTACAAGTTAGCTAAATACTTATCCAGTCTGTTTTGATCCCTGTTTACCAAAGTATCGATTCAAGAAGCTCTGGATCACTTAAAGAAATTTTTTCTAACTATATCTTACAGCTTTTTCAGGAATTCCTTACGTCTATCTCTTTTTTTTAATAAGGCCTATATTACAAATAAAAGACGGAATAGCAATGGATAGCCCACTTAGCCCCGTAATCGCCAATTCCTACATGGAGAAATTTGAAGAGATTGTCATCAATACAGTACCATTAAAACCCACGATATGGCTAAGATACGTCGATGACACTTTTGTTATACGAAGACACGGAAAGCAGACCCTACCACAATTTCTTATACATTTGAATTCTATACACTCAGGCATACAGTTTACTATGGAATTGGAAACCAACGATAAGATTGCTTTCTTAGACGTACATGTGTTGAGATCGGATAATGGACATTTACAACAGACCGTGCACAGAAAACTCACGCATACAGACAGATATTGTTATAAAAAGTTGAGTTACCACTCTAGTTAAAAAAGATCGGTTGTAAAAACATTAGATCTAGCTCCCCGTATATGCCAACGGTAATTTTTGGATAAGGAACTAAAACATTTGGAACAAGCCTTACAAGAAATGACTACTCGAGGACGGAGATGAATAGAGCAACTGTTGCATATCGGCTATGATATGCAAAGTTTTTAGCTTGTATCAACAGGATTATGGACCAGATAGGAAAGATTCTCAATAAATACAAGGTGGAAACCATCTATACTACTACCATTAAAATACAGGATTTGCTTAGACCAGCTAAAGATACAAGAATTCCGCAGGATATACCAGGAGTATACTGCATGCCTTAATCAACTCGAAAAATTAGCGGTTGGTAAATATGATTTGGAAAATCCTGACCATGAGATAAAATTCGGGCAAACATAAGTTTTATCCAATAGTAAGAATTATTACCCGAGATTACATGGATAGGCGGTGGAGATTTATAAATATAAAAATGATTTTAACAGAGACGACGGATTCAGAATCTAAATCTAATCTAAGGGACAAAAAACAGACTACTATACGGAGAAAGAACAAGAGCTCGACGTCAGCAGCTAGCTCGATTACGTTATCTACCATCCCGGTGACGTCAACAACATCTCTACCACATTCACACAAGTATAAAAGCGAAAACGCACGGAACAGTTACTTAATTTTTAGAAGATTTTTTTTTAATATGTCCGCCGCAGTTGTGGACGAAACGTCAAGAGTTTCCGAACTCCAACCACGGCCTTATAACTCGAGAACCAACCACACGATGCACCAGAACCGGTTGTAAAAGCCTTTGCGTCTATTTGAAATAGGAGCATCATTCAATGCTATTGACATAGTGTGGGGCTGTATAAACACACCCTCAAGAATAAGATCCTAACTGATATCCTATTAGAAGAGGTGCCGACAAAATTTGGCAACAGAAATACCTTCTCAAACGGACGACTTTTGCTGGTTCAACATTTTCTGACGAAAACCAATAATGGCACTTTATTGACAGTAGTCAAAATTGTGTACGGAGGCATTTGTTCATTCAATTGAATGATAAATTCCTTCACCAAACAGTAAAACATAAAGGAATTCGCATAATAGTATTAGGTGCTATTAAATACGATGAGAGAGTACGTTTAAGTTTGAAATAGCAACGTAAATGCTTCCAAATATATCGAAATTTGAGTTATCATTTTTATAGAAAACAACGCCTCAATCTACATAGATTGTCACAAAACTAATAAGAGTATCGCGAATAATGCTATTTGTAGACATGCGACCAAAACAGGTGTAAAACAATCGTTAATATGTACTAAAGGGTGAACACAGCAGAACTAGAGCATTGAAGTTGAGGTAATTTACACAAAACATTTTAAAATATATTTATTAGACCTATATAGTCTTTAAACACATTAATAGATTTTACACTATAAAACAGTTCTCTATACAAGAACATTGCGGTATCTTGCTGCATCGTACTGATGTCATAAATGTTTGCATAAACTCCGTTTCAATTTGCCATGGTGCCCAGTGCCACTTGGATCAGAACTCTTCGATGGTTTGGACTGTTGTACCTCTTTTCTTCAATATTCGCTTTACGGTGGATCAAAATTGCTCAATGAACCTAAGTTCTGAATTGTTTTGTGGATAAATGTTATGGTACATGATGCACATCATTAGCAGCACACCACCTTTTTTACTGTAAAGTAGTAGCACGTCGCGAGATCTGACCAAAAAAGCGGTTTAACATTGTTTTGCTGCAGAAACGGCGAAGCAATACGTCTTATCATCCATCACCACGTACTGATATCGTATCAATAGATTTTCGTATCACTTACAAAAAACGGGACTGTTTGACCTTTAAAGATTTTCATACCAGCTCTAGATTATACTTTTTGTATAAAATATTATGGCATTTTGACTTTCTTGGACACCTTCTGATCCTTCTGATCTGTAATTTTATGTTCACCACAATTTCCTGGTTTTCTTTTTACCGCAAGTCATTTCCTAAACTGATTTAGCACACGAGTAAGCTGACGAGTACTCAGGTTGGGATTGTGGACGTATTCGTGCAAAATTAATTGCGTCGTTCCGCTTCCTTTGACGACATCGTGGCAACTGACTCGTCTAGACAAGTTGGCTCTTATCAAATAATATTTTTGTGGTAACTGGACAGTCTGCTTAGATAGGCAGGTTATAAACTGCTGTACTCTTAATGTTATATTTAATTTTAAATGCTTCAATTCTGCTGTGTTTACTGACAGGAATGTGATATTTTTTATTTAGTTTTCATATGTAAGTCATGTATGTGTAGTTTGCTTTCTTAGCATTCTGACTACACTATGATAGTATCTAATGTATTGATTTTAGTATTTTCTTTGTTGGTTATTTTTGCATTAAATTTGTTTTTGCATATTTTGTATATTATTCTTCAATTTCTTCCACTATTATTAGAGGCGGAGATTGCATTTCTTTTTATCTTTGTATGTGGACTGTGTATTTATGTTCTTACTATTTTCGGAAATAAGCGGTGTTAAAGAAATACCCATTTTTCTTCTCTTGGTTTTCCTATTTTTAACCCTTATCTACTTATTTTGATACCCAGGTAATTTATTTCCATGACTTGTTCTATGCTTGCACCGTCGATTTCAATTTGCATCTAATGGGTTCTTTGTTAATTACTATTGTTTTCGTTTTCTGTGCTGAGATGATCATGTTAAATCTTTTGCTGTTATATTGAATTTGTGGACTAATCTTTGCAGATTGTCTTCGTTTTGGGCTATTAATACTGCGTCGTCGGCGTAACATAATATCTTGATTTCCTTGTTCCCATTCTATATCCTCTTTCTTCGTTTACTTTCTTAATAATCTCATCCATTATTAGATTGAATAATAAGGGCTTAACGAATCTCCCTGTCTTATTCCATTGCCCATGTTTATTGGTTCCGTAAGTTGTCCATTTATTCTTGCTTTCGTTTTGTTGTCTTTATATATGTTCTCAATTGTTTTGATGATGTTATTCCTCTATTATATAACAGATGGATTACGTCACCTAGTTTGACTCTATCAAAAGCTTTCTTCAGGTCGATCATACAAAAAAGGCTGGTTATTGTATTCAATTGATTTTCATTTATCTGCCTTATCACGAATATTGCATCTGTGCATGATCTTCCACTACGGAATCCTTGCTGTTCATCGTTCAGAGTTGTCGTTTGGTTTATTTGTTGGCATATAATTCTTGTTGTTAATTTTAATGTGGTGTTCAACAGGTTGATCCCTCTGTAGTTCTCCGGTTCTTTCTTATCCCTTTCTTGAACAGCAGTATCAATATGCTTGTCCTCCATTCTTCCGGTATTTGGTTGTGTTTTATTATTTTATTAATTAGAGTTGTCAGCTGTTTCGTCATTACTGTTCCGATGCTTTAACAGTTCGTTCGCTATTCCATCTTCTCCGCAGCTTTCCTGTTTTTCAGCTTCCTTAGTGTTTCTTCTACTTCCTCCGTGCTTATCGTAAATTGTTCGTTTGCTCTAATTTCTGGGTTGTTTCGCTCTGGTTCTCTTTGTGTTGGTTGTTCATCTTCGTATAATTTTTAAGTAATCAATCCATGTATTCTTTTCTATATGTTTTGCATCTATTAATTCCTTCACCTCTTTGCTGTTCTTATAAAACGCCACATTTCTTTTGCAAGCCTAAAGTCGTGTTCCATTTCTTTTGAGAAACGTTCCCAGTGTTCGTTTTAGTTTTTCTTTAGTGTGTGTGTTTCATTTTTATTCTTTTATAATTATCGTATTTGCTGCGTTTTGTTAGACATGTATTCCAGGTATGCTTTTTTTATCTTTACATTTTCTTTAACTTCCTCACAGAACCAGGGTGTTTTTGCGTTTGCAAGTTTTGTTTTTGTTTATGTTTACTTTTCTTTCTCCTAGGATTCTAGCTGCGTCTAAAATGTTTGTTTTATTTTCATCCAACTGTCTTCTATTCCATCACTTTCTAATATTTGGTTCTTTTCGCTTTTTGTGTTAATCTTTGTTGGTATAAGTATTTTGTTGAATCATTTTGTAGGCTTTCGATTCTTATCTTTGTGACGTATTCTGCTTCTTCTTTTGTTATGTATATATGTTTTCATTCTGATTTTACTCATTATTAACTTATGGTCGCTTCCTATTTCTGCCGATGTTAATGCCCTTACGTCTAGAATTTGTGAAGGGTGTAGTTCCCTATTTGTCAAAATATAGTCAATCGTAGATCTATGTCCTCTAGTGTTCTCAAAGGTGTATTTGTATTGCTCTTTGTGATGGAAGAATTGTTGTTTTACGTATTTCGTTTGTGCTAGAAATCCGTTAACAAGTCTCCGTTATCGTTTCTGACGTCCTCGTTGAATCTTTGCTTTATCCCCGGAATGATGTCATTTCCAACCCGTGCATTAAAGTCACCTAAGATAATCATGTATTCGTTTATAGGAATCTCGTTTATTGTATCCTGGAGGTTTTCGTAGAAAGTTTTCTGGGTTAGCATCCCTATTATTCTCGGGGCATATATTCCTACTACATTTAGGTGCTTGCTTCCTATATTTATTCTTACGCAGACAATTCTCTCTGATTTGTATTTAAACTAACCCTTATATCTCCTAATTAAAAATTTTATTTTTATTTTAATTTTTAAACAAGATTTTGTTACTGAAAATGAGAAAATAATATAATTATAATAAACATAAATTTAGTTTTTATTTAATTTTTAATTTTGGTACTATTTTGACTCTTTTAAATGTGAATTTATATATTAATCTATATTTTAATATTTTTAATTAAATAAATTATAGTAACTTTCATATTCATCTTTGAAATTATACTTTTTGTATTGCTAATTTTATTTAAGAAAGATAAATACTTTAGGATAAGAATTTTGATCATTTTATGATATTGTAGAAAAACGGTTATATGGGATATATTTTATTGTATTATTTAAAGAATTTAAAGATTGTGTTATAAAAATATATTTCGTGCGATATTCGCAAAATGCATTATGTAGGGTATTGTAAATATTGTAAGAAATTGAAGTTTCCTGGCATCCTATGTATTTTCTGGTGGCGTGATGAACTCCTGACAATAAAACAACCTGACAAAGCAATCAAGCGCGTCAGCTCGGGGTGCAGCTCGCAAGGGATGGAAGATTGGTCAGATACGTCACGGTCTCAGGAATTAATGGACCGTCTTGCACGCCCCGCCGTACTAAGTGCCGACTCTAATAGTTTTTGCAATTAAAGGAGTTGTAAAAAATTTATTGCCCCGGAAAACACCGCGAGGGAAATTTCAGCGTGCATCCTGAGCTCCTCCTCGCGCTTACTTAGCCGAACAATCGAAAGACTTATTTGCAGAAGTAATTTCGGCAAAGCGGCGGAGAATGCCAAAGCGAGCGTTGTTAATGTAAAAGTGGCGGCCTGAAAATGATAACGAAACGGAGGCTTTAAAGAATTGGGCGGCTGCTGCGGTGCTAGCGCGAATAATAAATTGTCTTTTTGTTTCTCTCAGTCACCTCCAAGGAATTTAAAAAATCTCGGCCAGACAAATAAGAAATTATGATTCCATTTCTTATTCGCATTTCGAGCTCTTTGCGTAATGCTTCCTTGGAAATACCACTTTACTCGTCTCGTTACTAATGAGATTGTTTTTTGCTGCCAGCTTTTTGGCATTACATTTATTTACAGAAATGAAAACCTTTATGAGTTTTCAAGAAACATTTGTTGTGCTTTATAATTTAATGCCTTTGCTTTTACCTAGTCAAATTGTTCCTTTTTTTGTTAATGTTGACGAACAGAAGTATTGATGAGGTATGTTAGATAGTAATTTGTGTTTATAATATTTTTTTAAAAGGGAAAAAAAAATTTTTTAAAATTTTAAAATACAGCTTATTTGTCAATATTTGTTATAACTTTAGTAAATAATTTGTAAAATAAAGACATTAATGTTATTGGTAACTAATTACTCAGTTTTTTATTTATAGTTTTTAGAAAATATTTTCCTCTGAATTTTTTTTAAATCTACTATGTTTTTTCTCTAAATATTTTGGTATATTGGCCATACATGTTATTTTGTGTTGATTTTATTTTAATAATCATCTAGTTTAGTAAGCTTTCCTCTTCTTTTATTCATGTTTGTATTAATATTTTCTTTTTTGCTAATGTACAATTTATTTTTGGCGAATTTTAATGAATTTAGTTGTCTTCTACTACATGGTAATATGAGTAGCAGTCTTTGTGATATTTTATGATTTATATTTTTTTTTATATATCCTCATATAATTTCTATTTTATATTATATTCCCTATCTTATTATTTTTATATTGTTTTTCCTAATTTTCAAAATGTATTACATAGAATTTACGGCATTCTATCAACTGCATTAATTATTGTACCAGCGTTGTTATTAATCCATTAGTACCTAGTATCCTTAAAAGCTGTTTTTTAGAAGTTGCCTTACGTCAAGCATACGTATGTAATTTCTATTTATTTAACAAATGAAATTTGCTAAGGCCAATCAGAAGTTTTTAAAGTTGGTTGTTCACTGTACAAATTTGACATTAAATTATTTATAGATAAAGTAAATTAATTTATTTAGTTCTGTTGGATATTTTACTCTTGAAGGATCGAGGTTTCTAAAAGGTGAAGAAATAAAATAGGATTCTATAAATTACTAATCTTCTTCTGCTTGTGCCGTATCCTCATTGGACGTTGGCGATCAGTCTGGCCCATCTAATCTTGTTTATCGCTGTTCGGAACAGGGAGACCGATGTCATTCCTGTCCACTGCCTAAGGTTGCGAAGCCACGAGATTCTTCGTCTACCAGTACCTCGTTTGCTTTCGATTTTTCCTTGCATAATCAACTACAAAAGACGATATTTATCATTTCGCATGACGTGACCAAAGTATGCTAGTTTCCTTTTCTTAACAGCATTAAGGATCTCTTTGTCCTTGTTCATGCGCTGAAGGACTGTCTCATTTGTTACATGGTGTACCCATGAAATTCTGAGCATACGGCGATAGCACCATAGCTCAAAAGCTCCCAATCGTTTGTTTGCAGCTTCTGTGAGAGTCCATGCTTCTGTCCCATATAAAAGAATTGAGAAAACATAACATCTAAGTATTCGAGTACGAAGTTGCAAATTTAAACTCAAATTACAAAGTACTTTCTTTAGGCGGTTAAATGCACTCCGCGCCTTTTCGATTCGAACTTTTATTTCCTGAGTATGGTCCCATCTCTCGTTTAACGTACATCCCAAGTAATTAAACGCCTGTACTCTTTGTAAAGGGGATTGATTTATGTGGAAATTCACGTTTATGTTGGCATTTTTACTCATGATCATCACTTTTGTTTTACTTATGTTAAGCCGCATACCGTAATTTTTACTAGTTTCTGTTACGCGGTCTATTAATCTTTGCAATCCTTCTGAAGTGTTGGCCTAGCAGAACCGTGTCGTCCGCATATCTAATGTTGTTGACTATCTCTCCGTTTATTTTGATTCCATCTTCTGCACCCTCTAGGGCTTCTTTGAAGAGGTTTTCAGAGTAGCGTTAAATAACATCGGGGACAATACGCATCCTTGTCGAACACCTTTGCGGATGTGAAATTCTTCTGATGTTCTGTCCCTATACGGATTGTGGCTCTTTGTTGCCAGTACAAGTTGGCAATGATTCTGGTATCACTGTTATCTATTCCTGCTGATTTTAATGTTTGTATTAATTGCTCGTGTTTTACGCGGTCAAACGCTCTTTCAAAATCAATAAAACATGCAAATATATCGTAGTTGACATCACGCGCTCTTTGTATTAGTACTTGTATCGAGAATAAGGCTTCCCTTGTTCCAAGGCCATCTCTGAAACCAAATTGCGATTCGCCGATATTTTGTTCTAACTTGCTGTATACACTTGGTGGATGATGTGTAGAAAAACCTTTAGTATATGGCTCGTTAGACTAATTGTGCGATGATCTTCACATTTCTTGGCCCCTGGCTTTTTTGGTAATGGGATGAACGTAGAGAGTAACCAGTCATTGGGCATATTTCCTGTTTCGTATATTCTATTGAACAAATCTAATACGGCCTGCGTGTGTTCTTCTTCCAATGACTTTAGAAGTTCTCCATGGGTTTCATCTGGTCCAGCTGACTTGTTGTTTTTTATTCTCTTGATGGCTTTCAACAACTCTTGTCTAGTTATAGTTGGTACTAATGTGCCAACTATTACATCAGCGTCATCTCTATGTTCATCCGAAAACGATTCCTCCATGTACTCTTTCCATCGTTCTAGTATTTTCTCTTTGTCGAATATTGTTTTATTATCTTTGTCTGTGACTATTCCATTGGATTTTGTTCTTACTATTCCTGCAGTTTCCTTGATCTTTTTATGTAGGTTTAGTGTATTATGTTTTCCCTCTAAGGTTTCAATTTCTGCACATTTGCTTCCTAACCAGGCTTCCTTCGGTTCCTTGATTTTTTGTCTAATAATATTGTGTATTCGCTTGTAATTTAGTTCACTTTTATTTCTATATCTGCGCCTTTCTTCCATAAGATCTAGTATTTCGTCCTTCATCCAATCATTTTTTTTCTTTCTTGGGTTCTTTGCTAGCTTATTCTTAGCAATGACGTTCGGCGTTTCTTTAATTGTTTCCCATTTTTGTTCTATATCGTTGCCCGTACTTATATTGATTTCAGAGAATTTTTGATTTAGCTGTTGTTTTACTTCCTGCCGTACATTCTCTGTTTTCAGTTTCTGTACATCTATTCTTGTTTGTCTCGTACCACTTGCCGTTGCTTTCTTTAATCGTAACCTGAATACAGCTAGCAAGAGATTGTGGTCAGGTGGAACATCTGCGCCAGGATATGTTTTAACCGATATAATCGAATTGCGGAATCGTTTGTTTATCATTACGTAATCAATCTGATTTCTTACAATGTTGCCGTTTCTATCAGCGGGGGATTTCCATGTATATAATCTTCTGCTTGGTAATTCAAAATAAGTATTCATAATAGAAAATTTTATTTCTTTACAAAACTGTACCAGCATTTCTCCAGGCTCATTACGTATTCCAAGACCATATGTTCCTACTATTCCTTCGGTTGCTTCGTTGCCAACTTTAGCGTTTAAATCTCCCATAATTAAGGATATGTCTTCTTTCTTTGTATATTTTATTGCTTTCCTTACGTCATCATAAAATTGTTCAATGACTTCATCATTGTTGTCTGTTGTTGGCGCATAAGTTTGTATTATGTTCAAACTACAAGGTTGTGCATTTATTTTTAACATAGCAACTCTATCCGATATTGGTAGGAATCCGCTTACTGCTTTTTGAACGTCCTTTTTTATTATAAAACCAACTCCATTGCGATGTTGCGGACTATCATCACCAATATAGTATATTTGATGTTCATCTACCACACACGTTCCTTCGCCTGGCCATCTCATTTCGCTGCATCCCAATATGTCAATATGTAGCCGTCGCATTTCTTTAACCACGTTCGCTGCTTTCCCTGCTTGGAACATGCTTCGTATATTCCACGTGCCTATGTTCAGTTTTTGTTTCAGTTTTAATTTTGGGGCAATATTGTCTCTTATTGTACAGGGATTTCGCTAGCTAACGACCTGGGAAGCCCTGTGATCTTCCCTTGCCGGATCTTGGATTCCGAGCCCATGATCAGTACATTCTTTAACATTATATTTCTCTGCCATCCTGATTTTTCTTGGGAATATAATGAGGTAGTTTCCCCGTTGCTTTCCTCATCGCAGTGTTACAGCCAGGTGTATCACCTTTAAATTACTAATGCACTTCATTTTTAGGTTTCTTGAAATTACTAAAATTAGTAAAAATTTTTAGTTCGAGTATTTTTATCAGTCCATTCTAGCTTTTCCATTTTGCTCCTAAATCTTGTCATGGCAAAATTACCACCAAAGTGCAATTAAGGTCTTGAAAATGGGCAGTTATTTTTTCTATATTATTTTCTGCTGCAATACCATCTACAAATACAGCTAATTTAGTGTTTTTTTAGGTATGTCACATGTGTACAACAGAAATAGTGCTAACCTAAGAATACTTTGCTGAAGAACACCTGCTCACATGCTTGTTTAATTTTGAACGTTCAGTCTGTTAAGAAGTGTTTAAAAGCTGAGCAGATCGGGTTGGTAAGTATATTTTTAATTTTAGTAGTAGATCTTCATGCCAAACTTTGTGAAAATAGATCTGAATAGATCGCCGAGCATATTTTCTGTACTTTTAAAATTTTTTGATCACTTCTACAATTGTGTACTTGATCTACCGTAGACTGTTCTACGAAACTCAAATTGATGTGAAGGAATGCGTTGTCTTTTATGATTTTATTCTTTAAAAAATCTTCTTGAATAGTTTTGGTATTATAAAATAACAATGATATTGACCTATATCTATCTATACATTTGAACAGAAAGTAAACAAAGAAATTTGACGTGGTTTAGGCCCTTGATTTACACGAGGAGGTCCGTGCGCTCGTTCACGCACCTCGGGGCCGCTATCGCTCCTTGCCGAATGGCCAGGTGGCCGCGGCTGTCATCGGGCCGCTGCATTGCGGAACCCAAAAAGCGCATCTGCCACAGCCATTTGATTTGCTTCTGCTGAGCGGAGGTTCACGGAAGTAAGAGCCGATTCATAATAGAGATAAGCGTAAGCTGCTCATAAAAAAAGTTAAAATGTTCCATGTTCCCGATCCAGCGAAAATGCAGATCTAGTTAAAATTTATAAATTCCCACCTTTAAAAATTTGAGGAAAGTAGGTACAAAAATGTCAGCCTGGGACGCCAAAAATACCTTTTAGCGGGCAACCCTTAGTGAGCTTACATTGTTAACATGTTTCTCCGATTTAGGTATCATGACAACTTATAGATAGTAATATTAACAGCAAATATCGTCTTATAATGCAATGTTTTGCAAAAATGAATGGAAATTTTAAGTGTATAGGTAATTACACGAAACATCAGTTTTGAAAAATTTTACACAACACATGTAAATATAAAGCATTAAGGAGCTGAATATCCTCAAGATTACCAATAAAAAAATGAAAAATATTAATAGAGAAGAAACAATAAATTACGATAGTGTAAACAAAGGCAAAATGATGGACTAAAACTTATAAGATAAGAAATTTGTCAGGACAAAATTAGTTAGAATATAATATTAATAAGTTATTAAAACATAACAAAGACAAAGTTACTGTAAACGATAACTAAATATTAATACAAAAACGATATTTTAGCAGGATATTAAATTTAGTGAAAGAATAAAGACCAAAGAGACCGAAAATATCAGAGTGGGGTAAAATACTTTTTATTTTGACTCATTAGCTGTGACTCTAAATAAATTGTTATAAAAATGATTCTTTTGACAAATTATATATTGTTTTAAATGGCATAGTTTGTAGATTTTTCTTCTTTCTTAAAAATTGAACTTACAATGGGCTGCATATACTTCATCAAAAACTTGCAGTTTTGCCCGTTCTTTAACGTTAAGACTAAAACAAAGTGTAGCTTATTTGACTTAAAGTTTGTCCAAATAATTTATTACTAGTGACATCGTCTTTTAAATATGACTTCAATCTAGGCGGCTTGCTCTGGAAAATCGGGAAGTACTACTTCAAGTTGTCAAAATATTTCCAACTATAAGCATCCTACAATTATTACAAGAATTTTGTTCATCCAAATAAACTATAATCTGCTTTTGCATAAGCTAGGCAAAGTTAACAGAGGATATAGCATAATGCCTCACGCTTTTGGCAAGAGCAAACTGAGTACAGGGTTAATATGCGCAGACAATTGCTTGATATTTCTCAAGATTTATGACTCTTTCGCCGAATTGTGAATACAAAAAGTGAATATATCTCCGTAATTTAAACAAACCAAACTAATGGCAACTAAAGGCTGAGCTGCAAAAACTTTTTTAAAATATAAAAATTTTGTGACTATAGTTATGGTTTGCATGCGAGGGAATTATAAAAGTGCGATTTACTTTGAACTAGTTCCCGAAAGTCAAACCATCATGATCCACTTATATTATCAATAGCTTTACAGAATTTCTGTTATTTTGGAACAGTGATACCTCGGTATAGTTAATAAATGACAAAATGAATAGCGCCAGATCACATATAACTTAAAATAACTCGACAAAATCGGAAGAATTTGATTATCTTGTTTTACCTACAACCTTGATTACTATCTGTTTTGATGATGGTGTATTTCTTAGCCGGGCGCCACTTTGCTAACTTTTAGAAAGCAGAAAGGATGTGGTTAGTTCTTTAATTCCAAATTACAAGACTGATACCGGATGAGGCATATATGTATTTTAATATTTTTTTTAAAAATACAGTAAATAATTATTATATTAAAAAAGCAACACCCCAGTAATACAAAAAATGTAAGGAAAACCATAGAATAAAGTAACTAATACTTATATAATATATGTCAACAGCAAAACATAGAAGATATATTGAACATACAATTTTGATTCATTTTTTTTCTGATCTTTATATCTTTTTATAATTTGTATAGTCATATATGATTATTTTTATTTTTTGTTGTATTTTATCATAGTTTTTATGGTTAATCTCAAAAGTATTTAACAAAATAGAAAAAACTGCAATTACGATAATAAAAAAAATCCTGTATGTTTATAAAAATGGTACAAGATACAAAAATTAGGCTAAGTATTGTAAGTTCTCTTCTAATTAAGCACGTTGGGGTGACACGATCTCACTAACCTTTTATTTCCAGGTCGCAGTTGTAGATTTACGTTTTAACTTTAGTTATAACCTTTATGAGGAATTCTGGCTTATTGAGAGCAGTCTAAAATAAGCTGCTACGATGCAGTACGATGTTCTCTCAACTATAAAAATAGTAGTTAAAATATGGAATATTTGGAATTTTTCTCTCATTTTTTTTCTACTCATTGTTCGTCTCCAAATATGCGGATCACTTTCAACAGACTTCCGGGTATATTTATTTTGTTTGTATTATATATTTAGTCTTGTACTTATTTCATTACTTTTGTTAGTCTGTTGAATCACCTGAATAGTTTATGTAAACAAATAGCTCAGCTTCACAAAAATTTAATCCTCAGTCATTACAAATGTGACAATAACACATTGCCGGCATTTAACGCCCTCATTCACGCATGCGTAGTATAGTCTACTCTTATAGGTTCTAAGACCTCCTATCCTAAAATGTTATCTAGTAAAAACGCAAATTAAATTTATCAATTATTTGTTATTAACAAATCCTTATACACTCATTGCGTGAGCACGTTTTACAAGCGATATCAGTAAATGCTAGCTAATATGTGTATTTATGTGTAATACTCAGATCTATTGTAGAGTAACTCAAAAGTTTAAGACAAAACAAGAATAAAGCATAAACGTTTTAATTATGTAAGGTTTCTGAAAAATTAATTTTGTAATTATAACATCTATCATGGATGAATCTTGATTGTCAACTACTAATCTTAAAAAACTAATCGCACCTCAGTACTTGTATTCTGGAATAGAACACTGGATCATGCAATTTATTTTTTTATTTTTTAATAGTGAGCTCTTTAGAAACAAGACTGAAACTTTGGAAAGTTAAAATCGTAAAAATTACTAAATAAAACTGCAAGGGGTAATTGTCATATTAATAAAATTTACGTCAAAAGTTAAACTCTTTTATTCAAAAATGTATCACTGATGCCGAATGATTTTACCCCTCAACGTACAAGGTGGTTCAAATATGACCGGGAGTGACTTGTGTGTAAACAAGCCGCACTGTAGAGCAGTTGCGAAATATTGAAAAAGTAGAGCCACAGTCTCTTACCCTCCCTCCTGCTCAGGTTAGAACCTGTTTGGTCCCATTTGGGAGTTGCTAGAGTGATGAGAACAAACATAAGGTACCGTGGAACGTAGAACAACGCATTGTAATCAAATTACTCGTTGAAGAAAACGTCTCGTTCACTAAAATTTACCATACTCTTTAAGAACAGTATGGAGAAGAGTGTCTCTTGAGGACTTGTATGTTTAATCGGGTGTAAGTGCTTCAGAGAGGGTAGAGAGCGTATGAAGAATAAACCGCATGATCGTCGGCCGCAAACATTCGTTACCGAGCCAAAGATTGATCGTACAGATGCGCATATTTATGAGAATAGGCGCAACACTATCAAGAAACTTGAAGAAATGCTGTGCATCAATGTTGGTAGCGTAGAAAACATTGTAAAAAATTATCTGCACTATCTTAAGTTGAATGTACGGTGGGTACCACGCACTATGACGGACGTAAATAAAATAGTGCGCATGCAAGCAGCTAGTCGTCTCCTACACCAGTTTGAACACAAAGACGATGCATTTTTGAAGTCTATAGTGACCGATGAAATATAGGTGTACTACTTCATTCTCGAATCTCAGCAGTCATCACGCGAGTAGCGGCATATCAGTTCTTCTAAACCCTAACAAAGCGCGGAGGAGCCTTTCGACAGAAAACATGATGGCAACGTTTTTCTGGGACTGGCAGGGGGTTATCCATGTAGAGTTTCTGACGGATGCCAGAACAGTCAATGCAGTTATGACTGAGACCTCCTGGCAACAGACGTGAAGGGAACGATCCGATCCAAGCGGAATACAGATGGAAAGCGGGTAGTATTCTCCAAAACAATGCACGCCCCATACGACCAGAACAAAAATGAAAACTCTCCCGGAAATGAAAATGAAACATTCGGCCACATTCGCCATACAGTCCCGATTTGGCTTCAAGTGATTTTTACCTGTTTGGAAGTTTTAAATCAGACTTGCAAGTCATGCGATTTACGGACAACGACGCCGTCATCAGATTTTTCGGGAGTGAGTACGCCGCCAACCAATAGTCTTTTTTGAAAGGGGCATCGGGATGTTTCCAGAACATTGGAAAAAAATGTGTTGACTGCGGAGGGGAGTATGTTAAAGACTGACGTGTGCAAGTAAGTGTTTTGCAGTTTGTTATTTTTTTTTGTAAAAAATCAGACCTGGTTATATTTGAACCACCTTGTAGAAAGAAACAAAGGATGTAGTTTTGCAAGTGCAGTAAGTATAATAAGAACTTAGCACAGAATGCATGGAAAACATTAACACTTTGTAAATGAATAATAAGGTGTGAAGGAAACTCACGACATTTTTAACGTCAATAATATAAGTAAACAAAGTACTAATTTAAATATACGCCACTTTTAGAAAATTACAATAACTGAGTGCAATTGCAAAATACCATCAGTAAATAAATTATTGATGCAATCTATACGTACTAAAATCTTTAGTATTTAGTATAAGCTATAAATTGGTTTCTAGTTTCTTCTGCTATAGACTAATAAAAGCATAAAATTTACGTTCATTAATTAAATTTAAATAGAACTACTGAAAGTGAGTGCACATTCTAATTTTTCTTATCCTAAAATAGCATTGCACCTTTTTAATATTGTTAAAATGAGAACTCGCATATATTTTAATTAGAGATTTTGTAATTTTATTCTGTCGTATGTACACGACCAAAAAATATCTTAATGATCTCATTCTTCCTAAAAATCATGCGCCCGAATTCCAAGGAACCCGACACTTTTTCGTTAAAAGACGGGCTTAGTGGAAATTGCAGTCGGTAAAAAGGGATTTGTTAGCAGATAAAGCCGCACCTTAAATTGGCTCGCACCAAGGGTAAGGTGCGACTCCGCGGATCAATATAATCGTAAATCCTGGTAAGAATAAAAGGCGGCGAAGTTTTACGGGGACAAGACCATGTAGCAGCGCCGCTGCAGTCCTGCAGACCTGCTGATGATTATCTGCCAAGTTGTTTTCGACCCTGTTCGTTCCCCGAAGATCTGCAGCCCTCCCCTTCTGTGTCTGCCGTTCTGTTCCTTTGTGTGCGGACAAAGTTAACGTTGGGAACTTTTTAGCCAGGATCTCCAGGGATTTACCTCAGTTGGTAGACGTGAGGCGCGAGCAAATAAAAGAAATGCGTTGACTGCAGTTAGACGTGTTTTATATCCCCGGCTTTGCGTTCGTTCCGCTTTTGCTTGATGGGGTTTTCGTTCTAAATCGCCTGTATGATATTTTTTACATTTTCGTCTATAAAAAGCTACTGGTAAAAATGCAAGGTATTCTTTCATAAAACCTGATCGCTACTTCACATAAATGCGCTGATTAAATTATGGAATGAAAAAGCATAACGTTCAGAGTAGCATTCAAACTGTTTTTTCAAAAAGGTATATTTTTGTAACATTAAACCCACGCCTGTTATAACAATACAGCTGCTTTGAAGATGTTTATAAATCAACAGTCGTGTTCAAAAACTAACATCGCTAATTTTCTGAATTGTTTTATGGAATAAAGAACAATTAAAATAACAAACGTTATGTTTCTGTAGGGCCTTGATATTTCCCTCTATTTTTATAGGATGTATAAAAAGTGCCGGGGGCATGCAGGGGACGAAATTCAGCTCCGTGTCGGGAGGCCTCTCGAGACTCTGCCCTGCACTCGATCAGCTCAGATAACAGCACTCATGTTCATCCTTTGTTTGAAGCAACTTGCAACGCTCCGGCAGTTTCCCCAACTTTACTAATTGCTTTTATGTTGCGAAAGTAGTCGGAATGCTAATGCATTTGCTGAAGCTTGACACCGTGGCCAGCTCACAAAATGACCAGGTCAAATTTCAATTAAATTTGATCGGCCTTCTCGGCATAAATGGGTTAGAACAGACCACGCGTTGTCTACTCAGAGCACTCGTATCAGAAACGCAACGTATTTGAGGGCTGTCATCTGATTAAATCCGTGAGCTAGTCTACAAATGAAATGGAGGAATTTGCGTTGCACCGTCTATTTTTGCCCTGACATTTTCTTTTCTTTGTCGTGCTGCTGGCAGTGGGGTATGAAATTGCCGTGATCGATGGCGAGCTTTGTAGGACGTGTTTCCGAATTGCCTACAGCCCTGGATTTGCTCTGACTCAGGATTCCGAACAATGCCTGTCCTTCTGCCTTACTGATCTCGAATTTCGAGCGAGCGATCTCGTTTGTCCGAACCATACCTCAATACTAATCGGCGACGTAAACAATTTTCTACTAGGATGGTCGCGTCTGCGACTTCGTTAGGGCTACCTTTGTTACATTTATATCACTGTCTTGACTGTAAAACTCTTTTCACTTCCCACTATTCAACGTGACTAGTGATAAAATACATTCTGTAACATATATTAAGGTCATATATCACTTCAGCGTGCCCCGAAAGACCGCACCGCAGCAGCCAGAGCAGGATTAAGGCGGCGGTGCATGTAATCCCGGGTCGGATACGATACCACGACACGGAATTAGCGCTTGCGATAGCTTCACCCCAATTCTTACTATTGTTTCTCTCCTATCAGTAAATGTAATCGTTGCCTTTATCAGAACTTTGCAATTTGCTTATACAATTGCATTAATTTACATTTTAAATCAAAGCTTTAAGACATTTTGAGAACAACTATTTATAAAATTCATTTATATGTAACACCACAAACAATAAGAGTTTAAAAGTAATAAACAGATGTTATGAATTAGTAATAAAAGAAATATTTACAAATTATGTTATGACTATAAAACTTAAATCATAATAATATTATAGCTTAAACACAACGCCTACAAATATTGTGTAATGTAAAAATACTTTGCAAAATGCTTCTCTACGGTAAATTTTATCTCACATATCGGATAAAATTTTTTAAAATTTTTAATATATAAGTTTCTAAATCAAATTTGATATACACAATGCACGACAACAAAGAACAATATTTTGCAGCAACGAAACACCTTGCCTAAATTTATAACAAAATAAATAATTAAGGAAATTTTTTTGAATATGTTAAAATGGTGATCGTATATGTAGTAGTCAAATATTAAACTAATTTTTTAATATCTTTTCTCTACTGCTCCTATTATTGTTATTATTCAAAATTGTGTTGACAAATTTAGGCTCTAATGAGTTAAAATGTAAATATAAAAATAATTTAAATCTTTGTTGCATATTTTCAATAATTTCCGTGATGATCTATCAGTTCATTTTAGTGAGGTCACATCATTTGCACAGAATATAATTGTTAAATACTCTTCAGAGCTTTCTTTGCTAATAACTAATTTTTGTCTTTATATAGACTTCTTATAAATAAATCTTGTTCATTCTTGTTTATTCCTTCCATGTTACTCCTCTTTCGTTTTGGTTTTCCACTATCACACTGTTCCATGTTTTTCTTGGTTTTCCTCTGTGTCTCTTGTGTGTTGTTTTTACTAACCATACCCTTTTTGTCTGTCTTCCTTCCTCCATGCATACTACATGTCCAAACTATATATAGTTGTTACATCTTAATAAAATGTACGTTTAGTTTTTGCTTTATCAGTACATTTCTTATTTTTTTTAGTACCCCTTGTTCGCGCCAATCTCCGATTACTTTATTTGAATTTTAAATTAGGACCGGCCATCTTTTGCTTCCCTTCTGTATATGGGCTTTAGTTTTGATTTGAGATAGCGGCGGCCAATTTTCCCGTGTGCGTGGTGCGCGATATATATTATAAAGGGGCTGCGACGAGGGCCTCGCTTCGTTTTGAATTTTGAGTTGTGATGATTTAGAAAGCGAGCAACCGGCTTTAAATTTTCTGTAGCTGAGAGCGTTTCGACCGAGAGTTTGTCGGCCTGTTTGATTGGCGGCAGAAGTTTCAATTTCCGCGTGACCGTTTTGTTGAAGGCTGATTTTGTGGCGGAATTTGAAATTTTTCCGACCAGATTAACCTCTTCTCGGAGATCGTTTTATTTCCCGATTGCATTTCGGGAGTTGAAATTTTGCCGGTGAAAAACTCAGCCCGATTTTCTTTGTATCTGACCCGACCAGGAACGAAGAAAAAACCTTGTTACACCAGGAAAGGCGCTTCCGATCGGCTCCGCTGTAAAGGTTGGGGTAACTTGTCCTATCTTTTCAGCCCACAACCTTATTTTCTCTTCCTGAATCACCTAAGATTACAGCACAGGGAAGCGATGTCTGCAGGAGAGCGCCGTTCCAAAGGTTAGTGTTTCAGCTTTGGCTTTTGTTTGAAGTTCCTTTTTTAAATTTAAAGTTACGCTACAGTCTACTTTTGACCGTAACAACTATTTCACCGCTTTTAGATATTTTATTTCTATAGCTTGTATTTTCCTTTTCGTCTAGTTATTTAAAGTTCAACCTTTGCATCCATAAGTTAATATTAGTTTGTACATGTTATTAAATAATGTGCTTTTTATTTTCTTTGTTATTACCTTTCTTCTTATGAATTATAATATAACTTAGTCATATTTTCTATTTTATGCTTATTTCCATTTCCTCTTTTTCACTTTTATGTATGTTTACTTTAGATACTTAAATGTTTCTATTTGTTCTATGTTTACTTCAATTTTTAAATTTGGATCATTTTAGGCTTCTATACCTGAAAGGAAAGATTAATGAAATCGATGCGGACGTAGGTCTGTTCTTTGCGACTTT
Organism: Sinelater perroti; assembly: GCA_036346155.1. Classification (NCBI taxonomy): domain Eukaryota; kingdom Metazoa; phylum Arthropoda; class Insecta; order Coleoptera; family Elateridae; genus Sinelater; species Sinelater perroti. The sequence goes on from JARFIY010000001.1 coordinate 74,775,256, forward strand.
CAACTCGAGAACTACTGAACCTAAAGACATAAGGGGGGTATCATTCGTAAGCCTACGGCCTACCGGGTTCCCATCCGCGAGCTGGCATAGGTGGGATGTCCTACAACAATGCAATAAGGGTTTTTAGCGGACCCAGCTTCCAAGTTGTCATTCCTCATAACTATTATACCACTTAACTTGGAGACCAGCTTCTATTTATGTCATTTCTGACATCTGTCACGTATTATAATTTCTGATCTGTGATAGATAGAAAAATAACGTATTCAAATAAAGGACTATAAGTCAAGTCCAGACGCCAAAAATCAGCCTGATCGGAAAATCTCAAGACCGGTTTGACCGGAAGTGACCGCAAATTTTTGTTTATGTAAAGAAGTCACGGACATTGGTGGAAAATCAGTTCTACGTCCGTACATATTTCTTATTCCGTCACTTTATCTTGACAATGTTTACTTTTAAATTTTTCTTTTTTAGTGCTTTATTCTAAATATTTATATTTACTCGTAACATTTTTCCTTTTTTTTCATATATTATCAAGTCGTCAGCGAAAGCACTGTTTATTTTCATTTTCACGTTCCTATATCTTACAGTTTCTTTGTTAATACTTTCATTTCTTTTAAGATGTCATCGAGTATCATATTAAAAAGTATCGGACTGAATACTCTTCCTTTTCTTAATCCTTCTTTGATTAGAAACTTGTCTGGCTTCAAGTCTCCTGTTCTCACGTAGTTTCTAGTTTTTTGATACATCGCTGTTATAGATTTTCTCAATTTTTCTAAGGCTACTCCACACTTCTGCTTTCGGTACGCTACCGAGGACTTTTTTTAAATCTATAAAAGCTACATACATATTGTCATTCCTGTTCTTTCCTTCTAATAGTTTTATTGTAATTGTGTTTTATTACATGCTCTTTGCTTGCTTTAGTACTAAACTAGTTAACTACTAATTGTACCTATTCGGTTACAATTTAATTCTATTAGTATATATGTATAAAGATATTTGTATTTTATTGAAAAATTAAATTATTCTCTTATAATGTATATAATCTATGTTAGTAATAATTCACGTAATAACAATAGTAATAATGTAACAGTAAAATAAATAACCATGTAAGCAGTAAATCCATAATTACAAGTATCTGATGAAAATACGTAAGCTCTCCTTTAAATAGCTTCAAGTATTGCAAACTCAAAAGCGTTTTTGGTTTAGCTTGAATAAATCTAACATTTTGATCGTGCAAAATATTATTTAATAATTAGAAAAGCACCCTATATCTTTATTAATTTTACATATTTGCGTTCAGAAGTCTAACGAACTCTTATTATGGTTTTCTAGATTAATAATGGATTTTGGACATCCCGAACATGATTTAATTGTTTCATATCACCACCCAACAACATATTAAAAAAATTATTACGTTTCTTTTTAAATAAAACTCAAAACTGCTTACCAGAGCTTCACTACATTACAAATTAATTTACTTAATATTTGTAACCTTCATACTGCTAATATAAAGGCATAAAAATACTTTTTAGTAAACTACGAGTCAAATATTATTTAGACATTTACATCTTCCATGCCAACCTTTAACATTCTTTTATATTTAATAGCAATATTGCCTTTGAAACATCATTCAAGCAATAAAATTCCACAAAAACAGAACGCCTTTGTTATTTACAATTCGTGAAGCTTTCAGCAACCCTTGAGGCATTTGTCGCTTTTTCAATTTTACCCTATTTCATTTTGTTTGCAAAAAACAATACAACTGGGTAGAATTGAACCATTTTCGTGTTGAATTTCTCCTAGGGGATTTTCCCACTGTTTGTAATAAGCATTTCAAAGACATGAAAGCTAAAATATTTCTACAAAAAAACTTACTTTGAATATATTTTACAGTATTGACAAAAAATAAATTTGAACTGCAATAACTACAAGTAAATATTCACTAGTTGTATTGAATGGCAGCCTTATTTGTATGGTAGTATAATAAAAGCTGTACACAGTTTGTGTATATTCTTATATTTCTATTAAATTAAATAACACATATAAATATAAAATATAAAAGCATAAATATATGTAACTAAATATAATGTCAATAAAGCAACAATCGAGTAAGTGCCATGAACTTCTTTTTTACTTCTAATAGATCATTTCTTTAGCATAATAAAGAAAATATCTTGAATTATAAAAAACATTAGAATAGTGGCAAACATCATTACATTAGAAGACATGTAACTGTTAGATCCAAATTACAAAAGGATGTAAGTGCAAAAGATCTATGTATTGCACATATATTTGTAATTATAATTTTAAAAAAAGTTATAAGTAATACAGCAGTTAAGGCACACATGCTTTAGTAAAATAATTATCATATTTGCAGAAACAGACTAATGGTATATTGGTAAGTCTCCGTGCTTGAATGAATTTGAATTGTAAGCCCATATAGGGAAGATAAAAGAATCCATTCAATTTTAGTTAGTGCTACTCAATTGTTGAAGTGGAATACCTAGTTGTATTTAGTTACTTTTTACATATACACAAAAATATTTGGACAATATCCAAATTGACAAAGAACAGGCAAAAAATTGATTTTAAAGGTAGATAAGGTAGTTGAATATATCATATTTCTCTGAGTGCATAAAATGTCTATTAAAAGTCGTCTATCATAGAGAAAATTATAATTCTAGACGTTAACTTTCTAATCAAATGAAATAAGATAGGTCGTCATTTAAGAGAGACACATACATAGTTACTTACCATAGTATTATAGTTTGAAGAACCATGATTTATAAAAGGACTTACTTCTAATACAAATATTTATCAGTAGTATATTTTAATTAGGTAATGCCTATCCACATACTGCGTGCTGTTTGCTAGCCTTCTCTGATAAGTAGAATGGCCATTATTGATTGGTAACGTAGTCATAGAAATTATTTCCTATTGAACACGTTTGGGGTATGAAAAGCGGTATCTATTGCGATGTTTCAGTATTTCAGCAAACACAGACGATCTGTAGGCTAAGGTCGAACGAATTTGGTAGAAGGCACCTTAAACCACCATCTAAATTCAATATTCAGCTAAATAAAACACTGAACGCAAATCACTATTTATGGGTGGAACCAATATTTAATTATTAAATAATAAATATCATTTATTTTATTACTATTAATAAGCATTTTCTTTAAATCAGAAATCTCTATCTTTGTTTCTTTTATGTATTGTATTTTCTTGTAAATAATAACAGAACAATGTAAAGCCTAACAAGAGAACCAATAAATAAATTATATTTTTCCACGACTCTAACTCCCCGCGTAGAAGCGCGGAATTGCGAATTGAGAGGTTAAGGTTCTCATATGTTTGCCTTTTCTGCCCAATTGTCGCGCACCATCTCTGGTGCGGGGCGATGTCCATGCACCACGCCTTAACGACCGCCATTTTTAGTAATTGAGTAGGCCACTCTACAGGTATAAGAGAGCACCGGGAATGGAACTCGGGTCCGTCCTCATACCAGTCTGCGCTTTCAACCGCTTAGACCACTATGGCGTAAACAAAAAATCATATAAGAACACAAGTTCTAAACTAAAAATGTAAAATTTTTTTTGTACTAAATTAAATTATATTACAAATATTTCATTTTTGTCAAAAGCAACCATTTTCCACTGAAAATTATTAAAAAAATAAATATCCACTTAATAACATAAAAAAATTGTAATTAATGTCTAATTTTGAATATATCTACCGTAATATTAAAAAATAATAAAACTATTTACAAAAAAATCTTTAGAAAAATAAACAATTATATGTTTATGAAAACATTGCTGTTATACGTGAGAGTATCACAAGTAGTCCACTAACATTAATTCTATGACTGTTTCATAAATTAGGTAGGCCTAAAATCAGTTTCTATTAAATTACACATAAATATTTATATTTGCATGTTTCTAAAATTTAGTTAATCCAAGAACAAAAAAAAGATCAACGAATTTCTAGTGTTTTCATAAATTGTTTTTGCGCATCTGTTGTCTTTGTGAGGAAGAAAGCTTTCAATTATTTACAATCACTTAGTGACAAGAATGTGCGGTTTGGTAATGTATATGGCCGAAGAAATAATCTGTAATGTGGCTCTCTAGGATTTCTTGTAGCTTCCACAAAATAGAATTGACGTTTTTCATGTTTATCTTGAACAATATAAGAATACAAGTAAGCACAGTATTATTATATGTGAAGCTCCTTGGATGGATGATATGAATTAGCTATGAAAGTCTTACGACTTAGTAATGCTGGGATTTCCCCTTTGAAATTATTTGAAAATTATTAAGTGGTATTATACGTTCTACATATATAACTTAAAGTCCAGTAGTAGAAGCAATGTCGTGCAAGAGGCAAAACGTGTGGCACTGCCTTCTTTTTTGCATTAAGAAGGTTTTTTACGGTACACACAATGAGTCGTTCCAACAACTTAAGAGTGAACATCTTAACCTACATGATGCCAAACGTCCTATACAGTTATAATTGTTTAAGATGAAAAACTTGTAAATCTTTTGGGAGAGGAAAGAGAAGCACAAGTAAAGCAGGATTTAAAAAGCCACTGAGTTTTCTCGTAAATTCACAGATAAGAACAAAATATTGCTATAGTTGCTCTCCTGATTTAAGAAGAAAGATTTTTTGCACCAGATTACAATTTTAAAGAAAAAATAGTTTTTTAAAGGAATCTAAAACGGTAAAAATCGTGGGTTTGTACAAGTGGAATCATCGACCAATACCACACGGCTCTGGGAACGTGCAGATGGTGAGATCAGTGGAGTAATGGCCTCGCGTTACCAGCAGCAAGTGAAGCATATTAGAAACGCGTTGAATCCGAAAAATCTTATATTGATAAGTGAAAACAAAAGTCTATTTGCTTTAGAAAAATGCGCAAGTATATCCCTCTAAAACAAATTTAAAGACCATTGTTAATCTGGGCTAATTGACTTTATCACACCTGGTGTGCTTGTCAGACTTTACCACTTTGGATTATCATGTTCATAGATCTCTGCAACATCGCCTGGTAGATGCTCGTTTCATTTTTATCTAAGATATCGGGAGAGGTTTGGTTGAGTTTATCAACCTTAAATCATTCTTTATCCCAAGTAGAATTTCTGAAATTTGACGCTACAGCAAGGTGTAGAATTTTTATAATTTAATATCATAAATTTAGAAAAAAGATCAAAAATTAAGTTTTACACCTGACAAAGCCTACATAATAAAATCATAAAACATGCTGGTATTATAAAACAACATTATGGTCATCATAAGACAAATTAATATCCCACTTTTTGAAAATATTCGTATCGATATCTGTCAACAAAATCATAGTGCATATTTAAGCCGTTCTAACGTTCACGTTAATTTATGGTACTTTTATTTAAAATGAAAAATTAGACATATTATATGTATTAGTGTTTCGGCACACTTCTTTTGAAAGAATTACATGAAATCAAGACCCAAATAGCATAAAATATTATGGAATTTGACAATGACTTAATCAAACTTACAAAATTTTGCAATAATTATTAATTCCTTAAATATAAATCATAGTGTTAATGTAAATATTACCATAACTGTTAGCTTTATCTACACACTAGGTGGTTGAAAGCGAGGATACTAAAGTAAGTAGTATCGATCACAAAATACATATAATTTGAGTCAAACGTTACGACAAGGTAAATAAAGTACATTATGTAAATTGAAGGTTTTTTTTTAATTTATTTGACTAAGTGGAACGCTTATAGGAACGGTATAGTAATATATTATTATATGCACATACCAAAATGTTTTATTAAGCTTTTGTGTGCTAGCTGATAGATTTGATGGTATTGCTTTGAGATGCATAAAGTACGTATTATAATATTCTTGAACTCATTAATTATTACGATACTCAGTAATGGCCAAAATAACATTGAACATAGACACGACGCTCTGTTATTTAGTTCCTAATGACTGAGGATTGTGTGCTCAGCGACATTCATGAGTGTTGCCTATAGAAATATCTGTGTGAATATCAGTACTATTAGACAGTAAGCAAAAATTATGAAAAGAGAAGATCCAGCCACAATAAAACCAGAGGTAGAAAAATTCATTCATTGTTGCTGGAACTGTTAAACTATCTTGAATAAAAAACGTTTTATTTCTTTTCTAACAGGACGAAAAAATCTGTTGATTGTTGTTGCGCTTTTGGGGACAGAGATACAAGACATTCCGAGCTTACATCAAATGTATATCTTTTCTATTATAAAGCAATCACAAAAACAATTTTCCTAAGACCCTTGTATACTTATAATAAACTTTTTTGTAAGCTTTGTGTATTTTAATTTACAACTACATAATTTAGAAACAACGTAAATGTTGCTTTCTTAGAATAAAGTTAGAATGAGAGATAATTACTCTTAAAAAATGCTCATATACGAGCATACGAGCAGGTAATTAATTAGAGAAAATTAATTTATCGAAAATGCATGTAAAAACTATGAGGTAATTCTAGAAAGTATTACGAGGTACCTTCAAGTTTTAAGGTCTCTATTTTTTTCTGAAAAAGTTCTTGCCCAATAAAGTTGAAACTTCTATTACTCCTCAACGTAATCTTCGTCTAGACGCACAAATTTTTCACAAGGTCGTCGCCATCATTTCATAGGTGCGGAGAACACTACTTTAGGAGTCTCTTTTACTTACTGGAAAATCGCTGATGCAGTAGTGGTTCGATTAAAAAATGAGCGGCCACGAAGTGTCCCTCGGTCGGAAATTCATAGCAGCATCACGTGTCAACATGCCCTGAGACATTGCCTTTTGTCCGTGGGTCAGCAGTCATGGGACTCACCTTGAAGAAACTTTCTGCATTTTAAGTCATGCTGTAAAATGGACTCTACAAATCCTACAGAAATACCAAGTTTCGAGGCGATATCGCGCACACCTAATCGAGAGCCTTCCATAATAACTTGCTCCACTTGCTCAATTATTATTTTGGCCCGGCTGGTTCGTAGCCGAGACTACGATTGTCACACAACTCTCAATTTTAAAGTTTTGCGCCCTCAAATGCACATTTTCAACATACATAACGCCTTTTTCGCATGTCTCACTTAATTGGAGATGAATTTTAAATTATTTTGAACACTAAACATCGCCATTTTTGCGTAATCCATTTATATGACGATTTGAAATAAATATTTTATTTATCCCTCTGATTGACTATTTGGTGACCTTAATCACAATTACTTGGACTATAATTGTAGTGTATGTTTGTGAAAATTCATTTTAATGTGTTTTGCAATTTGTAGTTACTCTGCTACAAGCGAAACAAGTGACACTGCCTTACAATTAATTCTAATTTTGCAAAGAGATTTGAAGCAAGTTTCTATGTTACCAATTTACTGGCGAGATATAATTTTCGTTTTGTCTTCTTCAAAACCATTCTGGTCAATACATGAAAAAAACAGTCCGTTCTTCTACTTATTTCAGTAAATGGGGATTTAATTCATTATACCATTTTATACAACTATTAAACGCAGATTAAATGGGTTGAATATATGAAAAGTGGTTGATGCAATTTGCTTAAAAAGTGAAATAGAGCCGATAATCAATCGCAATTGTTATTAAAACAATTACCATCCTAAACATTGCAGCTGATGTAGAAATAATAAGTTAGAGCGTAACAAAATTATGTAAGTAGTCGATAACGTGTATATCATTTATTTCTGGTATAAATTAAAAAAATGAGTGGTTGCTTGCAAAGATATTTTTGACGTCCTAGACTGACAAATTTTTGCACATTTGAGACGTTATCAAAAATTTAAAATTTGATTGTTTAGACAAATTGTTCATTAATTTTTTTCAATTTTTGTTATATACATACACTTTAATACAATGTTTACATAGATTCACAAATCAATGAAAGAAAAAAAATAAAAACAAGTAGATATTTCATCTAACAACTTTAACATATCCAACTTCTAGACTATGACACTAAGGGAAAGACTGTAAAAACGCACTCTCAATATGTAAAAATGCAGGGATTTTTTGTTTTAATGTTTAAATAAAAAAAAATTTCACTCTCCTAAGTGTTGAAAGGAATCGTTTTTTAGTGCAGTAACACCCATACTTAGAACAATTCTTAGATCTTAATTGAAAAAGTAGACTTTACATCCCATGACTTCAATAATGCTAGGAGTCTTTATAGTTCTAATTGTGTTTTTGGTTTGGTATTTTTATCTTCTTGTCAATATTTTTATTGGTTCTTAAAAATGCATATATAGAATGTTTTATCTAAATCAAAAATATGCTTTTTTAATAGCTTATTTGTCCTCTATCGTACTTCTATAATTTTCCATTTGAGGGATTTTTATAGAATTCCGAAATTTCTATATATTTCTGTGTATATTATTCTCTTTCGTACTAAGTTGAGCTTCAGAAAATCAATTACAGCATAATATGTTTCTATCATGAAAGACTGTCATCCAGAAAACTTTTAATTTCCATCTTTGTTTTCACCAAAAGGAATTCTTGTAGACGTCAATTTTTCTTTATTTTCTAGCTTTGAAAATTTATCTTTCTTTTAAAGAGAGTTAATAAAAGTATTGCTTAGGGTAATGACCTTTGTTGTGCCTGTACTTTCTAATTAAAGCATTTTAATTACTTCTCAATACTTTAAAAAACATTGTTTTTAAAACATGCAAATGTTGAATTCTTGTAAATGTAACACAAAAAAATTTATAAATGTTTTTGAAATAAAATGTAACGCTAACAATATATCTTGTAGTAAGTAGGTTTTATTTGCAACGCCTGCTCCATTATCAACATTATGGGTTACGATTCCAAAGAATAGTACGCCGCAAGTGTAAAAACAGTAACTCTCTGTACGTGAGGATTCTAAAGGGCAATAGCAATAAACGGCTCCCGAGGGCTGAAACCGTTGCCCCCTTTACGTTTCCTCTGCTCACCGTTATGTTCATCCACGAGGGGCTACTCCGCTACGGTAATGTTCCTTTGCTATTACTATAACTTTCCAGTCACTAAAATGACGACCTTGTTTCCTGTCTGCGCCAGCCCAGCCCTCGGAGGTCTCCCATATAAAGGGTATATGCTAAATCAGCGGATTCTGTATTCCGAGGACACCGCATGCTCGCGACCGCGGCCGGCGGTTGCGTAATGAATTGAGAGTAGTTATCAAACACTCCGACGACTAATTGCAATTCCGCGCGTGTATTTTGAGTAATCACCTGAGCGGCAATCCGTCTGCATTAGGCTCCACGCTCGAAGGGCCTCTCGAGACCTCGCCCTCGCGTTCGAAACTATACGGACCCTCGTTCGGTTTCGCGGAATTGGATTAAACTAATCGATGTCACGGAATTAAATAAAGTCATCCATAAACCGAAAACTTTGCTTTCTTCGATTGGCAGGCCCATGCTTTCGCGTCTTGTTTTCGATAACAAGGTTAAGGATTTCCTTCGATATTCTCTTCTGTCGTTTACATTATACGACAATTTTGGTTGCTTACGATGGTTCTATTTATCATATAAATAGAACTCAGATCTAAAGGAAATATATGAAAATAATGAAGAATAAATGATATTACGCGCTGTGTATATAGGCAATTTTCTATTCATTTCCAATCAATTTCTTATACTACTCATCCACAATCTTTTTTCTTCTTTGTCCTCTCTTTCCTTCAATTTCTTCTCTTTTGTTATATATTGTAATGTTATATACGTTTTGTGCCGTATTATGTGTAAGATAACTTCTTTATTACGTTGTATACTAATTCTGTTTTCGTTACAGTTTTTCTCAAAACTTCGTCGTTACTCACTCTTTATACCCAAGAAATTTTTATCATCTACTCTATAAAACTGCAAAAATGTAACTAACATTGCAAATCCTTCTACAGTTATGAAACGATTTCAAAAATTAATATCTCATTCAAACCGGTTTGTTTCCAACCTCGCATAAAAGTTTTTTGACTTAGGTCACGGTTGACCTATCATAGGTCAAAACATAAATTATCATAAAGTAATTTGATAGTTTGCGCCAACTGTCAATTCTTGCCGTTAGTAGGCGCATGCGGCACAACTTTGAATTATGTGGCCCGTTTTTGAGACGAGCCTTTTTACTAGTTCTTTATATATCTACATTTCAAAATTTGTTCAATTTGTTGTGTCTTTTTGAAGTGTCTATGTTTCAAATACAAATAATAAAGTTGAGTATACATAGCATTTTAGAAGACGTACTCATAAATTTAGATTGAGGTGACGGTTAGTTAATATTGTTTTAAATTTAATAAAAATGTTATCCTTGTAATATCTGTTCTTTTTTTATTTCGTATTTGCATTCTATTTTTGAGTAAATTAAATAATTAAGTATGTGTATTTGTTTGATTCTGATATTTTCAGTCTTGATATTTGTATTTACATTATTTTCGCTTATTACCATGACTTTTGTTTTTACGTATATTCTTATTTCTATGTTTATAGTTTTCTGTTCTACCTGATTTAATAAATATTTTAGCTCGTTTCCTATTAAAACGGTATTTTCAGCATATCTTATATTATTCAGTATAACTCTGTTTATCTTTATTTCTTCTGGTCCGTTTTCTACTATTTTATCTGATTATATATTAAACAATATGTGTGAGAGTGTATTCTTTGATTTATATTTCGTCTGTTATTTCATTTTCAATTTTTGATTAAGGTATAGATTTTTAATACTAAGTATTATAATCAAAAGCTTTTTTAAAGTCAATGTAACATATATACAGATCTTCTCTCTTATCTAAGCATTTTTTTGCCAGAATTGTCAAGAAAAGAAACACTTCAAATTGCGTAGTACTTATACTTTCTTCACATTTATTTTTATTTGTTCATAAATTATCCGGCTTATCGAGCTAATATATATATATATATATATATATATATATATATATATATATATATATATATATAATAGTTGCATTTTCTTGCAATTGTTTTTTGAAGTAGTGTCAAAAATGGCTATTATAATCATTTATTTGGGACTTTACCTTGTATACAAATCACATTAAAAAGTTTGGTGAGCGTTGTAAGTTCTTTTCCCTCATTTTCTTCAAATATTCTATTTTTATTTCGTCTAACCCAAGCGATTTTCCTTTCTTGCTCATTTTTTAATGCCTCTACTACTTCCAAAATTAAAATTTCCGGACCTCTATATAAATCATTGTCATCATTTCATTGTCTATTTCTTCTCTCTAATAGTTGTTATCAAAGAATAATTCAACTACATAGATTTTTTTATGGTTCTTTCTTCTCTCCAATTGTTAGCAGGTACTAATTATTACAGTTGGTTAAATTTAAAAAACCCAGCGGGGTTGCTAGTCCCCAACTCCCCCCCCCCCCAGGTGGCGGATAGGGGAATGCTCATTAGATATAGCGGGTACCGGGGAAATATAATACCCGGGGCGGACCAAAACTAGCGTGGGAGCAACTTTTGAATGACAAATTTTAATGGTCCCTAGTCCTATGCACCGAATACTGTCGGTATAAGTAGTTTCTCTTACTAGCCAACAGCTTCGGGTGGAGGAGCTGGTAAGAGTAAGTGCACCCTCTTGCCCTTGGAGTGAGAAATCGCCCCAAAAGACGCATGAGCCTAACAAGGTCAACGGCATGAAGATGCAGAAGGCAACGGAAAACCGCTGCATTAAAGATCCCAAGTGGATATTCCTAGTAAATAATCATCATGGCTAGTTTCAAAATCAAATATTCCGGAGTCAATAGTCCCCTAATCTGATCTCCGGAGGACAGTTTTGAAGAACGCTATAAGAATTGGTACATGGAACGTACAAAGCATGTACGAGCCTGGTAAAATACACAACGTAGCACAAGAAATAAACAGAATGAACTTAAACATTTTAGGTATTAGTGATACAAGATGGCCAAATAGTGGTCAACAACATACAAAAAATGGTACGATATACTTTTCAGGAAACGACGACACTAAACACTTACACGGTGTAGCAGTAATGTCTCAAAAGAAGTAAATAAATCAGTAATAAATTTCACCCCGATATCAGATCGAGTTATGCTGCTACAATTACAGACTAAGGACTGTAAACTTAACATAATTCAGACATATGCTACTAATGAAAACAAATCAGAAGATGAAGTGGAGGAATTCTATGCACAAATTAACATCATCCTGCAATCAGTCAAAGCTCGTGATATTACTATAGTGCTAGGTGATTTCAATGCCAAATTTGGGAGAGGCGAATGCGACAAATGCGTTGGAAAATACGGACTTGGAATGAGGAATGACAGGGGTGACCGATTGTTACAATTCTGCCAAGAGAATAACTTCATAATAAAGAATACGTTTTATCAACTTCCATAACGCCGACTTTGCACCTGGAAGTCACCACAAGACAAAGACGGCAGAATCGTAAGAAATCAAATTGACTATGTTCTTATCAACGAAAGATATAAGAATGTTATAAAAAGTGTAAAGACCCACCCTGGCTCCGACGTCTTATCCGATCACAACCCAGTGATAGCTAGAGCAATAATTAAACTAAAATCGAGAAAAATAAAACCAAGAGAAAACAGAATAGATGTCCATCAGTTAAAAAATCAACAACTAAAACAAGAACTACAAAACAAAGTAAATTCTAACCTAAGAAATATAGAACTAAATACAACATTGGACAGAAATGAAAAATGGAAAAAGTTTAAGAATGCACTAATGAAACCATGCAAGGAAATACTCTGTGAAAGGAAACAAATAATAAAACACGAGTGGATGACAACAGAAACACTTCACCTTATGGATATAAGGAGTCATAAAAATAACAACACGGAATATAAGAAAATCCAAAAACAAATACGTACAGAGATAAGGGATATCATTTATATTGTAATGTAGTATTAACTGATAAATCACTTTATAAAAATCTTTTAACATAGCTTTTGTTTTTAATGAAAAATTTTTTCTACTTTTTTATGTAGACATTACTATTTTTCTTCACACATTAATTACAAAGTTTTCACCGACGTTGAAATCCACCTTTCTTCCCATTTTGTATGTATATGGTTTGCCCTGCTATTTTTGCCATGTTGTTTATTATTATGAACTAATATAACAAGTCTGTTGTCATAGACTTTGTTTACATGTTTATTTTGTGCCTTTTTTCTTCTTTTTACAAATCGGGCTATATCCACGATTACAAAACAAATGCAACAGCCCTTATATATTTATTTCTAACTATCTTTTCTCGTTCTTTCTACTGTTATTGGAAACGTATTCATTTTAGTATTAAGCGATGTCTGATTGGTTTTGATAATGTTGACGCAGATTTCTGTTTCATAAATCATAGTTAGCATGACCATAGTCTTACAGATTTTTATCTTACTATCAATATACAAATATTTGTTCTTCCAACGTTATATTACTTGTTGCATAGATAAATACAATTTGTATTCCATTTTGTAAGTGATATTTTGATTTTTATGTGTTGCGTAAACATTTTCCATTATTTTTTCAAAAATCTTACCATTTGATTTTTGTTTAAGAAGTTTTACGTATGCATTTCAAAAATTTTTAGATGTTCTTTGTATGTATTATTTTATTGTCATTTTCTTAAAAAAATTACACATAACTATGACATGTCATTTGGTGCTTAGTAAACCTAATTTTAGGTGAAGAAGTTTTAGGTATTTCCTAAATCATATAGTAACGCAATATATGCCTAGAATATACAAAAATTCTCATAAAAAGCTACAAAGGCTTTCTAAGGTATCTATGTTGCACAAATATCTATTTCTGTTTTTTGCATCGTTAGAGAAATTTACTAGTTTATTCTAAATAAGACAAACACCTCTTATTTTGTATTAAAAAGTTTGTCTAATATTTAATATTTAGAATTTTTAATATTTGACACCGAGATGCACTAGAGCAGTATTATTTCTGTTTAGTATTAGGACAATATATATCTAGGACAAACTGTAACATTAAGGAAGGAAAACAGAGAACACGAGATAGATAGAAGAAGACGTCTGGCGTGGGCAGCTTTTGGAAAGCTAGCTTATATTTTAAAAAACAACAAAATACCCCAACGCTTGCGAACTAAGGTATATGACCAATGTATACTTCCCATAATGACATACGGTGCTCAAACATGGACATTAACGAAACAAGTAAAAACAAAACTGGAAGTCACTCAGCGAGCAATGGAGAGAGCAATGATTGGAATTACAATACGAGACAAAAAAGAAATAAATGGATAAGAGATAGAACTGGGGTCGCGGATGTAGTGAAAAGAGTGACGAAATTGAAATGGGAATATGCAGGACATACAGCTCGAATCAAAGACAGTTGGTGGAACGTTAAAATCCTCCAATGGAGACCATGGACAGGCAAGAGACAGCGTGGCAGGCCAATAACGAGATGGCAAGACGACATTAAGAGAGTAGCAGGACTGCCATGGATGAGAGTCGCACAGAATCGCGCTACATGGAAGAATTTGAGGGAGACCTATGCCCAATACTGGGCGCAATGAGGGTTAAAGAAGAAGAAGAAGAAGATTAGGACAAGATTTCCTCTGTTCTATAAAAATAAACATTCTAAACTGGAAGAATAGACACTAAAATTGGTTAAAAACATATGGATGCTGCACTGCTTTAGTCATTTTTCTTTTATACTCGTAAATACTTGTAAAGATTGTAGGCAGCCATTGAAGCTGTAAGGCTAGACGTACTTCATTACATTCCTACTTAAATTACTAAATATTGTTTTTGGTCGTAAACAACTCTTCATATTTTGATTGGTTTCTGTTACTATTTTTTTAAATAAGTTATCAGTAAATATTAACCAAAAATCACATAAAATTAATAACTATTATTTAATATTGCCGACCTTTACTATAGTTTAAGATAAGTAGTGAGGAAAAATGTCTTTAAAATTCTATTTACAAACTTATAATGCTATATGGAGTAGAAGTTAGGAATTAGTTAAATAATGTATTTTCTAATACATAAGTTTGGCCGAAAGGAACAATAAAATGAGCGTCCCGAACAATAAACTTGCAAATATGTGTTTTTACGAAGCCGCATAAAAATAAAAATTTATCAGATATGAACAAATGATTTATACAAACTGAAAACTTAAGATGTTAGTAAGTGATGGAATATTTTTAAATATTGTTCGTTTTTTTACGCAGAAAATAAATTACATATTCAAAATTAACGGTAAACATTTTAAACATTTGTAATTAAAGAAAATTAAATTACAATTAACATTTTTATTATGCAACCTCATGCATCCGTATGCAGCAAAATATAGTTGCTTTAAGAATGTATAATGCTACTTGAAAACATTAATATTCATATTCAATGGGAAATATATTAGCATTATTCTGTATGCTTGAAACATCATATATATTTTTAGAAAAAATAAATTTAATATATGTAGCTGTATATGTGTAAGTGTAACATACAGAAATAAAAACATATTATTTAAGTTGATGGAATTTTTTTCGAAAAACAATTATTAATGAACCACTTACAATTTTAACAATAAAACAAACATTACAATACCTTCATAAACACGTATTTGCACTACTGCGGGGTAAAAGTGAAAAGCACGTCAGTTTATTATGAATATTAACGTCGAAAGTTCTAGTACTGTTCTGGAAAACAAGCGGCAGCCTGGTGATAAAATATTTATTTAGAAAACCACGGGGGTCCGCATTATTAGCTTTTGTATTTATATCGCCGCCTATATTATAGTCGGCACCCTCGCATCTTTATTGGGATGACATCCCTTCTTGTGCTTGTTGCAGAAGCGTAGACTAAGCAATAAATTAGATAAACTTGTTATTATAAACTATACTTGCATTCTCCGAAGAGAAAATTCAAACACTGTAATGTATTTATTAAATTAACCTCAACTAGCTGATTCTCCTTTAGAGTGATTAATCATATATAAAAACCCAGCCAAACGCGTTAAAGGTCACATTGGAACTAGTAGCCTGTAAAAGATCGTATTAAATTGAATTGATATTTAAATGTCAACATTTAAATTGGTCTTGTTAATTTTTAATAGAGAGCACGTAATGCAAATAAACTGTTCTTGTTAATTTTATGTTAAATAGTTAATTTGATTTATTGAAATGCAGTAATTGAAAAATTATATTAGTAAGCAGAAAAACAATAAAGTTATCAAATGTGGCAACTCAAATTGTTAGATCATTTTAAAATTGATGCACATTTTTATTAATTCAAGATATTAATCTTTTTACTTTCTAAATTATAATAGTTCAAGTGAGAGTGTTATTTGTATTCATTCTAATAATTAAGAGACTTAAATACAATGCAAAGGATATTTTGCAATAAGAAGTAAAATTAAAAACAACATATAAATTTGAAAGGCATTGAACATATGCAGATTCCATCTATAGAAAATAGACTACTTAAAAAGGAAGGGTATTCTAAGATTAGCATGTTTATTGTTATATATATATATATATATATATATATATATATATATATATATATATATATATACATGGGTCCGGTCCTGGCAGGCAACAACAAACAAGCTGCAGATAAGTGGTACAAAATAAAATCAAATTTACGAGAAATCAGTGAATAATAATTTAATGTGATGTGTAAATGAAATATAACAAGTGGGCAGAAAGCGAAAAAGCAGTAAATTGAAGATAGGACTAGAAAATAAGAATTAATAAACCGAAATTTCGGTAACGGCGCGGCGATAAAGAAAGTGCAAAGTGACAGATAAGAGCACAGCTGGTTGCTCACGGTCAAGCGCGGTAATAAACAACGAACAGGAGCGTATTAACAGAATTCAGTCAGAACCGATATCAAATAAAAAAAAGTAGTGCGAACTGATATATGTGATAAAATAGTGTCAAAAAATTAATGAACTCATTAACTTAAGTGAAAGCGTGGTGTGCGGTATTAAATAAACAGCAGTAAATATAGAAGCGAAACGCCGATACGAGTCAGGTTTTCGACGGGTAGACTGGAACGCTGACTCGACGCGAACGGATGGAACATTAAAAGCACAGAAAAAGGAAGAAAGGGAAGAACGAGCACAGGAAAATGAGCGAATCAGAAACAACGGATGAAAGCAATAAAAAAGAAGGCAGTACGGAAGCGGCGAAGATGAGCAGGAGATATTTACAAAAGTAAAAAACCATGCGTTCACCGAAGACGAAGACTAAAAGTAATGAGGAACTAATATTACAAGAGATTAAAGAAATGAGAAAAGAGATGAAAGAAGAATTCCAAAAAATAAAGACGAGTTAAAGAAATTAAAAGATGAAGTAAAGCAATTAAAAGAAAAAGAGGTCAAATGGGAACAGGAAAAACAACAGTTAATGAATAGAATTGAAAATGTGGAAGAAATAATCGAAAAACAAGACCAAAACAAGAGAAAAAACAACATTATAATAAAAGGGCTGAAAGTAGATGAGGTGAAAATTGAAGAAAAGATAGAACAGTTTTTGTATAATGAAATAAAAGTGCAAGCGAAGGTAATCGAAGACTATAAAGTAGGAAAAATTCTTGGAAGAAAATGCGTAGTAGCACGAATCGAATCGTTCGAACAAAAAAGGATGATAATGAGAAGTAAAAATAAACTAGCAGGGAGAAAAATCTATATAGAAAATGATTTAACGAAAACTGAAAGAATGATTCAAGGCGAAATAATAGAAGCAGCTAAAGAAGAAAAAAGGATTGGAAATAAAGTAAAAATTGGCTATCAGAAAATAATAATAAACAACCAGGTATACCAATGGGATAAAAATGAGAGAAGCATAAAATATGTAAAAGAAGACAAAGGGCGTGAAAGAAGTAATGCTAATCCAAAAAACTGATGAAAAACCAGGAAAATTGGAAAATAAAAAGGAACAAGGCAATGGAAACGGACACGAGTGAAAATCGAAAAGAACTAAAACAAAACACAATCAATAACAATAAAAATATTAATAAAAAGGAAATTAAAAGTAAAGTGTTTAGAATAGCAACATGCAATATAAAAACGATGCTAACACCGGGTAAAATGATGGAGATAGCCAGGGAACTAATAAAATATAGAGTGAGCATAGCCGCACTGCAGGAGATAAGATGGGAAGGACAAGGGAAATAAATAAGAAAGATTTTAAATTGTTATATTCCGGGGAAAAACGAGGGCACAAAGGAACAGCATTTATAATAGATAGAAAACTAAAAATCATAGCATTCAAACCGATTAATGAAGAATATGCAGTGTAAGAGTGGAAGGAAAAGTCGTAAATGTATCTGTAATATGCGCCTACGCACCCACAGAAGCAGATGATCAGGAGGAAAAGACAAATTCTACAGCGACTTAGAAGCAGAATACGAAAAACACCGAAACAGGACATACTGATAATACTAGGGATATGAATGCACAAATCGGGAAAGAAAACTACATAAAAGAAGTAGCAGGAAAATACACCATCCATGAAAGAACAAACGACAACGGAAGCAAAATCTGTAATTTCGCGGCAAAAACAAATATGGTTATTAGTAGTACTAAGTACAAACATAAAAGAATACATAAAGAAACATGGATGCCACCAGGAGCAACAAAAGGAACGCAGATAGACCATGTCCTAATAAAGAAGAAACAAAGTAGCATAATATCAGATGTTAGAACATATAGGGATGCGAATGCAGACACCGATCATTACCTAGTTATTGCAAAAGTAAAACAGGAATATCGAAATAACCAAAGGAGTAAAGTATGTAAGAGATGGAACATAGAGAAGTTATATACCGAAAACGGAAGAAAGGAATATATACAGGAAACAAACAAAGAGGTAGAAAACCTCAAAGGGAATACGGATATAGAAAATGGATGGAAACAAATTAAGGATATAATCTTAAAAACGTGTAACAAAACTATCGGGTACAAGGAAAACAAGATAAAAAAAGAGTGGTATGACGATGAGTGTCAAGAAAAGATAAATGAGAAAAATAAAGCCAGGAATAAGTGGATAAGAACTAAAAAGAAGAAGACATGGATCATTATAAAGAATGTAAAAGGAAGCACAGATGACATGTAGACAAAAAAGAAATGAATGGGTGCAGAAAAGATGGAAGAAATAGAGGGTAATTACAAAAATAACAATACAAAAGAGTTTTATAAACAAATGAAGAGGCAAAACAAGAGGAACACATGTAAAACAGAGGACTCAGGAATGAAGCAGGTAAAATTGAATATGATATAAACAAGATAAAAGATATATGGAGGAACATTTCCAAAAATTGCTATATGAAGTAAAAGAAGAAAGTTACCAGGACGAACAGGAAAAGAAGGAGGACAGACAGTTGAAGAAGAAGAAGAAGAAACAGTAGAAGAACCAACCCTAGAGGAAACTATGGAAGCGATAAAAAAATCAAAAACGGAAAGACGCCAGGAAGCGATGAAATAAATGGAGAGCTGCTGAAATATGGTGGTGAAAACTACAAGGAAAAATACACAGTCTGATAAGGGAGATATGGAGAAAGGAAAAGATGCCGACGGAATGGGAAATGGAGATAATTATAACTATACCAAAAAAAGGAGACCTCCAACATTGCAACAACCACAGAGGAATAACTCTATTAAACACGACTTACAAAGTATTCACCTCAATAATACAGGGTAAGCTGAAGAGTTATGCAGAAAAGAACTAGGGACTATCAAATGGGATTTAGGCCAGGAGATCTACCATCGATGCACTACACGTAATGTTCCAAATACTGGAGAAATGTTACGAATACGATATAGAAATCCATATGATATTTATCGATTACAGACAGGCCTTTGATAATATCAAGAGAGGGAAATTAATACAAGTATTAAGGAATATGGGGATCCTGAGAAAACTGAGAAGCTGCATAAAATGACAATGAGAAATTCCAAAGCTAAAGTGAAAACAGAAGATGGACATACGGAAACATTCAAAATCAATAAAGGAGTGAGACAAGGAGATGCACTGTCGGCAACTTTGTTTAACCTGATGATTGAAGAGGCAATAAGAAAAGTAAACGTACAAGGGTGCATAAAAACAAGGAAGCACAAATTTTAGCATATGCTGATGACGTAGTTATTATCTCAAGAACACCAAAGAAACTAACGGAAATAGTGAAGAAGCTATGCAAAGAATCAAAGGAGATAGGGCTTGAAATAAATGAAAGCAAAACGAAATACATGCAATGCAAGAGAGGAAAAATGATACAAGGGCAACAGTCAAGTTTGAAAACTATCAAATTGAAAAGTAAAGGCATTCAACTATCTGGGAACTCAAATAACACAAACAACGAGAGAAAAGAAGAAATACAGGAAAGAATACAAAAGGATACAGAGCTTTCTATGCTAATCGGGAAATGCTAAAATCTAAAAAGCTAAAGTTGCAAACGAAAATAACAATCTATAAAACACTCATTAGGCCAATAGTGTTGTATGCTGCAGAAGTAATGTGTCCTACACAGACAGAAAAAGAAAAGTTAAGAATCTTCGAGAGGAAAGTGTTAAGGTCGATAACAGGACTCAAAGACATAGGAGACGGATAAAACGACAATATATGAATCACGAACTTAGGGAAATATTGAAAGGAGAGGATATAGTGAAAGTGATGGCAGCACAGAGGATTAGATGGATGGGACACATAATGAGAAAAAGAGATCAAAGCATAGTTAAAGAAATAACAACATGGAAACCTGAGACAAATAGACCAAGGGGGAGACCAAAGATGAGGTGGTGCGATGAAGTTACTGAAGACTTAAAAAAGATGGATGTCAAGGACTGGAAGAAGAAAACAAGTAATAGAGTAGAATGGAGAAGAATAGTAGAAAAGCGAAAACACACCAGAAACTATAAGAAGTTAAGCGTACGAAGCAAAAAGGGGACTAATCCACCCCACGAAATGGATTAGTAAACTTCGGAAAGAAGTGGCTATATTCTTATAGAATGGAAAGCCTTATTATTATTATTATATATATACATAAAAAAATATACATTCTATAAGCTACTTAATTAGCAGAGATTAATTATAGATAAGTTTTTGAGAGAAATCAATTTAATAACAATTAAAGCAAGCGTAGAGTACAAAACTGTAAATCTACGGTTAGTGGTACATTCAGAAATTTGCTTATTATACAAAACCCACAAAGAAAAAAACACATGTATCAAAACTAATTTTAAGATTAAAATATGTAACAATAAAAAAATATCTATACGTCCAAAAAAGATTAAGATATACATAACAATTTTAAAATAAATTAATACAGCTATTTTTGTTTAATGTAACTTTATAATAATAAAATTTGTATTTCCAAGAGCGTACTAAAAAATTAAACGCATAGAAAATTGTTAAAAATAATTTAAGGCATTAAAAGATATATTTTTCTGATAAAATTCAATATTGCCTGCAAAAACAATTAAGCGTTCCGACCTAAGACGATAGTGAGCTTCTAATTCCCTGCGTGGGAATATTATGTGGGTAAGTTATGTCTTAAATATGTTCGCCCTCACAGTCCGGTTGTCGCGCGCCATTTCTGATGTGGAATGGTGTGGTGAGCACCGCGTTAAAAGCAACCACGTTATTACCTTTTGTTGAAAGTGAACGCAGATACTCAATTATTTCTAATGACTGAGTAAGCCACCCGCCAGGATCGAACCCGGGCCCGTGCCTACCGCAATCAGCCACCTCAGCCTCTTAGCCACAATGGCACTAAAAATGAGTTACACGCGAATAAAAAATTCAAGACCAAAAAAAAAAACAACTCAATCATTGGAAACTCAATAAAACAGATACTTACTGCTTACAGCGGTAATTTTGTAAAAATCTCAATTCTCAAATTGTCAAATGAAAGTAACAAAGAGCTTAATAACTGTTCTTTTGTAATCTAGCATAATTTAAAAATGTGGTTATATAGATAGTGTAATTTTTTACGTAACAATAAGTAATGAAAATTTTATTAAAAATTTGTACATATCGTGGGAAAAACGCAAATTGCAATTTAACTAAACCCAGCGGCCTATTCAAAAAAGGCGCTCACCCATGTAATGCGTTAATTCCTTTAGTTGAAATAAACTTACAGTTGTGCAGAATAAAAGATTTTATAATTTAAGATAATTCCTTGAAGGTTACAAATCAGGAAAGCGTCTTATCTAAAAGCCAATTAAGGCGACGTAAAAGTCGCCGCCGTAGCTTAGTGCTCATAAGCATTGCTCCTCCTCTAGCCGGGAGCCCAAGTCGGACAAGTTTGAGTCTCGCTAGAAACCCATGGATGTATGGAAGGGTGCGGTTCCAGCGGTTTCATTGAGTGCGCACCAATGAAAAAAAAACGCAACAGAATGTTCCATAAAGCATAATAATGTTTTTTGTTTAGCCACAACGATAAAGCAAAACAGCTTCGTAATTCGTATTACTATTACTTGAGTTTATTTTTAAGAAATTGTTACTTAACGTTGCAATCTGCATAATTCTTATATTAAACAAATAGGTTAAATGAAAAGCTTTACTACAGTATGCTTAAAGTTTTCCCAAATACTTATTAAATTTGATTTAATTATTTAGGGACTATATCTACACCATCTGTAAGAGGAGTAAATGAAATTTTTGGGTATTAAGCTAATTTTAAATGTGCATGGGAGTATTACAAAAGTGCTTTAACTTAAAACTAAACATCTGCTTTGTCTGTAAAAATAATGAAAGGAAAGTCACAACAAATGAATTTTTATAGAGACTTTTGATATGTAAAAATCAGTTTAAATAATTCTTCTTTAATGAGGATACACAGAAATATTGAATTAAACTTAATAACTATCTATAAATTTAGTTGCAAACATACCATTATTTATATATTTCCATTAAATACCAGTTAATAATCTTATTCAATACACAGTATGAAGAAATATCAGTAAGTATGTTACAAATAGCTACTGAATTAAATAGTAGATTATTCCTCAATGTAAAACTCATCAACGTTGATACATTAATTTTATCAAATTACCATTACATAAAACTCTGGTGTTGTTATCTGAGTCTTCAGGATGTTTTATATATATATACACCATACAGTGTGCACAGGCTAAATTACAACCAATGCAGTGAGTGTTGTTTTGTATATTTCAAATAGGAAGATTTAGTGTTCAAGAACAACGTATAATCCGCCGTTTTCTCCTCTCTCATGGTAAAAAGCCCATTGAAATTTATCGCCAATTGAGTGAAGGCGTTGTGTATGTTAAAAATGTGCGTTTGAGGGTGTTAAAATTTAAAAAAGGTCGAATGTGAACCGAAGCAGCCTCGATCACAAATCAGCCGGAGCAAAACAATGATTGCGCGAGTGGAGCAAGTTGTTATGGAAAAACGTCGACTAGGTGTGTGTGATATCGCCTATAAACTTGGCATTTCAGTAGAATTTGTCTATTTTGATATTCTGAAAATGCGGAAAATTTTTAAGGTGGGTTCCACGAATGCTGACCAACAAAGACAAGGCTGCGTAAATGGCAATATCTTAGGGCATGTTAACACGTAATGCCGCTATGAATGGTATTTTCTATTCGTCGGTTGTGACGTGGATGTTATTTTCCAATGGAGCCGTTGTTTCCAGTGAGCAAAACACACCCCTAAAGAAGTGTTTTACGCAGCCATGGAGTTATGGGGATGACGTAAAAAATGTGTACATCTAGGCGGAGATTACGTTGAGAAGTAACAGAAGTTTCAACTTTCTTGGGTAAGTACTTTTTCAGAAAAAAAATTGAAAACATTAGAACTTAAACACACCTTGTATATATCTGCATATAGATATAAAATAAATATTTGTTGTAAGTTTATTCATACAAGAGCAGATTCTATTGGTCAATAACGCCATCTTAAAATGTATACTAAGATGTGTTTCGAAACAAAAAAAAGCATAAGGTGTTTGTTGAAATATTTATCTAATTTATTTTGTATGAAATATATACATAATTCCACAATTTACATTTTATATTTGAATGCAAATGTGTGCTGCATATGTAAAAAGAAAAACAAATAAAATGAGCTATAAAAATAAGCATTAAACAGCATAAATTTTATTATCTTTTGCATTTCAAATAGCATTCTTTAACTTTCTCAATAGTCACGTTGAAAGATTTTTATGTTTTTATAGAAAAATTCTAAAACAACAGGTATGGTTACCCAGCTGGTTATGAGATGTCACCACGTGAGATTTGTTCCAAAACTCCCCTAAAAATTCTTGCCGTGTGAACGGTAGCGACATCTTGTTAGAACCATAATGGTGCATTTCGATGTTAATTGAATCTGGGCCCCAGGAAATTTTGTAGCCCTGCGAAACTAATTTTCATTAATTTTTCAAATCCCGATTAAATTAAGAAATTTTTATGCTAATCTTGTACTAGACAGTAAATAAGAGCTATTAGATGCAATAATGTGACATCCAAATAAAAATTTGGAAACACTATTTTCTGTGCATACCACTGTTGTTTAATACGGTAGTCTAAGATTGTTTATACATAGATAGTAGTAAAAAATTATAAATTTATATATTAGTATGTCGTTGGAATGAAAGCATCAAAAATAGAAGATAATTTTTACCCATAAACAGTTAAGATGTTTAATAATTTTTAGTCCAAGTTGGTGTATCAAGGAACTATATATAACTAAAATTAGCTGAATAACCTGATATTGATCTCTTGAACAATAACAAAATCAAAGAAAAGAACTAAGAACCTAACATTTACTTCTCATATATTTTGGTTATTTTAAAACAATTTTAATTTTACGCTTTATGTAGCTGAATAGAACAAATATTAAAAGCATTTTTTAAAATTTTAAATTATTCTTATTTAAAGTGTCTAAGATGGGGTTCAAAGCAGTAATGGGGCGCTGTATATGGGTAGTTTCCAGCTATCTTCAATTAAGTCTCTCTTACATCTAGGTGGCTAATCCTAAAATTTCCAGCAATCTCCACCAAACCCAATAAGGAACCAGGTCGAAAATAAACGAAAGCGGTATAGTTGGAGAGAGTAGTCTCCTATTCAATAAAAAGGAATACTCAATTTAATTGAAATAAATGCAATCAAATAGATAATGCGATAATGCCTTGAATAATACGAAACATTTAGATAACAACTTCTTTTTAATTTAAGTTTGGAGGGTTGCTGATTAGCATGGCTATTTTGGCCTTTGATATAACTGTTCGGAATAATTCAGCTGAAGTAAGATCAAACCAGATTTACAGATTACGCAGCCAAAAAATTTTTGTCGTTTGAAGTTTCTTCGTACAATATTTTTTTCTTGTATAATGAGCTGCAATAATCCGTATTTTAAATTGCGTGAGATGTGACCCAGATATTTTAATTGCTTTTTTTGGTAAGAAAAATTTCTGTTTCTTTACCCATTCTGCTTAGAACTTGTTAGTTTGTGATTGATCTATCCAAGAGATTTTTAGTAGTCGTCTGTATATCCATAATTCAAAACATTCAAGTATCTTTAAAGTTTTCTTATTTAAGGTTCAATTTTCTAAACTATACAAAGGTACTGCGAATATACAGCAACAATCTATTCTTGTTTTCGAAGCTAACGATAGGATTTGAGCTGTCAGTAATTTCTTCATTTCCATGAAAATAAATTGCTTGTTCTATTCTCGCTAGAATTTGCTTATGTGAGTGATATTTTCATTTATTATCGTACCCAGGTGTTTTTAGTATTGAACTTGTCCAACAATCACATTATCTATAACTGGTTGACCATCAGTATTACATCTTTTACATTTTGTTTTACTAATGTTTACACTAAGTGGAACTTCTTGGTTGTTTGAGATACTCTGTCTACTAATCTTTGTAGGTATTTTAGGTTGCTTAAGAACATAACGCATTTAAATACCCGAGGCTTCTTTAGAACAGGCACAAAGTTGAAAAAAAAACCAATCATGTAACATGGTATATATTGTTAAACAGATAAATTACGGGAATAGAATGTTTGTCTAAAAATTTTAACAGTTCTCAGTACACTACATCGGGTTTTGCTGATTTGTCAAATCTTGCAGCTTATATAGCATCTTCGATGTCTTTGCGTTTTTGAAGCATTTTCTGGTGCGTTTATGTTATATTTGTCTGCTCTTTGGTCTGTAAAAGTTGTTTAATATATTGTAGCCATAGACTTAACTTTGCATCTGTATTCATGATTAGAGAGTCTTGTTTATTTTTTATTATTTATTTGTCGTTTGTGTACCATTCCAATGACTTTTTTATTTTTTTGTGTACATTGAAATTGTCGTTCTTACGTTCATACTCTTTTATTTCTTTGCACGTCTCATCTATCCAGAATTTTTTGCTGTTTATAACTTATTTATGACAGTGTTGTGCATTTTTCTATATTTTACCTTATTAAAGGTTGCATTTTTTTATTTTGCCCATCAGTGCTGAAATTTCCTCGGATTAGATGGCAACAAGTTAAGTAACATAAGTGTAGGAAAAATATAAAAATGAAATTTGGGAACATATAGGGTGTAAAACAGCAATAATGATAAATAAAATGGAAAGAAAAATAAAATCACATAAACTATTTGCTGAAAGAATTATAACTTATAGGTGCGAAATCGAAAAACTTAATAAAATTTGTGTATATGTCCGAGAAGATTATAAAAACGATAGTAAAACAATTTATAGAAAACTTTAATGATGTTCTAATCAGACAATTAAAAATAATTACATAATAAATGCCAACGGCTAAAATGTTAGAATAGACAAAGACAATTTTTAAAATATTAATGTAACAAACGGCAAAAATCATTTAAATCAAAAAAACAAATTTTTTGGGGGATTTTACCTCCCACACCAAAATGCCGGCAATGGATAGCTTTTTAAACATAAATTAATAGACACTTATACTTGAGAAGAATGAGAACGAATATTAATAATTGATTACTTTTTACTAAATGAAAAATCTGGTGTGAACATCACACGACTTTCCTTATCCTATTATTTGGGTAATTCTGGCAAAAATCCTAGGCTTCCAATTTTTTTTCGAGTTTCTATTTTACCAACTTTTACTTTAAATTCATGTTTATCTCGTGATAACAAATCATTTTTTTTTCTCATGATTTTTTTGTATCTTCAACCGTTTAAATATGCGACCGCTATATGACCGATTTTGCGACCTTGCGACCAAACACATACACACACAAACCAATGGTCCAAACCAACTTTTTTGGTGTCCTATGGCTATAATTCGTCCTTATTATAGGATAAGGAAAGTAAAAATTGTCACACACTTTAACGACACCTGATTTTTAAACAATTAATATAAATACAGATCAATTATTGGGACAAAATTAAAAACCAAAAATTGTTGGAACAAAAATAGAAAATGGGGTTTTTAGAAGATGATTCTATTAGAATTCAATTAACAAACACAATAAGAAGAACCGACATAGTGGTAATGTAAGTGAGAAGTAAACGAACACAAAAATATATTAGAAAAGGTACCAGATGGCGGACGAAGTCCTGGTCAGAAAAACAAGAACAGTCAGTTAAAAACGAAAATAAAGCTCACTATAAATTATTACATAATAAAACAGACTAACTCAAATGGTGAGACATTGAACCAGCAAGCTTAATAAAGCAGATGAGATAACTTTATATCTACAATAGAGATTAATGTTTATGGATGGAAAAACATAAACTTTAGAATTATAAGACAAGAACAAGTAGATGGAAACCACAAACAAGAAATTGTAAAAACAGAAGTAGATCCACTAGAAATTGAAGAATTAATCTACGCACTGTAAGGTATTAAATATAAAAACGTTACCGATAGAGATCGAATAAATAACGAACTTATATATATATATATATATATATATATATATATATATATATATATATATATATATATATATATATATATATATATATATATATGATTATACCTATTTTTTTTTTAAAAGTTCCCTCCATTTGCGGCTATTACCGAGGAATAGTTGTCGTTTTATTCTCGTAGCGTAAAGTTGTGTTTAACTGCAGCTGGTGATAAACGACAAGTTCAAATTCAGGTGCGACCTACGGGTCAAGTAAACAGACGATGCGTCTAAAATTCTGTGATAAGATACGTAAGCAACCCCAGGTGAAGCACTGCTCATGCAGGAAAATAATGCTCTTGTACAGCAGGTAAACACGCAGTGTGCCAATGAAAATATGTTACAGCAAGAGCTTGCAAAAGCGATTGCAGCATATAATCAACTGCAACAGCAATTCTCAGAATCTACTAAGCAGTTACAAGATGAAATCAGAAATCTTACCGAGCGATTAGAAAAAACTAATCATGAAAAACATGAACTAAAAATATATATCAATAGTATGAGAAATAGAGTATTAGAACTGGAACAGGAAGCCAAAACTGCCGAAAAAGAAGTCGACAAAGCAGAAACTCAAAAAGTGCAATATGAAACAGATGAAGAAGAACTGTTAACAGAAACATATGTGGATGCCGACGTGGCAAGCGAGACTGAGTGGATCCTTAAAAAAAATAGGAAAAAGGAAAAAAAACTAAAAGCGAGTACAAACAGTAAAGATATGCCTATTAAAGAACTAACCTCAAAACAAATGCCTAAAAATGAACAGAAACCAAAAAACCCCCCACCACCAATAGTAATCTATAATGTAAAAGATTATCAACAACTCTACGATAAAATGTGCGAAAAAATTACAGAGTTCCAAATGAGGCGTCAAGGCAACGAGACGTATAAGTTAAATGTTGAGAACGACGATAAGTATAGAGCAGCTACCAGAATATGAATGGTCATCGTATGAAAACAAACAGAGTAGAGACATTAAAGTAATAGTCAAAAATCTTCCGGAAAATTGTGACGGAGCAAGGATTAAAATTAAGAATTAAGAGGACTAAATGCCAAAGAAATAGTAAACATTCTACAACGAAAACTAAAAGCCTTTGCCAATGTACAGAATCAGTTTCAAAACGAAACACCAGTGGAAAAGATCTACGGAATTAAAACAATTTTAGGGATAAAAGTGAATATTGAACCACTACGCAAATCTAAACTGATCCTGCAATGTAAAATTGCCAAAAATGGGGACACACTCAACGATTCTGCGCAAGAATAAGTAAATGCGTAAGCTGTTCAGGTACTCATAGATCTAGCGACTGCCCAAAAACAAAACAGAAAACCAAAATGTCACAATTGCGGAAAGCCACACCTGGCCAACTATAGAGGTTGTGAAGTTATTCTGAGCTACAAAAATGCGTGATCAACATAATAAAAGAAAATGGATACATACACAAACAAAACCAAAACAAAAGGTTCAAAACAAAATGCAAGATGCTACTCGTACAGATCAAACCTATGCAGAGAGTAAAGGGTACAAAACCTGACCCAAAAATTGTGAACCTAGTGGCATTGAGCAGACACTTCAAAAGATCCTTGAAAAGCTATCCCAGCAAGAGGAAATGAACAAAATACTCAATAAGAGACTAGAAGATCTAGAAAAACCTGGAACTTGGGGCTATTCCTAAAAACAAAAAATGAATGGACTACGCATAATGACGTGGAATGCTAATGGGCTACGACAACGGCTAGATGAACTACAGATAGCCCTAGAGACACAACATATAGACATATGCCTCGTATCAGAGACTCACCTCACAAAAGAGGATTATATCAAAATAAGAGGTTAGTGCTGTTACCATACAACACACCCATCCAATACAGCGAGGGGTGGAAGTGCTGTCATAGTTAGGCAGCACATATCACAATATGAAAATTTTCATATTCAAACAGCACAATACCAAGTAACCTCAGCAAAAATTAAAACCACAAAAGGTTGGATTACTTTGGGCGCCACTTATATACCTCCGCGGTATAACTTAAAAAGGGAAGACTACTTAAGTCTGCTCATAGAATTTCAAGGAAAGTTTATACTTGGCGGAGATTTCAACGCCAAGAATATAGAATGGGGCTCTAACACAACCTCTACTAAGGAAAAGAACTACTACAGGCTGTTAGAGAATACAACTGTCAAGTACACACATCCGGAAAACCAACTTATTGGCCGACCGACATCCATAAGCGACCAGATCTATTGGACATTTTATTTCAAAAACATCTCAGACAATTACATCGAGATTGAGGAAGAATTTGTCCTTAGCTCGGATCACTCTCCCGTAGTGCTAACTCTGAGTGAAAGAATCATCAAAAGGAAGGAAAGCCCACTCTTACACATAAATACACTGAATGGGATAAATTCTGCCTGCACCTGGATAAGAACATCCAACTTAATGTCTCTTTAAAGACACCAGACGAGCTAGAAGATGCAGTAGAAAAATTTACTGAACTCGTTCAACAAGCAGCATGGGCTGCTACACCTACATGCCCGAAAATATTTAAGGGTAACAATTACCCGAAAGAGGTTAGAACTCTAGTTGCCACCAAGAGAAAGGCAAGGAAGAAATGGCAAAAAACAAGAAACCCTGCAGATAAAACCATTTTAAATAACCTAACAGCCGAAATCAAAAGCAAGTCCAAGAATGGAAACAAGAAACCATTACAAGCGTACTAGAAAATTTGACAGACGATCTAACGACGGATTATGGCCTATGGAAGATGACCAAAACAATCAAAAGACCCATCATTCAAAAGCCACCAATCCGAAATGGCAACAATTGGGCAAGAAGTAACCAAGACAAAGCGGACTTATTTGCAAGACACTTCGAGGAGACGTTTAAACCTTACGAAAACCGACAGATAATTAGAGCTACGCGATCCCAAGCTAATCATAAAAATATTCAACTAGTAACACCCAAAGAAGTGAGAAAGGAGATAATGACCAACATCAATCCTGCCAAAGCTCCAGGCTTCGACCTCATCAGCGGTGAAGTGTTGAAAAACCTGCCACGGAAAGGGATAGTGAAACTTACTATGTTAATAAATTGTGCGCTAAGACTACAATATGTGCCAAAAGCATGGAAATGTGCAGAAGTAATTGTCCTTTCAAAACCAGGTAAAGACGTGAATGAAGTGCAGGGTACAGGCCCATCTCTCTCCTCCCTGTAATCTCCAAACTTTTGAAAAGTTAGTACTGAAAAGACTCAAACCAGTGATCGAAGAAAGACAACTAATTCCAGAACATCAGTTTGGTTTTCGCGATAGGCACTCAACAATCGATCAAGTGCATCGTATAACGAATGTAATCGAAAAGTCACTCGAAGAAAAAGCAGTTTGTGCCACAGTATTTCTCGACGTGGCTCAAGCATTTGACTGTGTTTGGCACGATGGACTCTTCCTTAAGACAAACAGATTCCTACCGGCTGAAATCAGTGCACTACTCCGCTCATATCTTTCAGATAGATATTTTCGCGTGAGATACGGAGATGCTTACTCGGAGCTCAAACCGATTAGTGCAGGAGTGCCACAACTCTACCTATTATATACCAGTGACCTACCAAAATCGAATGATGTGATAGTGGCTACTTTTGCCGACGATACAGCTGTTATGGCTGTCGACTTGGACGTAAACAGCGCTACTACAAAACTACAAAAAGGCCTAAACGCCATTAACACCTGGGCAAAAAGATGGCAGATCCGATTGAACGAGGCCAAATCAAATCATATTAATTTCACAAATAAAAGAAATCAATATGTTCCCGTCTCAATTAATGGTAAAGTCATTCCATATGTAAATACTGCTAAATATCTTGGAATGACCCTTGACGCGAAGCTCCGATGGAAAGAGCACGTTAAAAAGAAAAGAGCAGAACTCGGCATCAAGTACCGTAAAATGTACTGGTTAATGGGAAGATACTCTAAGTTATCAATATATAATAAGGTTCTCCTATACAAACAGATCTTAAAACCGACATGGACCTATGGCATCCAGCTATGGGGATGTACCAAACCAACGAATGTGAAATCTATACAAAAATTTCAAAACAAAGTGCTACGAAATGCAGTAAACGCTCCGTGGTACATCAGAAATACTGACCTGCATCGAGACCTTCAAGTAGACGCAGTGTTCAGCGTAATTCGAAAATATGCAACATCCCATGAAGAGCGTCTTCATCGACATCCTAACAACGCGGCTATCCAGCTCCTGAACAACGTTAATCTACTTCGTCGCCTCAAGCGAACTAAACCGTTTGAACTGACATAAAACCAAGTGAACGTGAAAAGTGCGGGAGTGACATAAAAAGCAGAGCACTCGTAAAATGCGCAATCTATCACTGTGACTTTAAGTGACATTATTATAATAAAGTGAGCAATTAATTGACTCGAGCCATTGGGTGACAGTTAAATTTTAAACTTATTAGTAAATTAGGTTAATATTAAAATAGCTTATTAGTTTATAACTAGGAGCTATGTATCTAAGCCATGGCCTTATGTAATAAATAAAAAAAAATACCGAGGAATAGTGCAAGTTACTTTTGAACTTGAATAATATATAGTTTCAACAAGATGGAGCTGCACATCATACGGCATGTGAAATTCTCACTTTACTTCAAACCAAATTTCCGCGGTTTTGCGATCTAACCCCACTTTCCTTTTAGGGCCATTTGAAGGAAAGAATTTGTATCAAGGAACTTACTACGATTCCAGGCCTAAAAGGCTCAAACGTGTGATTGCTAAAATAGAGCTGCATTTACGGGATCGCACGTCAAAAAAGTTGTGCAAAACATTTGGCCGACATCTTATTTTATAACTAACTTCTAAGTCTGCACTTCACACTGATAGCAATAAAATTTAGATGGTTCCCATATTTTATGTTTTATTCGGGGAAAACTTTATAAAATTTAATTTGGATTACTCTTTATGTATATACGACGACAGAGACAATCTAAAAATACAAACCTTAACTAAGATACGAATACAGCCTGCCTCCAATTTGTTGATTCTTTATATAGACGGCGAGATATACAAAATAAAATAATTGTTAGACTAAGAAAAATTACTATAGAGAGCTGTATACAAACTTTTAAAAAACAAAACTAAAACTTTCTGTAGTCATAAACCCATCCCTTTATATGTGGCCATAAATAGAGAAATAATCGAACAAGTAAAATATTTTAAATTTGTGGATTGTTTAATATCATTACTCGGAGAAAATAGTTAAAATTTTCACAATTTCTATGCGGTATTTTCGACCACACTAAAGATCATTGCTCGCATAGAGTCTACTACCCACCCTTGGCGAATGCTGAATCTATTTTTTGCAAGAATGCGTAAATCTTTCTTACCGCTTAGTCTATACAGATGAAATGGTGTTTTCGTAAAATATGTAATTGTAAATATGCTGGAAAAATAATGTGTTTAAACATCAGTTTAACATCAATATTTACTTTTTGGAAACCAATCCCAAAAATAATGTTTAGAATAATTACCCAGAGACCTAATAACGACAAGCCAATCAAAAAGTTAGGCAAACTTCCTTGGTGACAAAACAAATACCGGCATCAAGCCGAAGGCTGCCAATGAGACATGATTTATCCGCCTAGATGTGTGGAGGTTAGCGAGGTGTTAAGCAACCACAACAGGAAACGAACGAGCGAGCAGCATGATGAAGTGTGGCATAAGTTCCGTTCGGATATTTCAATGAGTTCCTCATAACTTCCGGATGAATGGGTTCGGGAGTGCGGCGCTTTGTTGAGCGAGCGGGTGCCAAGTCAATTGGGCGTGCGGAGGGCTGCAGCCCCAGAAAGACCGCCGCGGATCAGCGAGATTGGCTTTGTTAGCCGGCCTCAGCCCTAACCGTGTAAGGCTGAAAGAACTACAACCTTTACAAATCCAGATCGCCGCGGCGTTTAGGTTCGCCGAAGTTGGCAGTTCAATTTTCGTTCTTATGAGGTGTTTTCATTGTTTCTTTGTACACTAATAGTACTTGAAGTTTTCCAAAGTGCTATTCAAGTACATTAAAAGAATTAATAAACTCCCTAACCAATAATAATATTACATCAATAAAGAAACTGCGTACGGATTAACAAAGTTTCTCTAATAATATTATTAAATTAAATTTTATATACTTAGAAACTATGATAATATTGTTATTAATTTGTTCTATTCTAAAAACAATCTTAAAACTTGCTTTACAATAGCATATAAAAGTAACTATGTTCAAGTTTATGCAGTGTGTTGTTCAACAAAATGAAAGGATGTTCTATAATTCAGATATAATTTAGCTCAAAAGTCAATCGATCTCTATGACTATAAACTATTTCTGTATAGAATTATTATTGCTTGCCATTTAAAGTACTTTATGATAGAAACCATAAATTTTAAGTTATTGCAACTAGTTTTAAACTTAATTATTAAAACGAAGTATGAAGGCCTTGGCTCATTACTGTGGCTTTCACTTTTCATGTGATGAGTGTAACCAAAATATTTTATATAATATGCCATAAAAAATACTGAAATGTTTAGTGTAATATATGCAAATAAAATACAGATTGCATTAACTTTTTAGCCGATTTAAAATAGCAACACTTCTCTTGTGCATAAAATTTAGTAAAGTTTAAAGCTGAAAGACAAAATGTGAAAAACTGCACAGTATGTTGTATAACCGTTCTGAGAACATGTCACGATAATGTTTAGATTTTAATTGTGATGTTCTTCAACGACTGTTGAACAGTTTCCTTTTTTTTTAAAGAATTGAATAAAAAATTACGCACTGCTTTATTTTAACTCTATATGTCATTTATTTTGGACTGTAATTATTATTTTGCAAAAACAATCTGTGGATATTTGCATTATACTTGTACACCAAACTACATATTTCGTTGAAGTCTAGCCGATATCTGTGTACTATCTTTGAAATACAGTTGGTCCAAAACCCAGTATTTTGTTCTTTTTCTTCTCCATCATGCCTTCGATATAATCCGTTATGACACTTCAATTCTGTATTTTTATACTTGCTCCTTTTATCTTTTTTTTGGCATTTCTAAACTTAGTCTTTTGCTCTATATCTATATCTATATGTATTTTGGATAGTCTGTCGTTTTCCATTCGTTTTAAATGTTCTTTCAATTACTGCTGTAATCTTTTGTTTGGTCTATAACGTTGAATATTTTTAGTTCTTCTTTAATTTCTTCATTCCTTTTTCTGTATCTGAGATTGTATCCGGTGCTTGGTCGCAGGAATCGCATTTCCGATGTAGTTATTCTGCGTTTGTTGTTTTTGGTAAGTCCAGCATTTACTACCGTATGTTAGGCTTCGGACAGCTGCTACTTTATGGAACTTCATTACTGTTTCCTTCTGTACTTTGTTTTTGAGTGTTCTTTTTATTGTGCCATTGTAGTAGTTAAATTTTGGAATATTTTTTTGGATGTCAACCTGTCCCATAAAAGATATTGAATAGCTCAAAACTTGAAATAGTTCACCTGTTCGATTATTTTTTTATCAAGTACTATCTTTGATCGGACCGGTTCATTGCCGCAAAAAGCTATTACTTATAGTTATATGTTTACATTATTTGTTGTTGTTTATAAGCGGTTAGTTGAAGTAAATTTTCTGAATTTTCAACTACAATCTGATCTTCTGCGAATAGGTGTGGCAACATATTTTGTTTTATTTAAATTATGCGTATAAGTTTCTATATTATCAATCAGTTGCCTCACAGCATCGTCAATATAGAGTCTTAGACTTAGATTTGTGTTTTTGGAATTGCTTCTATCGTCATGTATTATTATTTGGTATGTGCATATATGTTTTTAATGACTTCAGTTAGATGTATGAGTATGCCTCGTCCAGTTCATTATTTCCTAATTTTTTTGCGTTAGATTTCTTATGATGATTTTATTTTTTCCATTTTTTATTTATCATAATTGTCACACCAGCTGCGGCTCTCCTGTCTTGTCTTGCTCCGCTGTATACTGTCGTGTATTTTTTAGGTTTTAGTGTTTTTAGTTTAGTTTTGTCTTTGTTATTAGGGCTATATCTATTTTACTTCTTGTTAGTTCTTCTTGTAATTCCTGTAGTCTGTTATCTAGTTCAGGTGCATTCCAGGTGCCTATGTGTAGATAATCTTTTATTGCAGATTTCTTGTCTTTAATTCATTTGCGGTTGTCATTTGTAAGTCTCGTCCATCTTATTTTTTGTTGTATATCCATCATTCTTGTTTGTAATTTGTGATTTTCCAATTAGCAAAAGGTATTCCCATTATTTCAAATTGTTGTCAATTTGATTAACCAAAGTCGTAGTGTAAATGTTTTTTTGTTTCCTCGAGAGGAGATCACCCTGTATTCCGCTTTTGTTTGTTTACGACCTTGTTTCCCACTGAGGTTAGCTATACACCAACGGGAAGGTGAGAGTCGGGATTGAGCAAGAGAGGCTAAGTCGGCGATAGCTGGAAACTCGTCGTAGGTTTTGCGTCCTCCCCCTTTGAGTTATAGTATTTTGTTAATCAATTGAATCGTGGAAATGACAATGAGACTAATCAACCTCCATCAAGTTTTTTCTTCTGCTACTTCTTATAGGCTGTTTCTAATCACACTTTTTCTGCGATACTATGAGCCATGTTGGGCGTATCTCGGGGCAGGTGGCTTGGTTAACTTGTTGATTTAGAAGAAAAATAATGTACTTCATGACCACCAAAGGCGTTTGTATGACGGCTGGAAAGTACGTGGCGTTCGTCGCTGAGCGCTGGTTTGAGGCGTTTATCAGTCAGTTTTGCTCTCCCTTAATTAAACGATTCGTGAAAGAATTTTCTTTTATAAAATGAAAATAAGCCACAATATGCAACTGATTCTCAGAATATAGTGGCTTCAAATTATAATTAATATAAATCATATTATTAAATAAGAGTTTCTTAACCACATATATATAGCAAAACATCATTTTTGCGAGTTCTTTAAGAAATGTTTGTAACTTGTTTCTATAAAACAATTTGAAATTTGAAAAAATTTTAAAACATTGTTAATATTTCTCTTAAAGTGTTATAATTTTATATTTCTCTATAAAAACTATTATTTCTGATTTTATATGTCGCCCAAGCAATAATAGTTTATGATAAATGTACCCAAAGCCACTGGCGATCATTTAATAGTTTTTTTAATATTTTAGTTTGTTGGCACACAAATTATTGATTAAATGCAACTGGTAATAATCATATATTTTCGAAAGAGAGAGAAATGTAGTACTTTAGAAATAACCTATTGGTTTGGTTTAATAATTTATGTGTTCGTTTAAAGGGATTGTAATACTGAATATTACCTTCTCATTTAATAATCAATTGAACGGTAATAAATTTGTCTTCTTAAGTTTTTTGCTTATACTTTTTAACCAACAATATCAAAATTATTTTCAAAAACATATTACATTTGCAGAATTCAAAGAGCTAAAATTTTTTTGGATTTGATCATAAAATATGGGGTATACTTCTGATAAAAGAAGTAAAAGAAGGTCAAAACCTACGCTAGAGGTATAAAAGCAGCTGAGAAACTCGCACTTGATTTTCTTAATAGTTTTTATGGAGTAACAAACAGATAAACAGAAAAAAGTTAATACAATTTTTTCATTACTGTATTTGCTGATTACGTTAGGTTGGCATCCAAAGTTGCTGCAACATTCGTATTGTTGTATTTAGTTAAAAGTAAATAAATAATTTTTCATTAATCTCTTTTTATAAAATTACGGCTTAAACTATACACATTTTTCAATTATTTATATTATTTAATTATTTTATAGATGTCTTGAAGATAGTCAGTGGCTATTTTAACAATACAATAACTGCTCTGTGTTGCATTATGTAAGTAATACCATGTTTTGTTTGAATAAAAAACTACACGGTTCTTCATAGTTTGTACAATTTTTAAAAAAGAAGGAACTAGAAATCTTTCCAGTCTGTATTATATTTTCCAATTTCTGTGTTTTGAATATTCTGCTGCAAGTGGAATTTAAAAAAAATTGAAATTTTAAATGTTATTATTTCTATTTTATGAAAATAACTATAATTAAAATAACCTTATTCCCTTATAATAATAAGTGGCTGATTCTACTTGTTTATATATGCGATTGCCTGCTAAGACAAATAAGATATCTTCAAATTTAAGTTTGTCAAAGGCATCAGTATTCCAATTTGCTATATTGCCATTTTTGCTTATACGAGGTACATTCAAGTTATAACACCTCCGAATAATTTTCTCAGGACTGGGAACACGTAGAAACATGCGGTTTGTTTCACAATACGCGCGTACTCTTTGTGACTGTGTGGCAGAGATGGTAGCACTGCATTGCCCACATGAGTTTTGCGGCAGCAGCGAGAGTGAGGACTGTTTGTGATACTTAAAATGGCGACGTTTTTATTACAAGATCAGTGTGTAACCAATCGTTTTCTCCATTTCCGTGGTGTAACACCGATTCAAATTCATCGCCAGTTGAATGAGACATGTGGTGATGGTATAATGGGTGCGACGGTTCAAAGAAGGCAAAACGTAGTCTGACGACATGATCAAGCAAGTGGAGTAACTTGTTTTGGAGGATTGCCAAATGAGTGTTGCACACATCGCTTCCAAAGTTGGTATATCCGTGGAATCTGTACACACAATCTTCATCATCATACTTATGTATAAAAGGCAATGTGTTTGTTCGTAACACTTGCTCGGTCGTGTGAAAAAGCATTGGTTGCCAGAGTAACGCGTTCGGGGCCATGCGGAAATACACGGACGATCGTCGTATCTTTAAAGCACACTGCAATTTTAAAAACTTAAAATAAAATTAAATTATTGATGCTACTATTTTAGTTTTCTGTTCTTTTTTATAAATAAGCATTCTTTGGTATGGAACGGGTACAAACAGCTGAGCACCACAGAAATTACAGAGAAAACGAAGAAATGGTTAGACTGCGGATGAAAGGCAGCAATAAATGAAGCGAGACAACGCATATGTGCCGAAAGAATTTCGAAGCAAGTTGTAGTAGAACACCAAGCAAAACTGCGACGTTCTCAAAGAACACCGGAAGAAATAGCTGTAGAGAACGAAGAAGACGACAGCGAAGTTTATGAAGAACGCCGGAAGAAATAGCGACAAGAACCCAAGCAAGGCGGCTGCGACGTTCTCAAAGAACACCGGAAGAAATATCTGCAGAATAGCAACGATTGCTACAGAAAGTTCGTAACACTTTTATTCTCTATAGCAGGCAAGGACAGGTGGCTGGATTTTCTAGTCCTGCATAAAGACCCAAAAATACAAAAAGTGTCCTCCAGGTAGGTGCTACGAATGTTGACAACTTTGAAGTGATTTCTCATACTCCTACTTACCTGACCCAGCTCCTAGCGACTTTTGGTTGTTTTCAACGATGAAAGACACTGTCCGTGGTCGCAAATTTAGTAGTTGTGCTGCTATTGCATCAGCGATTTTCCATTGATCAAAGAAAACTCCTAAAGAAGCATTTGCCGCTGCCATGAAATCATGGCGTTGACGTTGTGAAAACTTTTACGGCTACAGAGAGATTACGTCAAGAAGTGACAAAAGTTTTACATTTTTCTTGTGATTAGTTTGCGAGAAAAAAAATTGGAGGTGTTATAACTTGAATGCACCTCTTACTGAAAATTATAAAACCTACGTTTTTTTGGCGCACCTACAGGCACTGCAGCCTCAAGATCTTATTGTGTCCACTAACATGCACTTAAATGCTAGGACATTCACACACACACATGGGTTGAGTGAAACTCAAAATCGCGCGCGCCGGCTACTTCAACTGGTTGAACCATCTGAGCCACCGCGTCCCCAAAAAACCCTACATTGCAGATGGAAATAGCACGCAACTTTTCTATTTGGCGATAAGTAATCAAATTTTAAATTTTTGCTATATCCTACAAATTGCAAAGCAAAACCTTAATTTCCAAAATTAGTCGATATGTCCACTCAGTATTTTGAAATTTGTCTTTATAAGCTATTTAGAAAACCCGCTAATAAAATTAAAATTATAAAAACAAGAAAGTAAAAGAATTTCTTATTCATTCTAAGAAAAAAGTGTTTAGAATGAAATAAACCGCTATATTTTCGTATTCTACAAATTTACAATCAATTTATATCATTAATTCTTCATTTTCAATTGTCACTGAATACGGTGAACTATTTTTAGCCACGAAAAATTAAAATGTGTCACTCAAATTTATTAATTTATAAGTTATTGAAATAAGATCGTGTACAGTATTTCGACATACACGTATATAAAAGGAAAAAATAATAAATACGGCCATAGATAGTTAAATTTATTAAGACATGAGTTACCATTACGCAAATAAAATGTTAGTAGTAATACCACCTAAATGAAAGATATCTAGCTTCCCATTAAAAAATAGAATGAAGATATAATTTTGTGTGTGCTATAAATGCATTTAATATAATATTGTAATGCACGATATTATTTTGTTCTTATTAAAAATTAATTGCGCTTTTTTTACTGTAAGGGAATCAACTAACACCTATCATATGTATGTAATGATGTACACACAATATAAAGTTATTTATCACAAATACATAAGAAAGGCAACACCAGTAAATATAACCACAAAATGTGATTTTCTTACAATGAATTGCAATATAATAAAAAATACAACCGATTTGAGTATTCTTGTCTAACGTTGGCTTTGCACAAGGCAGTGACAGTCTTATTCCAGAAAATTGTGCCCGTAAAAATATTTACAACTTTAATCCCTAATGGAAAGCTGAACCTGAGCAACGCGGCGGAGAAATCTCATTAAGCTTTCTGCGGGGAGCATTCCATACCTGAATGAGATGAGTTTTCCGGCCAGAAAGTCCCTCAATTTATCTTTTCACAAAAAATCCCATTGACACATTCAATTTAGCCAAGTGTGTCTGAATATCCAGAATAGGCCCCTATTCCGCAACAATCGCGGGGAAGCTTTGCGCGCCATTATGTGCCTGCAGATCTTAGAAGAACAGGAGCATGTTTTGCGCGGAACATTAGCGAAGTGGCAAATTGAGAACATGTGCACCAAAATTCATGAAAGGTGAGCCGGCTGAGATGTTCGTAATCTATCGATTATCTTGGTAGTGGGTCAGACCCTCGGTCCCCAGGGAGCACTGTTTCTGTTTATACATCCCCAGCTCGCACTGTTTGCGCACGTTAAAAGAACACAAGCGCGAGGAGCACTCTTGAATGCTACACCAGGCCAGCTATTCCTGATGAAAGTACTCGAGCAACTACGGGAAGGATATGGTCGCGGGAAGGGTTCTAATTAAATTGCCCTTTGAAAGAGCCAGGAGCGGCCAATTAGAAATATTGGATACTTTGTAGATGCTGTATATTATATTTTAGTGATAAAACGTAGATGTTTAGATACTTTACTTCAGATTTCATTAGCAGAAAATCACTTACAAGTGTTCTAACAAACTTTAACCGACAACTTTACCTCACTAAAAGCATACGTATGTAGCAATTTTTAAATCAGTGTGAAATCAATTTAGCATCTCTTTTCGTTTACATTTTTTTTTTTTTTGAGAGTTGCATTAGTTAAAATATAAAAATTACTAAACAGTTCAGTTCTTAAATATTGCAAAGCAACTTAATAGAGGTATATTCAACAAAGCTAAACATAATTACTACTCCAAATTAATCGATATAACGGGAAATGTCAAAGCATTTAAAAACACCTAAACAAATATATGAATAATTGAAATACAACATAAATTTACAAAATAAACAAAAACTAAAACCAAAATTTATTTATATATTGTTTCGCATAAAAATAAATTGACAAATTAATGCAAGTGAGCTAAATGAAGCAAGTAGAAGTCCTTTTTTATTGTTACGTTATACGTCCTAATATATACCCTTCAATGGCCATGCATGTCAAAAATTAGCGTAAGTTTATTAAAATTGCTAGAGCACCATATCAATTACGTTGCTTTCCTTCGTGTTTGAAAAAGCACCCATCGACTAGATGGTGTAAAATTTATCACGTTTCTTAGTTTTGTAAATGTTATTTCTTCATTCCACACTTTTTAAAATATACCAAGCAACGCCCTTTTAGATGGAGAATTCTTATGTCGAATTTTTCTAATCATCAAGTGCCACAAAAAAGCATTCTGAATAGTCTAATTATTTGATATCTAAAATCTATGAGTCTTTTTTTCGTGTTTCTAAAAAACTATCAAATCTAGTAATTTGAAGGAAAATATGTTAAAATTGTATAATATTAATCAATTTAGCGTAGTGTACAGGTGTTTTGAAAAATAACTGTATCGTTGTACTTTACCTAATGATCTACATTTTCCTTGATAATTTTTAGTAAATAATTTGTATTTATTGATCTATTGATAAAACGCTAACCTTCAAAAAAATACCCTCTAAGCATTTTAAACAATTACTTTTATTCTTATTGTTAACAGCGGCTTTTTAGCGAATCTTCTTCAATGCAGTCCATCTCTTGTATTCTACTCTCCAGTGATTTACATGGATATTTATTTATAGTTTTCTTTAATTTTAGTTGAAATCTAACTGCATTTCTAAATTTAGTTTTAGGGACGATGCACATAATATAAATTCATTTCGTTTTTTGCTTCGTTTTTTTTTTCGTGAACTAGAAGGTGCAGTAGCACAAAAACATTATAAACTGTTTGCAATCATTAGTTGATGTTGTGTGATGTGTTAAAACACAAAGGTTTTAAAAAACGGTAAATGTTAAAGCGTGTAATATAATTATTCACGAATTTCTTGGGTTTGATTGTTTAAAACAAGTATCTGGATAAATTTTCACAAATATTGAAAGATAAATGTCCAAATTTATCACAAAAAATGCTCAAGTGTTCACATCCTAAAGAGAAGAGTAATAATAATAACAAATTTTCAAACGCCTCCCGTAACAGGTTCCAGCTAGACGTTACGCATCAACAACGCACGTAATACCTTCTAGGATTTCAGTCGTGCTGCGGGAACACGTGCGAGTATTCAAACATTCAAGGTGCTTGTATGTCGTCGTTTCGAGATGTTTTCCACTTCTTTCTGGTGACCTCAAATAAGTATAAACGTCGCGCAGCAGGGCGTCTGCGGCAATTTAAGTGTTGGAAACTGTTCGCGTACAACATAAATAGTTCTACAGATAATTACAGTGTAATTTTATTAATTGTATGTGTTGTATCCATAAATAGTGTTAAATAACGTTGATCGCCTGTAAATAAAATAAATACGTAGTAAGGAAATTTGCACGTGTTATTTACCACTGTAAAAAGCGAAAACGTTACAATAGATACATAGGCCGATCCACTTATACCCGAATATGTCGAGGTTATTTATCATTCCTCGGTATTTAGTTTCGATACTTTATGCCCATTTCTTAC
This sequence comes from Sinelater perroti, assembly GCA_036346155.1. Taxonomy (NCBI): domain Eukaryota; kingdom Metazoa; phylum Arthropoda; class Insecta; order Coleoptera; family Elateridae; genus Sinelater; species Sinelater perroti. The sequence continues at coordinate 74,818,584 of JARFIY010000001.1, forward strand.
CCATATATTATTTATCCAAATCTCATGTTTCATATTATTATTGGTTTTCTGAGTCTACGTTGAACCGCGCACGCGAATGGTCGCAAAATTACCGTCTAGTGCCTAGTGTTATAACGAACAATAATTATTTTTAACATATAGTTAAATTAACACCTACACAGTGAATATATTGTTACGTCTAGCAAGCGGGTGCATTATCAAACCAGTCGCCGCGGCCGGCTACCGACCGCGGCCCGCCCGATAATTGCAGGCATAAATTATCACGGAAGACATGCCTAACTCCACGATAAAACAACCAAAACTAATATATAAAGGAAGTCTTATTCCTTCAGAAAATAATAACCAACACACAACTGAAACGAAAATGGACACAAGCACAAATCAATCATCAGATTCGGATGCCAAGCGGAAATCGGATCAAATATCCCCAGCAAGTGATAACAGCGTACAAAAAAAAAAGGTATTTGTGGGACACAAATTATTTGCTAACACAAAATAGATATTATCTTCCTAATCCAACCGAAGAACAAATCGAACAAGATAACATTTCACAATCAATAAGTGTACCAAAAATAAAAATTCAACTAATCTTTCTACATAATGGTAATAAACTCAAATTCTCGGAAGTAACTAACGACATAAAAAAGATAGTTACTAATAGCTTCACAACCTCATTTAGCGGAAGGATTCTTCGCATAAACCTCATCAACGAAGATGACTATCGAAATCTTACCAAATTCTATACAATTAATAATATTGGCTATCACACCTTTCAAAACCCAAATAATAAACCGCTCTTAGTAGTAATCAAAAATATACCTATATAAAACTCCTTCTTCCATCTCCGCAGTTGAACTTATCAACAACGATGAAGCAAAAGAAATCTTCAAATTAAATAAACTCTTCTACTCTATTGTAAAAGTAGAAACGCGCAGGAAAACAACAGATCTCCCCCAATGTCACCGATGCCAGCGTTTTGGTCATACCAAAAATTACTGCCATCTAGCACCTAGATGTGTTAAATGCCCTGGTAATCATCTCACAAGCGAATGTCAGAAAAACCCAACGATCCTCCAATCTGTGTAAACTGCAACGAGCACCACCCTGCCAATTACAGGGGATGCAAAAACTACAACCAGCAGCGAAATATCCTAGCACGAAGTCAAGTTCCCAGTAACAAATATACTAACAGGACCACATCCAGTCCAATAAACCCTAATCAAAGCTATGCTTCCAAACTTAAACATATTCCAAGAGAACCAACAATAAACCAACAACCAAACTCAACAACAAACGCTACCGATTCACCTATAATAAACAACCTAATAAAAATCCTTTTGATTTATAACCCCTCCTTCCACAAATCAAAGCATACCTAATTAACACAATCCTCCCAATATTTTCAATGGACCATAAA